>CP139504.1:302161156-302860923 GCA_021014915.2 Artemisia tridentata subsp. tridentata
ATTAACATACACCCATGAAAAGCTGTTATCAATAATAGAATAGACACTGTTTCTTTTATATCACAATGGCTTTTCAAAATCATGATTACATTAGGCTTTTCTCTTGACTTAATCAGCAGCAACATCATGGAATGGCTGCTTGCAGCCTTACACATCGAACCAGCCTACAAGTAATAACAGAATTAAGCAGAAATAAGCCATTTTGATTCCCAAAATAATCATGCTATGTGGCTGACTATTTTTGTCTTCACTATCAATCCTTGACATGCAATTACTTTTCATAATATGTGATATGTTTTAATGCTCAGGAAATTCATACGCTCCACGGACGGAATAAAAAAATGGAGTCTTGATCAAAGCAAGCTGTATTTAACCAGCTATCAGATATTACCTCAAGGCAACAAATCTCAAGATGTAACAGTTCAATGATTAACTTTGTACATTAAATGTAATTTGTAGATAGCTCCATAAATATTAGTCACTCATCAAAAAACTTGAGTGCACGTTCATTATCTCAGCAACTATGCTTGAAAAAAGTTTTTGTCACCATCCTTCTAATTGGCTAAACTGATTGCTAAAAAAATCAATACCACAATAGCAACAGTACATAACACACACACCAAGCTACCACTCACAAACCTTTCACATTTGCAAAATCATATTATGTTTCATTTATTTTGTACTAAATAACTTTCAAAATACACAGTTCTACTATATGTTTGGACTCTGCCACATCTTGAACTACAACATAGTCGCCCCGCCGCAACGCGGCGGTTCGACGCACTACTCGTTTTTGAAAAATAAGGACAATTAACGTTCTAATTCTCCATCCCCCCACTTAAGATAAACAACGTCCTTGTTGTTTAAAAGGAAATTAAAAATAGGAAATAATAAGAATTAGAACGGAAAACTCCCCTGAGATTTACTTTGTATGATCCTCCATTATGCGTTTGTGAGCAACTTTTTATTTTCTATGTGTGTAATGGCGTCTGTATACCAGCATGGCTACAACACACAGAAAATACAGAATGTATGTAAACCACCAGTTCATGTGAACAACCTGTGTTAATGAATATGAAAATCGCAGCTAGTGCGTCTCTGATTAATCGATGGTTAGTTAAAACAAGCTAAATATAAAAAATTAAAACTGAAAATTTTCATCAGGTCAGTCAATACGCCGCATCCATGGGATAGGATGAGCCATATCGATCTTGGAATAAAATACGAAATAAAATAGTTAAAAGATAAGATACGCCGTATCATTTACCAAACAGACTAAAAATCAGTGCCTCAGAATTGTCAATACTTCGGATTCATCACACGTAGATTCTTCAAACTTTTGCTGAACTTAATTGTAGTCTTGATGTAAATAACAGAATCTCAAGACAAGGACTGACATAAAAAGAGGTTATATAAATAGTAGATAAAGCAAAAGATTAATGGTCATAATACATCCAGATGCCTACAAAATAAGATAAGTAAACATGAAGATCACGAAGCTGGCAGGTATAAACCGTAGCTCCCTCCGAGTATGTTGTCACTGGGTCAAAATAAACTTCCTCATACTCATCTGGCGTCTAACGTTTCCTGTTCTGAATTCTAGGGAGTCAACCGAACCCAATTTGGCATCCAAATCCCTTTAGCTACCCGTACTCAAATGTTCAGGTATCGAAGGTCCCTGAAACTTAATAACTTTATTCCCTAGTATGCACCTTAGTGGGCACAGTATGCATAATAGCAGGCACATATGCACCTTAGTAGGCACAGTATGCACCTTATTCCCCCATTAACCTCTCGTTACAGGGGTCACACTCGGCTTTAGCCAAAATAATAGCCCCCTGTATTTCTTTATGTGGTGGTTAATGTCACTAGTCTATCCAAGTACTCCTGAAATTCTCAAATCTCAACCATAGGGGTTTGAGCACATTGTGTTGCAGCACCATCTTCAATATACTAGAAGAAGGTAAGTTTAGTAAAACTATTTATAAATTTGTCATACGGCGTATAGAAGAGGTTGAGTACACCATATCACAATGGCAATACCAGCTTTAAATTGATATGGAGTACTTGTAGGAGTTAACCCACATATGCCGTATCCCGTATACCTCATACGGCGTATACTTTATACGTCATATCAGTTTTTAGTAAATGCGCAACATCAAAGTAAGTGAGAAAATTAATTTAAAATAATCTAATGCGTCATATCAACCGAAGGAAATACCCCGTATCATAAATGGTATCAGTATAAGGTGTCAGTCAATTTCACACATCCCAAGAATCCTCAAACGTGGCATAAACCAAAACTTCCTCAATATTATTTTACCAAAAGTGTTTGACAATTACTCATTCAAAATGCACTCACACACGTTTTTATACCATTTCGAATACAAAATCCCAAACCCCAAACTCGACTCAATCATCAATTACAAGTTCAAAAATTAATTATATCATAATTAAGGTTTTGCGAAATCATTCTCATCCTAATCCTAACATATTCTCATAATCAATTCAAGATTAATCCCCCAATTCGTGTAAAACCTGAATTAATAAAAATTAAAATAAGCAAAACCAAAATAAAATTAGGGTATTTAACTTGTACATTCAGTGTAAAGGATCGAGAAATCAAACGCCGATTCACAAATGAAGATAAAGAATCGATTTGGGATTTTTCGTGTGTGTTTTTAATGTTTGTGTGAAAAGAAGTGTGGCAATTATGTTCTTTTTATATTGTGTGGTCGATATGGCGTATCATGGTTATGAGCATAAGCCGTATTAACAATATTATAATCAGTAATTATCATTAACACAAATCTAAAAGTAAAACATACTTTGGCATCCGCAATCATTTTCCTTATACACTAACTTAGAGTCAAATGGAATACCGTATGGTATATGTAAATTCCTAGTTATTACGGTTGGTATATCCATTTTATAATACCATAGAATCATGATTTCAGCACGAACCCTTTTTATAAAAATACGCAAAAGTAATATAGAACCTTGAGTAATGCCATTTACGAGTTTAGATAAACAGATATCATAATTCGTGGTATCCAGCATCGGTTTGCAATGAGCATTATCAGAAAAGTTTTCATTGTTCAAGCGAACAATATCACAACTAAGGTTGTTAATTCCGTTAGGATTTTCAGGACTGGTTATTTCATAGCAAAACAGATCAGTAGCAATATTCAAGATATTAAAATTTTCCTTTTTAGAGAACCTCTTCTAAAAAACTTTCTTTTTAGACATGGCCATGCAAATTTCAGTGTAAGGTGCAGAAGATGATTCATAAGTTTCATTAGGTGATGATTCCGGCACAAAAGCAATCTTATAGCTTAGTGCATCACAACAAATAATAGCTGGGAATTTAGTTTCAAAGAATCAGAGACAATCAATGTTACCCTCAGTGAGTTGTCTCCTTATCTTACCATACTTTGCAGTTTCCCAATTGAAAACTTGATTGTTCCATCGAGATTTTTCTGTCAGTTTCAGAATGTAATCTTTCATAGTTATATCTGATTCGTCCATTATTCTGAAATAGAACTTACTTGTGCAAAAAGAAAAGTGAAACAATCAAAGTAAATGCAAAACAAAAACTAAAGTAAAAATGCAAAAACATAAAGCAAAATAAAACAAATAAAATCAAACAAACACAAAAACGATAAATATGCAGAATATACAATGAATGCAATAATACAAATACACAACAAAGTTAGCCAATTAAAAACTAAAATTAAAAACTAAATAAGTTAAAGACTAAATCAAAAAACTAACAAATATTAAAGTATTAAACAATTCACTCCCCGGCAACGGCGCCAAAAAACTTGATGTGTTCTCATTGTAGGTATAGATTATGTTATCAAGTTTTACATCTATATTTAGCCGACTTAACCTATAACAAACACTAACGACCAGTGTACCCAATCAATGTAGCCTAGTTGGTAAGTAGAGTGTCGATCACTAAGAGTGGAACGTTAACACCTAAGTATCTATCAATATTTTAATCCTAAAGTTCGTTCTAATTAAACCTAATCTAACGCAAGGGGGATTTTCAGCCTGAGAGACTGGCACGATGTGTAGATTAAGTTAACTGTAAATAAAAGTAACAAGGCGAATGACACACACGTACACAGATAGAAAACAGATACATATAAGAGGCCTGGCCGATAGTAATGAAGATATGTTACTCGTTTAATTGCTTAGCTATATAAGATGAGTACTAAAATCTATTCTCTCTCAGTGGTTACTTACATGTATGCGTATCTCATTCTAATGTCTAGATCCAGTCTAAACGTCTAGATTTCAGGTTTTAAGTCTTCTCGACGGACTAATCCTATCACGATTAATCAAATCTCCGCATAAAGTCTACCTTAATGATTATTTAGTTTCTGTATTATTTATCCCTTAAGGGCTTACATTAATCATGCAAACGATGTTAATGAAGTAATTGTGCGAGCCTAAGGTCGACAAGGCACGATAAACTATCTATGTAATCAAAACATAAGCATAAGCGACCAATAAAACATCAAATATTCTTTATAAAAGCTGGAAATAATTAAGTGCGATCAAATAGTGAAAAACACGCTAACTCAACGATTAAAAGAGTACTAATGCAAATTAAACGAATTTTCCTATGAATTAAAGTACTAGCAGGACCTACTTATTGCTCTGAATTCGTCCTTTTGGTTGTGTCTTGTGTGGTCAAGTCATCACCTTCTGTGGTATATTATGCGTGTCGAATGTGGCTGATGAATGGGGTATTTATACATTCTTGAAACAGAATCGATACGGCATATCTATTAAGTTGATACGCCATATCTAGGTTACTTCGCGTGGGGTCCATGATTATTATATTTAGGAATATTAGTACACCGCCATAGTTTTACCGGTTTTTAAATCTTCTTAAAAACTTTGCTTTGAAAAACTTTGATTCGAATCTTATGTGTAATCAATCAACACCAATATGAACACTACACTAAACTATGCAATATAAACACAATATAACTAAATGAAAGAAAAAGAAAGAGATGGAAAGATCAAACCGGGACAAAGAGATTTATAGTGGTTCAGCTACGAAGCTCTTCTTCGCCCTACTCCACTCCCCGAGTACCACTGTTAGGAACACGTTATTAGTCTATCAAGTATTGATCATTTATGTAATAGGTTGCTTAGGCCTTTTAGGTTAATTATTATGTTAATTAGGGCAAAAGCACATCCTTGTAAGAACACTATAAATACCCCCTCCCATTCAAGTCCGAGGGTTGGTTGGTTAATGCAATTATCATTTCATTAGTCTTAAGCATTCCTTCCACTCTCTTTCTCTCTCTAACTTTCTCTCTCTAGATCTAAGAAGAATTAAGTAGCTTGTGTGATAAATCTAAGTAACATCAAGTGGTATCAATCACCTAGGGGTAATTTAGGTTATTTAAGATTAGATCTAAGTGAAATTTGAAGAATTGTGATTCGGTTACTGTTCACGTACCATTTTCTCCGAGTTTGGACTGTTCTTGAGAAATTCTTCGAGTTTGAAGGATTTATCCGAGTTTCTGGATTTTCTTCGACTTTCTGAATCCTTCGACTTTCTAGTCTTCGAGTTTGAAGAATTCAAGAAAGTTAAGTTTTCTCCGAGTTTGTAAGAAGTTTAAGATCCTCTGAGTTTCTAAGTTCAGAATTCCTCCGAGTTTCTATGTTCAGAATTCCTCCGAGTTTCTAAGTTAAGAATTCCTCCGAGTTTCTACGTTTGAATCCTCCGAGTATTAAAGCTCAAATCCTCTGAGTTTCTAAGCATAGAATCCTCCAAGTTTCTCAGCTTAAATCCTCCGAGTTTTTGATATAGAATCCTCCGAGTTTCTCAGCTTATATCCTTTGAGTTTCTAAGCTTAAATCCTCTGAGTTTCTCAGCTTAAATCCTCCGAGTTTCTAACATAGAATCCTCCGAGTTTCTAAGTTACATTCTCCGAATTTCTAAGGATTTCTTTGAGATTGGATTCTTCGACTTTGTAAGGTTTCTTAGTTTGTGTTCTTCGATTTTCTTGGGATTTTTTCTTCAAGATTCTTCAACGTACAAACCTAATCTTCAACAACAACCGTTATTATCCTTTAAAGATCCTACATCCACAAGTTACTTCAAGATGTCTCAACCACCAAACTATAACTACTTCTTTAATCAACAACAACAGTATTGTCAACAACAACCATTTCAACAACAGTATCAACCACAGTATCAACCACCGTATCAACCACAGTAACAACAACAACACATGTTAATGCAGCAACATCAATTTCTTCCTCAGCAACAAATCCCTCAATAACCAATGCAGACTTACCAACTTCCTCCTAAACAACCTCACTGGTTTGACCAGATGTGCGAAGCTATCAGCAGCCAGCAATCCCGAAATGAAGCAGGATCTCTAGATACACCACCAATGCTTACTCCGGGAAACTATGTTCAGTGGTCCAGTCATTTTCTTCGGTTTATTGAGCTAAAGAAGCCCCATGGAAAGTACTTAAAGAAAGTGATCATTGAAGGCCCATATCCAGTTCCTACTACAACCATTCCAGCAGATCCAAATCACATCCCTCCAAGAGAAGCAACTTAAACTCCCATTCCTATTGCTCAGCTCACAAACGAACAAGTCCTTCAGCAAGAAGCAAATGAGTTAGCAATGTCTTATATACTCCAAGGAATTCCAAATCCCATCTTTCACAGTATTGATGCTCAAAAGACGGGAAAAGACATTTGGGAGCATGTACACCTTCTCATGGAAGGAACATAATTGAATCAGGAAGATATGGAATCTAAGCTTTATCTGGAATATACTATGTTCCATATTGAGGCCGGGGAATCTTTAGAGTCGTACTACCACAGATTCACCAACATAATCAATGACTTGGACCGTCACAACATTGAACTCCCAAAGATTGCTGTCAATACCAATTTTTTAAGCTGTCTTGGCCCCGATTGGCAAAAGTATGTCACCTTTGTTCGCCAAGCCAAGAATCTACACAATACCTCGTATGGGTTGCTGTATGATTATCTGAAGCATCATCAATCGAAAGTTGCCAAAGACATAGCAACAAAAGGAGGATATTTACCATCGTCAACACCAAATTCTCTTGCTTTAATTGCTTAGTCGCACTTTGCACCACCAACAAATCATGAGTTTGTTCAACCACCACCTCATTCGGGTTTTCCCTCACAACCTTCAACAAACCAACTTGTCCCATATGAAGCATCACCTCAATATTCTGACAATCAACTGGTTTCGTACGATAACACCGATTCAATGATATACTCCAACGTTGACAATGATAAAGATGATGCTTTTAACTCATTAAACGAAGGATTTGCTCTGATTGCTCGTGCCTTTAGAAAATTCTCAAACAAGTCTAACAATCGTTTAAGGTCTTCATCAATCACAAGGAATCAGGCAGTTGTTCATGATGGAAGGGATGAAATCTAAAACACGGCTTCAGGGAGATTTGGTTCAGGCAGTTACATGGGGAACTCTGGGGGACAAAGGTTCAGTTCAGTTGGGAATAGCAGGAACAATGTTGGTAATTCACAGAAGAGGGCTTAGATTGTTGAAACAGGGAAAGGGATTGCAAACACATTGATAACATGCTATAATTGTGGAGGGCAAGGTCACATGGCCAATGCATGCCCCAAGCCAAGGACAATGGTAGTGCATATCACAAGGAGGCTATTCTTTTGGCTCTCAAAGATGAAAAAGCTGGTATCTTGACTGAGAAATAGCACAACTTTATGGCAAATGCATATTCAGACGACGACATTGAAGATCTGGAGGCAAATTCAGCCGTAATGTTGTGTAACACCCCCATTTTCGTTATACGCAGCGGAATATAAGTTGGTGTATTACTTCAGGTATCGTAATCATGAAAATAGAAAACGACTCAAAAAGAGACGTTTTAAATAAAGTTGTTATCATTCATTTATTTAAATCAGAGTTACATAATAGAGGTCCCAGTGGGAAGTTCTGAAATTCATTATAAAAGATACATTATTTGTTGAATGATAACAAAATGGACACTCATTTTATAAGAAGAAAGTCCATTGCCACACCGTGCCAAGTCGTGCTTTTAGTTACCTGAGATAAAACATGCTAAAAAGTCAACACAAATGTTGAGTGAATCCATAGTGTTTATAGTAATAATCAGTTGAACACAAGCTAAGTAGAAAGTAAATCAGTAATATTGCAGTTCAGTATATTGCCCTAAGACTCATGACACGCAAACGTTAACAGGATGGACATCATAGTAATGAACTATTGATGTAATTAATACATAATTAAATGTAGTAATAATGCCCTCGAGTAGGAATTTGCCATTCTCTTTATTAATCTCAAATAAAGTGCATTTGGCTAGTTATCCAGCAACGCAAATGGGTCGTCAATTGCCAATAGATCTATTCACTATATTCGCGTTCACCCGCAAGTGATTAATGGTTCATGATTGAAGGTCTTTTAGAGGCAACAGGTAAACTTAGGCAATATCAATCAGGAAAGAATACAGAAAATACTTGTGTTCGGTTTTGTAGCACGTATCTCCCCACAAGTTTGGAAAACGTATAAAAAGTGGGACTATGAACTCACCTTAGCAGTCTGGATGGAAAACAAATTAAATATAGTTGATAAACGTCTCCGGCACGCGACCTGGGTTGGTATGTCATGTTTTAGTATTCGTATTCAAATATGCGTGAGTTTTAGTATTCGTGTCGTAACGTTTTGGTTGACAGTTAAATGTTTAAAGGAGACAACATGAAGTCTCTTCAAAAGTTGGTGGATGATAAGATTTTAACTTATTTCATGTTTCTATGTTTATGTTTTGTTTGTTTATTATTGAGATAAACATATCTCGTTTATTAGTTTCTATTATAAACCGAGCCAAAATATATTTCTCGTAATAATTATGAAATGTTACGCTTTTTACCCTTATAGTTTTATATATTGATAGTTGAGTAAACTCTAAAATACATCCCTGTGGTTTACCCAATTTCGCAAAATACATCCAAACTTTTTTTTTGCTCCTTATACATCCCTCCGTTAGTAAAAGTTAACCTATATACATCCCTCCGTTAAAATAAGGACAAGCGGCGCAAACCATTTCTCCGTTATCTCCTAACGAGATAGAAAGTGTTCGCACCGTTAGTCCTATGGGTTAACTCTATTTGCACCGTTAGTCCTTTGTTACGTTTTCGTCCGCTTTTTTACGTTTTCGTCTGCAGTTTTACGTTTTCGTCCGATTTTTTACGTTTTAGTCCGATTTTTTACGTTTTCGTCTGTTTTTTTACGTTTTCATCCGATTTTTTACGTTTTCGTTTGTTTTTTTACGTTTTCGTCCGATTTTTTACGTTTTCGTCCGATTTTTTACGTTTTCGTCTGTTTTATTTCGTTTTCGTCCCTTTTTTTACGTTTTCGTCTGTTTTATAACGTTTTCGTCCGATTTTTTATGTTTTCGTCTGTTTTTTTAAGTTTTCGTCCGATTTTTTACGTTTTCGTCTGTTTTTTTCTGTTTTCGTCTGTTTTTTACGTTTTCGTTCGATTTTTTACGTTTTCGCACGATTTTTTACGTTTTCATCTGTTTTTTGCATTTTCATCCTATTTTTTACGTTTTTGTCCGCTTATATACATTTTTGTCCGCTTTTTTACGTTTTGGTCCGTTTTTTTTCATTTTTGTCCCTTTTTTTTACGTTTTAGTCTCGCTTTTTTACGTTATCGTTCGATTTTTAACGTTTTCGTCCGTTTTTATTTCATTTTTGTCCATTTTTTACGTTTTTGTCCGATTTTTTATGCTTTCGTCTTTTTTTAAGTTTTCGTCCGATTTTTTACGTTTGCGTCCGATTTTTTACGTTTTCGTCTGTTTTATTACGTTTTCGTCCGATTTTTTACGTTTTCGTTCGATTTTTTATGTTTTCGTCTGTATTTTTAAGTTTTCGTCCATTTTTTACGTTTTCGTCTATTTTTTTTCGTTTTCGTTTGATTTTTTACGTTTTCGCCCCATTTTTTACGTTTTCATCCGATTTTTTAAGTTTTTGTCCGTTTTTTTTACGTTTTGGTCCCTTTTTTTTCGTTTTTGTCCCCTTTTTTTTTACGTTTTCGTCTGCTTTTTAACGTTTTCGTCCGATTTTTTACGTTTTCGTCTGTTTATTATTTCATTTTTGTCATTTTTTTACGTTTTCGTCCAATTTTTTACGTTTTCGTCTGATTTTTTATGTTTTCGTCTTTTTTTTAAGTTTTCGTCCAATTTTTAATTTTTTGTCTGTTTTTTTTTCGTTTTCGTCATATTTTTACTTTTTCGTCTGTTTTTTTAGGTTTTCATCGGATTTTTTACGTTTTCATCTGTTTTTTTACGTTTTCTCCCATTTTTTACGTTTTTGTCGCTTTTTACGTTTTCGTCCCCTTTTTTACTTTTGGGTCACCTTTTTTCGTTTTTGTCCATTTTATTACGTTTTCGTTTGTTTTTTTACGTTTTTGTCTGATTTTTTACGTTTTCGTCCGTTTTTATTTCATTTTTGTCCATTTTTTAACGTTTTTGTCCATTTTTTTAAGTTTTCGTCTGATTTTTTACGTTTTCGTCTGTTTATTTAGTTTTAGTCGATTTTTTCGTTTTCGTCCTTTTTTTACGTTTTCATCCGTTTTTTACGTTTTCGTCCGATTTTTTACGTTTTCGTCCATTTTTTATGTTTTCGTCTGATTTTTTAGGTTTTTGTCCCATTTTTTACGTTTTGTCTTTTTTTTCGTTTTCTTTTGATTTTTTTCGTTTTCGTTCGATTTTATACGTTTTCGTCTGTTTTTTTATGTTTTCATTTGATTTTTTACGTTTTCGCCCAATTTTTACGTTTTCATCTATTTTTTAACATTTTCGTCAGTTTTCGTTTTCGTCATTTTTTTACGTTTTATCGAATTTTAGTTTTTATCTATTTTTTTACGTGAAAAAAGGGACAAAAACGAAAAAAAAAAAATAAAAACGTAAAAAAAGGGACAAATATGTAAAAAAAGGGACGAAAACGAAAAAAAATAGACGAAAACGTAAAAAAATGGACAAAAACGTAAAAAAATGGACAAAAATGAAATAAAAACAGACGAGAACGTAAAAAAAGGGACGAAAACGCAAAAAAACGGACGAAAACGTAAAAAAATGGACAAAAACTTAAGAAAATGGACAAAAATGAAATAAAAACGGACGAAAACGTAAAAAAATAGACAAAAAGTAAAAAAAGGGATGAAAACGCAAAAAAAGGGACGAAAACGGAAAAAAATGGACAAAAACGTTAAAAAAATGGACAAAAATGAAATAAAAACGGACGAAAACGTAAAAAAAGGACAAAAACGTAAAAGGGACGAAAACGAATAAAAAAAATGGACGAAAACGTAAAAAAAATGGACAAAACGTAAACAATGAAAAAATGAAAACTAAAAATGGACGAAAACGTAAAAAACAGACGAAAACGAAAAAAAAAAGGACAAAACGTAAAAAAAGGACAAAACGTAAAAAAGATGAAAACGTAAAAAACGGACAAAACGTAAAAAATCGAGAAAACGTAAAAAACAGATGAAAACATAAAAACAGGACGAAAACGTAAAAAATCGACGAAAACGAAAAAAAAGACGAAAACGTAAAAAATCAACGAAAATAAACGTAAATAAAATCGACGAAAACGTAAAAATCGGAAGTAATAAACGACGAAACGAAAATCAGATGAAAACGTAAATAAAATAGACAAACGTAAAAATCGACGAAAACGTAAATAATCGGACGAAAATGTAAAAAAACAGACGAAAACGTAAAAAATCGACTAAAACGTAAAAATTACCAAACGTAAAAAAAACATACGAAAACGTAAAAAATCGGACTAAAACGTAAAAAATCGGACGAAAAAGTTAAAATGCAGACGAAAACGTAAAAAAGCGGACGAAAACGTAACAAAGGACTAACGGTGCAAATAGAGTTAACCCATAGGACTAACGGTGCAAACACTTTCTATCTCGTTAGGAGATAACGGAGAAATGGTTTGTGCCGTTTGTACTTATTTTAACGGAGGGATGTATATAGGTTAACTTTTACTAACGGAGGGATGTATAAGGAGCAAAAAAAAATAAGTTTGGATGTATAGTGCGAAATTGGGTAAACCACAGGGATGTATTTTGGAGTTTACTCTTGATAGTTTATACCCCTAAACTTTCATGAAATGACAGTTTATACCCTTCAACTTTCATAAAATGATACTTTTACCCCTCAACTTTGGTGAAATGACAGTTTCTACCCTATAGTTTCAAAAGTGATAATTTATACCCACAACTATGGATCGTTGACCAAAAACAGCCCTTATATTAATAACTTGGAGATATTTACACTATTAGCCCAAGAAAACTCTCATTTTAGATTTGGCAAGTTTTACCCTTAAACTTCAGGTCGATTTCAGATTTAGTCCTAGTTATAAAAACAATTAGAGTTTTGGCAGTTTTGACCCTCCAAGCTTTTATGTTGTTTCATTCGATATCCTTAATTCATTTCTAACGCGTTTTAAACTTAGAAAAAGGCACGACTGGCTACGACTCGTTTATGAATGTTATAATAAGTTTGTAAACATCACTTTTACAGCTTATTAGCTTATAATTCGAGCTTATGAGCCCGAATTAATTTAAAAGGTGCATTTGGTTTCAGTTTGCGATAGACCACAAAAAGACTCGATTAAAAACGAGGCAAGGCAAGGTTTTTACAACGCTTTGATCCTTCAATTACCTTCCTATGAGGTCTTTAAGATTGACAAATTTCGGATTTTATGGGAGTTGTTTGGTGGTCAAAACAATTATCCCAAGTTACTCACTTAGGACAGTTCTCGGTAAGAAAAATAAAAAGAAAAAGAAAATTAGTTGGTTTTTGATTTTTAAGTTTACGACATAATTTTTAATGCATGCTAACAAGACTATTAACTTATCTAGCCTATCTCTTAAATGTTTTAAGGGTTCTTGATTAGTAATATGTAAAAATAAATAAATAAGGTGTTTTGTTTGGCTCGATAGAAAAGAAAAAGAAAAGAAATTATAGATTTTGCCCTAACTTTCTACAACTTATTTTGTATCATGTTTAAGTGTATTTATGGTTTACAAAAGAAATGAAAAGGGTCTAGATTACTTACTTGATTACTAGTTCGACTAATAGGGTTTTTGGCGAAATGGCTTGGAATTGGAACACCAATGTTTCTCCTCCTTCTAAGCCTTCCTAGACTATTTATTAGCTTTTATTTGGGCTATTGTATCAGTAGTTAAGTGAGTGTGGTGGTTGTTTCATATATTTCGAATAAGGGTTGAGTAAAAAGAAATGAGTGTGTCGATTTATATAAGAGTAGAGAAGTTAGGGTTTCTAAGGCTTCTAGGTCATCATGTGGAAGGAGAGGAGACAAAGTGAGGTGTACTATAGGAGTTTGTGAGATGATATGTGGTGAGGGTGAAGGTGGCGTGGGGTTATGAGATGGTGGTGAGGTGGTTTGATTCTAAACCAAAGAAGTTACCTACCAATTTGACCATGGTAAATATCAAAGGAAACAAGGTGATGTGTAGTGATTCTAGACCTAGAGGAAGACTTGTGGTGTATGGTTTGCTTAGTAGTAAGTGTAGAATGATTTAGTTTATCTTTAGTTAGGATCGATCTAGGTAACTCCATATAAATCGAATAGGCTTTGATTGTTGGTACTTTGGCTATGGAATGTTGTACCTAGGGTTTTAGTGAAGTAACAAATTTAGTTTAGGGTTTACTTTGAGTATTTATTTCGTAGAAAATAATCTAGGGCTTGTTTGTTTAACATTAATGTCGAATTGGAGTAGAAATAAAAAGGGAATCGGCTTGTGCTAGAAAGGGTTGCACCATAGGCTTATTAGGGTTGTACTAGGGTTTAAGAAATATAGAAAATTTATTTTTAATATTTGGTTAAGTTAAATTAAATATATGTTAGTTTAATTAAGTTTAAAAGTAATAAAATGTAGTTTTTGGCTTTTATGCATTGGACACTTGTACTTTAGGTTCAGAGACTTGTACACTTAGTTTGAATGTTGTAAAAATATTAGGGTTAGGGTTTGTGCAAAATGACCTTGTATTGTGTGCGTCAAAGTGAGTACACTGAAGTTTATAATAGTATTTATATTAATATTATGCCTTTATGCGTAAATGACTTGCACATGAGCTTGAAAGACTTGTACAATTGTATTTTATAGAAATCTTATATACATTAATTAGGGTTTGTGATTTTATTACATAAAATCATAGTTTTGAGAATTTAGGTTTTGTATCGGGAGTTAAAGTGAAATTAGGGTTTGTGTGCTTTAGAAGCTTGTACCTTACTTTGAATGAGTTGTACTTTAGTTTTTTAAGGTTTAGTTACTCATAATCATAATTATAAAAATTTAGGGTGTAACACCCCGAAAATCGTAATGAAGCAGCGGAAGACTTAAACGGGGTATTACCAACTAGATCACAGTCATAAGTATAGATTTTTGATAAAAAGGGAAATTTTATATCATTCAATGAAAACTCAATATTCAGAGATTACATATTTGTTATAAAAAAAAAGGGTAGTAGTTCACAAAAGTGATGATGAGTTTGAAAAGAATGATATAGTTATTTGGAACAAAGGTGGGTCTTTTCTCCATGCCCGTGCCAACTCCGTGCTTGAGATTTCTTTAATTACCTGAGATAAACATGCTTAAAATGTCAACACAAAGGTTGAGTGAATTCACAGTGTTTTGTTTGTAATAGTTTGAACACAAATGAGATAGTGATAAAAACAATGATATTGAAGTGTGATATAAATATTGCCCTAAGCCTCATGACACGCAAACCTTAACATCGGGTGTAATAATAAATAATATAAATAGCCCCATCATAGCAATGATGTAGGTGATAATGCCCTCGTCGTAGGAGTTTGCCAAACTCTTGATAATTCGAATAAAGTGCACTTGGTTACCATTCCAGGCTAACTTCAAGTGGGTCGTCAACTTCCAATAGATCTATTCACTAAATTCGCGTTCACTCGCAAGTGATTAATGGTTCATGATATAAGGGACTTTTTGGCAGGGTGGTAACTTAGGCAATATTAACTTAGCAATATCAATCAGGATAGAATACAAAAATATTTGTGTTCAGATTTATAGCATGTATCTCCCCACGGGATTTGAAAACATAGTAAAATGTGTGACTATGAACTCACCTTAACTTGCAGCAACGCAAAATATCACAACGGTCACAACTGGCATCTAGGGCTAAACACAACGAGATCGAAGGTACAGGCACAACAATGCTGGCTCGGCACAACCTAATACGTATACGATTATCTCAAAACAAGTCTCGCAAAATAATAAAGTCTATAAAAGACAGAGTGTCATAGTTTTCGTGGATTACTCAGTTTTCAAAACTTATCAAAAGTTTAGTTTCGACGTTTCGTGTGGTGTGGTAAGAAGACATAGACTCGACATACAACCCACGCCAAAAAGGAGAGACATCTACAAACTCGAGAGAATACTGACGAGAACTCAAACCAAGGAAGACAACCTAGAAGTTTACAACAACCAATCGCCTCAAATCAAATAACTCAGTTTATACGTTTCGACAGTTACCCCATTATCCCCAAATAATGTATATAAAACATAATTGTTTTATAATAAAAATGAGTTTAACTAGAAAAATTAGTTTTTCTCGAGTCTCAAAATGTTCAATAAGTCCGCTATCTAATATCGTAAGTCCGATAACGTTTCACAATTTTCCAAACGTCCAAGTATAATAATCAAAATCCGTATTCAAACTCAATTACGATTTCAAATGTCCAAAACATACTAAAATTTTCAAGTAACCGAAACGTATCACAATGTCCAAGTCAATATCTCATTTGATAAAATATATTTTGCTTAAAATTTTTAAACAAACACATCTTTAATTGTTTTGGGCTTATGAGCCCTTTTTAACCAAACAAACATTATTGGGCTTCGGCCCATTTTTTTAAAAACCAAACACACAACTTATAATCCATGTAGCATGGGCTTCGGCCCATTAGTTAATCCAATTATCTAAGTCAGTTTCAACTTTAACCAAATTTAATATGAGACCAAATTTAACCAAGTATATACAACACCATAGCAAAACTATTCGGACCAAAAGTTACCATGCCGAGATCATACGGTCTCGGCTTAAATCTATATATTGACTCAAACAACACTCAATAACCACAACGGCTCAACAATGAAACTTGCCGAGACCCTAATGGTCTCGGCTTTTACTCTCGGCACCAACACAACCATCAAACAAACCCATTTTCGTTTCATCATCCAAACCGAGCCCACAACATTTCCAGCATCACATCTAAATCAATTCCCAATCCAACCTCAATCAATTAAACCTCAAAAATCAAGAAAATAACAAACGAATTTCTTCTATGTCTCGACTCGACAAACACACGACTCGACCCAAGTGATACCAAACCGACTTCTACAACAACTCTTACCACACGAACAAGTTTTAAAAATATGTTTTAACTCCGGGTTTTAATCTCAAAATTATAATAACGAGTTATATCAGTTTTAATCCACGAACACAAATCAAAACAAAAATAAATAAATCGGTAAACAAAAGAGAGAACGCGAGTGGTTTTACCATACCACTAAACGAATCGAGAGAGAAGATGAGAGGAAGGAGGCGGCTGTGGTGGCTGCACACGGCGGCGACAGCAACAACCCAAAAGAGACCCAAAACTGCTCCAAACACTCGATCTAAACTCGTTACCTCCATTTGTGTTGCCGAAAAACTCGCCGGAAAATTATAGTTACCGAGAGGGGGGTTTCTAGGCGCGTGGGGTGTATGGAAATGGTGGGAATGATGAGATAAGCAAGGCAGTGGTGGCGGTGTAGTAGGGTGAGCGGCGGTGAGATGGTAGTGGCCGGATTTTATGGCCGGAAAAAGAGAAGATACTGGTTATAATAGAGAGGAGAAGGGAAGTGATGAGATTTGAATGTGTCATCTCATCCTGCTTCGACCGGATTAAAAGAGAGAAAAGAAGGGGGTTTTTGACCATGGCTTTCGAGGTCAACTTCTATGAATCGATGTTTGCAGCTATGGTCGTTTTCCATTGAAGAGCTCAAGGTGATCCCGTGATCTGTTTTTGGGAAGGAGGGAAAGTAAAGATAGTGATGCATCATATACTTTTTTTTTGTTTGACTTCGAAGGTATATAGAGATTGGGAATTGTGATGATAATGATGTATAATAAATAAATCAGAGGTTGGGGATATGTGGCACTAGTGTTTATTTAAGTTAAGGGATAACTTAGTATTTACTTTAGGACTCGTGTACTCCGTGTTCCGTTGAGCTAAATTTTAAACGTGATCCCTCAGTTTGGTAAAAATACGAGAAACACATTTCTGGAAGCGTTTTTATAAAAAAGGTTTAAAAAACAAGGTTATCGATTCCGAAAATTAATTGTCGATCTTAACCTATAAATATTGTGGTGTCGGTACGCGTGCGAGCTATTCATGGTGAGTTCGAATTCGTTTGGGTGACTTGGTGATCGTTGCCATATATATATATATATATATATATATATATATATATATATATATATATATATATATATATATATATATATATATATGTAAAAAAAAATGTAGTCCGCACAAAAGGTTATTTAACATAAATTGGTATTATTCGGTGATTAACATTATTAATGACATGGGATTTTTACGAGGTATTACAGTACCTACCCGTTAGACTGGATTCGTCCCGAATCCAAAGATGTAATAGTTGTCAGGATTGTCTTATCGAATAGTTGAAAATAATTAGCACGAATTTGGCCTTCGTGTTCCCAGGTGTACTTTGATCCTCCATTAGAGTTCCATTTATCTTTGATAATGGGAATACGGCCTTGTTTCAATCGCTTGACATCTCTATCTGAGATTTCCATTGGTTCTTCGATAAAATTTAGCTTGTCGTCTAGTCCAATTTCCGTTAAGGGAATTATAAGGGTTTCATCCGCTAGGCATCTCTTTAGGTTCGATACATGAAGGTGTCGTGTACTCTGTTGAGTCCTTCTACTAGTGAGATACCTTGTGGTGGTGGGAGTATTTTGATTAATGTCAAATGGTTATCCTAGCCATTACAAAATCATTCGCTCAATCTATTAATATGTCTCCTAGAGCCTGATTGGCCCTCATCTTTCGAGGGAGGTAAGTGTAGTTGTCGACATTGAAATGGAAGGGTGGATCCCATTTGAACTAGAACAATGAGGCTAGATATCGCTATTATTCTCATGGCGACTATAGAGAATTTAAGGGAATAAGTCATTTGGTGTGAATAACAAAAAAAAAAAACATGTCCGTAGGCTTACATGGCTAGTCAAGAGTGAGGCCCATGAGTCAGGGATACTAAGGGAAAATTCGGATGCCCATGATTGGGAACGTTCAAAAGTTATTATCGGATACTGCTCGTGATTTCAAGTGTTTATCTTGTTAAGGTGGAGCTATGGTGTATTTTGACTAGAGATTCGCGGTATAGCGGTCTGAGTCAGGGGGTACTTTGTCAAGGGTTTTGTCCCGTTATAGAAGGAAGCTAGAAGTCTTACGGTCAGATGTGATTTCTTATTATCCTAAGTGAAAGTGATGCCACGTGCTAGGGTGATTGTGCTATTTAAAACTTTGAAAATGGCACTTCGCCCCTTGAGTAATTGCTTAACCAATTTCACGTGCTTCTACCAGGGTGAAAATTTTATCTTACGGATGAGTGGGAAGGTTGCACTTCGATGAAATAGTTTTAAGGTATGGTATATCGCTATTGTCAATCTTAGGTATTTCAAGGTTTGATCCTAATATTTGTTCTGAGTCTACGCGTTTTCTTGCTTAGAGGTATGGAAGGAAAAAAAATGAAAAAAATATTGTTCGAAATTTTTATTTGAGTATGCGTTCACACGATTCCGACCAAATCATAAGTTTTAAAAGACACAATTTTTCTTTGTTTGAGGTTAATAGTCGAGTAATTTATGCGACCCTGAAAAATTTAAAGTTTAGCGAAACGATTTTTTTTTTTTTTTTTTTTTTTTTTTTTTTTTTTTTTTTTTTTTTAATGTGGTTTAGATAAGACAATTTCACATAAATCAAATTTGTTAACATACAAAGGCTTGATAAGGTCTAAAATAAAGGTTTAATTTTTCGTCGTGTGGGTTTTTAAGCATGGTGTAAATAAAATAACTTCACAAAATTGACGCTTGGTCGCTCTTCAAAATGTAAAAGATTTGGTATAGTTTGACTAGAGAAAACTTTTAACTTTATAAAATAAGTATCTTAGAGATTTTTTTTTTTTTTTTTTTTTTTTTTTTTTTTTTTTTTTTTGTAATTGTTATAAACGCGTTTTTAAAGAAAGATTCCCGAAAGTGAGATCATTACAGCTGGCGGTATAGTTGGGTATGGAATTTATACAAGTTTCAAAAATTTTAAGGGCATAGTCTATTTTCCAATGTTTGATAGTGTTTGGTGGTTAAATGTCGGGTAAAGTTTCATAGATATGGTACTTAATTCACTAGGACGGTATTGGAATGTATCACGACTTATGGGTGAGTCGGATATTGTGTCATAGGGCATTTTCCTTGGCTACAAGTGTAAGTCGTGTATCAATGGCCGTTCGGTACGTTAAGACCGCTTGGTATTTCAGCGTGGGAGTGAGGTCAACACAAAACGGATTTTTGAGGCTGCATAGTCTAGAACTCCTAGAGGGAACATTGTAAGGGTGATCGTATATTGATTGTCCAATCCAAGGTATCCATTACTTATAAGGGAATTCTTATTATACGGTGTGGAAAGGGTGAATTGTACATTGGTCGAACAGTGTCAATTCATGGTATCTTGTCATTCCTAATCGAGGGCAAGGATGCTTGGTTTACCTCTAAGGTTCAGTTTAGTGGACAACGGCGTTTTGGATCACTCTGACGTCCTAGTCAGGCTAATACCCTCCAAGAATTAGTGAAAGACTTGGCAATTTCTTAAGGTAGTGGCTTGGTTTGATCTGTAAAGTCTTAAGACTTTCGTCACGTTATAAGTCATCCCGTTGTGTATTCACATTCCCTAGTCAAGAGTTTCATTTACTTCCCCCGAGGGGTCCTCATCGTATTGTTAAGATCCTATTATCATAAGGTATGCGGACGAGTTTCTCAAAGTGGGTAATTCAGTAAATAGACCAAAAATGTCTAGGCCTGAAGTTATGTGGACACTAAGTCGATGTCTTATGGGTGTCTAGTAGGTTTATGGTGCAACCTTAAGTGATGACGTTGGTTCTATTAGTAGTCAAATGGCTAGTTTGGTGGTGCGCTTAACACGAATGGTAAAGTCTTGAAGAATGGTGTTGATTGCTACCAGCAATCAGTTGGTTGATCCGTTAGTGTACTTAGTGTTTAACACAGAAAGCATGGTTTTGGTTTAGGGGCTAAATGTAATCATCATCATGATTGTTATCGAGTACAGAAAGGTAAGCCTCAGTCACCCTTGGGGTTATGAGTCATTTGGTAGTTATCGAATTTACAGGTTGTCTGCTTGACGGTGGGATCCTTCGAAATCGGATGATGTGAAGTAAAGTGAGATGTCATAAGGTTAAGCTTCGTACAAATTCTTATGGTAGTGGTCGTAGGTAATCCCATTGATTGTGGCTATGTTCGTTGGAAGGTTGTTTCTATGATGGCTAATGATGTAACTGGTCCTTGTAGAATAGAATATGCGGCGAGACTAGACTGATTTCATGTGATAAGATGGTGTCGAAGTCTATTTGTGTTTATTAGTACGGATGCCCATATCTTGCACAACTTTTTATGTAAGGTTGTGATTTCTCAAAAGTATTAGTAGAAATTCTAACTGTTTGCAAAAATTTTAGACAACTATCCCCAGCATAGCATGGTCCTACTTGAATTATGCATAGGTGATCAGGCTTTGCATAATTAAAGTTCAACGATGCAATGTTGGATTTAGTTCAAAGGGAGGTATCGGTAACTCGGTTCGTAAAGTGGTAGCTTAATATACTTTTCAAAGAGGACTTAGTTCATAGGGTGATTATAGAATAGGTTGTAAAACGGTGTGTAGAAGAGTTTATAAATTGGTGACGGAAAATTTGGATAAATGTACCTTAGTTTACAAAATGTTGGCGAAACCGTTTGTTGGTCTATGGAATAGTATTAAAGTAGCAAATCGATTTATTGCATAAAATAAGGTAGTTCATAATATGTGAAATAGTTTATAGAACAATAGGGATGACCCTTTATTATTATTGGCAGTAAGGCCGCAATTTTTGATTTTTTTTTTTTTTTTTTTTTTTTTTTTTTTTTTTTTTTTTTTTTTTTTTTTTGGTAGTAAAACGTTTTGTAGGGTAACGAAAAATTGGTTTGTGATGCATTGCGATATAGTTTGTTGTTTTATCAGCGGTTAATGTGGTGCTCAGAGAGGCAAAATAATTTATGAGTCAATAATAAAACTTGTAGGGTGTTTGCAACATAGTCTGCAGGGTGTCAGTATAAACATTTGTTGGTTTATAGATTTGTAGTAGGGTAGCAAATTTTGTTTATTGTGTTTATATCAAATAGTCTGTGGGATGATTCGTAAAATAGCTTGTATGTCGATAGTGACACCGTTTATTATTTTATAAGAGGGTAGTAAGGTAGTCAAATAGTCGAAAAATGGAAGCAAAGTGGTGGTTTATTGGGTGGTAAAGTAGAGTAACGAAATGACTAATGGGATAGTGATAAACAATAAAGTTTTAGCGAAATGTTTTATAAAGTGATAGTGAATGATTTCACCAGATAGTAGCAAAACGGTCTGTAGGGTGTTTACAAAATGGTTTATATGAAACTAACAAAACAATTCGTAAGTTGATAGCAAGTCTGGAAATTTCTTAAGAGGATGAAAAGTTCGTTTGTTCATAGTGTAAGATAATAAAGAGGTGTTAGTGAACTGTTTTGGTTGATAGTGGTAGGATATCAAATTTGTCTTTTACATGGTAATAGTTTGTAAAATTGCATAATAATAGTTTGTAAAATATGGAGTGCAATGGGCGACTGTTGGCACATCTAGTTGATATGAGATTGTACACAAATTCTAGGTAATATGACAAGGTTCGCTTAAACATGATAAAGTCGGAATAAAGCACTACTGCCATGATATCATAACATGAGTAGATACAATCACCACATATATGATGGAAAATCTCGGCTCTTATAGACCGATATCAATACATAGCATAACCGAACCACATGTCCAAATGATAACTTGTCTCACATTTGTTATACAACAAAGATGTACTACAAGCGTCACTAATTTGGCCACACATCCCGTGGCTAGGATAAAAGCTACTTATGATAATAGTGTAGTCTAAGAACTACGTGGTGCTCTTCTGGGTGGATCTTCGGTGGTGGTATGAAGTAGTGGTCGTGGCACTATCCATAGTGAGGTATCCAAATCTTCATAGGTAAACATGCCAGGGGTCCATGATGGTGGTAGTGGTATGAGTGGGCGTACTAGGCGACTCCCGGTGTGTACCATCTTGGGTCCATTGGGGTAATATCGGAAAATGTAATGGGGTGGAACATCCCTCCCGGGCCTGATAAGTATGGCGGGTCTAATAAATGGTGTGGATGATGTAGGTATAGCGGGGTGTGGTGAGGGAGGTGCTGGATCATTGGTGGATGAGTAGGCATCCTCGATATCGAGGTTCTTAGCGATGATGATGGGGTGAGATGAAGGAGACATGGTACTGTAATATCCCAATAATAATAAGTGTAAGTCATTAATAATATACATATGCATTAGCCATAATAACATTCGTAGGTGATAAAACTAATTCGTTAGGTATGCATAATCTGCCAAGCAAATCTCAATGCAAATATAATAACATTCGTAGATGATAGATTTTTATTCGTTATGCATAATCTGCCAAGCAAATCTCAATGCTATTTTCTATAGTGATAAAATTCGTTTGTCATGCATAATCTGCCAAGCAAATCTCAATGCAAAAGTGTAGCAAAGTGTTGGCACGGAGGGCATAGGGTGGTAAGGTTTAAAATGGTCCTTTTAGAAATCGCGGTTATAGTCCAATGTTTTTGAAAAGCATTTGGTTCTCTATAATCATTGCTCTGATGCCAATCTGTAACACCCCGAAAATCGTAATGAAGCAGCGGAAGACTTAAACGGGGTATTACCAACTAGATCACAGTCATAAGTATAGATTTTTGATAAAAAGGGAAATTTTATATCATTCAATGAAAACTCAATATTCAGAGATTACATATTTGTTATCAAAAAAAAGGGTAGTAGTTCCCAAAAGTGATGATGAGTTTGAAAAGAATGATATAGTTATTTGGAACAAAGGTGGGTCTTTTCTCCATGCCCGTGCCAACTCCGTGCTTGAGATTTCTTTAATTACCTGAGATAAACATGCTTAAAATGTCAACACAAAGGTTGAGTGAATTCACAGTGTTTTGTTTGTAATAGTTTGAACACAAATGAGATAGTGATAAAAACAATGATATTGAAGTGTGATATAAATATTGCCCTAAGCCTCATGACACGCAAACCTTAACATCGGGTGTAATAATAAATAATATAAATAGCCCCATCATAGCAATGATGTAGGTGATAATGCCCTCGTCGTAGGAGTTTGCCAAACTCTTGATAATTCGAATAAAGTGCACTTGGTTACCATTCTAGGCTAACTTCAAGTGGGTCGTCAACTTCCAATAGATCTATTCACTAAATTCGCGTTCACTCGCAAGTGATTAATGGTTCATGATATAAGGGACTTTTTGGCAGGGTGGTAACTTAGGCAATATTAACTTAGCAATATCAATCAGGATAGCATACAAAAATATTTGTGTTCAGATTTATAGCATGTATCTCCCCAAGGGATTTGAAAACATAGTAAAATGTGGGACTATGAACTCACCTTAACTTGCAGCAACGCAAAATATCACAACGGTCACAACTGGCATCTAGGGCTAAACACAACGAGATCGAAGGTACAGGCACAACAATGCCGGCTCGGCACAACCTAATACGTATACGATTATCTCAAAACAAGTCTCGCAAAATAATAAAGTCTATAAAAGACAGAGTGTCATAGTTTTCGTGGATTACTCAGTTTTCAAAACTTATCAAAAGTTTAGTTTCGACGTTTCGTGTGGTGTGGTAAGAAGACATAGACTCGACATACAACCCACGCCAAAAAGGAGAGACATCTACAAACTCGAGAGAATACTGACGAGAACTCAAACCAAGGAAGACAACCTAGAAGTTTACAACAACCAATCGCCTCAAATCAAATAACTCAGTTTATACGTTTCGACAGTTACCCCATTATCCCCAAATAATGTATATAAAACATAATTGTTTTATAATAAAAATGAGTTTAACTAGAAAAATTAGTTTTTCTCGAGTCTCAAAATGTTCAATAAGTCCGCTATCTAATATCGTAAGTCCGATAACGTTTCACAATTTTCCAAACGTCCAAGTATAATAATCAAAATCCGTATTCAAACTCAATTACGATTTCAAATGTCCAAAACATACTAAAATTTTCAAGTATCCGAAACGTATCACAATGTCCAAGTCAATATCTCGTTTGATAAAATATATTTTGCTTAAAAATTTTAAACAAACACATCTTTAATTGTTTTGGGCTTATGAGCCCTTTTTAACCAAACAAACATTATTGGGCTTCGGCCCATTTTTTTTAAAACCAAACACACAACTTATAATCCATGTAGCATGGGCTTCGGCCCATTAGTTAATCCAATTATCTAAGTCAGTTTCAACTTTAACCAAATTTAATATGAGACCAAATTTAACCAAGTATATACAACACCATAGCAAAACTATTCGGACCAAAAGTTACCATGCCGAGATCATACGGTCTCGGCTTAAATCTATATATTGACTCAAACAACACTCAATAACCACAACGGCTCAACAACGAAACTTGCCGAGACCCTAGTGGTCTCGGCTTTTACTCTCGGCACCAACACAACCATCAAACACACGACTAAATCAATTCCCAATCCAACCTCAATCAATTAAACCTCAAAAATCAAGAAAATAACAAACGAATTTCTTCTATGTCTCGACTCGACAAACACACGACTCGACCCAAGTGATACCAAACCGACTTCTACAACAACTCTTACCACACGAACAAGTTTTTAAAAATATGTTTTAACTCCGGGTTTTAATCTCAAAATTATAATAACGAGTTATATCAGTTTTAATCCACGAACACAAATCAAAACAAAAATAAATAAATCGGTAAACAAAAGAGAGAACGCGAGTGGTTTTACCATACCACTAAACGAATCGAGAGAGAAGATGAGAGGAAGGAGGCGGCTGTGGTGGCTGCACACGGCGGCGACAGCAACAACCCAAAAGAGACCCAAAAATGCTCCAAACACTCGATCTAAACTCGTTACCTCCATTTGTGTTGCCGGAAAACTCGCCGGAAAATTATAGTTACCGAGAGGGGGGTTTCTAGGCGCGTGGGGTGTATGGAAATGGTGGGAATGATGAGATAAGCAAGGCAGTGGTGGCGGTGTAGTAGGGTGAGCGGCGGTGAGATGGTAGTGGACGGATTTTATGGCCGGAAAAAGAGAAGATACTGGTTATAATAGAGAGGAGAAGGGAAGTGATGAGATTTGAATGTGTCATCTCATCCTGCTTCGACCGGATTAAAAGAGAGAAAAGAAGGGGGTTTTTGACCATGGCTTTCGAGGTCAACTTCTATGAATCGATGTTTGCAGCTATGGTCGTTTTCCATTGAAGAGCTCAAGGTGATCCCGTGATCTGTTTTTGGGAAGGAGGGAAAGTAAAGATAGTGATGCATCATATACTTTTTTTTTTGTTTGACTTCGAAGGTATATAGAGATTGGGAATTGTGATGATAATGATGTATAATAAATAAATCAGAGGTTGGGGATATGTGGCAGTAGTGTTTATTTAAGTTAAGGGATAACTTAGTATTTACTTTAGGACTCGTGTACTCCGTGTTCCGTTGAGCTAAATTTTAAACGTGATCCCTCAGTTTGGTAAAAATACGAGAAACACATTTCTGGAAGCGTTTTTATAAAAAAGGTTTAAAAAACAAGGTTATCGATTCCGGAAATTAATTGTCGATCTTAACCCATAAATATTGTGGTGTCGGTACGCGTGCGAGCTATTCATGGTGAGTTCGAATTCGTTTGGGTGACTTGGTGAGCGTTGCCATATATATATATATGTATATATATATATATATATATATATATATTGAGCGTTGCCATATATATATATATATGTAAAAAAAAATGTAGTCCGCACAAAAGGTTATTTAACATAAATTGGTATTATTCGGTGATTAACATTATTAATGACATGGGATTTTTACGAGGTATTACATAGGGTGTTGTGAAAACTCTAATAGATAAGAAACGTTTAATTTACACGTTTAATAATCGTATGTTAATGAATTAACATAAAGTGGCAAATGAAATATCGTAACCTTTTCTCCGTCGGGCAGTTTTGTGATCGTGATTTGGAAGTGGCTTTTCGAGAGAAAACTTGTTTTGTTCGAGACTTACAAGGGAACGACCTTATGAAAGGAAAGAGCGGAACCAGTCTTTATACCATTTCCTTCTCAGACATGACCGCTTCTTCACTGATTTGCTTACTCTCCAAGGCACACTCCACAAAGGCATGACTATGGCATAAACGTTTGTCTCATCTGAATTTCAAGACTATGACGGAACTTGCTCGTCATAAGCTAGTAGATGGTCTTCCAAGATTCTGGTACGCCAAAGATCATCTCTATCCAGCTTGTGACAAGGGAAGAGTACTCGTGCTCACTTTCCTCCTAAAACTGAGCACAGTACTGATCAAGTACTCCAACTTCTCCATATGGATCTTTGTGGCCCAATGCGTGTTCAGACTATCAATGGGAAGCGGTATATACTGGTAATCGTAGATTACTTTTCGAGATGGACTTGGGTCTACTTTCTTCGCAGTAAAGATCAAGCTCCTTCGATGATCATCACCTTTCTCACCAAAATTCAGGTTCAACTCCGCAACACCGTCCGAAATGTTAGAACAGACAATGGAACCGAATTTAAGAATTACACCCTTCATGAGTTCTATGAGAAAGTAGGGATTAAACATCAAACATCAATTGCACGCAACCCAGAACAGAACGGAGTGGTTGAAAGACGAAACCGAACATTAGTGGAAGCCGCAAGAACGATGTTGATCAATACTCAATTACCGGATTACCTATGGGCTGAAGCCGTCTCCACTGCCTGCTACACCCAAAACCGATGTATGATCACCAAACGGCATAACAAAACACCATATGAACTTGTTCACCGCAGAAAACCAAACATAAATTACTTTCATGTATTTGGGGCTCTTTGTTACCCAAATAATGATCGTGATGATCTTGGAAAGTTAAAAGCCAAAGCAGACATAGGGATTTTTGTTGGATACTGCGAGAATTCGAAAGGATTTAGACTCTGGAATGGTCGAACCCGAGAGATTCAAGAGACCATACACGCTCATTTCGATGAACTTACGGATAGGGCTTCTGAGCAAAACAGCTTAGGACCCGAATCTAATCGTCTAAACTTCCCCGATCACTCAGCTGCACCTCTATCTCTCAATCGCAAAGACTTAGAAGATTTGTTTGCTCCGCTATTTGATGATACTCTCGTTAGTCGTTCTTCTGATGTATCCACAAGTTCCGCTGCACAACCCATCAATATTGAAGCACCTGATACACCAGTAACTACCACAACAGCAGTTGCTGAAGATGCACCTCCAACGGAAACCTCATCATCAATAGACCAAACAGCTTCTAACACTACGACTGCAGTTGAAGATCCCCCTCTACATTCTTCTGAAGTACCCACACCAACAGATTATGACGGCAATGCTTTCTTCAATCCACTTGCTCCGGCTCCCACCATTCCAGATATCGCAGAGTCGTCAACAAGCAATTTGGATCCATCAAATATGCACCAAAATTTTCAACACTACCCTTCAACCCACAAGTGGACTAAGGATCACCCTCTAGTGAATGTAATTGGTAATCCAACAAACCCAGTAATGACACGTCAAAGACTCCACACAGACGGTGAAACTTTCATTTATGCACTCACCGTTTGTCAATCACAACCGAAAAACATTAAAGAAGCCCTTACCTACGACAATTGGATTGAGTCAATGTAATAGGAACTTGATCAATTCAAGCGTTTGGAAGTTTGGGAATTGGTAGAGAGACCAGTTGGAGTATACATAGTCAGGTTGAAATGGATCTGGAAGAATAAGTTGGATGCGGATGGAACGGTTATTCGTAACAAGTCCTGGTTGGTTGCTAAAGGATTCAGTCAAGAAGAAGGGATCGAATTTGATAACGCTCATTTTGTATATATTTTAGCCGCGTTATTCGTATGTTTGTGCATGTTATTTGGTTGTATTTGTGAACATTTTACTCTTAAAAGGTACAAAAGATGTATTCAGGTTCAAGTACAACTATGTCGAAGGAAATAACGAAAAGACGAAGAAAAGTCGACAAATCAAGTGTATGTGCACGAAGAGAAGTTTTCCGTTTAAGATAAAGATTCATGCTATGATTATTTCCAAGTTCAAGTAAAAGATTATAAAGTTATTCGATGAAAGAAGGAGTCAAGATTAAGTGCCAAAGATGATTGTTAAAGATGGAGTTATTGCCAACCCAAGGTTGAAATACACATGCAAACCAATTTCCAACCTAAGGTTGATACTGAGTCACAGGTTCATACCTCAACCTGAGGTTGAGCAGTCATCCGGCCGCGGGTTGAAGTCCAAACCGTGGGTTGAGAGTGATTTTGGTGGTCAGAAACTTCCCAGCCGCCAAGGTTGAGATCCCAACCACAGGTTGCTGCACTTATTGTCCTCCAAAGTTGCATTTAAGTGAGGAATTAAGTGCCATTACTTCCAAGTCTGATCATATATTTCTCATAACTCATTTTTATTGCACTTTATGACACTTTGTGCCCAAGAAACATGCTTGGTGACCAAGGATTAATCATTTATAAGAGTGCTTGGGTAAGTGTTTTCATCATATAAAATCATCAAATTATCATATAATCTATACCAATTCTCTCTACACTTGGAGGATTCTCTCCTACCACTCCCCACCCATGTCTAGAGGTGTTGGGGAGTTGGTTTGGTCGACATTTGCAGGACATATAACTTGATCATCCTTACAACATAAGGATTGATTATAGTTCACGCCAATTAAACAGCACATACATCATCAACAATCCTTATTACCAAACACCCCTAAGTCATATACTCACAACATGAGGCTGATTTCCAGGAAGGTTTAGGGATAGAGGATTTGTATTTTGGTAGTTTCTTTTGGTTGGAATCACATGGTTGGAATTGTAGCACTTGATGCTTTGACTCTAATGTTTGGTACTGTTTATATTAATTTCAATCATATTAATGTCTTTGCTTGTGTTGATCATGAGAATTCCTTTGTGTGTTGTGTTACATGTTTGATTATAATTATCTCTTAATACTTGTTTGGTTATTATGAGAATTTGTGACAAAAGGATGTTTGGACATAATTAGTGTTTGTTTGGATTATAATGAAAAACATCATATTTGTTTAAATTGGAACTTGTCCTTGTTTATTGTTTGGTTGATCATTGTTGAGTTTAGAGGCCGAAAGGATTCTCAATAGTGATTAGTTTCAATTCATTAGTCGACAAATGTTTTGGTCTTGTGCTTTGTGACGATTGTGCAAGAGAATTAATAAACATAACAAGTAAAGGTTTAATTGAGATTAAGGTCAAAAGGAGTCTTTTGAATGTGTGTTCTCATCATCTTTCAAGTAAATGGAACTTCACAAATTAATGACATCAAAGTTTATGGGTCGAAAGAATTCTTTGTTTGTTGTTGGTTTAGGCATGAGTCCTATGACATGACCAATTGATTAAGACTTAAGTATATTTGATTTATAAAACGCTAAATTAATATAATTGGTTCTATAGGTCGAAAGGATTACCAATGATAATATGTTTTCGAAACTAAACATCTTAATATCCTTGTGATCATTTGTCCATACAAGTATGTTCTTTGTGTGCTTACATCATGCTTTTCATAATTTCTTGGTGGTTTGATCCGTGACAATCATAACCATCAACTTGTTACTTGCTTAAACAATCAAACAACATTTGAGTACAACCAAGTCTCTTGGGACGACCTTGACTTCCCAATCTTAACTACAAACGGACGAGTATACGTGCTCGTATGTGTTCCTATTTAATCGGTATTTCTTGTATTATAAATTTAAAGCTAGTTGGGATGCATCAGACTTCGAGGAATCTTTCGCACCAGTGGCACATCTTGAGTCCGTTCGAATGTTTTTGGTGTATGCAGCTCCCAAGAATATCACCGTATATCAAATGGACGTGAAGACAACATTTCTGAATTGTCAACTCCGTAAAGAGGTGTACATCACACAACCAGAGGGCTTCGTCTACCCAGAACATCCGAATCATGTATACCGGCTCAGGAAAGCCCTCTACGGCCTTAAACAAGCCCCGAGGGCATGGTACGACAAACTATCTGCATTCTTACTAGCTAATCATTTCACTAAAGGATCAGTTGACCTGAATTTTTTTATACAAAAACACGAGGAGGATATTCTCATTTTTCAAATCTATGTGGATGACATCATTTTTGGTTCAACCCATAAAAAATATTCAAACGCTTTTGCAAAATTAATGAAACAAAACTTTGAGATGTCCATGATGGGTGAACTCAAGTTCTTATTAGGACTGCAAGTTCATCAATCACCCCGTGGTATTTTCTTAAGTCAGTCCAAATATGCTCAAGAGATTTTGAAAAAACATGGCATGACCAGTTGTGACACCTATAATACCCCTATGTCTTCCTCATCCCCAAAGCTAGATGCTGATCTACATGGGACACCCATTGATCCTACCAAATACCGTAGTATGATTGGGTCTCTCATGTATCTCACAGCTAGCCGAACGGATATTGTATTTGCCACATATCTATGCTCCCGCTATCAGTCTAGACCAAGTGATAGACATATATCTGCTGTTAAAAGAATCGTTCGATACATAAAGGGAACCATTCACTTAAGGATCTGGTATCTGAAGGATTCTGGTTTTGAACTAATTGCCTTTTCAGAAGCGGATCATGCAGGATGCATAGACACAAGGAAAAATACATCTGGGGGAGTGCAATTTTTGGGTGACAAGCTTGTCTCTTGGCAGTCAAAGAAGCAGGACTGTACATCACTATCATCCACTGAATCAGAATACGTCGCCATGTTAGCATGCTGCGCTCAAGTTATCTGGATGCGATCACAGCTGATGGACTACGGATACGTCTTCAACAAGATTCCGATGTATTGTAACTCCAAGAGCACCATTGCTATCTCGTGCAAGACCGTCCAGCACTCAAAATCCAAGCATATTGCTCTTCGTTACCACTTCATCAAAGAGCACGTGGAACATGGTACAATTGAACTTTATTTCTTGGGTACAGAATACCAATTGGCGGATTTATTCACCAAAGCCTTGCCTCATGCAAGATTTGTGGAATTGGTTCACTAGATTGGTATGAGATGTTTGAGTCCAGACGATTTAAATAATTTTCTTAAACAAAATTAAATGAGTCAAACATCAAAACTATCTTTGTAAATAATTCCTTAAAAACACAAAAAGATTTTCCAATTTTTCATTAAAAAAAAAAAAAAAACCCCTCTTTAAATGTGCAAAAGTCCAAACGAATCAAAATGTGTTCTCGTCATTTCAAATTTCATCAATTTCAAATCACGAACATATTTTGAGGGGGAGAATTTTTATAACTTTTGCACTTGTAACAACCCGAGATTTCAGGTCACTTTCCTAACCACGACAATTCACTATTCATCAGTTACTATTCATCATTTACTATTCACCAATCACTATTCATGTTCATTATTCATTTCAGCGTAAACGTAGTTTACGGGTATTCATATTCACGTAACCGGTTTGGTTTGACTGCGAAATTCATGCATCATCAGTAGGAACACTGCATACGGACTAGGAATAGTCTGCATATCATCAGATTTCCATTTTCATACTATACCACTCGTAGGTTTATCAAATTAATATTTTTATTACATTTGACGTTTTACGTATAATTAAATTTAATTAAAACGTTAACGCGCGATCAATAAATGTGACTAACACGTCCGACAATCCCCACAATGGTCCCGATAATATTTTTACACTCATTTTAACATCAAGAAAATTATAAAATTCATTTACCCAGTATTTTGCGAATTTATTTAATTTATATCGTACATTTAATATAATTACGACGGTTTTTGTAAAAACTAAACAATAATTACCCGAACACCCAATATTTGTACCCAACATATTTTTGTAATTTTTATGACTTCGTCAAGTCCCGACTAACTCCGTTAAATTTTATTTCTAGCAAACGCGGTACCCGGTTACACCTAAAACTAATTTAATCACACTTAAACATATATAGAATCATCACAAGATCTAATCAAAAAGGGGACCCCCCCTCTCTCCTCCTTGATGCGCCGGCCAAGCCCCCCCTAGCCCCCAAATCTTGCAACTTAACATCCCATTTAATGCTTACCTACCATCTTGTCTAATATATAATGCCTAAACCTCATCTTATCACTTCATTTTCACTCATAATACTTCAAGTATACAAAAAATATTTCTCTCTTCCTCTCCTCTTGGTGTGCTCGGCCAAGGATCAAACCACAAGCAAGGATCATCAATTTTTCAAGAACAATACATAAACAAGCTCATCTAGTACTCCTTTTAGGGTTTTGAAATATAAACTCAAGGATTATTAAGTTTTCATCATCCAAACTCTCAAATCTTTCAAAGTAAGTATGTCAAACCATTTTTCATAATATTACCAAGTTTATATCATGTTCATATCATTTTATGCAAGATCTATATGCATATGTTAGCCTTTACCACTCTTTTTATACATTTCCATACTTTTGAGCCCTAGATTTGTTACATATTTAGATCCTTAGTAGATTTACTTGGATAATGATGTTTAGGACCCATGACACCCTAAGACGGTGTATGGTAGGATTGAGAATTGTTTGGTTGTAGATTGGATGGTTTTGAACAAGATACAAACTAGGAAAACCCATTTTTGAAACTATAACATACCTACTGTCCCTATTTTGAAAACGTGGCCAACTCAGTAGGTTGTGGGAAATTTTGGACCAAATATTTATAAAATACATTCCGAGACGAAGCCGTGGCCGAAAACGGGGATAAAAACGAGTTAATAACGAAGGAGATATGATTTTTACAAGTTTAACGACGAAAACTATTTTCCGGAAAAACTGCATGCTGTTTGGTAGCATTCGACGGCTTATTTGCGGCGTTTGACGAAACCTAGATGAACCAAGCTACTAAAAATGTGTTAGCATTTATTTTTACGAAACCACGGATATAAAGAACGTCAAAAACAAGCTAATAACGAACAAGATACACGCGTTTAAACATCGACTATATACATTTTATTTTGACAGCTTTTAAGTAGAAAATGTTTACGTACTAGAAACTATATTTTTCACGAAACGACTATGGTGAACCGTAATTCTTATCCATTGGAACACGTACAATCAAAGGTTTATTAACACGACTACCATATCACATTTCAATGTTTTCAAAACGCCAAGACCAACATTAACGTTTTATACACATTATGACACGACTAGTTTTACGTTAGCAAGTTAACATATTTATATCAAGTTTTGGAAAAACTTTACATATCAACGATAACTAGTATTTTCAAATGACGAGTGGTATAGGTTACATATACATGTACATGCACTACATTGCCTCATAATCTAAGTAGATTATGCATATTCATTTTAGGTAGCGGCTAGTGTTCGCGCCTTGTTATTGCCAAGTATTCCAAGTGTTCCAGTATTTCAATTATTCCAAGTATTCCGATTTCATAGCATTGTTGTATCATCACTTCAGGTGAGTTTTCATAGCCCCGTATACATTTTATTATTGTTTTCAAATCCCACGGGGGAGAATACATTGCAACTGTTTTCCATACGAGCCAAAGTATCAGACTTCCTGTACATAGATTAAGTTACCTTGTTGCCAATTGAAAGTCCCCTATATCATGAACCGTTAATTTACCTGTAAGCGAGAGTGAGTGGATAGATCTATCGAGGGTGACGCCTCCATCCGTGTTGGCTTTGACCAACAACCGATAGCGGATGCATTTCATGTCTTTTCATTTGAGTGTCTGGCAAAACACTCCCAGGGGCTCCAGAGAATTCAGTCACAGCGTCGGGGTCATGAGCTTAAGGCTATTGTACAATCATTTTTATGTGACTTATGTCATACACTTTATACTTGTGGCTATCGTATAACTTCATTTTATTAAACCTATGAACTCTCACCAACTTCATGTTGACCGTTTTCAGCAATGTATTTTCAGGTTATTAGCTATCATGTGGGCATGCATTGGACCATCTTGGAGTCGCGGGGTCGACTTGCATCACTTCATTTTATGCACTTATGTAACCGTTTGATCTACTATGGTTTTGTTTTTTTTAAACTTGCAACATCATTTGGGACCTATGTTTTGTAAACTCTGATTTTATTTATGATCAAACGTGTATTTTCAAAACGACACTTTAGGTCTTTCAATATATCCATTGTATGAGGCGCCATGAAAGTCACACCAAGGTATTCAATTCCGCTGCCATTAACAGGTAAATTCAGGGTGTGACAGATTGGTACCAGAGCAATGGTTATAGCGAACTAGGTTGTCCTCATACCCTAGACTATAACTACCCCAACGGTAGCGTCTCATCATTACATCATAAGTGCACATTATTATTTGCGAGGATTCATTACATGGGTTATTCATTTCATTTTGTATTGTTGCCACTGAGATATGTCTTCCAATTCCCGCACTATTGTTATATTTTCTGATGTTTACATCGAGGACGCTATGTCTTCTACTACTTCCATTGTTGCACCTACTCCTCAGATTTCACTTATTGCACCACCTTTGGTTATTCGTGCACCTACAGATTCATCATCCCATACTATTCCGGTTTCCGCAGAATCCAACTCTTATGTTCCGACGTCGCAAGACGATCGGGACGTCCCTATTACTTCAGCCCATACAGAGTATACCATTTGATAAGACGTACATGCTTAGTCCTTATGGACCTATTAGAATGTTTATTGCAAGAAGATAGTATATCTTCATTCCCTCACTATTAGAACACTCACTACTCATGTATTACCACCAGTATCAACTACTCATACCACTATTGGTCGTCCCAGAGTGCATACTCCAGTTTTACCGCTTAGACATCGCAAGATAGCGTAAAAGAAGGTAGTGATTCCTTCAGTATTATCACCATCGACTTCATCATCATCATATGGAACCCCATTTATACCATCACATTTCAGGGACTCTACTCACATACTTAACTTACCGCTTGAGAAGCGTACATGGTTTGATACACCATTACCATCTACCACTAAGGACACTACACCACCTTATAGATTAAGGTTGATGAGAGTTCGAGAGCCCTTACTGTTAGACAACCTACTACTCTTCATCGTTAGATGATGATCCCTAACTAATTGAGACTACACATGAAGGTTTGGATGCCCCACAGACCAAACGAGAGCAACAACAAATCGCCAAAGAGTGGCATTCCTCGCAAAGACTCTATACTATCTCAGGTATAATCGACTCATACTTCCATGACATAATGAACCAACAAGATGCTTTGAGCAATATTACACCACCACAAGAGAACTCTTCACAACTCCCTCTTCATTACCGAGTTTGATTACATCACATTCTAAACCGATGAGTTGGATTTCATCATTGGTCATCGTAACAACACCCCACCAATCAGATATGACACCGAGACCTTCGAGATTCGGGAGTCCAACCTTGCCTTTCAGTACGACCATTGTCATTTCCTTTTTCCTATTCTCACTTGACATGAATTAGATAACATCTTGTGGATGACACCAAGATCACGGACTCAACAGGAACCTCTATAGATTCCTCAAGGATGGATTGGAATCTACATTATCTCAGACATGAATCGATGCACAACCCCGGACCTCACTTCAGGACATCATCCTAGCTTTTACCTTTACCCCCCTTTTACTATCATCTTGGCCACGGGAAGTGTGGCGTGGTTCAAAGAAACTTGTGGTATTTTGATTGTTGTGCAAAGAGATCCCCAAGTATTGACTTTACTATATGGGTATGGTTGTGCTATCTATGACACCGGTCAATGTAGACCAAAATTTTTAAGTGTTGTATTCATGTGTTATGAGGATATACGCATGGTTGTGGTGGTATACCTAGTGAACAATGATCGTTGCTATTACGAGTACTAATGGTTGTATTTATACACGCTGAGGTTGTACATGTTGTGGTTGTACATATCGTGGTTGTATTTACACTTGTGGTGGATATATATATACATGTTATGGTTGTATATATTTTGTACGATAATCATTTCTAGTATGATTGTTGTTGATGTATTCTGTTGTGATGTACCAGAATTATGGCACCTAGGAAAGCTAAAGCCAAGGCTGCTGCAACGACTACCCCAGAAATGACTCAGGCTGCTATCCGGAAGCTCGTTAGGGATAGTGTAGCCGAAGCTCTAGAGATTGAAAGAGCCGCTGTTGCTGCAAGAGCTGCCGAAGATGCTTCTCGGATAGGGACATCGGGAGAAGCTAGCAACGGAACCAATGGGAAGAAATGTACTTACAAGGATTTCAAGAGTGGAGATCCTACTTTGTATAAGGGTACTGAAGGGGCTACTGCCATGGTTCGATGGTTCGAACATACTGAATCCGTGTTTATCTTATGCAACTGTCCGGATGATTCCAAGGTTAAGTTTGCCGTGAGTACGCTTCGTGATCAAGCCTTATCGTGGTGGAACTCCTATGCAAAGCCCATAGGAATGGAGAATGCTTACAAGGTCACATGGGACGAGTTCAAAAAGTTGGTAATTAAGAAGTTTTGCCCACGAACCGAAGTGAAGAAGTTAGAGGTGGAGTTCTATGATCTGGTAACTGTGGGTAATGATATTGAGACTTACATTCGGAGGTACCAAGAGTTAGCTGCTCTATGCCCATCTATGGTGCCTGATGATGAAAAATTGGTAGAGAATTTCATTGGTGGATTGCCCGAAAGCATCCGTGGTGATGTGATTTCTTTTGATCCGCAAACTCTTGATGAGGCAATCAGGATGTCTCAAAAACTCATAGCTCAAGTTCTGAAGAAAGTGACCCCCGCCAACAACAACAACAATAACTTCAACCGAAACCATAACTACAACACTAACACCAACAATTACCAGAACAACAACAACAAAAGGAAATGGGATGACAACCAAGGTAACAACGCCAACCAACCACCACCCAAAAGACAAGAAACTGCACGGGCCTATGTTGCGGGTCCGACTGAAAAGAAAGGTTACGCCGGTACTCTACCAAAGTGTAACAAATGCCAAACACATCATAACCCGGGGGATTGCCCTAAACCTTGTTTCAATTGTGGGAAGATCGGTCATCTGGCTAAGGGATGCAGGGCTGCTCCTGGGGGAAATAATCAGAATCCACCGCCAACATGTTATGGTTGTGGAGAAGTTGGACACTTTAGGAACAATTGCCCGAAAGGAAATCAGGACATGGGGACCAAGAGGAATTAACTCGAGGAATAGCGTGCGTGTTTGGGAGAGAGACCGTCAGGACATTAGCAACATCAAAGACAACAACAATGCTTAACCAGAAGGAGTTCATGTTTTAATAAACCGTAGTTGAGCCCTCTAGGGTTGTATCTTTCTTTTGTACTTTCCATAGGTACGTTGGTGTAACCTAGTTGTATTAAGCACTTTCCTATCCAATGTAATACCTATCTTTTGTTATCTTCACGATAATCATAACCATCGTTTATTCCATTCCTATTCCAATTGCTCAATTCTCTATAGTTTCGCAACAATATACCTTTATCTTACTAGGGATTAGGCCGATTTCATTCTTGACGGATTAGTAGACTAATACCATTTCATAAGATTCATCCATGTATCCAATGAAACCTTCAACAAATTTAATGCAAGTTATTTTACTACCCTACGGGAGAACTATTTTTCAGAACTTTCAAAATAAACCATTTGGTACCACCCTATAAATGGATTTCCTGTCATTTTATCAAGTATTTACTACCGCTACGCGAGACAATTTTCATGTTACTTTCAAAGGAAATATCTAGAAAACCATTTATCAAAACAACACGCTGAACACCATCTAAAACTTTTGGGAAAAAGTAATACCGTTTCGATTTAACCAAGCATCGCATCGTTGGTCCTCAATTATACATAGCCTGATCACCTATGTATAATTCAGGAGGAACTATGCCGTGAAGAAAATAGTCACATTTTCAGGAAGTAATAATAACAATCTTCATTCAAAAGCCTTGTAAACAAATGGAATTTTTCATGAACACCCCTTTTAACAAACTCCCACCGGATACTTACATCACTCATCACTCACTCAGCCATTAAGTTGAATTTGCACCATTGACTTCTCTAGGAGAGACTCTACGTTATGAAAGATATTTTATGACATAGAAACGGCGAAAGGATAGACGATACCCCTCAGATTTCTAGCAATTCCTTTAAGATATTCCTTTTCTAATTGGATATACACGCTCTACCATAGTTAGCCCGACGAATCCTTAAGAGAACTACCTGAACACTATAGGATTTATTCAACACTACATAACCAACTTTGAATGGATTAGGATAATCTTTCGAGTATTGACGAATTTCATCATCAGCAAAAAAATAACCATCACAGGAATATATAAAGGCACCATTTAAGACACCCTATGGCCGAAGTGACCATATACATATTTATATATCGAATTTGGAAAGTTAAATTCACGGACCTAGAACTAAACCGGGAGACAACAAAGGAAATTTCACAAGTCAAGAATCAGTTACAAGAAATGAGAAAACAATGGAAGTTAGGTCGATGCATGATGCACATCATACGGAATTGATACCCTTGAACAACGAACCTCCTAGATTCAAGTAGAAGCACGAACTATGATTGAAAGCCTTGCCTTGGAAAGGCATGATACAATTTTTGATAACCCGATAGACTGAGCTCTCGGTATCGGACCATTTCGGATTCTAGTTAGAGCCGGTCAGTTGGCATACACACCTAAGTTTCCGTCAGAACTCAGCAACGTTCATAACACATTTCATGTTTCAAACCTCAAGAAGTGTCTTTCCGACGAGTCGTCCGTTATTCCACTCGAAGAAATTCAACTAAATGACAAGCTTAATTTTGTGGAAGAACCCGTTGAAATCATGGACCGTGAGGTCAAACAATTGAAGAAGAGTCGAATTCCTATCGTGAAAGTTCGCTGGAATTCTCGAAGAGGACCCGAGTTTACTTGGGAACGAGAAGACCAAATGCGACGCAAGTATCCACATCATTTTCCCGAGCCTGCTTCCGAAACCAACAACAATTGAATTCAGGGACTGAATTCCCTTTTGGAGGGGCGACTGTAACAACCCGAGATTTCAGGTCACTTTCCTAACCACGACAATTCACTATTCATCAGTTACTATTCATCATTTACTATTCACCAATCACTATTCATGTTCATTATTCATTTCAGCGTAAACGTAGTTTACGGGTATTCATATTCGCGTAACCGGTTTGGTTTGACTGCGAAATTCATGCATCATCAGTAGGAACACTGCATACGGACTAGGAATAGTCTGCATATCATCAGATTTCCATTTTCATACTATACCACTCGTAGGTTTATCAAATTAATATTTTTGTTACATTTGACGTTTTACGTATAATTACTTTTAATTAAAACGTTAACGCGCGATCAATAAATGTGACTAACACGTCCGACAATCCCCACGATGGTCCCGATATATTTTTACACTCATTTTAACATCAAGAAAATTATAAAATTCATTTACCCAGTATTTTGCGAATTTATTTAATTTATATCGTACATTTAATATAATTACGACGGTTTTTGTAAAAACTAAACAATAATTACCCGAACACCCAATATTTGTACCCAACATATTTTTGTAATTTTTATGACTTCGTCAAGTCCCGACTAACTCCGTTAAATTTTATTTCTAGCAAACGCGGTACCCGGTTACACCTAAAACTAATTTAATCACACTTAAACATATATAGAATCATCACAAGATCTAATCAAAAAGGGGACCCCCCCTCTCTCCTCCTTGATGCGCCGGCCAAGCCCCCCCCTAGCCCCCAAATCTTGCAACTTAACATCCCATTTAATGCTTACCTACCATCTTGTCTAATATATAATGCCTAAACCTCATCTTATCACTTCATTTTCACTCATAATACTTCAAGTATACAAAAAATATTTCTCTCTTCCTCTCCTCTTGGTGTGCTCGGCCAAGGATCAAACCACAAGCAAGGATCATCAATTTTTCAAGAACAATACATAAACAAGCTCATCTAGTACTCCTTTTAGGGTTTTGAAATATAAACTCAAGGATTATTAAGTTTTCATCATCCAAACTCTCAAATCTTTCAAAGTAAGTATGTCAAACCATTTTTCATAATATTACCAAGTTTATATCATGTTCATATCATTTTATGCAAGATCTATATGCATATGTTAGCCTTTACCACTCTTTTTATACATTTCCATACTTTTGAGCCCTAGATTTGTTACATATTTAGATCCTTAGTAGATTTACTTGGATAATGATGTTTAGGACCCATGACACCCTAAGAAGGTGTATGGTAGGATTGAGAATTGTTTGGTTGTAGATTGGATGGTTTTGAACAAGATACAAACTAGGAAAACCCATTTTTGAAACTATAACATACCTACTGTCCCTATTTTGAAAACGTGGCCAACTCAGTAGGTTGTGGGAAATTTTGGACCAAATATTTATAAAATACATTCCGAGACGAAGCCGTGGCCGAAAACGGGGATAAAAACGAGTTAATAACGAAGGAGATATGATTTTTACAAGTTTAACGACGAAAACTATTTTCCGGAAAAACTGCATGCTGTTTGGTAGCATTCGACGGCTTATTTGCGGCGTTTGACGAAACCTAGATGAACCAAGCTACTAAAAATGTGTTAGCATTTATTTTTACGAAACCACGGATATAAAGAACGTCAAAAACAAGCTAATAACGAACAAGATACACGCGTTTAAACATCGACTATATACATTTTATTTTGACAGCTTTTAAGTAGAAAATGTTTACGTACTAGAAACTATATTTTTCACGAAACGACTATGGTGAACCGTAATTCTTATCCATTGGAACACGTACAATCAAAGGTTTATTAACACGACTACCATATCACATTTCAATGTTTTCAAAACGCCAAGACCAACATTAACGTTTTATACACATTATGACACGACTAGTTTTACGTTAGCAAGTTAACATATTTATATCAAGTTTTGGAAAAACTTTACATATCAACGATAACTAGTATTTTCAAATGACGAGTGGTATAGGTTACATATACATGTACATGCACTACATTGCCTCATAATCTAAGTAGATTATGCATATTCATTTTAGGTAGCGGCTAGTGTTCGCGCCTTGTTATTGCCAAGTATTCCAAGTGTTCCAGTATTTCAATTATTCCAAGTATTCCGATTTCATAGCATTGTTGTATCATCACTTCAGGTGAGTTTTCATAGCCCCGTATACATTTTATTATTGTTTTCAAATCCCACGGGGGAGAATACATTGCAACTGTTTTCCATACGAGCCAAAGTATCAGACTTCCTGTACATAGATTAAGTTACCTTGTTGCCAATTGAAAGTCCCCTATATCATGAACCGTTAATTTACCTGTAAGCGAGAGTGAGTGGATAGATCTATCGAGGGTGACGCCTCCATCCGTGTTGGCTTTGACCAACAACCGATAGCGGATGCATTTCATGTCTTTTCATTTGAGTGTCTGGCAAAACACTCCCAGGGGCTCCAGAGAATTCAGTCACAGCGTCGGGGTCATGAGCTTAAGGCTATTGTACAATCATTTTTATGTGACTTATGTCATACACTTTATACTTGTGGCTATCGTATAACTTCATTTTATTAAACCTATGAACTCTCACCAACTTCATGTTGACCGTTTTCAGCAATGTATTTTCAGGTTATTAGCTATCATGTGGGCATGCATTGGACCATCTTGGAGTCGCGGGGTCGACTTGCATCACTTCATTTTATGCACTTATGTAACCGTTTGATCTACTATGGTTTTGTTTTTTTTTTAAACTTGCAACATCATTTGGGACCTATGTTTTGTAAACTCTGATTTTATTTATGATCAAACGTGTATTTTCAAAACGACAGTTTAGGTCGTTCAATATATCCATTGTATGAGGCGCCATGAAAGTCACACCAAGGTATTCAATTCCGCTGCCATTAACAGGTATTTTGAGGGGGAGAATTTTTATCACTTTTGCACATTTTGTCTTAAAAATCTTCATTATCTAAATCTTCATCGAAGAATATTTCTATGATCTCTTGAACTACAAGGTTGTCAAAATTTCAAATTTCAAAAAATGTCTTAGTTCAAGGGGGAGAAATGAAAATACTTTAAGTTTACATCAAATTGGATCAAAGGTTTCAACCATTACAAACATCAAGGAATGAAACTGTCAAGTTGTTAAATGTTGTCACCATAGGACTTGGAGTGAACTAGGAGTCTAGTTAAAGGGCTGAATTTGTCAAAGTGTAATAAGTTGTTACTTTAAGGCTTCGTTAGAACTAGAACACTAGTTAAGCGGTTAAAAGTGTCAAATGGTTAAAATCAATTCAGTATATCTCAAAATCAGATATAACAAAACACACAGTATCATATTTCCTATCACTAAAAACCCGCCAAAACTCTCTCTAAATCAAGATTTTTGATTCTTCGCTAAAATTCAATTTGTAAGTGTTTTAATCGATTGTTGATGCCTTATAATCATTCGCTTAACACTTGTGTGGCTTAATTGATTTTTTACCGATTTAGGGTTTAAGGGCATGATTTAGGCGTTTCTTGTTTGTTATGATTTAATCTAATTAAGTTAGTCTAAAAGCTTAGCAACATGTTTTGGAATGTATTGTAGATGCTTAATTTGATTAAATAACATCAAGTTTGACTGTTCGATTGAATTAGGGTTTAAGAAGTTGAGTTTCTGTGCTGAGGTGAATGATTATTGTGTTTAGATGTTTGAATGGTGGGATATGCTTATATGTATGCCTAGATCATGCATTTGCAATATCATAACCTGAAACTATCACATGGCTCTAAACGATTGATTGCATATGTTGTGTTGACTGTGGTAAACAATGTGTTGAGTAATAAGGTTTTCTGGCTTATGAATAAAGACAAGAACATGGTTAGGATGTTAGCTAATCATTGCTTGTAACTTGTAAAAAAACTTGCATGAAATCTGGTTAAAGTGATGTTCATCCTTCGACTTTGTGTTTAATGAACTGGAATCCTTCGACTTTGTGGTTAAGTGCAAAATCCTCCGAGTTAGGAGACTAAAGTCATGAAACTCTTCGACTTTATAAAAACTCTCCGAGTATCCAAAAACACTCCGAGTTTCTATAAACTTTCCGAGTTTCTATAAACTTTCCGACTTTCTATAAACTTTCCGAGTTTCTATAAACTTTTTGATTTTCTAAAACTTTCCGAGTTTGTAAAACTTTCCGAGTTTGTAAAACTTTATGAGTTTGTAAAACTTTCCGAGCTTTGTAAAACTTTCCGAGTTTGTTAAACTTTTCGAGTTTTGTAAAACTTTTCGAGTTTGTGATCATTCTTCAAGATTATATCTCCGAGTTTTTTATGAATTCTTCAAGTTTGTTAATTTACAGACTTAGAATTTATTATGAACTTAGGAATGTGCAAAAGCTAGTAAGGATAAGGTTGCTTGTTTGATTGATATGTGACTGTTTTTCATGATTTAGTCCCACTATGTGATGCATCATACTAGTTAGGCTAAAATCATGCAACAAATAACATACACTAACATATATATGCAATGTCCATTGTGTGTTGTTGTTGGTGTTTGTGGCATACAGGCTAACCATGTCTCAAGGATCCGTTACTCGAAAGGAAATGATTCCCGAAGGAGACGAACGTAAAATCAGTGAATCAAACTCAAGAGTCGACTTTGAGAACTTACCATGTCATGAGTCTTGTCAAATTGTTGTGGAAATACTCAAGAGACACTACGTCAGCTCAGTTATGACTAAGACAGCCAGTGTACAGGAAGTTTATATGAATCAGTTTTGGCATTCCATGATCATAGGAAAAGACAACAAAACCATGACAGTCACAGTTGATAGCACAGAGATCCAATTCGGTGTAGATACTCTTCGTAACATTCTTGATCTCCCGGTAGAAGCCTCAGGCCCAAGAGGCAGATTCCATGACGACCCAACATTTGAAACCATGGCTGAAACATTAATACGTCTCGGTTATGATGATCAGGGTGAAGAGCTCACCTCTCATTCCAAAGTGGATAGGAAGTATATCCCTCAGCCTTGGTTGACCCTTTACACCATCATTATTCATTGTATAACCGGAAAAGCAACTGGACTTGAATACCCGAGACTGGAACAATTACAATTCTTCTGGGGTGTCGTCAACTTCTACCACATGGTCTTTGCTAAGTTCATATGGAAAGTTATGATTTACCAAGCCCAATAGTTCCAACAAAAGAAGGGATACAAGATACCCTTTCCCCGATTCACCAAGTTGATAATTTCACATTTCATCAAGAACCATCCAGAAATCGATAGAAGATTAAATGAGAAAGCACATACTGAACAAATGGATCACATACTCACCCGGGTTAAAGTGCAGCTAACAAACACCAAGAAACAGGGTTTGAGAATCCTACCAAGTATGTTAACAGAAGCGGTGAAGGGAACTGAAGCTTACCAATGGTATGATGATGCGGAAAAGTCCGGAAAGGTGGGTATTACGGTTAAGGGAGCAAAATCAACCAGGGGCAGAGGTAAAGGAATAGGCAAAACTTTCCCAGCAGGTTCTTCGAGAACAAAGAAAGTCTCAAAACCTGAGAAGAAGAAACTAATAACCAGAGACAAGTCCACTGAATTGAAACTCTGAGATGAACCAACTGAAGAAGATGAAGAAGAGGAAATAGATCTTAGAAAAGAAAAGAAGAAGAAAGATCTTGAAAAAATGAAGACAGTATTGGCAGAGACAGACAAACGTTTGGGCAAGAGAAGGGGAAAATCACTCAAGATGTCAGATTAATCATTTAAACCCATCGAACCACCAATGACAGAAGCAGAAAAGCAAGAACAACTTAAGAAAGCTTCAAAGGAAAACAGAGCAAAATTGTTGGCTGATAAGGAGAAACGTGAAAGAATGAAGAAAGGTGAAGGATCGGCTTCACGTGTAGAAAAAGAACAACCCTTAGCTCAAACAGAAGAGGATTCAGAGGCCACAGACTCCAAATCGATCACTCTTAGTGAATCAGAGGGTGAATTTGAAGAGTCTGATCAAATTTTACACACACCAACACCCTCGGGATCAGAATCAGATGAAGATGAAAAAGATGATGAAAAAGATGATGAAAAAGAAGATGAAGAGGGTGAAGATGATGAGAATGATGAAAACAAAGACAATGAAAGCAATGTTAAAGATGACAACCAAGATGACAACCCTATTCCATCTCCACAACCGTCATCTGTGGGTTAATCCCCCAGTGAGTTAATTGATCTAAAAGAACAACTCATTGCCCTACAAAAGAAGGTTACCGCACTTCAACAATCAGAAGAAAGTGAGCACAACGCCTTGAATGAACAGCTCACTGAAGTGCAAAAGTAGCTGGATACACAGAAATTTGACATCAATAATATCAAATCTTTTGATCCAGAGAAAGCATCAGAGCAATATCTCAGAACACATGTCCCTCAAGAAGTCAGCTCTCAAGTACCCCAAGAAGTCGGCAAACATTTTCAAGAGGCACTCCCAGAAATTCTTAAGGAATATGTCAGACGAAATCTGGAAAGGACGGTGGCTAATCTGATGCAAACCATACCAATGACCATACAAACTTTACCACCCAAACCGTCTACTGCTGACCTCAAAGGAAAATTTCTTGAAGATAACATCGATGATCCCGAAGAGGACGAGCTTTGTCAGGCTTTACTTAATTCAATTAAGAAGGCAGAAAATAAAGGAGAAGCATGCAAGAAGGATAAGCCAAACAAGCGTTGTCGGGATGATCCTGACAAAGACGATCAAGCGAAGAAAAGAAAGAAACCTTCTAAATCAGCTGGCCCTTCTACTACAGCACCTTCTTCTGGCACTACCAAGCAATCAAGTCAAGACAAGTTTGTATCTCTTGAAACCGAGGCATTTGATGAGACTAAACCTCATGATGACTTAAGTGATGATCAAGAAACTGCTGCTGCACCACCAAAAGTTCCAACTGTTCCAGCACTACCAGCAGATGCTCCACTTAAACCAGCACCAGAATGGGTAAACCCGAATGCTTCAAGGTTCGATTGGTTTGAAACAATGGTAGATGCATATCCAGAAGTTCTAGCCGAGGATGAAGCACCAGTTGAAGGTTTTATTGTGGACTTCACCAAACGACTGAAGAAGGTAATGAAAGTCCAGAAGTTGGGGTTGCCTGATATCATCAGAGTTCGCAAAGAAGGCTTCACGAAATTCAAAACTATCACAACTTCAAAGCTGGAATTTGAGTACAACTTGGAACAAGTGGCAAGAGCTCTTTCAGAGAATATTGACTGGGATCATGCACGAGCTTCTCATCCATCCGACAACTTTAAACTTCCTGATTATTCGCAACCCTTACCCCTCGTCGGTCCTTCTCACAACCCGAAGATACCCTGATGAAGCGAAAAGTGTACCGCTTTTAGGGGGTCATTTAAGCCCTAAATCATATTTATTTGATCAAATATTGCCCTAAATCGTTCCTTTTGTCATTTTAGGTACTTTGGAGAAGAAATCTGGAAAAGGAAGCATTTTGGACGTTTTTGGAGCATAAAAGTGAAGAAAACGACAAAGTCTCCAAAGCTGCTGGAAAAGTACACGTGACGGCGTCAAGGATTGCTCCTGACGGCGTCACGGCTTGGCAAAAGAGGTGGATATGACAAATACACGTGACGCGCCAGAAAGTTTTACAAAGGAAGTCTGACAGCGTCACCCTTTAAGGTGATCAAGGCCGTCACGGTTTAAGTTAAAGAGAGACGGCGTCAAGCACAATTGTGACGACGTCAACCCTTGACGCACCAGAGTGGATTTTGGAGGATTAAAGAGGGACGGCGTCAGGAAGACCATCCGGGAACCCTAGCTACAACGTGACGCCGTCAGCTCCTACAACGTGGCGCCGTCAGCCCCTAAATTCTATATATAGTTTTGCAATTTTTAGTCATTAGTGTGCAACTTTGTGAGGAGAAACCCTAAGACGAATTTTCTGCCATTTTTAAGGGTTTTATACCCTTGGATCTCCCATGTTTAATTGAAGATAAGTAATCAATTAATCATTCAATATGTCTATGTGTTGTTTGATTATATCTTGTTCTTGTCTTTTAATTAACATGCTAGGCTAGATTTATCTTGTGTTTGCTTAGATCTAATGAAACCTAACTATTGATTATTGGTTATTAGTGTGTTATTTATTGTATTGGATGATTGTTTATCGATGTTAGGCTTAAGAAAACTGGCTAACTTCCTATTCGGTAACTTGCTTGAACGTCTTAAGAAACATGAACCAATGCGTACTAAGGTTTTTATGGTTGTATTTAATGCGTGAGCGAATTCTAGTGATCCCATGTTAGGAGCTTCTTAGCCGGCTCGACATAGGAGTGAAGTAGGAGCTTATAGAGTTGGGGAAGTACGTACGCCACCCCACGATTGGTATTAAGGAATACACCCGTCATCCACGCAATTAATACACACTAATCAACCGGTAAAAGATAGTTAGGGAGTAAGGAAATCTAAGTAAACACATTTCTCTCCATATAAGTTCCATAACATTTTTATTTTCAGTTATTTTATTTTATTTGCATTTGTAGTTATTTGGGTTAGTTGACTAGCAACTAATTCCGCCTACTCCTTCAAACCCGAGATTTTACTTGCTTTCATAAAAATATAAAAATACAAAAAGAATCTTCCCTCACCCTTAGACCTATTAGAGTAGTTTTTCTATCCTAACGACACTATTCCCCTAGAGAACGATCAATCCCCCGGTACTTGCCACTTCACTATACTACATTGGTCAGGCATACTGCCTGGTGGGGATTGCAAGCTTCTCGAGATCCCTCGAGAGGTAAAACCTGTTTTAAGGTCGCAAAACCATGCATCAAGTTTTTGGCGCCGCTGCCGGGGAATAGTTATTGTTTAGGTTGAATTTTTATTTTATTAGGTCTACTCACTAGATTCCTTTCTAGTGAGATTTTTATTTTATTTTTCTAGGTTTTCTTTAGTCTATCTTTTTTCTTCGTTTCTTTTTTCGTAACCATTACCATCCGACATCATGGAAGGTGGTAATATCCTTGATCCCAACAACCCACCACCACAACAACACCCACCTCCTAGAGCCCGTACCTTAGGAGACTACTCCCGTCCTAGCCACCATGGCTATCGAAACACCATTGAGCTCACTCAAGGAGCCAATGTCACTCCCTTACGATCCGACACCATCCGGTTGGTGCAAAGCGGATGCGCATTCCATGGACTTCGTTCCGAAGATCCTAATCAACATCTCAAGGACTTTCTCAAAATCGTTGATTCCATAGACCTTGATGTTGCCACTCGAGAGACGTCCCGACTGCGTCTCTTTCAATTCTCTCTGCGGGACCAAGCTAGTCAATGGCTAGAGCGTCTACCCGCAGGATCCATCACCTCTTGGGATGATCTCACCACTCGTTTCCTCGCTTAGTTTTTCCCACCAGGAAGAACTACCAAGCTAAGGAATGATATCTTGATGTTCCAACAACGTCAAGGCGAAACCCTCTACGAGGCATGGACTCGATTCAAGGACTTACTCCAAAAAGTCCCTCACCATGGCATAGAACTTTGGCTCCAAGTCCAAATCTTCTATGACCATATCAATCTCTCCACGAGGCAAACCATTGACCAATCGGCCGGTGGTAAGCTACGTGATCTAAGTGCGAAACAATCATGGGCTCTCCTGGAAGATCTTGCTCTTTATTACAACGAAAGTTGGAGTGATCCCCGTGATTTGAATAAAACGGTCAAGGCAATATCTTTGCCTTCGAACAATTCAAGCACTTCCGACCGTAGGATCATAGAACTTGAAGACCAAGTCAAGTTTCTTATGAAATCCTACGAGGCTCCTAAACCTTCAAGCCAAGTGAACAAAATCACTTCTTCATGTGAATTATGTAGTGGTCCCCACGACACTCGTGATTGCGTGGAACTCCCCGAACAAGCTTTTGCGGACTACGCATCTTCGCGTACCGACGAAGCGGGAGACAAGTGGTACACTTTCAAACCCGAGCCAAACCCCTACGGTGATTCATACAACCCCACATGGAAAAATCACCCAAACCTTAGGTGGAAACAAAACCAAAACGCACAACAAACCAATTCTTCCAACCCACCTAATCGTTTCCAATCAAGCGGTTCCAACTCGAACCGTACTTTCAACAACAATCCTTCCAGCAATGGTAGTACACATAACTTTGAAGGATTGATGTCCCAATTTATGGCATCTCAAGAAGCTCATTTGGCCAAGTTTGAAGCCGATTTCAAACAAAAACAAAGCGAGATGACCAATAAGATTGACACTTTGTTGAAAGCCCTCAATGAACGAGAAATGGGAGCACTCCCTAGCAACACAGTCAAGAACCCGAAACTAAATGTCAACGCCATCTCGTCGGTTTCTTCTCCTAGTTCTTGTCCATAATATTATTCGGTCAATTCCATGAGCTCGTGTTTCAAACAAACCCAAGTCGTTCAAAATGACCAAGAAGTTATGATATCCAAATTGGTCAACAACATAGTTGAAACACCTCCCACTCAAAACCTTGACAATGAATTCAAGGAGCTCCAACTTGAAAGTCCGGTTATTAATGTGTTGGATGAGAAGAAGCTCAAGTTAGGCGAAAAAGGGACCGCCTTCGTTCAAAACAAGCTACCTAAGAAGTTAGATGATCCGGGCTTATTTGTTCTACCTTGCAAGATCGGTAATTCGGAGGCTTATGACACATTACCCGATCTTGGATCAAGCCTTAACCTACTTCCGTTACCTCTCTACACCTCTCTAAAACTAGGAAAACTTGAAGAAACCGAGGTGATAATAGGCTTAGCGGATGGGAGTGTTGTTTACCCAGTTGGAGTAGTCAAGGACGTGTTAGTACACATAGGGAAACTAACCATTTTAGCTGATTTCCACGTCCTTGATATGGTTAGCGACCCTTCATGCCCCTTGTTGATAGGTAGAGGATTTTTGGTGACCGCTAGTGCTATGATTGATTGTAAGGAATCTAAGATAGCGGTAGGAGAAGGTGATACTTGGTCAGTCTATGATGTGAAGAAACATGCCTATGATACTAGTGAGGAACCAACACCCCATTAGTTAGAATTAAATAGGAGACCATCTAGATATGGACCTTGGACCGATAGAAACTTCATAGGACCCCAACGCCCATTTTACCTAGAAGAGGACTTTGTGAACCGAACACATGCGGTAGAACAACTCTTGGCTAGGGACACCGAATTGGATCCATTTGAAGACCCTCTAGTTTTTAGGAAGATGATTGATTTCCTAGGAGTTTTGCCAATTAACCTAGGGATGAATAAGTGGACTTGTGAGGACGATGATCATAAGTGGGATTGGGACAAACCACCCAAAGATGGAGATGGGTCATGGCATATTAAAATGACATTGTATGACCCGGATGGAGAGAAGTTTGAAAAGATATATTGTACTAAGCGGACCATTAGGAAACTTCAATCCAAGCTTAACCCTAAAGACGTCCTCGATGACGAACTCACTTACATAGGGTAGAAGGACTTTGAGTCTAGCTACAAGACTCGTTAATAAAGAAAAGCGCTTCTTGGGAGGCAACCCAAGCTTTATTTGCTTTGTGTGTTTATTTATTTGTTTGTTTGATTTTATTTGCTTCCGTATGTATGTTTAATTATTATTATTATTGATTCATGTTCAAAACTAAATTGTGAAAATGCTTTATCTTGTTTTTAACTTCGTCTTAACTACAAATAAAGGTATTTTGCAAAAGATAAGTGTAAGGGAAATCCAAATCGGTTTATTAGAACAAATGAACATGAATCATAACAATATTAAATTAACATACATTTTAGTAATTGTTTGAGTCAAATGCTTGTATCGAGTCATAATGATGTTTTGCAGGAATTCCAGGAAGTAAGGTATAGATTTTTCCAGAAATTTTCCGGAAACTTAACATGAGAATTCTGTCAGATCATTTCTGACGGCGTCAGGCCTTACAACCTGACGGCGTCAGGTTTTAATTTTCTGAAATTTTTTAAAGTTTTGTTTTTCTACCGGAATCATAAAAAGTTTTCATAAATCTCTAACTTATAAACTCCAGGAATCTGCAAAATAATCATTCCACAAGCATTATATCCTTATATAGATTTATCCCGCCGATGTTATGCAGGTTTTCGTGTTTGTTTTCTCAGGTTTAACAGGTTATTTTGGACAAGGAGATGTATATGGAATCTAGCTTTTGGCGATGATTTAGTATTGAAGCTTCAACATTACCTTGGAAGAAGATCTAACCATGTTACCTCTTTATCCACCAAACGAATCAGGGGAGTATTTGATTTCATTCTTTTACCTTATTTACTTTTACATCTTGTTATTTGAACATTGGGGACAATGTTCATCTTAAGTGTAAGGGGGGGTAAAGTACGATACTTTAGAGAATGCAATTACGCTTGATTTTTCGTTTGTTTAATGGTAGATGTGTAATAAAACTGAGAGAAATACCTGTTAAGGCAATTTTAGTGCCAAATTTAAATTTTTTTACAACATATAGGAGTGAAACTTTGATCTTAATGAGCGTCTCATGGATAGGAGTTATATGACTAGCACAAAACCGTACCACTAAAATTTTTTTCCACCCCCAAATATGTGAGGTTCGCCCCTAGAATTGGTAGGAAAAGCATTTATGCTATGATGTGTGTACCGGTAGCACTTAGATTCTAGAACTTGCGTTAGGACCATTCCGAGGCCACAAGTGAGACTACATTCGTGTAGTTAGATTTACTACATGATAAGAGGCATTAGGATTAACCCATTGTTTTACACCTGTGTTTTTGTTATAATTACATTGGCTACATTGGTCAAGTAATTCTCCCACACCCTTTGCGTTGTACTCATTTTTAGTACACGATACCCCTAGTACACCCCTCAGAGCCTATCTTTTCATTTCTAACTTTAAGCATTTTACTTAAAGTAAGAATTTGTTTACACCCCACATAAATGTACACCCGAATCGCCTTAGCCTACCTTGTATGCACTCATTTTTAGTGCATTATTGTTACAACATTTGTTTAAACCCCAAGTTAATTATCTAATTGATTACATGGTTGCTAAGTGATGCGTGGTTTTGCAACCTTACAACAGGTTTTACCTCTCAAGGGATCTCGAGAGGCTTACAACCCCACCAGGCAGTGTACCTGACCGATGTAGTATAGTGTAGTGGTAAGTACGGGGGATTGATCATTCTCCACAGGGAATAGTGTTCGTTAGGTATGAAAAACTACTCTAATAGGTCTAAGGGTGAGAGAAGATTCTTTTTATGTTTTTTATATTTTTATGAAAGCAAGTAAAATCTCGGGTTTGAAAGAGTGGGCGGAATTAGTTGCTAGTCAACTAACCCAAGTTACTACGAATACAAATAAAATAAAATAACAGAAAATGAAAAGGTTGGTGAAAACTTATGTAGAGAGAAATGTGTTTACTTAGATTTCCTTACTCCCTAACTATCTTTTACCGGTTGATTAGTGTGTATTAGTTGCGTGGATGACGGGTGTATTCCTTAATACCATTCGTGGGGTGGCGTACGTACTTCCCCAACTCTACAAGCTCCTACTTCACTCCTATGTCGAGCCGGCTAGGAAGCTCCTAACATGGGATCACTAGAATTCGCTTGTGCATTAAATACAACCATAAAAACCTTTAGTACGCATTGGTTCATGTTTCTTAAGACGTTCAAGCAAGTTACCGAATAGGAAGTTAGCCAGTTTTCTTAAGCCTAACATAGATGAACAATCATCCAATACAACTAACAACACACTAATAACCAATAATCAATAGCTAGGTTTCATTAGATCTAAGCAAACACAAGATAAATCTAGACTAGCATGTTAAACAAAAGACAAGAACAAGATAGAATCAAACAACACATAGACATATTGAATGATTAATTGATAACTTATCTTCAATGTAACATGGAAGATCTCAAGGCAAAAAGCCTTGAAAAAGCTGCCAAATTCATCCTAGGGTTTTCACACACAAAGTTCCCCAATAAGTTCCACACTTATGACAAAAAATTGCAAAACTATATATAGACTTTCAGATCTGACGGCGTCACGTTATGGAGTGTGACGCCGTCACCTCGCCGCTTTTAGGGTTCCCGGATGACCTTCTTGACGCCGTCCCTCTTTAGCTCTCAAAAATCCGTTCTGGCTTATCAAGGCTTGACGCCGTCAGAATTAGGGGTGACGTCGTCCCTCTTTAAATTAAGCCTTGACGACCTTGATCATATTAAAGCATGACGCCGTCAGAATTCCCATGCAAATTTCCCTGGCTTATCATGAGTAATTTTCACATCCTCCTTTTCTTTCCAAGCCATGACGCCGTCTGGAGAGGATCCTGACGCTGTCAAAGGTAACTTTTAGCCGATTTTGAGACTTTGTCGTTTTCTTCACTTTTATGCTCCAAAAACGTCCAAAATGCTTCCTTTTCCAGATTTCTTCTCAAAAGTACCTAAAATGACAAAAGGAACGATTTAGGGCAATATTTGATCAAATAAATACGATTTAGGGCTTAAATGACCCCTTAAAAGCGGTACACTTTTCGCTTCATCAAATACCCTTACACTTGAGATTTGCTTGTCCTCAAGCAAATGCGCTTTTATTCTAATCAAAATACAAGTTAGGGGTCATTTAATGCTAACGTAAAAGTAATTACAACAAATATTCGTTCCACTTTAATCATAATAAGCATGGAGATTACAAACTAGCACCTCACAAGTAGTGTTTAGATACTCACATCTCTTAAGTGTCATCAAAATAAATCTCATAAATGAAAACGGATAATATCTCTCACTACCTGTCATAGCAAATAGATTACCATAGGCTTGGGAAAGGATCGAAAACCTCCTCCACTAGGCGTAAGCACCTAAGATAAACTATCAAAGAGGGCTTTTAAATGGGTTATAGCGTTAGGTGTAGGGAAAAGGAAAACACGGTTTTGTTGGATAAGGGATATTTTACTGGTGGCGAGTTAAAGATCTTGATCAATTACATATACTATACAATGTTGCTAAGCCAAGACTCGACTTGATCTTAAGCTAAAAACAAAATAACAAAAACATAAAATAAATATAAAATGAAACGGGATGGTAGTCCGTATGTTTTTTTTCTACTTTTCTTTTTCTCATTTTTTTGTATTTTTCTTGATTTTTTTTTTTTTTTTTTTTTTTTTTTTTTTTTTTTTTTTTTTTTTTTGCATACACTTTTGCCCTACCATCCAAAATAATACATCAAAGGGGCGTTGCATCCCCCTTACACTTGAACTTTTACATAACTTTATAAAAAACTATTCTAATGACTCGAATTAAGATAATTGAAAAACTTGGAGTACTTTTAAAATATTTAGCACATATGGGGGTAATAAATGATGTTCTTCCCCATTACTCCATTACACTAGTACTTTACCCATGAGTCCCAATCGTCCCAAAACAATATGTACAAGGATATGACTCGACTTAGCAACCATGTAATCAATTAGATAATTAACTAAGGGTTTAAACAAATGTTGTCACAATAATGCACTAAAATTGAGTGCATACAAGGTAGGCTAAGGCGATTTGGGTGTACATTTAAGTGGGGTGTAAACAAATTCTTCCTTTAAGTAAAATGCTTAAAGGTCGAAACGAAAAGATAGGCTCTGAGGGGTGTACTAGGGGTATCGTGTACTAAAAATGAGTACAACGCAAAGGGTGTGGGAGAATTACTTGACCAATGTAGCCAATGTAATTATAACAAAAACACAGGTGTAAAACAATGGGTTAATCCTAATGCCTCTTATCATGTAGTAAATCTAACTACACGAATGTAGTCTCACTTGTGGCCTCGGAATGGTCCTAACGCAAGTTCTAGAATCTAAGTGCTACCGGTACACACATCATAGCATAAATGCTTTTCCTACCAATTCTAGGGGCGAACCTCACATATTTGGGGGTGGAAAATTTTTTAGTGGTACGGTTTTTGTGCTAGTCATATAACTCCTATCCGTGAGACGCTCATTAAGACCAAAGTTTCACTCCTATATTTTGTAAAAAATTTTAAATTTGGCACTAAAATTGCCCTAACAGGTATTTATCTTAGTTTTATTACACATCTACTATTAAACAAAAAAAAAATCAAGCGTAAGAGCATTCTCTAATCGTACTTTTACCCCCCTTACACTTAAGATGAACATTGTCCCCAATGTTCAAATAACAAATGTAAAAGCATAAAGTAAAAGAATGAAATCAAATACTCCCCTGATTCGCTCGGTGGATAATGAAGTAACACGGTTAGATCTTCTTCCAAAGAGAATGTAAAAGCTTCATGACTAATGCATCGCCAAAAGCTTGATCCAAAACATTTCCTTGTCCAAAATAACCTGTTAAACCTGAGAAAACAAACACGAAAACCTGCGTAACATCGGCGGGATAAAATCTATATATAAGGATATAATGCTTGTGGAATGATAATTTTGCAGATTCCTGGAGATTATAAGTTAGAGATTTAATAAAAACTTTTTATGAAAACAAAACTTTCAAAAATTTTCAGAAAATTAAACCTGACGCCGTCAGGTTGTAACGCCTGACGCCGTCAGAAATGATCTGACAGAATTCTCATGTTACGTTTCCGGAAAATTTTTGGAAAAACCTATACCTTACTTCCTGGAATTCCTGCAAAACATCATTATGACTCGATACAAGCATTTGACTCAAACAAATACTAATATGTATGTTAATTTAATATTATTATGATTCATGTTCATTTGTGTTCTAATAAACCGATTTAGATTTCCCTTACACTTATCTTTTGCAAAATACCTTTATATGTAGTTAAGACGAAGTTAAAAACAACATAAAGCATTTTCACAATTTAGTTTTGAACATGAATCAATAATAATAAAACTTAAACATACATACGGAAACAAATAAAATCAAACAAACAAATAAACACACAAAGCAAATAAAACTTGGGTTGCCTCCCAAGAAGCGCTTTTCTTTATTAACGAGTCTTGTAGCTAGACTCAAAGTCACGTACATTACATGATTCCATCATTGGTCACGGTTCCTAGGCCATTCTCACTTGATTCTCTATCAGAATCACTTTCATAGTAAAGGTATTTCGGGTCCTCGAGATCAAAAGGATTGTTTCGGTATTTAGAACTAAGCTCCTTATCATGCTTAATGAATCCACTTGACAGGTCAAAAGTGTCCTTACATCCCCTTCTCACATCATCATCACATAACACGAGTTGGGAACTTAACCCATCGAGCCCTTCATAATCAACCTCCTTGAATTCTCTCATCTTGTAAGGCGTTTGGTATGAGATTTCCCTAATCCCATCGGTGAAAGTCATGATCCCATTGAGCTCGTCCACAACCAAGCTTGTGGCCTTGCAAATAGGTGCCCCAAAAACAACTTGTGATAACCTGGGATCGATGTACTTTTCGATATTATCGACGATTGCGAAGCTCATAGTGAATGTCATGTTTCCTACAAACACCTTTACATCATCATCTATGCCAATGTCGTCTTTCCCTTTATGAATCATTCCCCATCTGCAAATGTTGTTATAATGAAACAAAGAAATCACATTTTTGGGTAAACATGTGTCAATGTAAACATTATAAAAATGCTTGTGACCAATCATGCAAGGTATTTTGAGATTATTCGGATCAAGTTGCTTAATTCGGCCAGGCCTTCTACCGCATAGCCCCCATGTGTTGCCACATGCTGATGGTTGATATTCATACACTTCTTCACAGCCATCCCGAAAAATCACTTTCCTGACACCATCGGTAAATAATGCACTCCTATCATCCTCATCGAGTATCACTCCCGTTGCGTTTATGAATGGCTTGCCTAGAACAAGGCTAGCTAAAGGTGGGCTAATGATAGAGTCCATGTTATTAAATACAGTTAGCTCGATATGAAAGAGGAACTTTTCTATCACAATTGGTACCCTTCTTATTACCCCGATGATATTAGACCCTTCATATTTGACCTGTTCGGTGAAGGCTTCGTTATATAGAGAAAGGGATATTGCATTCATAGAAGAATTGGGGTTTATGTATGCATCTTTTATAAACTTTTTCCTAGTGGTGCAAGATATCTTAAAGACCCTAGGAACGCCATCCTCTATTCTCTCTCCGAATCCCATAGGCAACTTAGCTGTGCCCCTCTTAAGTTCCTCCACCAGGGGGCGGTCTAGCAGTCCTGGGAGCTCATGAGGTATTTTGAATTTCTCTTCTGAGCCCTCCTCATCACTTACCTCTCTTGTACTCGAGTTCTTTGGTGGGTTTAGATAGTCGCCGGGCGCCTCGGGGTTCTTTTCGGGAACTTCACCCTCCATTTCATTGTCCACATTCTTGGTTGATTGTTGGTCCAGATTGGGTTTAGGGACAGGTATTGTTGTAATGGTGTTCACGAAGTGGAGAGGTTTCGAAGGGGTATGAGTATCTCCAGTTTCTTTTACGTTTTGTGATATGTATTTGAAGAGTTTATTAGGGTGCTTGATTTTTACAGGAGGGGATGTTTGGTGAGTCACCGTGACAGATTTGATCTCATTAACTCGTGTCAACTCACAAGTTGACCTGCCAGCAAGGCGATCATTGATAACCTTAAACAGGCTATCAACCTTGTTGTTCATATCAACTTGCTGTTGTCTGAATTGATTCTCAAGTTTGGAGAGCTGTGTTTCTTGAGAGAGAATGAATTTTTGCAGTGATTCCTCACGATTTTGTTGTTTATGCGTATGCTGATGAGGGTAATGTTCAGACCAGGTGAGTGGGGGCAAGTCATTGAATGATACACTTCGAGTTTGGTTCCAACTAAAATTTGGCTTATTCTTCCATGCCTCATACCTATCTTCGGGATTCTTGTGTCCATAATTAGTAGTGAGCCACTTATCTCCCGCCTTATCGATTCGCGAGGATGCGAATTCTTTGAAAGCCTGTTTGGGGAGTTCCATGCAATCATGAGTGTTGTGGGGACCACTACATAATTCACATGAAGAAGTGATTTTGTTCACTTGGCTTGAAGGTTTAGGAGCGTCGTAGGATTTCATGAGAAACTTGACTTGGTCTTCAAGTTCTATGATCCTACGGTCGGAAGTGCTTGAATTGTTCGAAGGCAAAGATATTGCCTTGACCGTTTTATTCAAATCACGGGGATCACTCCAACTTTCGTTGTCATAAAGAGCAAGATCCTCTAGGAGAGCCCATGATTGTTCCGCACTTAGATCACGTAGCTTACCACCGGCCGATTGGTCAATGGTTTGCCTCGTGGAGAGATTGATATGGTCATAGAAGATTTGGACTTGGAGCCAAAGTTCTATGCCATGATGAGGGACTTTTTGGAGTAAGTCCTTGAATCGAGTCCATGCCTCGTAGAGGGTTTCGCCTTGACGTTGTTGAAACATCAAGATATCATTCCTTAGCTTGGTAGTTCTTCCCGGTGGGAAAAACTGAGCAAGAAAACGAGTGGTGAGATCATCCCAAGAGGTGATGGATCCTGCGGGTTGACGCTCTAGCCATTGACTAGCTTGGTCCCGCAGAGAGAATTGAAAGAGACGCAATCGGGTCGTCTCTCGAGTGGCAACATCAAGGTCTATAGAATCAACGATTTTGAGAAAGTCCTTGAGATGTTGATTAGGATCTTCAGAACGAAGTCCATGGAATGCGCATCCGCTTTGCACCAACCGGATGGTGTCGGATCGCAAGGGTGTGATATTGGCTCCTTGAGTGAGCTCAATGGTGTTTCGATAGCCGTGGTGGCTAGGACGGGAGTACTCTCCTAAAGTACGGGCTCTAGGAGGTGGTGGTGGTTGTTGTGGTGGTGGGATGTTGGGATCAAGGATATTACCATCTTCCATGATGTCTAATGGTAATGGTTACGAACAAAGAAACGAAGAAAATAGATAGACTAAAGAAAACCTAGAAAAAGAAAATAAAAATCTCACTAGAAGGGAATCTAGTGAGTAGACCTATAAAATAAAAATTCAACCTAAACAATAACTATTCCCCGGCAGCGGCGCCAAAAACTTGATGCGTGGTTTTGCAACCTTACAACAGGTTTTACCTCTCAAGGGATCTCGAGAGGCTTACAACCCCACCAGGCAGTGTACCTGACCGATGTAGTATAGTGTAGTGGTAAGTACGGGGGATTGATCGTTCTCCACAGGGAATAATGTTCGTTAGGTATGAAAAACTACTCTAATAGGTCTAAGGGTGAGAGAAGATTCTTTTTATGTTTTTTATATTTTTATGAAAGCAAGTAAAATCTCAGGTTTGAAAGAGTGGGCGGAATTAGTTGCTAGTCAACTAACCCAAGTTACTACGAATGCAAATAAAATAAAATAACAGAAAATGAAAAGGTTGGTGAAAACTTATGTAGAGAGAAATGTGTTTACTTAGATTTCCTTACTCCCCAACTATCTTTTACCGGTTGATTAGTGTGTATTAGTTGCGTGGATGACGGGTGTATTCCTTAATACCATTCGTGGGGTGGCGTACGTACTTCCCCAACTCTACAAGCTCCTACTTCACTCCTATGTCGAGCCGGCTAGGAAGCTCCTAACATGGGATCACTAGAATTCGCTTGTGCATTAAATACAACCATAAAAACCTTTAGTACGCATTGGTTCATGTTTCTTAAGACGTTCAAGCAAGTTACCGAATAGGAAGTTAGCCAGTTTTCTTAAGCCTAACATAGATGAACAATCATCCAATACAACTAACAACACACTAATAACCAATAATCAATAGCTAGGTTTCATTAGATCTAAGCAAACACAAGATAAATCTAGCCTAGCATGTTAAACAAAAGACAAGAACAAGATAGAATCAAACAACACATAGACATATTGAATGATTAATTGATAACTTATCTTCAATGCAACATGGAAGATCTCAAGGCAAAAAGCCTTGAAAAAGCTGCCAAATTCGTCCTAGGGTTTTCACACACAAAGTTCCCCAATAAGTTCCACACTTATGACAAAAAATTGCAAAACTATATATAGACTTTCAGATCTGACGGTGTCACGTTATGGAGTGTGACGCCGTCACCTCGCCGCTTTTAGGGTTCCTGGATGACCTTCTTGACGCCGTCCCTCTTTAGCTCTCAAAAATCCGTTCTGGCTTATCAAGGCTTGACGCCGTCAGAATTAGGGGTGACGCCGTCCCTCTTTAAATTAAGCCGTGACGACCTTGATCATATTAAAGCGTGACGCCGTCAGAATTCCCATGCAAATTTCCCTGGCTTATCATGAGTAATTTTCACATCCTCCTTTTCTTGCCAAGCCATGACGCCGTCTGGAGAGGATCCTGACGCCGTCAAAGGTAACTTTTAGCCGATTTTGAGACTTTGTCGTTTTCTTCACTTTTATGCTCCAAAAATGTCCAAAATGCTTCCTTTTCCAGATTTCTTCTCAAAAGTACCTAAAATGACAAAAGGAACGATTTAGGGCAATATTTGATCAAATAAATACGATTTAGGGCTTAAATGACCCCTTAAAAGCGGTACACTTTTCGCTTCATCACTAAGTCGAGTCATATCCTTGTACATATTGTTTTGGGACGATTGGGACTCATGGGTAAAGTACTAGTGTAATGGAGTAATGGGGAAGAACAACATTATTACCCCCATATGTGCTAAATATTTTAAAAGTACTCCAAGTGTTTCGATTATCTTAATTCGAGTCATTAGAATAGTTAATTGTAAAGTTATGTAAAAGTTCAAGTGTAAGGGGAATGCGACGCCCCTATGATGTATTATTTTGGATGGTAGGGCAAGAGTGTATGTCAAAAAAAAAAAAAAAAAAAAAAAATCAAAAAAATCAAGAAAAATACAAAAAAATGAGAAAAAGAAAAGTAGAAAAAAAAAAAAAAAACATACGGACTACCATCCCGTTTCATTTTATGTTTTTGTTATTTTGTTTTTAGCTTAAGTCGAGTCTAGTCTTGGCTTAGCAATGCCATATTGTACATGTAATTAATCAAGATCTTTAACTCGCCACCAGTAAAATATCCCTTATCCAACAAAACCGTGTTTATCATATCCCTACACCTAACGTTATAACCCGTTTAAAAGCCCTCTTTGATAGTTTATCTTAGGTGCTTATGCCTAGTGGAGGAGGTTTTTGATCCTTTCCCAAGCCTATGGTAATCTATTTGCTATGACAGGTAGTGAGAGATATTATCCATTTTCATTTACGAGATATACTTTTATGACACCTGAGAGATGTGAGTATCTAAACACTACTTGTGAGGTGCTAGTTTGTAATCTCCGTGCTTATTATGATTAAAGTGGAACGACTATTTGTTGTAATTACTTTTATATTAGCGTTAAATGACCCCTAACTTGTATTTTGATTAGAATAAAAGCGCATTTGCTTGAGGACAAGCAAATCTCAAGTGTAAGGGTATTTGATGAAGCGAAAAGTGTACCGCTTTTAGGGGGTCATTTAAGCCCTAAATCGTATTTATTTGATCAAATATTGCCCTAAATCATTCCTTTTGTCATTTTAGGTACTTTGGAGAAGAAATCTGGAAAAGGAAGCATTTTGGACGTTTTTGGAGCATAAAAGTGAAGAAAACGACAAAGTCTCCAAAGCTGCTGGAAAAGTACACGTGACGGCGTCAAGGATTGCTCCTGACGGCGTCACGGCTTGGCAAAAGAGGTGGATATGACAAATACACGTGACGCGCCAGAAAGTTTTACAATGGAAGTCTGACGGCGTCACCCTTTAAGGTGATCAAGGCCGTCACGGTTTAAGTTAAAGAGAGACGGCGTCAACCCTTGACGCGCCAGAGTGGATTTTGGAGGATTAAAGAGGGACGGCGTCAGGAAGACCATCCGGGAACCCTAGCCGCGGCGAGGTGACGGCGTCACCTCCTACAACGTGACGCCGTCAGCCCCTAAATTCTATATATAGTTTTGCAATTTTTAGTCATTAGTGTGCAACTTTGTGAGGAGAAACCCTAAGACGAATTTTCTGCCATTTTTAAGGGTTTTATACCCTTGGATCTCCCATGTTTAATTGAAGATAAGTAATCAATTAATCATTCAATATGTCTATGTGTTGTTTGATTATATCTTGTTCTTGTCTTTTAATTAACATGCTAGGCTAGATTTATCTTGTGTTTGCTTAGATCTAATGAAACCTAACTATTGATTATTGGTTGTTGGTGTGTTATTAATTGTATTAGATGATTGTTTATCGATGTTAGGCTTAAGAAAACTGGCTAACCTCCTTAACGGTAACTTGCTTGAACGTCTTAAGAAACATGAACCAATGCGTACTAAGGTTTTTATGGTTGTATTTAATGCATGAACGAATTCTAGTGATCCCATGTTAGGAGCTTCTTAGCCGGCTCGACATAGGAGTGAAGTAGGAGCTTATAGAGTTGGGGAAGTACGTACGCCACCCCACGATTGGTATTAAGGAATACACCCATCATCCACGCAATTAATACACACTAATCAACCGGTAAAAGATAGTTAGGGAGTAAGGAAATCTAAGTAAACACATTTCTCTCCATATAAGTTCCACAACCTTTTTATTTTCAGTTATTTTATTTTATTTGCATTTGTAATTATTTGGGTTAGTTGACTAGCAACTAATTCCGCCCACTCCTTCAAACCCGAGATTTTACTTGCTTTCATAAAAATATAAAAATACAAAAAGAATCTTCCCTCACCCTTAGACCTATTAGAGTAGTTTTTCAATCCTAACGACACTATTCCCCTAGAGAACGATCAATCCCCCGGTACTTGCCACTTCACTATACTACATCGGTCAGGTACACTGCCTGGTGGGGATTGCAAGCTTCTCGAGATCCCTCGAGAGGTAAAACCTGTTGTAAGGTCGCAAAACCACGCATCATACCCAAAGCATATTTTTTTCAACAATGATGTGGATTATCTGGTCTATGGAAACACAAACCCAGAAAAACGATATGCTACCTCCCTTACCAAGTATCTGGCAACATCTTATGCGTTGGAAGGTTTTGAAGAACAGATCAGCGATTTATTCGTCTACAAAGTTGAAGAATACAACAATGAAGCTGCTCTTGGAATCTATCATTGGCCAGATATGAGGAAATGGTTCTATAAATGGATGCTTACAAAAACATCAAAGACTGATGTTTATCACAAAAGTAAGATCCTTTCAGTCATAGAAGCTGAAACATAATCGATGTTTGGCTGCAACTTTCTGAAGAAGATCACCGTGAGAAGGGTGGATGATCAAGAATACACCTTCAGCGAAGCAGATTATACCTACCTGCATATCAACGTTATTGAAGACATGTATCTCCTGAAAGTTCAAGGAAAACTCGAACATCTTCCTGGACGTCTTCAGTATGACATCGTCAACTCGGTTTTGCTGTACATCTGCAATATTGTCATCAGATCAAGAGTTGAAGACATGCATCTTGGGGTAGAAAGCTACCAGAAGAAATTGAATTTAGTCAAGCCTAATCTTAGACCTCCGGGGATAGCAGATAAGAAACCTTATACTTTCAGTGATAGACCATTCAGGGTAGCATACGTCAGATGAAATTCAACAAGGTTCATGGGTTATCAAGATCTCCACAAGTTCAACGATGAAACTTTGCTACTTGTCAAGTCTGAACTTCAAAAGATTCTGGAGAACCATAGAAAGGGGTTGAGGTAGGGCTGGCTAAGACATATGACTTGGGGTAAAAATGATGTGAAGCAAGCTATCAAATTCATGGAGAAGATTTATCGAATAATCAAGTTTCGGGTGACGATGAGACGATTGGAAAGCTATGTGGGAGGACGCGCCAGAATTCCTAATATTCTCACATTCCGTTGTCCTAAGCAGTAATCAATGGTACCATTGTCATATTTCATCATCTTTCATCATTTATTATCTTTGACTATGGTTTGTGTATACATCACAATGCACAACCCGTACTTGTAACGAAAGGACCCTGAGGTACGCTTCAGTGCATCACTCCTAAGATAAGGAGCGAAAGCTTCTTACTTATGAGTAGAATTAACCAGAATTTTTTTATAAGTTTTTCAAAATTCTGCTCATAAGGACAAGTATTCCCTTGTTAAGAGGGAGCATTTGAAATATAATCTTTGTTCTGAAAAAAAAAAGTTCTTGAAATTCTTCCCATAAACCTCAAAAAGCATATTTTAATCAAAAGTTTTTCAAAAACAACATGAGTATGCTATTTTTGAGGGGGAGAATTAAGATGTGATTAAAATATGGTACATTAAAAGTTGAAATCTCACAAGAGCTCGATTTAGAATTGAACCCTCGAATTGACGATAGCAATAGTCAGTAGTCTAAAAGACATGTCCGGGATGGGTAATAATTTCAAGCCGGTTATCCGGTGATGTAAACGTGTCTCGCAAAGGATGTGTCTGAGTTGAATCTACCGATTTCAAGATATTTTCCTTGAATGTGATTTGGACGGGTAATAATTTCAAGCTAGTTCTACTAGTGATGTAAACGTGTCTCGCAACGATCATGTTCATTGAAAATCAATCAATTCAAAAAGTGCTAACTCTTCCCAACATGTGCAAATTTACCTTAAATACTTATAAGCACATGTTAAGGGGGAGTATTTATGAAAATCACAAAACTCTCAAAGTGTTAACAAAATATGTTTTTACAATCATAAGCACTTTGAGAGATTTTCAAAAAGTTTGGTTTATGGCATCAATAGGATAATCATGGAGAAATAAGGTGACTAAGGTTAGGAAAAACTGTCCTATGATCCGCCAGAGCCGGAGGGATCTACCCAAGGACAATACCAATAGTTTAGAACTAGAAAGTCCTAGGTATGATGAAAAAAGGAGAAAAGAAATGAAAGGAGAAAGAAGGGGTTGAAGAATGAAAAAGAAAAGTAAAGAAAAGGGTGAAAAGAAATAGCCCTCCATTTGATCAACCTTAGGGCAGACACCGTGTTCAATACATATGCTACTGGTTGTTACTACGGTAACACTGGTATTGAAGATTAAGCCGTCATGGACCCAGTGACGCACTGCACTAAAACCTTCTAGCCACTCAGGTGTCTCTCAAAAGGCACTTGTTTCATTTCTCACGGAGAACCCTTCATTATCTATCGACCTCTCACTCTGAGATGTGTTGATATTGAAAAGGAGGCACTCTTCTCCATGCCTCCGACGACCAAATATAAGCACTTAATTGAGTTTAGAGCCATAAGATACATCAAAGATCTCTTAGGTACACTTAGCATACACTGGCTGTTCAACAAAAGGAACACCAGTTGTAAATTATAAGAGTGTCCTTCGCAGATCTTAGTAATCTACCGAGAACTTTCATGAGAGAATTCACAAATTGTGTTTATCAGTGATTGAATGGAAATCCTGCCAGGGTCAACATCAAACAGCCCTGACAGCAGGTCACTTCGGTAATCCCTTCTGGATTACGCTTAGTGTTAGCTCCAAAACGGTCTACAATCATGGGGTGATCTCCAGCGGCTCACTGAATTGTTGATGCACTTCGGTGTGTCTGTGTTAGCCCTTTCGAGGGTATCCGATTCAGAACGGCCTAGGCAAGGATTAGAGAAAGTCTTCACACTATGTTGTTGACGATCTCGAAGTTCGGACCTGTATGTGTCGGATGATTTATTGCTAACTGTTTACCTGAAGCTAATCATGAAGACTTGGAGTTCTATTATCACCATTCCATCATGCTCATATCCTGAAGAAAAGTTCTCACAAAGACTAAGAGATAACAAAAGTTCAAAGAAGATAAAGAAAAGTCAAAGATCGAGTAGTACAAACTTTCACAAGTCAAAGATTGAAGCTTAGGAAGTGAGAACCGCTTGAAGAACAAAAGTCAAAAGACATATGAGCATGGTGGAAAAGACGTAAAGACACAGTCATCAGAGAACGTTGGTGAAGGCAGATCAAGAGATTACCATATCACATATTTCAAGAACGAAAGAACAAAGATGCAAATGACGTCAAATCCAAAGAAGCAAAGACGACGTCAAGCAACCTTGATGACCAATACTTAGGGGGAGATTGTTGGGAACACATTATTAGTCTATCAATTATTGATCATTTATGTAATAGGTTGCTTAGGCATTTTAGGTTAGTTTTATGCTTCAGCCTGTGTAGAAGGCTCATGGGCCGTGGCGTTTTATTTATTTTAATTATTATGTTAATTAAGGCAAAAGCCTATCCTTGTAAGAACACTATAAATACCCCCTCCCATTCAAGGGAGAGGGTTGGTTGGTTAATGCAATTATCATTTCATTAGTCTTAAGCATTCCTTCCACTCTCTTTCTCTCTCTAACTTTCTCTCTCTAGATCTAAGAAGAATTAAGTAGCTTGTGTGATAAATCTAAGTAACATCAACCACACTCGAGAGTTTCAAGCACTATGTCAACAACCTCCCTTCAGGCGGAGAAAACCGTACACGCCGCTTATCCTATTTCCGACACTAAGCTAGATGTCGAGTGCTAATCTTAGCTAGCACCAATCTACCATGATCTACTTGATCCTTTCTACTTCCCACTATCACACAAGACTCGATCTACCTGATCTACCTATGATCTTCTTGATCAATCACACAAGCCCAATGGCTTCAAGAGATCTCCAAGATCTCACAAGATCACAATGATCAACTTTCACTCGACTCAATCTACTATATCTACCCTTGATCAACTTGATCAATACACAAGCCCAATGGCTACTAGAGATAATCAATATCTCTACAAGATCACAATGATCTTCCCTCACAAACTCTCAAAAGAAAAATGATCTTGATGTATACTATGATACAATCAAGTGTGTAACAAATGTTACAAGTGCTCTAACTACAACTAAAACACTTTGTATCTACTTGGATACCTTGTGTTCTTCTCTTGCACTTGAAGATGAATGAAGAGGATCACTTGAATGGATGATTGGATGACTCTTAAACAAAAGAAAAACTAAACTAAATGATCAAGAAGAGAAAATGTGATAAGGGTATTGAACTCAGAAAGTTCTGTGTGAAAAAGGATGCCCAAGAACTGTGAATAGGGCTGGTATTTATAGGTAGAGAAAATATGGCCGTTACAGGGACACGGTACCACTAAACCACACACGGTACCACTAACTTTAGTGGTACCGTGCCAGAAAAAAACACTCCATTTTTGTCTTTTCAGGTGAAAATTTATTTGGGGAAGTTTGGAGCTGATTTTTGGGGGGGGGGGGGGAATAGCTGTTATGATTTTTGAACTTATTTTTCCAATAAAACATTTCTTAATTATTCAAAAATAATTTGTAAAGTATATTTTTGAAAGAAATGTTTTGTCACATAAGAAATGTGATGTCTTAAACCCAAATTCACTTCTTTGATCATTTGTCAAGTTGTAAATTTGTTTGTGCATACCTAGAGTGTTTTGCGTAGAAACGGGAACTTTCGATTAAAAACTTGTTTACGTTAATTTTAACGTAACGTGTTTTCACATTTTGACATCCTCAAAATGTGAAGTTATCGAAAGATTTAAATAACATTTTTAGAACATTATTTTCATCAACAATCTCCCCCTTTTTGATGATGACAAAACATAAACTCATTTTTGGTTAAAATTAGTTTTAACAAGTTTTTAATGAGTTTACTCCCATTTCTCCCCCTTTTTGTCGAAGCAAAAAGGTCGCTAAGGCTCCCCCTTGATGTATGCTCCCTGTTAGCATTTATATTTTTAGTCAAGTGATGTTCATTTGTATTGTTTTAGTGTGTGTCATTTAGATGTAACAAAAATAGTATGCAAAGGCTTTGTGTTGGACTTTAGAATGTATTAGATAAGCACCTATAATGTCCATAAGCCCAAGTCCAACACAAAGCCCACCAAGCCCATGCTTAGAAGCATCTAGGGCGTCCCTCATTTTCACTATAATTACCACACACTCTCACAAGTTTTGTGTGCCTCTTAGTCTTGTGTAGGTCTGAGAGTGTGTAGGTGTGTGTTTCATATTTGTATTTGTTCTCTCATGGTCTTAATATTAAGCATTCGATTATAAGTATTATACACGCATCACTTTCTCTTCATCTATATTATTCTGTTGAGTGTCACGAGTCTTATTAGTGTAGTTGTAGTGATAAAAGTAGCTTAGATCTAGTGCTTTACAAGTGTTTTCATCCGCCATACAAAGATTTAGTTCATAGTTGTGTTGTTATCTACTCGTTATTTACTCGTTATTTAGTAAAAGGTTCTAGCTTTTTCTATTTTTTTAAGCGATACGCACGATTTAGTGATAAAGCTTCAAGCTTTTTGATTTTTACACGTGATAAAACAAAAAAGGTAGTAGCTTTTTGTGTTTAACGTCAGTTTTGAACAAAAAGGTTGTAGCTTTTTAAGGTTAACGTGAAGTTTAGTGAAAAAGTTGTGGGCTTTTGGGTTATAACGTGAGTATTTGGTTGTTTGTGATCAAAAAATAGTGCTACAAAAGGCTACGTTCGAATCTACTAAGGTGCAGATTGAGTTTTTATCACATATCTTGTATAAGACTTGTGATAAAAAGTGGTTCTTCGACAAAGGAAAAATCTAATTTCTTGTATAAGAATTTAGATAAAAAGAGGGTTTATAGGAATTGTGCAAATTATCGAAATTATGGGAAACCATTTTATCGAAATTGTGCCAACTCCTTTTATCGCAAATCTGGTTCAGCCTCTTTATCGCAATTGTGAAACTCTGCTTTATCGCAATTGTGAAACAGCCTTTTATCGCAATTGTGCAACTGGTTTTTATCGCAAACGGTTGTCAGACTTCCTTATCGCAAACAGATATCGGACAAGCTATCGCAAACGGTTCTCGGACAACATCTTATCGCAAACAGTTATCAGACAGAACTTTTCACAATTGATAGAAGTGGTCCCTTATCGAAATTGAGGCTGTTTACAGAACTTTCGCTGTTTGGCAGAACTGGTCATCGCAATTCATTTAAACGCTTTACAACTTAAATAACTTTTATAAAATTGATTCGAACGTAATTTCTACAACTCCGAAAGTGAACTCGATATTTTCTCACTTGTATAAGTGTGTAAAATACTTCGACAAGGGAATATCTACTAGTTTGTATAAATTAGTTAGATTGATTATATAAATTGCCAATTTATATAAATTGGATAATTCTATATAAATTGAAATTTTACCATAATTTGTATAAATTTTGGTTTAAATTGAAATTTATATAGAAATTGTCATTTTATCTAAATTTTAATTTTCATAACTTTTGTCGAATTTGTGAACTTTTGATTTTGTCTAAATTATAGTCTAGTCAAATTTAGTAACTTTATTTAATTTGTTTCGTTTATCTAAATTGTAATAGTTTATCTAAATTACAAATAACTTCAACGATCATCAACAAAGAACCAAGTCTTCACAACAACAACAAAGCTTAACCTTCAACAATCACAACACCTATTTCTTTGCAACGATCCTGAATCAATTGAATCAACTTTATCATACAACATCAACAATGACTACTCAACAGGATATCCATGCAGCTGGTGCTGAAAACCGTCCTCCAATGCTAGAAAAAGGTAGTTATCTTCCATGGACAAGCCGTATGCTTCGATACATGAAAACTAAACCTAATGGACAAGGTAAACTCTTGATTAACTCCATCCAAAAAGGACCATTCAAGCCTCGTCAGGTTCAAGAACCGGGTAATCGAAATTCAGTACCTCCCGTTCCCCCATCCTTTCGTGATCAAAAGGAAGAGGAATACACAGCAGATGATTGGAAACAAATTGAAGCTGATGACTTAGCCATGCACTTAATTCAACTCGGTTTACCACAGGAAATATTTTGTGCTGTTGACAGTTGTGAAACTGCTTATGATATGTGGGAAAGAGTTCGAAGGCTTTGTCATGGTACAAAAATTGGTCAACAAGACATTGAAAACAAGCTTCTTACTGAATGGGAGAAGTTCACATCCACCCCGGCTGAACCAATTGAATCTTACTACACAAGGTTTTGTACTCTCATGAATGAGCTCATCAGGAACAAGTTGGCTCCAAGGCAAATTGTTCAAAACATCAAGTTCATCAACAACCTACCAGAGGAATGGGGACGATATGTCACAATCGTTAACCAAACAAAGAATCTTCATGAGGTAAACTCTGATCAGCTCTATGAATTTTTGAAGCAAAACCAGAAAGAGGCAGTTGAAGTTAGGAAAGAGAAGCTAACCAAGCAACATGATCCTCTAGCATTGATTGCTCAAGCACCACCACCAACAATAGTGAATACACAACCATCATTATCCACTTCCACTCAGAACTTCCCACAACAACAATATGTTCCACAACAACCATTCTACCCACAACAACAACAAGTCATTCCACAACAACAATACCCAAAATACCCATAACCTGAAAACGATTACAATGATGACAGTGCTGCTTTTTCTCAAGCATTTACCCTTTTATCAAAGGTATTCCAAGGATGCTATTCCACACCAACTAACAACAACTAAAGAATTTCATCGAATACTCACAACAGGCAAATTGCACAGCCGAGTTTCAATATGGATCATCAAGGATAAATGGTTGGAGTTTATGGGAATCAGCAAGGATATGCTACAGGATTTCAGATGGGTAATCAAGGGCAATATGCAGGCAATCAGAGGGGTCAGTTTATGGGTAATCAGAATCAGTTGGGTCAAGTTGCTGGAAATCAAAGGGGTCAGAAAATGGGTAATCAGTTTGGGAATGTTGCTGCTCTAGTTGCTGGGAATGCTGGGAATGTGAATCAGGGGAATATGAAGTGTTTTAACTATCAAGGAACTGGTCACATGGCAAGGAACTGTCCCACGAGGCCGAAAAAGAAAGATCCAGCTTATCTACAGAAAGCATTGCTGTTGTCACAGAAGGAAACGGCCGGGTTACAGTTGAGTGCAGATGAGAATGATTTCATGGCTTTGATGGATGACATGGAAGACCTGGAGGATATCGATGCCAACTGCATTTTCATGGCAAACCTTAAGGAAGCAAAGTATGACATGGATTCTGATGTACTCCCTGCTTATGATGTCAATGGAATCTCTAAGGTACCAACATATGCTACATGTCACAATAATGAAATGTTTGATATGTCACCTCAAAATGAACAGCATCATGCGACTCATACTCTCACTTATGATACATATATGTACTCCCCAAGTTGTAGTAATACTAATTTGGCTACTCCAGATTTGGATCCTAATGGAGGTTTCGGATCACAGCATATTGAGAATAATGAGGATACACTGCTTTATTTGAATCATTATTGAATAACTGTAGTATTGAAATAGAAAAGGTTAAAAAGATCAATCGCGATGTTAAGGCCGCGAATGAGAAATTGACCACTGAGCTTGAGAGATATAAGATAAATGAACAAGCTTTTGAATTTAATAACAAACGACAGTTAGAACTTGAAACTGGTTATAGAGATTCTATGTTAAGGGAGAAATATTTGCAAATCAAATACGACACTCTCGATGATAAGTTGAACATGCAAATAAAATCCCTAAACAAGGAAATTTCTGAATTAACCACCCAACTTTCCAAACAAAAATCAATTTGTTCTGATCTTGAAAAAGAGAAGAAAGAATTGAATGCTAAGTTTTCAAAACGAGAAAATGATCTTCTTGATGAAATCATTGACAAACAAGAAAGCATTAAAAAGTTTGAAGAATTGCTTGTAAAAACGGGTCATTCAACACAAACAATTAATTTGTTAATTAACGATCCAAACCCAATTTTACATACAATGAAGAAAATGGCTATCGGTTGTGAAAACCCTTATTATCTCAAGAAAGCTCAGCAACATTAGAATGTGTTATATAATGGTAGTGTGCTAAATGATATCCATGGTCCTCCCAAGGTTCGTGATTCCTATGAAATGATTGATCTTGCCGAAGAGAGTCGTGTTAAAATGAGACAAATGAACCCAAAAATTAAACCAATTGATTATAACAAGCTTAATACAGATTTTGGCGTTCATCTTGTGCAAAAAGAGTCACCATTGTTTTTCAAAAAACCAGTGGCTGTCGCAAAAAGAAAAGTTGTTTCGAAACGTCTTTCTAACATCGAACAAATATTCACTAACAACACTTGTAACACAAGTAAAGCTAGACAATATTTGAATGATCTTAAAAGGAGAGTTGAAACGCTTTAAATGACTGTGGCATCCAAAACAAATAGTAACTACAATGATTGGTTTTCAAGTTTTCATACAGAACAGAAAAAGATGTTTGAAAAAGATATCATTCCTCCACTATCTGCAATTTATGCGGTAGTTCTGAATGTTGAAAGAACTTTTCTGAATGAAACCGCCGACTTTGTCAAGGACCACAAATCCCTGGTGAAAGAAGCTAATGAACACATTGAACACATAAAAGTTTTGGAAAGACACAATGACACACTCTTCGAAGTAGCTCTATCCACTGAAATTATGTCCATTATTTATCAAACATATTCTGTAGAGGATGATGAAAGACTTCGGGCTGAGACTTCGAAAATTGTTGAAAAATATGAAAATGCACTTGCTAAGATTGAAAAAGAAAATGTAACATATTTTAAACAACTTGATCAGAAAAAGGAAGAATGTAAGTATGACAAATTATCGTACGAGCGTTCTTACCAAAACATGCAAAAGCAAATTGATCTTTTGAAGTCTCAACTTGAAAGTCAAAATAGGAAGGGTGAGGAAACTAAGAACAAGCCAGTTGTTAAACCAAAAATGTCTATTTCTATACCCTTGCCTAAGGAAAGTGAAAAGTCAACAAGTGTTGATAAAGGGAAAGCAGTTGTCGAAACACCAAAGTGATAGCACCTGGCCTTTATAGGATTAGTCCCACTACTGCGTCTACCTCTACATCCCAAACATATAGGGCGATAGACAAAAGTGTGAAAGAAAATCCAAAAGAGACTAGGAATGCTAAAACAAATTCAAATGACAACAAGATAAATCCTAATGCGTGTGCCTTACCTTCTACAGGAGTAGAAAGTACCTCTAGGAGTAGCAGACCAAAACCTAGGAGCAATACAAGGAATAGAGTCTCGCCTGCATCTAAGAGTGAAATAAAGAATAAAACGGAAGGAGTAGAAGAACACCCTAGGATTTTATCGCTTTCGAATAAGAAACATATATCATCTGGATGTAATGTTAAGGACAATATTTCAAATGCATGTAATGACTCTGTTTGTGTAATGAACAAGAAATATTTGTCTGAAAATGTTTGTGATGATATTGTTTCTAATGATGTGAATGTGAATGCCTCGACTAAACAGAAAGATCTGCCTTCAGGAACTAGTGCTAGGTCTAGATAAATTAAAAGACTTATTGCAAAAGCTAGGAAAACCACTAGTAGCCTATTGCCTAAGGACCATCTTAAGTTTTGCACATGGAAACCAACGGGTAGAAAGTTTACACTTAAGAATGGCACATTAGAAATTGCTCCAAAAGATCAAATAGAAGCATTTTCTAAGTATGATTCATCTGTTACCTCTAACCCCAAGGAACCAAATGTTAAACGGTTTCCATACACAAAACCATCTATTCTTCGCAGGTCATTGAAATTTGTCTTTGGATCGTCGACTCGGGTTGCTCCAAGCACATGACCGGGAATCTGAAGCTGCTGATCAACTTTGTATAGAAGTTCATGGGAACAGTTCGGTTTGGAAATGATCATGTAGCAGCTATTCTGGGTTATGGAGATCTTCAGTTCGGGAATTTTTTAATCACTCGGGTTTACTATGTCGAAGGGTTGGGACACAATCTGTTTTCAGTCGGGCATTTTTGTGACGCAGATTTAGAGGTTGCATTCAGAAGGAATACATGTTTCGTTAGGAATTTGATTGGAGATGATCTCTTAACCGGAAATCGTTCAACCGATCTCTATGCTATCGACATTAACCAAATGGCCTCTTCATCACCAATTTGTCTCATGACAAGAGCTGACGAAACTAAGTCCTGGTTGTGGCACAGACGTTTATCCCATCTCAACTTTGACACCTTAACAAAGCTTGCCAAAGACGACATCGTCACCGGTCTCCCAAAGTTCAAATACACCAAAGAACACGTATGTCCATCCTATGAGCAAGGAAAAAGCAAACGGGCAACATACAAACCTAAAACCATAGCCAGTTCGGTTGATAAGTTACATTTGTTGCACATGGACTTATGTGGCCCAATGAGAGTTGAGAGTATCAATGGGAAAAAGTATATTCTTGTGATTGTCGATGATTATTCAAGATATACATGGGTAAGTTTTCTAAGGTCAAAAGACGAAGTACCAGGCATCATCATCACCTTTCTGAAGCGAATTCAAGTCCTATTTCAAGCTCCAGTTAGGATAGTAAGAACTGACAATGGCACGGAATTCACTAATCAGGAGTTAAGAACATATTTTGAAGAGACTGTAATTACTCACCAGACATCAGCTGTTAGAACTCCACAACAGAATGGGGTAGTTGAAAGAAGAAATAGAACTCTTGTGGAAGCTTCTCGCACAATGCTGATTTATTCCAGTGCACCGTTATTCTTATGGGCTGATGCTATTGCCACTGCTTATTTCACTAAAAACTGGTCCCTAATCCATCCAAGATTCAATAAAACCCCATACGAATTAGTGAACAACAGAAAACCCGACATCTCTTACCTTCATGTATTTGGCGCTTTGTGCTATCCTACGAACGACAGAGAAGATCTGGGGAAGCTGAAAGCTAAGGGTGATATTGGAATCTTCATTAGTTATTCAGATAACTCGAGGGCATTCAGGGTGTATAACAGGAGAACGAAACGGATTATGGAGACGATGAATGTGAAATTTGAAGAGATTTCATAGATTGCTTCTGAGAGACTCGCTCTAGAACCCGCGCTTAACCCGATGGATTCTAATCATATCGGATTAGGACCCGTACCAAATAGTCAAACTTCTGGACATATTAGTTCAGGGCTCGTACCCCAAGGAGCTCAGTCAAATTCTACTGATAAACCAACAAATCAAGATCTAGATAATTTCTTCGAGTATATGTATGATGAGTACTATGGTGGAGCTTCGAAAAATGCATCACAATAACTTTTCGCTGCACCCGCTCAACCACATCAACCACCACCACCACCACCGCAAGATGCATCAACAACAATCGAAGCTGACACACCAACTCCCTCAACATCATCAACATCTACTCCAACAACTCCAGTAATTGAGATTGTCTTACCAAGAGTTGATGAGCAAAACCGAACAACACCAATTCAAGAAGAACAACAAAACGATGCTGTGTTAGAAGAAGAACCATTTGAAAACCCATTTGCAACGGAATCTGCTGAATCTTCTTCTAGGTTACATGAACCAACTAACACGCATTCGTCTAATCCAAGGTACCCTTCTACGTTACAGTGGACTAAAGACCATCCAATAGAACAAGTCATTGGTGAACCTTCACGGCCAGTTCAGACGAGAAGATAACTCGCCACCGATTGCGACATGTACATCTTTGCCTGCTCAGTCAGTTTAAAAGAGCCAAAGAACATTCGGGAAGCGATGGCAGATAATGCTTGGATTGAAGCGATGCAGGAAGAACTTCTCCAATATAAATTACATGACACTTGGGATTTAGTGCCGAGACCAATCGACAAACTTGTCATTGATCTTAAGTGGTTATGGAAGAACAAAAAGGATGAAGAAATGACTGTAATTCACAACAAAGCTCGTCTAGTGGCCAAGGGATTCAGACAGGAAGAGGGGATAGATTTTGAGGAGTCGTTCGCGCCAGTAGCTAGACTTGAGGCGGTCAGGATTTTTTTAGCATACGCGGCTCACAAGAACATCACGGTCTATCAGATGGATATCAAGACGACTTTCTTGAATGGAACTCTGAAAGAAGAGGTGTACGTGAGTCAGCCAGATGGATTCGTTGACAAAGATCATCCAGACTGCGTCTACAAGCTAAAGAAAGCTATCTATGGTTTGAAACAAGCCCCAAGGGCGTGGTACGACGAGTTATCATCTTTCCTACTTCAAAACAATTTCACCAAAGGAACAATTGACCCGACCTTGTTTACCAGAAAATTCAAAGATGATATTTTGATTGTTCAGATTTACGTGGACGACATAATCTTTGGGTCCACTAATCCGGAACATTCAAAACATTTTGCAAATCTCATGAAAAGTAAATTTGAAATGTCTATGATGGGCGAATTAAAATTCTTCCTTGGACTTCAAATCCATCAATCCCATTATGGCATTTTCATAAATCAAGCTAAATATACAATTGAGATTTTGAAAAAACATGGAATGGAAAATTGTGACTCTGTTGGTACTCCAATGGTCACTTCACCCAAAATAGGCGCAGACTTATATGGGAAACCCATTGATCCGAAGAAATATCAGAGCATGATTGGGTCTCTCATGTACTTAACTGCTAGTCGACCCGATATACATTTTGCTGTCTGCTTATTACCACGGTTTCAGGAAAGGCCTACCGAACTTTACCTCCAAGAGGTTAAACGGATCTTCCGGTACCTACGAAGAACCATTAACATGGGACTTTGGTATCCGAAGGATTCAGAGTTTACACTAACAGCCTTTTCAGATGCCGACCATGCTGGATGCCAACTTACCGCAAAAAGTACATCCGGGGGAGCACAATTTATGGGATAAAAGCTAGTAGGCTGGTCATCAAGGAAACAAGACTGTACGGCGTTATCAACCGCAGAAGCCGAGTATGTGTCTCTATCTGCGTGTTGTGCCCATGTTCTATGGATGAGGACACAACTCACATATTATGGCTACTCTTTCAACCGCATACCTATGTATTGTGATTCAAAAAGTGCCATAGCCATCTCGTGCAATCCAGTTCAACACTCCAAGACCAAGCATATTAGAGTCCGCTATCACTTCATAAAGGAACACGTCGAAGAGGGTACTGTTGAATTATTCTTCGTGAAGACTGAATACCAACTCGCCGATCTATTTACTAAAGCCCTTCCAAAAGAGAGGTTTGATAACTTTGTTCGACGAATTGGCATTCGAAGCCTAACTCCCAAAGAGTTAGATATACTTCTCGAAACTTCTTGAATTTTATCTCAAAAAGCTTCGCTGTAAATATTTTTGAAAAAAGCAAAATACAAAATTTGAAAAACCAAGAAAAACAAAATATAAAAATAGAAAATTTCAAAAATACAAAAACATTATAAAATCGAAAAAACCAAAAATATTCTTCTCACGACATGTCTCTCGTATAATCGATATTCTGTACGTATCTAGAAATGTCATTCAACAATGATACGGACATGTACAGATGCTTGAGTGAGAGTTCATTTAAATTTTTTCTAAAACATGTCGTTTTTTAAAATTTCTTCACTATGGCTTTCGTATACTTCAGTACGGAACCTGCACTTAAATGATGGCTTTCGTATATTTCAGTACGAAACCCGCGCTACAATGATGACTTCTGATTATTTCAAATCAGGACTCGCATTGTTAATGGCAAATGAAAACAAAGAATCCTTGAGCACATGATCAAGATTTTTCAAAAAGATTTTTCAAAATCTTTCTCCAAATTATGTGCTCAAGATTCTTCAAAATTAAAACTCCCTCTATACCCTTAAATGATTTTAAACTCAAGTGTTTAAAAAATATATTCTTTATTTAAGGGGGAGTATAAAAAGAAAAACAAAATATTCCAAATCATGCCAAAATGATCCGTCTATCTCTCCAAAAAGCTCTCATTTTAATCTGTTGATATCAAAAATATCACTGCATGCTATTTTTGAGGGGGAGAGGACGTGATTAAAATGTGATCAAAAGTTTAAAGATCATGGATTGAATCTCAAATGAGCTCTTCAAAAGACTCAACATGAACCCTCGAATTGATGAAATTGAATGTCCGTTATCGAAAAGACTTGTCCAGGACGGGTAATAATTTTATGCTAGTCTAACTAGTGATGTAAACGTGTCTCACAAAGGACTTGTTTGAGTAGAATGTACCAATTCGAGAGATGATCATTGAATATGACCGGGACGGGTAATAATTTCAAGCTAGTCTAACTAGTGATGTAAGCGTGTCTCGCAATGGTCATGTTCATTGAAAATCAATCAATTCAAATGTGCGAACTCTGCCCAACATGTGCAACTTTATTTAAAAATGCATGAGTACATGTGAAGGGGGAGTATTTCAATAATGTAAAACTCTCAAAGTGTTAACTAAAATGTGTTTATTCATAAACACTTTGAGAGATTTTTAAAAGGTTTTATGGCAAGTGATCAAATCTAGGATAATCATGGAGTAATAAGGTGATTATGGTTAGGTTATGTCCAATGATCCGCCAGAGCCGGAGGGATCTACCCAAGGACAATTCCAATAGATTAGAATTAGAAGTCCTTAGGTATGATTGAAAAAAGGAGTATATGAGAAAGGGAAAGAGGTTGAAGAATTAAAAAGAAAAGTTTAATGAAAGGGTGAAAAGAAATAGCCTTCCATGAAAACTTAGGGCAGAAACCGGGTCAATACATCTGCTATCGGTATTCACTAAGGTGATACTGATATTGAAGACAAGACATCATGGACCCAGTAACGCGCTGCACCACCCCTCCTAGCCACTCAGATATCTCTTAAAAGATATTTGTTTCATTTCTCACGGAGAACACTGCATAATCTATCGGCCTCTCATTCCAAGATGTGTTGATATTGAAAAGGTGGCACTCTGCTCCATGCCTCCTACTACTAAAACCAAAACGCACAATATCGAGTCTAGAGCCATGAGATTCATCAAAAATCTCTCAGGAACACTGACATTATACTACACTTGTGTTTGCTAAAAAGGACACAAGTTATAAGAGTCTTAATGAGATCTAAGGATCTTGCCATTTATATCATGATGGTTACATGCTTCAAATGGTCTACAGTCGTGGGGTGATCTCCAGCGACTCACTAAATCGTGGGTGCACTTCGGTGTTTCCGTGTTTGCCCTCTCGGGGGTATCCGGTTCAGAACGGCCTGGGTTAAGATTAGAGAAAGTCTTCACAATATGCTGTTGACAATCTCGAAGTCTAAACCTGTAAGTGCTGGATGATTTATCACTAACGGTTTTATGCAGCTACCTACAAACATCCATCAACCATCATCACATATATCAAACATCTTCACCTCAGCATACTCATACTTATGAAGAACATCCCCGACAAAGCTCAAGTGTAAAAAGTTCAAGACAAAAGGATCAAGTTAAAGACAAAGTGTAACGACTAAGTCAAGAAGCTAATCAAGATGTCAAGAACAAGTCCAAATGAAGAAAGATTATGGGGAGATTGTTAGCAAGGAGAGATTGTTAGCATAAGGATACAATCCAAGATGTACGAGTATGTTGGAGGACACGACGCATCACCACAAGAAGATTTTGATCAAGGCAAGAACATCCACAAAAGATGATACTTTGAAGATCACGATTGCATGAAGGAATGAAAATGAAGACTATTATACATCGACACACAAAGTTCAAGACATTGAAGACAAAAGACCTATCACCGAGAGCATCATTGAAATGACCATCCCTTAGGGGGAGATTGTTAGCATTTATATTTTTAGTCAAGTGATGGTCATTTGTATTGTTTTAGTGTGTGTCATTTAGATGTAACAAAATTAGTATGCAAAGGCTTTGTGTTGGACTTTAGAATGTATTAGATAAGCACATGTAATGTCTATAAGCCCAAGTCCAACACAAAGCCCACCAAGCCCATGCTTAGAAGCATCTAGGGCGTCCCTCATTTTCACTATAAATACCATACACTCTCACAAGTTTTGTGTGCCTCTTAATCTTTTGTAGGTGTGTGTTTCATATTTGTATTTGTTCTCTCATGGTCTTAATATTAAGCATTCGATTATAAATATTATACACGCATCACTTTCTCTTCATCTATATTATTCTGTTGAGTGTCACGAGTATTATTAGTGTAGTTGTAGTGATAAAAGTAGCTTAGATCTAGTGCTTTACACTCCCCCTCATTTGGAGGACACCAAGGAATCGAGCAATGGTTTTTGCTACAAAACAAGGTTAGAAGACAAGTATACAATATCTAACATGTAGCAAGCATGACAAATATCCAACCACAAGAAAAAAAATGGCTAAGTAGCCAAAAATAAACAACCCATAAAAGCCCATTCATTCATGAAAATAAGATATCATACAAGAATATGACTTCAACAACAATAAAAATACAAGAAGCATATAACAATCTTGAGTGATTCAAGGCCCTAAGATTTGCTTCAAATGTCAAAAGGGGTCCTAAGTTATTATTTGAGAAACTAAACACAAACATGTTTAGTTGGTTGGGCTATTTGGTGGTGGAGGAGGTGGTATGATGGGTCCTTGTGGTGGTGTGAGGAGGTGCTCAAGGTAGGAGAACCTAAAGCTCAACTCATCTTTAAGGCACATGATAAGGTGTTGGTTGTGATGACAACATACATAACCTAGGGTAATGCTAGTGGTTGTGGGTGAAAGGGTGATGGTTAATGCTAATGGTTGAGGAGGACTCGGTTGAGGTAAAGATGTGGTGATTCTAATGGTGGAGGAGGATGATGATGTTGGCCTTGTTGAGTTGGCCTTTGATGGAGCTAGGGGTGTAGAGATTGAAGAGGTGGATTTGGTTGTTTAACACCCCCAAAAATCATGTTTTACAGCGGAAGACTTGTTTTACAGCGGAAGACTTAATTGGGTGTTATTTGTGGATCGAAGTTGTAATCATAGAAAACATCAAAATAATTTAAAGATGTTTTTAAACAAAGTTCTCATTTGATATAATCAGAGTTTAACGAATTTAGGTCCCAAAAGTTTTAAACAGGACAAGAGTCCAAAAGGTTCATAATTTAGACACAATATAAGTTTTTGAGTTCCATCGAATGTGAAATAACACGTGTCCATCCATCCATGTCCTTGCACGCCCATCCAAGCATTTAACACTTTGCGAACCTGAGATAAACATGCTAAAAAGTCAACACAAAGGTTGAGTGAATCCATAGAGTTTAATAAGTAATAAGTTGAATACAAGTATTATTCATCGGGCGACAAGTAATGCATATACAAGTCGTATAATATGATTATAGTATCAAGCTCATGACACCGAAACTTAACTGGAATAAAGTATGCCCTAAAGGGGTAAGTTTGCCAATTTTACCAAGATATACTCAATATTATGCTACCCGTTAAAACAATGAGCGCTACTCATCCGGACAGGCTCGTCAAACCAAATATGCATATTCATAATATTAGCGCTTCCCATGGAATTAACGGTTCATGATGTTAGGGACTTTTAATGGCAAGAGATACTTAATAACTATAATCATGTAATCGGGTCCAGCATACCAAAAACTACTTGTATTCAGTTTTAAAAACTAGCATGTATCCCCCTCGCGAGGTTTATAAAACATTAAAATGAGTAAAGGCGAGGCTATGAACTCACCTTAAGCAAGAGTGAACGATCAAGCAAAGTAATGAAGAAATAACCGCAAGAACCTTACGAGCAACCTAGAATATATACGCGTGTCTTAGCTTCTAAGAATAATGATACAATCATTACTATATGCTATATAAGTTACAATCTCAATTATGCTTGGTACATAAAGTTTAAATAAGTATCAAGATTTAATTTGGCATTTAAAAATGATTTACAAGTATAAAATGTATTTCTTACAATATTTCAAGTTTTATGTCTATTTTTATCCTTAAGACCAAAATAAGTATTAAGGGTCCAATTTAAGTCTAAGGGTTCACTTTAGTCAAAGGGTTCAATTTTAGTCAAAAAGTTCAAATTAAGTCTAAAGGTTCAAATTATATTAGATGGTTCAACAATATACTTAAAGGTCCAATTTTTATAAAATGTAAACATTTTTATACTTTTATCCTAATGCTGATGGAAATTTTAATAACTTGTTCACTTTCAAAAATCCGTTACTTGCAAACCGTAAGTCGAAAAATTAAGTTCTTTATATCCCCGGAAAGGTATTCATCTATACTAACAAGTTTTGTGGGTCCCACTAAGTCAAAAATTACAATACAGTAGTAAAGTTACCCATTTACCCATATTATTCACTTAAGAAGTTTCTAATATTACAACAGTCCCGCGAAAAGTGCGATATCTAGAGTTAAACAAGTCCAATCGACCCCATTCTTTTGTAAACATTTAAGTTGAAATGTTATCTACAACTTTTATGTTCTGAGAAACAGTTGGTCATGTACAAAAAAAATGACTTATATAGGTTTCAAATCTGTTACTCAGAATATGACATGTTTCACGAAAACATTTTTAGTTTAATCATCGGGTGTCGTCACGGGAATCACCACACATGAAAATGACCACAAGACATAGATCTACAACTAAATATTTTTAGTTTAGGTCCATGGTCTACTGTTTCGTCCAGTTAATTACGTTTTTACCCCTGATCAGAAACTACTGTTGCATGTCTAGTCCTTTAGTGTTTTCTCGTAATTTTTAATATATACCAAGCATATTCAAGCATCATGAACTTATATAACAAACAAATTACGTCAAGAAACATAAAAATTACAGAAGTGAAATAAAAGATGAGTATTGGTTCCTTACAAGAGTTGATGAACAAGAAAGATTTAAGAACAATTGGACTCTAAACCTAGATTTACTAACAATACTTGCACCATTTTCTTTCAATCTTTTACCCAACTTTTTCACCTTGATTTACCCTTGATAAAAGCTTAAAATCACAGCCACATAACCATCTTGAAGGCCTTTAAAATCTCTTGAGAATAAGGTCTTTGAAGAGGAAAAAGGAACAAGAACAATGCTAGCACCAAAAGGCCTTCATTTATTGGACAATCTTGGAATAGAAGAATCAACTAACAAAGATGTCTTTGATCTTGAGGAGCCACGAAATATTGAGAGGAAAAACAGATTTTTGGAGTGCAAGAAGTTGGTGATATGATCTAGGTTGGTTATTAAGGCAATATGTATGGCATGGAAGGTAGTGGAGTACATTTGTCTCTCAAAAGAGACAAGTGTGGGTGTATAGGCGTTACAAACAAGGAGGAAAAAGGCTAAGTGCAGAATTTTTAGTATTAGTTGTAGAATAGAGTGTATGGTGTAGTGTAGGTTGCTCCCGGTACTCAAACGTAGGGTTTTTAAGACACGTAACGCAATTTCGGGTAACGTAAAAATATAAAAACATTCAAAAATATTAAAATTTGTTTTCAAGACATATTTTTGTAATTTAGATGAGTGGTGAGGTTATCAGAAGATTTAAATATGGTTAGAACATAAAAACGAAGGTTTAGAACGCGTAAGACGTAAAAGGTGCAAGGTTTACGTAAAATTGAAAAAAGTGAAAAGTGAGTTTTTAAAATAGAATTTTAAGGAACCAAAAGTGTATAAAAAGTGTAGACTGGACATAGTCTAGTGTCGGTTGAATAATTGAAAGTGTTATGTCATACGCGGATAACTTCCGACGAAGTTAATTAAAAAAAAAATAATAATAATAAAAAATAAAATAGTTAGGTAATTAAAATAGAAAAATTAGTGACATGAAATTACGAAATGTCACAGTACACACTCCTTAAGAGAGCGACGTCCCGGCGCTCATTTCTTCTTAATCGCCGTATGGTTTAATGGTGAAGAGATGACGATATAGACAAGTCATCGTCGACGTTTCCAACGGGAGTTAAATGGTCAAAAGCCAAAGCATCAAATATGTTCAATGAACAAGAGGTAACGGATTGAAGAATTCTAACAATTCGTCAATTCTTGGAAGCGGATAATAGTACATTACTATTAGCTTATCAAGCTCGCGGTGGTCGATACAAAAATCGGAAAAATCCACATAACAAATTACGAGTCGAGAGGAGTTCATAGCCCAAAGAATGATTCGTACGCATGCTATGGCGGATACACATAAGCCCACTCATTTATAATTCGTCACTTACATAAAGAGGCGTCCCAATCCATGTAAGTAAGGAATTATAAACTTATAGCTCGGTGGTTTATAATTTCCTTATTCAAATGAAGAGGCGTCCCAATCCATTTCAATAAGATGATTATAAATCCTACTTATGTATTGCCAGCACAACACGCAATAAAAACAACAACAAATGTTGTTCTTCAAAATCATAAGAAGTAACGAGAAAAAGAATGAGACGTTAGTCAATCACGTTTCAAAGGTAAGTGTCAAAAGACGGCACGATCCGAGGTAACAAATTTAGAGGCATACTCCCATCAACTGGAAGAGTTCAAAACGATGGATTACGAAGCAATATACGCTACTTTATTTAATTCCTTTCGATGATATTGGAATTCGGTGTAGCTTGTCAATTTCACTGGTTATCTTATCATTCGAGTCCACTCGGGGATTAAGGTATAATACTTATTTGGCTTAAGTCAAAAAGCTGATGGAAAATTTTATAAAATTGCCGCACTAATCGGATCGCCATTTCTAAACCGTGAAGGCTATAATTATGAACTTTATATGCTTAGAAAGGTATAACTCTGTACTATATGAAAATCTAGGTCTCACTTAGCTGAGAATCCCAGAACATGGGTGAAATTACTAATTTACCCCTGTGTCTCTATGCAGTTGCTTCCAGCATCCAAATAAGTTTAGCAAAATGAGTGTATCTTTTTAACTACAGGTCCTATGGGCATGAATCCAATTGGAGAAGTTTTGTTTATGTCTTGGCTAAATTTCATTCAAAAGGACCAGGTAGTAGAAATACTTAAATCTAGGAGTTTTTGGCCTTAGAAAACTGACAGGCAACTTCCAGACAAGTTTTAGTGTGGATTTTCTCCAAAAATCATTGGGATGAATTTGGACATGAAGTTTTCGGCAAAATGACCCTGAGACATAGATCTACATCCCTATATTTTTATTTTGGGTTAAAAACTTACTGAGGTAAAATGGGTGAGTCATTTTCCAACAGATACTAATTTGGACAGATTCACCTTTCAAAGTCATGTCTTTCTAGTGCTCCTAAGCTAGGTTTTGTGGTTCAAATATAAAAACCAATTGTGAAAAAAAAAACTCTTAAGTGGATCAAATATTAATATGTCCAGGAAACAAAGTGGTTTTTAAAGAAAACTTGAGGTGTTTACAAAAGTAAAACAAAATGGAAGCAAGACTAGTAATCAAAATGTAGCTAGCAACTCTTGCATTGAACAACTCAATCAAACCTAATTACCTATCTAATTCTTATATTCCCAAGAAAACTTGATCAATTCTTCCAACATAATTCATGCAATAGTTGTTTAATCTATCCTAGAAATTGCTATAAATGAATCAAAGTATAAAGGGTTTTAATGAAAAGAAAAGTTAGGAAAAATTACTTGTACTCTAGGGCTTCAAGTCTTACACCAATGTGACTAGGAAAAAAAAAAAAAAAAAAAAAAAAAACTCTGTGGAAAACTAGAAGGGGGGTTGAATAGTTTTATGTCCTTTTAAAACTTTATTATGAAAACTTTATTTTCTTTTTAAAACTTAGATTCGAATTTATGTGATCTCAACTTCTTGAACAATATGAACAATATGTATATAAGTAAATATAAATAAGTAATGCAAGTAAGGTAATAAATTGAAATAAAAGCTAGAGATGGAAAGATCTAACCGAGAGACAAGAGATTTATAGTGGTTCGGCTACAAGGACACCTTCCTTGCCCTACTGATGCGTGCGATGTGTCGTTGCGGTTTAGCAGTATTAATGCCTACTCAAGTTTTAAATTTATATTTAGCCGACTTATCAATAACACACACACTTAACGAGCAGTGTACCCGGTCAGTATGAATATAATGGTAAGTAGAGTGTCGATCACTAAGAGTGGAACGTATTATCTAGTTATTCTAATCAGTATTTTAATAAATTAAGTTAGCTATACAACCTATTCTAACGCAAGGGGGGTTCAGCCTGAGAGACTGGCACGATTTGGTTGCAATTAAATAATAAACTAAACCAATAGGCACGAATCAGCAAGTAGCACACACGTACACAGATAAATACTCGAGACAATAAGAGGGCTGTCCTGATAGATAAGTAGTTTGTCACTTGTTTTATAGCTAGTGTTATATGAAGTGTATAGTTCGATGCAACGCACCGAGATTAAGTCCTTTCTCGTTGGTTCTAATCTTATCGGCGAGTAAACCCTTAATGATTACTTATGACTATCCTATTTATCTTTCTTCCTACTTTTCTACAGACCATAGAATGCATAGGCGATCTAATAAATAGGCGAGGGCAGAGGCATGGCGACCCGATCAACGCTCAGCTAGACACAGAGGTTATCAATGCACTAATAAAAGTCACCAAAGACATCAACATATAAACTTTAATTAATGAGAAAGCAGTTTTAAGGGAGTGCAATCTTTCCGTTGTCACATTACACAAGCCACCAATCTTGATGAATTAAAGTTTACTAACACAATAAAACAAAACTACTTAATGAATTAAACACATGCAGCACCTTCTTACAGCTCTTGTATCTTCGTTTGGGTGTGTCTTGTGCTTGCTATTCGACTGAATTCGTCCTAGGTTTCTGTACTTCGGTCTTCGTATATAATATATGTCCCTCGAAATTCGTCTGGTCTTGGGGTATTTATTAGTCTGAGGGTAGGATGCGGCGCATCTAGTAAGTAGATGCGGCGCATTGACTTAACTTCGCGTGGGGTCCAAGATTATAATATTCAGGAATATTCGTACACCGCCAGAAGATGCGGCGTAACTCCATTATAGGATGCGGCGCATGTCCTCTTGTATCTTGGATCGTATCTGGTGAGATCTTGATAGCGATGCGCCGTATGTGATAAGCAAGATGCGGCGCATCTGGAGCAGAATAGTCTTGATCTTGTACATTTCGGTAGACTCTTAACTTCTTGCATGTTTGGCTCCATAATTAGTCCAAAATCGCCAAGTTTCACCAAATGCTTGTTTTTACCTGAGAATTACAAAAGTAAACGATTAAGTATCAATCCTCATACATAATATAATAAAACAAGTCAAATTATTAGGATAAATGATAGTAATAATATGTACTTATTTGAGTTCATCAAATATCCCCCCACTTGAACTTTACTTGTCCCCAAGTAAACCTTAGAAATAATCTTATGAAAATGTATCCTAAAAGATATTAGGATTTATTTTTATATTTAAGCATGTATTCGTTTTTTGCCATAATCACACAACTAAACACTTAACGAATTAGAAGTAAAATAAAATATTTTGATAAAAGCAAATCTAATCGTTTAACTGTCCAGTCGTGACGAATATTCTATCATAAGCTTGGCAAGTATACACATCTCCCCCACTAAAGCCAAGGAATAACAAGTCTAAAGCGGTAAAAAAGGTTTTTGAGGTTTAAGGGTTAATTATTCTTAATCTCTATCGATCTCAAATTCCAGAAAAGGCGACAAAATCACAAATACATGATCGAATCCACGAACACGATACTTGCAATTGCTCAAATCCTTAACTCGAATAGGCTAAAGATAGGTCCAAACTTCACCAATAATAATATATCAAAAAGGGCGACAAAATCATAAATACATAGCCGAATCCACGACTACGATACTTAAGATTGCTCAAATCCCTAATCTCAATAAATCAAAGGTTTGGTTGGATAAAGAATAATACAGGGTATGGATAATATTTGGGATACAAGTTGGTGTAAAATGAATAATAAACAAAACAGATAAATTAAAATCCTAAGTGTGGTTAATCACTATCCCAACCATCCCATGAATAAGACTCATATCATAGAATAACTCACGCTTTAACACTTGAAACACACGCTTTAGGTAGACACGAATTATACTCAACAAGATCTTAATCAAAGAATAAACCTTAGTTGGCGTTCCCATAACTGCCAACTCACATTCAATCCATAGATATAGTATACAACAAATAGTGGTGATATCGACCACTTAATACAAAACTTTACATCGTTGGTTAAAATAAACATCCAACTTTCTTCTTTTTTCTTTTTCTTTTCTTATTTTTTCGATTTTTTTTTTTTTTTTTTTTTTTTAAAGAACATAAACATAGATGTGTAAAATTTCACCACATCACTATAATGATAATTCTGGATAATTTTTCTATACTTTTCACGACTTCAGAAATAACGGTAATAGTGAAAGTAGTAAACACACGAAAAATAAACTCAAAGATATACAATATTTACTTTCACTCCAATTGCATTGTGCAATTTCCCGACCTAACCATAGATAATGAATTACGCACGCGAACACAGGTAATGTAAGGAAACACACTTTGCCTATAGCAATTAACCAACCACGGATTTTAATCTACAGGGTAGGCTAAGGTTTAAGGTGTAACGAAACATTTTAACAAAGGTGTAAGAAACGAAAGGAATGGTTCTGAGGGTTTTTCTAGGGGTATCTTACTCTAAAAATGAGAGTAACCGAAGGGTTTATACGGGGGTTAACTAACCAGTGTAGTTAGCTAATAACACATAACATATAAGGCTATTTGGGTGTAATCCTAGAAATTTTACCAATTTAGACAAGTCATTCCAATTATATAAATAATACTTATTATCGTGGTCTCGAATAGTATACAAGCCAAGTTCTAAAGTTTACAAGTCACCGGCACACTCATAGATTTGTGAATTTTGAAAAATCACAATTTTTGAAAATAACGTCATGTGTGCAGCTATGCAACTTAGACTTTAAACAAAAACATGCTAAAAAAATTTTAAAATTTTTATATATTAAGCGCATTTTAAGCATATTTTGAAAAGTTTAGGACAAGTAAGTGTTAAGTGTTCTAATTCTCCAATCCCCCCACTTAAGTTAAACAACGTCCTCGTTGTTTGTATAAAAGGTTAAAAACTGGAAAATAAAAGAATTAGAACAGAAAAACTCCCCTGAGATTTGCTCGGTATGATCCTCCATTTGTATAAGAGCAAAAATCATCTTTCTTGTGGATTAGAACGTTTAAGCTTCATAATCATGTATCCACATGAAATGCAGGAATCTATAATACCACCATGGCTTTAAAAGCACACCTAAGTTAAGAAAGGTTCAACTTGCATAATACATTAGTAGTTAGATAAAAATAAAACATAAAAATAAAAAATGAAAATCATCAGGTCAGTCGATGCGCCGTATCTTATGGAAGAAGATACGCCGTATCGAGCCTGGAATAAATACGGATCAGAATAGAAGATGCGCCGCATCCTTAACCAGGGATGCGCCGCATTAAAATAAACTGATAAAAAGTTTTAAATTCGGGAATAAAAAATGCAGAAAAATAAAGATATGACCATTTGCAGGAGATGCGTCGCATCTCAGGATTGAGATGCGCCGTATCCTCTGCAGCCTGACTGACTCGACACAAACAGAAAATTAAAAGATAAATCCGGGTTGTCTCCCGGTAAGCACTTGTCTTTATTCCAGAGTCTTCAAGTTAGACTCACGTTCAGCTCATTAGTATCGATCATTGAAGGAGTCGGAAACATCGCGCTCCCTCATTGCCAATTCAGTAATATTGAACACTCCTTGCTCGTCCTTAATTTCCACGCCGTTCTTCTTCAGTATCTGTATAAACAAAGTTCTGTCCCTTTCGGGCAGAGATGACAAAATGATAGACGGGAAATTCATATTATCATATAGGCATAAATAAGCAAGGTGTGGTGGTAGTTCAATAAACACATCATTATTCAAATTCGTTTTCTCAACTATCCTCCTACGTTTGTTAATTACTATGCAATCATACCACTCATCATCAGAATCATTAACAACATCGCGTCTAAGTTCGGTAGGTACATTAAGGTCAATAAATTCCTCAAAGTTCGCATGATTAGGATTAGTTGAGTTGTTTTGAATCAATGTTTCTCCCATAAGTCTGGCTTCAAGATCGAGGTCCATACGTTCTCTTAATCCTAGCATGTAGACACCTCTAATTATGCTTTTAATAGGATCTTGGCACTTATAGACTAGTTTATTATTCCCTACCCTTAATGAGATTTTTCTTTTAAACACATCAATCTTAGCATGGGCAGTAGACAAGAAAGGTCTTCCAAGGATTAAAGGAATCTTAACATCCTCGGGCATATCTAATATAACAAAGTCTACAGGGAAAATAAACTTCTCAATCTTAACTAGCACATTATTAGCAATCCCTTCAGGTCGTTTTACCGTTTTATCAGCCAATTCAATAAGTAACTTAGTTGGTGCTAATTTACCTAGTCCTAGGGTAGTGAATGTCTTAAGAGGCATAACACTAACACTAGCTCCTAAGTCAGCTAACACATTATTGAAAGATATATCATTAATTGAACAAGGCAAAGTAAAACTTCCTGGGTCCTTTTCTTTATGAGGCAAGGCATGTAAGTCGGTTGCAGGGCTCTCTTCTTTCAATGTAGCCTTGATCTCCTCTTCAATCTTTGTCTTTTCTTTTAGCAGTCTCCTTAAACTGATTGAAGAATTAAAGAAAATTTCGGGTCTTGCACCATCATTACCATTCATCGGTCTTCTAGGAAAAGGAATGTTAGGAGTGACTTCTTCAGTGGTGCTTATGGCCTTGACATGATCTCTTGGGTTGGTTTCGGTTGAGCTAGGTAAACTTCCGTATCCCCTTTCTTGAAGAACTTTGCTCATTTGACCAATTTGTTGTTCCAGTGCTTTGATCGAAGCTCCTTGATTCCTTGTAGTAGTGTCCGTTGAAGCTCGGATTTCTTTGATCATAGCAGTATTCTCTTCATGTCTTTTAGCAGCATCGGCCATAATTTGCTTTAGAGTATCATCTAAAGTCTGCCTCCTTTCTTGATAAGCGGGATTGAAGTTGTTCTTTTGATAGAATCCCGGTGTGGCTTCCCTAAATCTTCCTGAAGGTCGGAATGGTTGTCCAAATTGGGTGTAATATGCTTCTTCAAACGTCTCACTTTCATTCTTATTCGGGAAATATTTAGTGTAGTGAGGTCCTTCGCACTTTTCACATCCAACTTGGGCAGCATAAACTCTTTCATCACGCTTCTTCATCTCTCTACTAATTTTATCCAATTGAGCTTGAATAGCAGCAATCCCGTCAAAATTAGTGCTGCTCTTAGATCTAGTAGAGGTCCCATCGTGCCATTTTTGAGAATGATCAGTAGCTTCTTGGATAGCTTTCCTTGCATTGGTTGCACTCATTTGAGGCACAGCTCCCTTAGCGTCCAAGATTTGTCTAGTAGGCACGTCCAATCCTTGATAAAACAATATTATCTCCTGCATAGGGGTTAGATAGTGTTGAGGACATTTTACCAGTAAATCTTTATATCTTTCCCAAGCTTGATAAAGAGTTTCATCAGGCTCTTGATTGAAACTGTTGATAGCCTCCATCTTTTTAGCAGTCCTAGCAGGTGGACAATATCTCTTAAGGAATTTGCTCTTCAAATCTTCCCATGTAGTGATTGAACTAGCAGGTTCATTCCTTAGCCACTTGTTAGCAGCTCCTTTTAGCGAGAGTGGAAAGATTCTTAGCATGAGTTGATCGTCAGTGACTCCTTCTGAAGTAAACAAATCCGCAATCTCGAGGACCTTTTCAACATGCTCATTAGCATCTTCATGTTCCGATCTACTGAAAGCATTCTCTCTTAGCTCCTTGAGAAACTGACCCTTCAATTCAAACTTTGACTTATCATCAAACTTTGGTCTAGCAACTCCTGAAGTGTAATCAGCACGGGTTTTGTTCATGTATTCCTCCATAGTTGTGTTTTCGCCCATTGTTTCTGTTTCTTCTTCCTCTCTCTCTTCAGAAAAATAATCAAGCTCGAATGAACTTGAAGTATCAAAGCTTTTTGTGTTGAAAAGCCTTTTAAGTGAATGAAAGACTCGTTCAGGATCTTCGAAAGGTTGAATCAAGTTCTTTGTAGAACTCCTGGTCATGCACTTCCTGAAATCAACACAAAAATATCAGTAGGGTATGCTCGAGAAAGTAATATATCAGAAAATTAACAACGAAAACGGAATACGAAAAATTAAAGTTACTGATATCTGCAGACGATGCGCCGTATCCAAAAAGTAGGATACGCCGTATCTTATAATCGTTAAAATTAAATCAGACTTTTATTCAGAAAATAGATACGCCGCTTAGAAATTAGAATGCACCGTATCTGTTTTAATTATCAAAAATCGATATTTATTTAAAATTAAATGCGTCGTATTAACAAAAGTTAATGCGCCGTATCTTCGTAACGTTTCAAAATATAAGATTTTTGATTCAGAAGATGCGCCGTATCGATAAAAATCGATACGCCGTATCTGTTTAATAATTTGAAAACTGTTTTTAATTAAAATAATAGATACGCCGTATCTGATAAAGCAGATGCGTCGTATGGCGTTAACGTTTAGAAATTTTTTTATCAAAAACAGATACGCCGTATCTTGGGGAAAAGATGCGTCGTATCGAATTAATTAAACGCGTTGTATTTTATAAAAATTGAACGCAATACGCCGTATCTGAGAGATCAGATGCGCCGTATCGTTCGATTTAGCTCAGTACAACGATGACAGAATACAAAAAAATACGAAAAATTAAAAACAAATAAAACACACGAAAATAAACAAAATAAAAGCAAACAAATAACACACAAAAACAGAAAATATGCAAAATATTACAATGAATGCAAATTAATCTAATACACAACAAAATTAGTGGTTAGATAAAAAAAATTAAAACCTAATTACAATACTAATCAAATTAACAGATAATAACAATTCACTCCCCGGCAACGGCGCGAAAAACTTGATGCGTGCGATGTGTCGTTGCAGTTTAGCAGTATTAATGCCTACTCAAGTTTTAAATTTATATTTAGCCGACTTATCAATAACACACACACTTAACGAGCAGTGTACCCGGTCAGTATGAATATAATAGTAAGTAGAGTGTCGATCACTAAGAGTGGAACGTATTATCTAGTTATTCTAATCAGTATTTTAATAAATTAAGTTAGCTATACAACCTATTCTAACGCAAGGGGGGTTCAGCCTGAGAGACTGGCACGATTTGGTTGCAATTAAATAATAAACTAAACCAATAGGCACGAATCAGCAAGTAGCACACACGTACACAGATAAATACTCGAGACAATAAGAGGGCTGTCCTGATAGATAAGTAGTTTGTCACTTGTGTTTATTGCTAGTGTTATATGAAGTGTATAGTTCGATGCAACGCACCGAGATTAAGTCCTTTCTCGTTGGTTCTAATCTTATCGGCGAGTAAACCCTTAATGATTACTTATGACTATCCTATTTATCTTTCTTCCTACTTTTCTACAGACCATAGAATGCATAGGCGATCTAATAAATAGGCGAGGGCAGAGGCATGGCGACCCGATCAACGCTCAGCTAGACACAGAGGTTATCAATGCACTAATAAAAGTCACCAAAGACATCAACATATAAACTTTAATTAATGAGAAAGCAGTTTTAAGGGAGTGCAATCTTTCCGTTGTCACATTACACAAGCCACCAATCTTGATGAATTAAAGTTTACTAACACAATAAAACAAAACTACTTAATGAATTAAACACATGTAGCACCTTCTTACAGGTCTTGTATCTTCGTTTGGGTGTGTCTTGTGCTTGCTATTCGACTGAATTCGTCCTAGGTTTCTGTACTTCGGTCTTCGTATATAATATATGTCCCTCGAAATTCGTCTGGTCTTGGGGTATTTATTAGTCTAAGGGTAGGATGCGGCGCATCTAGTAAGTAGATGCGGCGCATTGACTTAACTTCGCGTGGGGTCCAAGATTATAATATTCAGGAATATTCGTACACCGCCAGAAGATGCGGCGTAACTCCATTCTAGGATGCGGCGCATGTCCTCTTGTATCTTGGATCGTATCTGGTGAAATATTGATAGTGATGCGGCGCATGTCATAAGTGAGATGCGGCGCATCTGGAGCAGAATAGTCTTGATCTTGTACATTTCGGTAGACTCTTAACTTCTTGCATGTTTTGCTCCGTAATTAGTCCAAAATCGCCAAGTTTCACCAAATGCTTGTTTTTACCTAAGAATTACAAAAGTAAACGATTAAGTATCAATCCTCATACATAATATAATAAAACAAGTCAAATTATTAGGATAAATGATAGTAATAATATGTACTTATTTGAGTTCATCACCTACTCCACTCCCCGAGCACCTAACTTGAGAGTTTTCTTCACTATGTCAACAAGCTCCCTTATGGCGGAGAAAACCTTTACACAACTTTAGCTTACACCGGCTTAACGACACAAAGCTAGATGTCGAGTTCTAATCGTAGCTAGAACCAATCTCACAACTTAAACACGACTTAATCACACCGTCTTCTTCACGACTACTTCACGACTTCTTCACAACTTCTTCACAACTTCTTCACGACTTCTTCACGACTTCTTCACGGCACTTCACGACTTCTTCACTACTTCTTCACGACACTTCACGACTAAGCAAAACCTATGTTCACTACTACTTCTTCACACCTTCACTAATTACACACCTTAACAACACAACTTCTCTACTTACTCACTATCCTATCTCAAACAATTATACACACAACAATCTAACAACAATACACAACTTATAAACAAATGTATGATGACACAAACAACTTAGGTAGCTAAGTTGCAATACTTCTTCTCTAGTTGTTGAAGGAGTATTCTTCTTTTGCACTTGAATGGAGGAAGCTTGGATCACTTAGAAACCAAAGCTTAAGATTATATGATCAAAGGGTTTTTGAAGATATGAAATGTGATTTAAAACAGAAAGTTTTAGTGTGCAAAAGGTGAGTAAAAGTCAAGGAGAAGGCTGGTATTTATAGGAGAAAAATTGGATAGCTGGAGGTCTACTGGAGCGGGGGCAGTCCCCTTAAATAGGGGGCTGTCCCCTTAATAATTAAGGGGGCCGCCTAGTAAAATTAAGGGGGCCGCCCCTTCTGTCCGTTGGCCAATTTTGTCCTTTTGTGGGGAAGGTTTTTCTGGAACATTTTAACTGATTTTGGTTAAAAATTTGAATTCATATTTTTATAAAAGATTAAACATTTTTATTTAATGCCAAAAATGTTTTTCAAAAATATATAAAATGTTTTTGATGTTTTATAAAAAATCTAGTTATTAAGAAAATGTTCCTTTGATCATATAATGCATTAAGCACTTGTTTATTCATACCTTAAGTGATTAAGTTGTAGAAGTGAATATTTACAACTAAATACTTGTTTATTTGATAAGTTTATGTTTAATGAGTTTATATTTTGTGATCATTAAAACATAGAGATATGAATAATGTTTTTAGGCATTATTTATGTCAACAAACTCCAAAAGGGTTGTTTTTAGAAGAGTGGTGAGTTCACGGGGAGTAAGACAACCAGTTGAAATTGATAAACTGCAACATGTTTCGATTTTATATGAAATGATATTACATACGGTTATGAAAGAGTTTTGAGACCATTGTAATCACAACAATGTATGAGAAATAAGAGAGACCATTGTAATCACCTACAATGTCTGATAAATAAGAGAGATCATTGTAATCACCTACAATGTCTGATAAATAAGAGAGACCATTGTAATCATCTACAATGTCTAATAAATAAGAGAAACCATTGTAATCATCTACAATGTCTGATAAATAAGAGAGACCATTGTAATCACATACAATGTCTAAGAAATGAGAGAGACCATTGTAATCACATACAATGTCTGATATATCTTGAAGATGTGTATAAATTTCCGGATGGAAATTCAAAATGCTCATGAATAGCATAAAATACACCAAGGAAGTTTAGTGCACAAAAGGTTACATATATGAGAAGTGATACTTTCGTGGATTATCGGACAAGTTAAGAAATAATTATAGTGCTTCTATAATTATCCTCAGCATAGTATAATAAAGATATATACTCAATGGAGTAATAGGAAATTTAGGAAGTAGGCGCGCATGGATATCGGACAAGATGATGGAACTCATAATTTTTGAAAAATTAAAGGTTATATTCTAGGTTTTTAAAAGAAAATGACCTAGTTCATTATAACTTATGCTCTGGTACCAATCTTTAACACCCCCAAAAATCATGTTTTACAGCGGACGACTTGTTTTACAGCGGAAGACTTAATTGGGTGTTATTTGTGATGCGTGCGATGTGTCGTTGCGGTTTAGCAGTATTAATGCCTACTCAAGTTTTAAATTTATATTTAGCCGAATTATCAATAACACACACACTTAACGAGCAGTGTACCCGGTCAGTATGAATATAATGGTAAGTAGAGTGTCGATCACTAAGAGTGGAACGTATTATCTAGTTATTCTAATCAGTATTTTAATAAATTAAGTTAGCTATACAACCTAGTCTAACGCAAGGGGGGTTCAGTCTGAGAGACTGGCACGATTTGGTTGCAATTAAATAATAAACTAAACCAATAGGCACGAATCAGCAAGTAGCACACACGTACACAGATAAATACTTGAGACAATAAGAGGGCTGTCCTTATGATAAGTAGTTTGTCACTTGTTTTATTGCTAGTGTTATATGAAGTGTATAGTTCGATGCAACGCACCAAGATTAAGTCCTTTCTCGTTGGTTCTAATCTTATCGGCCAGTAAACCCTTAATGATTACTTATGACTATCCTATTTATCTTTCTTCCTACTTTTCTACAGACCATAGAATGCATAGACGATCTAATAAATAGGCGAGGGCAGAGGCATGGCGACCCGATCAACGCTCAGCTAGACACAGAGGTTATCAATGCACTAATAAAAGTCACCAAAGACATCAACATATAAACTTTAATTAATGAGAAAGCAGTTTTAAGGGAGTGCAATCTTTCCGTTGTCACATTACACAAGCTACCAATCTTGATGAATTAAAGTTTACTAACACAATAAAACAAAACTATTTAATGAATTAAACACATGCAGCACCTTCTTACAGCTTTTGTATCTTCGTTTGGGTGTGTCTTGTGCTTGCTATTCGACTGAATTCGTCCTAGGTTTCTGTACTTCGGTCTTCGTATATAATATATGTCCCACGAATTCGTCTGGTCTTGGGGTATTTATAGTTTCTGTCTGAGGGTAAGATGCGGCGCATCTAGTAAGTAGATGCGGCGCATTTACTTAACTTCGCGTGGGGTCCAAGATTATAATATTCAGGAATATTCGTACACCGCCAGAAGATGCGGCGTATCTTCATCTTTGGATGCGGCGCATGTCCTCTTGTATCTTGGATCGTATCTGGTGAGATCTTGATAGCGATGCGCCGTATGTGATAAGCAAGATGCGGCGCATCTGGAGCAGATTAGTCTTGATCTTGTACATTTCAGTAGACTCTTAACTTCTTGCATGTTTTGCTCCATAATTAGTCCAAAATCGCCAAGTTTCACCAAATGCTTGTTTTCAACTGAGAATTACAAAAGTAAACGATTAAGTATCAATCCTCATACATAATATAGTAAAACAAGTCAAATAATTAGGATAAATGATAGTAATAAAATGTACTTATTTGAGTTCATCAAATATCCCCCCACTTGAACTTTACTTGTCCCCAAGTAAACCTTAGAATTAAATCTTATGAAAATGTATCCTAAAAGATATTAGGATTTATTTTTATATTTAAGCATGTATTCATTTTTGTCATAATCACACAACTAAACACTTAACGAATTAGAAGTAAAATAAAATATTTCGATAAAAGCAAATCTAATCGTTTAACTGTCCAGTCGTGATGAATATTCTATCATAAGCTTGGCAAGTATACACATCTCCCCCACTAAAGCCAAGGAATAACAAGTCTAAAGCGGTAAAAAAGGGTTTTGAGGTTTAAGGGTTAATTATTCTTAATCTCTATCGATCTCAAATTCCAGAAAAGGCGACAAAATCACAAATACATGATCTAATCCACGAACACGATACTTGCAATTGCTCAAATCCTTAACTCGAATAGGCTAAAGATAGGTCCAAACTTCACAAATAATAATATATCAAAAAGGGCGACAAAATCATAAATACATAGCCGAATCCACGACTACGATACTTAAGATTGCTCAAATCCCTAATCTCAATAAATCAAAGGTTTGGTTGGATAAAGAATAATACAGGGTATGGATAATATTTGGGATACAAGTTGGTGTAAAATGAAAAATAAACAAAACAGATAAATTAAAATCCTAAGTGTGGTTAATCACTATCCCAACCATCCCATGAATAAGACTCATATCATAGAATAACTCACGCTTTAACACTTGAAACACACGCTTTAGGTACACACGAATTATACTCAACAAGATCTTAATCAAAGAATAAACCTTAGTTGGCGTTCCCATAACTGCCAACTCCCATTCAATCCATAGATATAATATACAACAAATAGTGGTGATATCGACCACTTACATAACTTTACATCGTTGGTTAAAAACAAACATCCAACTTTCTTCTTTTTTATTTTTCTTTTCTTATTTTTTTTTCGATTTTTTTTTTTTTTTTTTTTTTTTTTTTTTTTTTTTTTTTTTTAACATCAACATATAGATGTGTAAAATTTCACCACATCACTAAAATGATAATTCTGGATAATTTTTCCATGCTGTTCATGACTTCAGAAATAACAGTAATAGTGAAAGTAGTAAACACACGAAAAATAAACTAAAAGAAATACAATATTTACTTTCACTCCAATCGCATTGTGCAATTTCCCGACCTAACCAAAGATAATGAATTACGCACGCGAACACAGGTAATGTAAGGAAACATACTTTGCCTAAAGCAATTAACCAACCGCGGATTTTAATCTACAGGGTAGGCTAAGGTGTAAGGTGTAAGGTGTAACGAAACATTTTAACAAAGGTGTAAGAAACGAAAGGAATGGCTCTGAGTGTTTTTCTAGGGGTATCTTACTCTAAAAATGAGAGTAACAAAAGGGTTTATACGAGGGTTAACTAACCAGTGTAGTTAGCTAATATCACATAACATATAATGGCTATTTGGGTGTAATCCTAGAAATTTTACCAATTTAGACAAGTCATTCCAATTATATAAATAATACTCATTATGGTGGTCTCGAATAGTATACAAGCCAAGTTCTAAAGTTTACAAGTCACCGGCACACTCATAGATTTGTGAATTTTGAAAAATCACAATTTTTGAAAATAACGTCATGTGTGCAGCTATGCAACTTAGACTTTAAACAAAAACATGCTAAAAATTTTAAATTTTGATATATTAAGCACATTTTAAGCATATTTTGAAAAGTTTAGGACAAGTAAATGTTAAGTGTTCTAATTCTCCAATCCCCCCACTTAAGTTAAACAACGTCCTCGTTGTTTGTATTAAAGGTTAAAAACTGGAAAATAAAAGAATTAGAACAAAAAAAAAACTCCCCTGAGATTTGCTCGGTATGATCCTCCATTTGTATTAGAGCAAAAATCATCTTTCTTGTGGATTAGAATGTTTAAGCTTCATATTAGATGTATCCACAGGAAATGTAGGAATCTATAATACCACCAAGGCTTCAAAACACACCTAAGGTAAGAAAGGTTCAAACTTGCATAATACATTAGTAGTTAGATAAAAATAAAACATAAAAATTAAAAATGAAAATCGTCAGGTCAGTCGATGCGCCGTATCTTATGGAAGAAGATACGCCGTATCGAGCCTGGAATAAATACGGATCAGAATAGAAGATGCGCCGCATCCTTAACCAGGGATGCGCCGCATTAAAATAAACTGATAAAAAGTTTTAAAGTCGAAAATAAAAATATGCGGAAAAATAAAGATATGACCATTGCAGGAGATGCGTCGCATCTCAGGATGGAGATGCGCCGTATCCTCTGCGGCCTGACTGACTCGACACAAAAACAGAATAATAAAAATTTCTCCGGGTTGTCTCCCGGTCAGCACTTGTCTTTATTCCAGAGTCTTCAAGTTAGACTCACGTTCAGCTCTTTAATATCGATACTTCAGTTGATATACACATAAGTGTGTGCATTTGGCAATTGCTCCATAACTTCATCAGGTCAGTCGATACGCCGTATCTTATAGAGGAAGATACGCCGTATCGAGCCTGGAACAAATACGAAATAAGATAAAATAAAGGATAAGATGCATCGCATCTGTTTTACTAGATGCGGCGTATGTAGTTACCAAACAGACTGTTAACAGTCTGTTGTAATATGGCTCATCCCACCGTTTATCTCTCACGTCCTCTCGTACTCTCATGCTGAACTTAATGCCAGTCTTCATCAGATATAACAAGAAACATACACTGGAGCATTAGATATACAGATGTAAGTAATAATCAGTACAGTCCCAAAAGAATATAAGTAATGTACGAGAAAACGTGTCCGTAATGAAAATGCAAAGAGTGGTCAATCTGTAGGCTGGTCGGGAGTCATGTCATTTGATTGGGCTCCTGAAGTACTAGCTCCGTCAGTCCTGCGACGAACCCTGCGCTCGTATGTGATTATCCCTCTGACATAAGCACCATCTGGAAGGTGGTGGCTGACCCCATGAAGAGCCATCACCCTACTGACTCCGTCGACTAACCAGCTCGTATCTCTCCTCACTCCAGCAAGCTCAACCCTCTGTGCCTTGAGACTCTCTCTCAATGACCTAACCTCAAGCTCCATTCTCTCGACTCTCTGTCCAATAGTGCGAGGAGCTGGTGGTGCTGGTGCATGTACTTCCTCCTGAGCAGGAGCAGCAGTTGGGGCTGCCTGAGCATCCCCTTGCTCCGGCTCAGCAGGCCGAGATGGTCGTAATGGTGCCCAGAAGTATCTACCCATAATCTCCTCGCATATCCCAAGCCTAGTCGCAAGATAGTCAGCATCCATACTAGGTAATCTAGCTACATCAATCGGGAGATCAGCGGGAATCTCATCACCTAATACCCCAAAGTGCCTAGCAAGACGAGAGACAAAATGACCCCCAGTCATTTGGCTCCTACCATCTCTTCCCGGAGCAACCCTGTGTAAATAATGTGCTAAGAAGTGAGGGATGTTCACCACAGCTCCCTCGTCCATGCTCCGTAAGAGAAAAAGATCCAAAGTAGTCACTTTCTCAGGGGATTGTCCCCTCCCGGCAATAGTCAGGGCAATCAGACGATGACAAAGCCTCCGCAATGGCTCCCTAATCAATGTGTATGAAGGAGTGGTGGTGGTTGAATCACCCCCAGATGAAATTTCAACCCAATAATCTCCTAACTCCCCACGATCCGAAACAACCCTTAAACTGTCAGCCCAATAATCAGCAAAACCTGGGGATGCCATTTCTGCTGTAGTGTGCAACCCGAGAGCTAGTATGAATTGTCCCATAGACATCCTTCTCTCTAAACCACCCAGTCTGAATACCAAAGTGTCAAATGTGTCAAGACCCAGATCAGTCTCCCTGTAGTGTATAGTACAGAAAAACTCCAACATCAAAACCTTTATCAATGGTTCCTCAATCCTAAACAACCGTTCCCAAGCGTAAGACCTGAATAAAATCTGCCCTTCTCCATCAGTGTGAATCATTTCCAATCTAGTTCGTAACCCCTCAGTAGCGTTACCCTCATCAATACTCCCGATGCTGTCAAAATCCAAAACCGGAACACTGAACACCTTCCTCTGATAAAACTTTCTAAGTCTAGTCATGTAATCATCAACGGCACCCTGTGTCAGTCCCATTGTTTCAAAACGAAGCCCTGGGTGTCTACGGGCGGCAACTGGTAACGCCATCTGAAATAAATTTCAAAGTCAGTAAGCAGTCTGTAAGTGAGGTAGATACGGCGCATCTGATTTAATCAGTGCGGCGTATCTGCACAAAATACAAGAGATGCGGAGCAAGATATGAGATACGGCGTATGGAGATGCGTCGTATCTAGATTAAGCAATACGGCGTATCTAAAGTTTTATCAATTTGGAAATAGGTCGTTACGCCGCATCAATTATCCTAGATGCGCCGCATCTAAAAGCATATCAGTATAAATAAAGGGGATCAGGCAGGCTTTTCAAGAATCCGTATCCGTGACGTAAACTACCACTAAATATCACAGTATTATATACCCCTTATATCAGTTCTAATAGCTCATTACATTTTACTAATCCACCTTCCCGCTAAATATTCAAAATCGAATTCATTTTCCCAAATTTTCGTTCAAATCAAACTAGGCCAGAAATTCGACCATTTACGCAAGTTAGATACGGGGGAGATCCTCTAATACAAGCCCTAATCATATCTCTATATCATTTAAGCACAAATCAAATTAATCATATAAACCCTAATTTTCGTATTAACCAAGATTAAATCGAAATAGAATAATTACCTTAATTTGATGATTAGGTGATGGGTTATAGATCGGATTAGAGGCGGATTTAAGAAAAATGATCGGAATTAGAGTATAACTTTTACTGTGTGTAAGTCCTTAACCGTGTGGGTTTTTCTGGTAAAGATTTTAGATCCGGCGCATTCCCTTCGTATTTATAGGGCAAAACGATGCGCCGTATTGAAAATTAGGATGCGCCGTATCTATTTAATCTCGTTGACTAGTCAATGAATCCTAGTTGGTCAGAGATACAGCGCTTTGGATAATTAGATCCGCCGTATCGCTATATTAGTGAACGAAATTTAGATGAGGAACGTACCTTGGCCTCCGCAACACGATTCTTTATTCATCAAATTGGGGTAAAACGGTTATACCATATGATGTAATTTAATTCAAAATAAGAGCAATAGGCATAAACGTTTTATTAATGATTGCAATCTTATTGTTTAGTGGATAAGGATTTATTCCGAGGTTAGGAACAAATATCGTTATTAAGCATACAAAATTAAGATTAAAATTTGAATCAGACGTATAATATAGATAATAAAATTGAGATTATATTGTGGAGAACTTTCCTTTGGGCTGGTTGAATTATCGAAGAGTTTACTTGGAATTCTATTTCAAGAATTCAGGACGTTTAATGTTACCAGTATTGAGTTTTCCTCCACTCTCGTTGTCTTATGTATGATCATTCCAGCTAGCTTCTCTTGGTTTGGTTCAGAATGTAATCTTTCATGGTGATGCTCGAGTCATCATTTATCCTGAAAATAAACAACTTGCACACGAGAGTAGCTGACCGATCAAAGTAAATATCAAAAATCAACAATATTTATCAAATTATATTCGTCGTATTAACAAAAGTTAATGCACCGTATTTTCGTTACGTTTCAAAATATAAGATTTTTGATTCAGAAGATGCGCCGTATCGATAAAAATCGATACGCCGTATCTGTTTAATAATTCGAAAACTGTTTTTAATTAAAATAATAGATACGCCGTATCTGCTAAAGCAGATGCGTCGTATATCGTTAACGTTTAGAAATTTTTTTTATCAAAAACAGATACGCCGTATCTTGGGGAAAAGATGCGTCGTATCGAATTAATTAAACGCGTTGTATTTTATAAAAATTAAACGCAATATGCCGTATCTAAGAAATCAGATGCGCCGTATCGTTTGATTTAGCTCAGTACAACGATAGCAGAACACAAAAAATACGAAAAATTAAAAACAAATAAAACACACGAAAATAAACACAAATAAAAGCAAACAAATAACACACAAAAACAGAAAATATGCAAAATAATACAATGAATGCAAATTAATCTAATACACAACAAAATTAGCAGTTAGATAAAAAAAAATTAAAACCTAATTAAAATACTAATCAAATTAACAGATAATAACAATTCACTCCCCGGCAGCGGCGCCAAAAAACTTGATGCGTGCGATGTGTCGTTGCGGTTTAGCAGTATTAATGCCTACTCAAGTTTTAAATTTATATTTAGCCGACTTATCAATAAAACACACATTTAACGAGCAGTGTACCCGGTCAGTATGAATATAATGGTAAGTAGAGTGTCGATCACTAAGAGTGGAACGTATTATCTAGTTATTCTAATCAGTATTTTAATAAATTAAGTTAGCTATACAACCTAGTCTAACGCAAGGGGGGTTCAGTCTGAGAGACTGGCACGATTTGGTTGCAATTAAATAATAAACTAAACCAATAGGCACGAATCAGCAAGTAGCACACACGTACACAGATAAATACTCGAGACAAAAAGAGGGCTGTCCTGATAGATAAGTAGTTTGTCACTTGTTTTATTGCTAGTGTTATATGAAGTGTATAGTTCGATGCAACGCACCGAGATTAAGTCCTTTCTCGTTGGTTCTAATCTTATCGGCGAGTAAACCCTTAATGATTACTTATGACTATCCTATTTATCTTTCTTCCTACTTTTCTACAGACCATAGAATGCATAGGCGATCTAATAAATAGGCGAGGGCAGAGGCATGGCGACCCGATCAACGCTCAGCTAGACACAGAGGTTATCAATGCACTAATAAAAGTCACCAAAGACATCAACATATAAACTTTAATTAATGAGAAAGCAGTTTTAAGGGAGTGCAATCTTTCCGTTGTCACATTACCCAAGCCACCAATCTTGATGAATTAAAGTTTACTAACACAATAAAACAAAACTACTTAATGAATTAAACACATGCAGCACCTTCTTACAGCTCTTGTATCTTCGTTTGGGTGTGTCTTGTGCTTGCTATTCGACTGAATTTGTCCTAGGTTTCTGTACTTCGGTCTTCGTATATAATATATGTCCCACGAATTCGTCTGGTCTTGGGGTATTTATAGTTTCTGTCTGAGGGTAAGATGCGGCGCATCTAGTAAGTAGATGCGGCGCATTTACTTAACTTCGCGTGGGGTCCAAGATTATAATATTCAGGAATATTCGTACACCGCCAGAAGATGCGGCGTATCTTCATCTTTGGATGCGGCGCATGTCCTCTTGTATCTTGGATCGTATCTGGTGAGATCTTGATTGCGATGCGCCATATGTGATAAGCAAGTTGCGGCGCATCTGGAGCAGATTAGTCTTGATCTTGTACATTTCAGTAGACTCTTAACTTCTTGCATGTTTTGCTCCATAATTAGTCCAAAATCGCCAAGTTTCACCAAATGCTTGTTTTCAACTGAGAATTACAAAAGTAAACGATTAATTATCAATCCTCATACATAATATAGTAAAACAAGTCAAATAATTAGGATAAATGATAGTAATAAAATGTAGTTATTTGAGTTCATCAATATGCTTAATTGGGTGAAAATGGAGGTGGTGGTGGTGTAGTGGGTGAAGGAGGTGGGGGAGGTGGTGGTTGTGGGTTGGCAATCATGTTTTCAAGAGATGAAAACATGTAGTGTATCTCATCTCTAAGACCAAAGATTAAGGTCCGGTTATGGACGCAACAAAGACAATTATCACCATGGGCTTCAAGCATTGCCCAAGGTATAGGAAAGAATGGTGGTGGGGTTGGTGATGGTGAAAAGTGAGCATCAAGAGGTGTGATGGGTGATAGGGAAATGGCAAGTTGGGTGTATGAAGGTTCTTGAGTGGATGGTGGTGATGATGCTCTTGGTGATGATGTTAGGTGAGTGTGGATGTAGTCATTTATGGATGAAGTGGATGGAATGGAGGAAGATGAAGCTCCATGGGTGGATGGTGTTTTTGATGGTGCATTAGGTGCACTTGGGGATGAACTTTGAGGTGGTGGTGATGGAGTTTTGATGTCATCTTGGGTTAGGTCTATGAAAGGTTGTTTTGGTGGTATGATAACAAGTCTTTGTTTCCTTGAAGTCTTAGAGATGGATGATTTTGGTGATAGCATTGTGGATGAAAATGGGTGTTTGATGAAGGTGATGGTTGATGAGGTGAAAGGTAATTGTAAGGAGGGTTTTTATATTGTGAAAATGTGGTTGATTTAGGCAAATTGTGGAGGTTTTGTGGTAATATTCCAAGTCCAGTTCGTGCATTAAGGGTAATGGTAGCTGAGGCTAGGTAAAAGTGGTCACAAGATGCAAAAGGAAACAGTAAATTTTACTGTCCAGATGGCCGGTCCCCTTAATTGTTGGGCGGCCCCCTTAAAATTAAGGGGACCGCCTAAGGAATTAAGGGGGCCGCCCATCTGGTGATTTCCCAGGCGACCAAATTTGAAAAATTTCCATAAAAAGGTCATTTTTAGGGTGTTTTTGCAGCAAGTTCCATTTGGATCATGTACATCAAGAATGATTAAATATTATCAATTGCATATTAAAACAATATACATAAAAAAATCATATTGGAAGCATAGTCATATAATTTCAAATAAACTAGTAGCTAGGTTCTAATAAGTTTATCAACTAACATAATAAAAGTCATAGCAAGCAAATGTCAAGATAATAATACTACATATAAGTGTCTAATAAAAATCAACTAAACATTCATCAAATATGTTTATTTCTTCTTCTTTCCAAACATTCTTCCAAGTGTCTTTCCAATAGACTTGAAACCGCCTCGTACTTCTTGATGCATCTGCTGTGTGGTGTTGAGAAGTTCGGTTTGTCTTTCAAACAGCAGTTCGTCTGTTCGTTCGGAAGGAGAAGGAACTTGATACTCGGTGTAATCAAGATCCAGAAGATTTTGAACGAAGGTCCTAGGTGATGGGGTACTAGCACGCGTTGTGCTTTCCTCCTCATCATCATCATCATCGTCTCCTCGATGTGACGTGGAACCACGAGGTGGAAGTAAGATAGATTTACGAGACTTTCCCTTGTCGCTTCGGGGGCAACGTTCACGGACACGAACAAGAGGATTAAGGACCGGTTGAACAGACTCATAAATTGGACTCTGAAGATGTGGATAATGCATCATGACATGATTGTAGAGGCGAGTGAGAAACATGCCATACGGAAGATTTGCATTATGAGTGTTTTTGGCGGACATGATACGGAAGACAAAGAGATATGCCAAATTGTACGGCTGTTCAGCGACAATACAGTACAACATATGAGCTATGCTCGCCATGACATGATCACGGTGACCACCGGTACCGAACGCATTCTCACGAATGAGTTCTTCCCAACGCTTTATGTTGGGGCGTAACTCCTTGAGGAGGACTTGGTTTGGAGTGATGTCAACATCTTTTGATTTGATCTTTCGACTAGTCGTACCACGAGCTAGTCCAAGATATTGACAAATCTCTTCAGGAGATGGAATCTCTGAGTAGTAAGGACCCTGTTGAGGTCGATGTTCCTCAAGAGACGAGAGGTCCCACTCATTAGAGAAGACGGCTTGACCGGAGAAGGGGATTCTTAGAATTTGCCTGAATTGAGCAAGAGTAAGAGTGATGAATTGGTTTTGAATCATGAAGGATATGAGGATATACCCATTGGGATCGGTTTGTAACGTCACTTGACTATAAAAGTCGAGGACAAACCGGGGAATGATTGGCTCATTTATTTTGTAGAGACAATCAAGACCAACATTGGTGAACATTCGTTCGATGAAGTCGGATTCATAGAACGATGGATGGACAATTCTTCCTTCGTGAATGTTCCTATCCTCAATGGGACGATAGAAACAAGCAACAGAGGGAGCCATGCCCGGAGCGGAAGAGACTTTTGGAATGTATGCTTTTGTTTTTGAGACATCGCCAACCGTCACTTTGGGCATTTTCACCTATACAAGATAGCAACAAACAAACAATAAGAAAATGACATGCATATATTATATATGCTACTTATGTGGAACGTAAACATACTTCGACTCTAAAACTTAAATCCTAAGAAGTAGTTTACAATGTTCCTTAGTTTTAATTTTTAACTCGCTTAAAATGTATTTTATGATGTTAAAGAATAGTTACAAGGACATTATGACAAGAAATCAAAAATATCCGAACGTTCTTTTATACATCATAAGCTACTTTGAAATGTGGCTAGACAAACATTGGATTGTATATCTAGCTATTTCTAACGAGTGTTTATGTTAAGTAACTTAGATTTTGACTCAAAAATTTCTTTCAAAATGTTGTGCCAAACGCTCCTTTAAATAAGAAAATAACTAGTAAAATTTCAATATACATATGAATTATGTATCTTGATGACTTAAAACAACTAATTGCTTGTTTATAAACTTGACAAGTAGTTATGGACTTAATTTTGATTAAATTTAGATGATTCTAGTTCCTAATCCAAACACTTTCTTATATTTATCAAAAACATTTTTTTATGATTCGAAAAATATATTTTTAGGATTTGTGAGTTGTAGTAAACCAATGTGATTAGTTTTAAGAGGTTTTTATGGCATAATTTCAACAATGTGATTAGTTTTGAAAAAGGAGTGATTAGTTTGACATAATGGTTTTTTAATTACTTAGTTTCTAGGTTTATTAAGCATTCTAATCCTATGGGGAGCATTTGGTTATAAGATTTCTAGACTTAATTTTAACAAATTTTAGATTAAAAGAAAGTTTAGTAAAAGACCTAATTATGATTAGACTCAAAATTGAATGGAATTAGATGAAATGTGAATTAGAAAACTTACAAAATGTGTTGCTAATCAAGATACAAGTGTTTGTCCCTTGTGCAAATAGTCGGAGATGGTGATTTGGTGAATGGTTTTTGAGTTTAGGTTCGTTCACAGCAGTAGCAGGTATGGGTGTGTTTGAAAAGTGGGGTGTTTGGTAAAGATTTTTGGAAGAAAAACGTTTTTGGGAGCTACAGTAGGCCGGTCCCCTTAATTATTAAGGGGACCGCCCCCGTTTACTAGCCGGTCCCCTTAAACATTAAGGGGGCCGCCTACCAAAAATGTATTTTTGTTGGTTTTAGTTTCTGATAGCAAAATAATTTTATGTATATATATAGATTTATTATATATCAAAAATACATTGGGTTTTAATGGCACGAGGAAGGAATACTTGACATTTTATTAACATTTCGTTAAGAAAACATTTCTTGAACATTTTGGATAAAATGATCAAGATGTCAAGTCGACAAATGTGTTAGGGGATGAAGGTAAAAGTGCATATATATAATATATATATATATATATATATATATATATATATATATATATATATATATATATATATATATATATATATATATATATATATATATATATATTATATATTTTGTGTGAAAACGTGGGATGTTGAATGGAGTTAAGAAATGATGAGGTAATGACGGAGATAGGTGCTGGCGGTGACGGGAGTTTGTTTTATCCATAGTTTTCTTGACTCGACGGTCAAAGTGCTACTTCTACGTTAATCCACTTAACTCACTTCTCTTCATCACCATGAGTTATGTGACAGTGGACACGGAATATTTTCGTGTTGAACGTTAAAGTTCAAAAGAGGCAAAAGGGGGAAGAAAAGGTTCGAGGACGAACAATTTCTTTTAGTTCTAGATAGTCAACAAATGACGTATCTAGGTTATGTGCGTATATATATATATATATATATATATATATCTCTACATTATATATAACAGGAGGCGTTACACGTAGATAATGCCACATAATGCCACCTCAATGCCATGTAATTGTGATTTAAAGCCATGTCATCACATTTAGTCCACCTAAGCAACTATTAATTAACTAAAATTCGGATTAATTAAAATGTTCAAAATTTTAGTCCATTACAAGATTCGAACCCGGGTGGTGAATACATTTGACATACATCTCACCACTACACCAACACATTATTTGGAATTTAATTTACAACTTATAATGTATAAAGGTAACTTGGAAAAACACGGATGGAAAAAAACACAACCTCATAACTAAACCCCTATTCAATCTATTATCAATCTGCTACCCTTCCAAAAAACCCAAAACCCTAAATCGACAACTTCTGCTTCTCCGGCTAATCATAATATCAGGACGATGTCCACAGTGTTTTTTGGAGCTTAAATCCTTACTAAAAAATTAATGCTTAATCTCTACCGAAATAATCCAAAGGTAAATTTGTTTTCAATTTTAATATTGTTCTTCGAATAAATTAATTTTTGGTTGTAATTCTTTAATAATGTTGTTCTTTATATCCATTTTGATTAGAATAAATTTATTATCAAAATATGATCTGTTTTTTTAGCTTTATCTGATAACAAAAAAAGATTAAAATTTGATCTCAAAGTTGAGACCTTTCTATTGTAAATTAGGTTGCTGATGTTTCTGAGGTGGTTAGACAGTGTGCTGATGCCTTGATGCTTGCTGGTGAGTCAGCGATGGGATCATATGGTCAAAAGGCTATATCTGTTTTAAGAATGACTATCACTCGGATGGAACTATGGAACCGTGAAGTGAACCCACAAAGAATTCTTCCTCAACTTGGAGAGTCGTTGCCAGATCAAATAGCCGAACAAATCTGCAACTGTGCAGGCCAAATGGGTACTATTAGTTTCTTGATTCGTTATATTTAGTTATATTAAAGGAGGAAATTTCAACCTATTTACTTTTATGGATGCGCTGATCTGAGTATGCTTCAGAGCTATCAATTGAAAAACCATTTGAAGTTACCTTTAAAGGTCAATGTTTTAGAGCATAATACTTTTTTAAAAATGGGCTAAACGCTGTTGGCGGGTTAACACAACTTGGACCACCACAAATAATTACTTTACCTAGACCTATTTTCATCTATCAACCAACCCGCCATCTTGCTACTTTTAAGTAATTTTGCTTACAATCAATCCTAGAACCAATTTTTGTTTTTGTTTGCAGCAAAAAAACTTGCAGTGGATGCTAATTTCGTGTACAAAATGAATGGCCAAATGGCAACACTTTTGTCACGAAACCAGCCAACGCATTTGCATTCACAAATGAAAACTGCACAAGAATGGCACTGAATTTGCAATGAGGAGGGGACAAAGTCAAAGCGAATTAATGATCTTTACTTTAGCCGACTCAAGGAGCTATCAAACGACCAACAGAAGGACCCACGTATGAGGTTTATGGTTCGTGAGCTTAGTAGGAACACGTCCTAATATGGGGATACAGAAAACGGGTCAAAACAAGTTTATTAACCCATAAACACACTCATCATTTTTATATCTTAATATATGTACATTTGCGTTACAAAATCTTATGTTGTGATTGATAGTTGTTTGCTAGCTTTAGGTTACTCATGACCCGATCATCCAAATGTAATCCTTTTACAACCTAACACCAACACTCAGGACTGATTATAGATATTTAAGGCGTATCCAAACACACCTCCCCTATAGCTAGGTAGATTTGGTTTGTTAGTTTACATATATCTCAGAATTATATTGTAATCAATTTTACGCGGACACTCAAAACCGATCATCAGCTTAACTACACGTTTAAACGCACTCTTTGAATCGTAGATGCACTTTAGACCTTTTATTGTAAGTAGTTTTTTTTTTCAGTAGTGAGAGTGTCATATTTTTCTCTGATGCTTTAAAATGTCTATCTGTGACTGTGCTTATATTGTAAGCATTGATAATTAAATGTTTTAAACAGTTGGTTGCTGTAAAAAAGCTCAACCTGAGTGGCCTACAAGGGAACCAAGAATTCATAGTCGAGGTTCTTATGTTGAGTCTTCTTCGCAATTCAAACCTTGTCACTTTGACTGGTTACTGCACATATGGATATCAGAGACTCCTAGGTTTACGAGTACATGCCACAGGGTAGCCTGGAAAATCATCTTTTTGGTAATTCCTTATTCATCACGTTGTAATACTTCCATTGCCAAGGATTGAACAGTATGATAATCTATATGAAGCTTGAATCCTGTTTATTTCTGCCATTAAGTTCCTAGGTTCGTGCTTTCATTAAATTTTTAGTATGCTTGAGTTGTATGAATTAAAGTCTCGGGGACATTTCACCCAGGGCCAGGCCTGCATGGTCTGCCGTGTACGCACATTCATAACCAGAAAATAGAAATAAGTCGAGGATGTAAAGAGCAGCATCGTCAGCTTGAAGTTTGCATCTTTCCATGTCGTTTGCATTCTTTATTTGAATAGTAATAATAGGATATGATCATTGTATTGTATTTCTTTGATGTGCGTGAAATACTGTTTATAACAAAGAATAACATTTTGTAGGTTGGTGATGATTCCATTTGTATGAAAAACGAAGGGCTCAAAAGGGGGTTGCAAAGTGTCGATTCGTCTGATTATCCGATGATTGGAAGTGGTAGGTCTTCTTCCTAATCTGAAGTGTCAGGTTGGGTAACAGGTCGAGATGGGCTCACGTTGAAATGAGTTACTTATATACGGGTCAAAATGGTTCAGTTTAGGTAGGCTTGACCTGCACGCTTTTTTTATGACTATTGCGTCCACTATTCTCTCATGTTCTTGATGTTTTATTGTTATGTTTTTTTTCCCAACTCACTACAGTTCATTCCCAAGCTAGAAGAAAAGGCAACACCAACGACACAAAAAAGATTGAGCTTCAACCAAAATTAAAGGTCAAATGATCGAGATTTTAAGGATACACATGAAGCAAAGGATAGAAATTCGGAAGGGTCGAAGATTGTTGCAGACAAGAAGCCAGCTTTAAAAGTTTAAAGAAAACAAACCATATGAGCATGTGGCATATGATCCATCGACATATGGTATCTGGTGTTGCAACTGAATCCGACCCGTCCAACATACAAATTAATTGAAACTTATGCTAGAAATACTTATGCTAGGTCAAAGTAATGTGCTATTGGCTATCTGAATCAACATACAAAATGCAGCATTGTCACAGCATAAGCTAGAAATAAATTTTTTTTTCTTCTTTAAACAAATTATACTTTTAACCAGAGATCACGAAGACATAAATAGTCCAGGATATTAAAATGAAGGCATATTTCTTATTTTAGTGGATAGGAACAATATTTGTGTATACATATTTAGATCCGTGTCATCTTTCCAGTTCCACACTGACAATTTTCTCAATGTATGAATTCTGCAGGCAATATCGGATCGAGGGCTTGAGCTTTTATCAACAACTTTTATCTTCAATGTTATTGTAAGTTCCAACCTTTTATCAGCTAAAAGTTTTAACTTGCAATGCTTGACCTATATAAATTCATTGGGAAGATGAACTCATATACCAGTTCGTTAATAAGTAGCATGTTATCATCAAATAAAAGTTAATTGAAATTAGTGCTTATAATTTAGAGAGGAGGGATTAAAGTAATGAGCTGCTTATATTAAGCAATAGATTTATGGTCAAGGACTTTCCTCAAATATGAAATGTTAAACACATCCATGCTACCTATAGGCTATACTGTACATGAGCTTATGTGTGAAGTCAGTTGCAATTTCACTGAAATCTATAGTTTATATGAAAATTTTAAACTTTAAAGTCTTATAGGCTTATACTTAATTCATATGTTAAATGCATAAAGCTTACACTAAAGAGAAGTCTTATGTTTCTTTTGTCCTTTAATGTCAAATTTCAGGAACCTCAGTTATGGAAGCGAATGTTTCTCCGGCCTCAGTTACTGCACCTGATGAGCAGGTTGGTGCAACAGTTGTTGTTTCTGTAACTTGCAAATTTTTTATCCCTATGTTTATTTAGTGATCCAAATATGGCATCAAAAGCCTTGCTAAGCATCTAAACCAATTATCATTGCAGGTGTGTCACAGTACCGGGCTACTCCACATACCACTTGGGCCTTGCAAATGGAGTTCACATAAATATCATGCGCTCCGCTGAATAGACTGCTCGGAAACCAGTGTACATTTTTGGGTCCAGGTACGCAATTTGAATTTTTAGTCACAAATGCGACTGATCAAGTTCTGTTCACCTGTGATATTTCCATTATTTGAGTATTCTAATGATAAGGAAAGAGTTAGTTATATATGTAAGAACATGTATATTATGATAATTATAATCAAAATCTCTTTATAAACCGAACTAGGAGGTTGTATGCATTCTGAATAGAGTTCCAGCTATTATCAGTCGGGCTATCCTATTTGACTCAGTTGACCTTTTCACTTTTTAGCTAACTTTTTCTTTGAGTTTACTCATATGACATTCTTGATGCTTGGATACGGTTCATAGTTTTCTGATTTGTAGTTGCTTTTATTCAGAATAGCCTTCGAGAATGTTTGATATTGATGTTTTAGATATCAACTTTAACAAGGCGCTATTCGTACCAAACAAAGCTTTTTCCTTGAAAAGAAGGGCCTTCTAAAGTTGTCATTTATCTTGAAAGTGCATTGGGATAAAAAAAAAATATGCATTCAATTATCATATTCATTACAATCTGATTGTATTTTTGATTATATAAAGAATCATTAAAGGAGTTTGGCTTTCTGCGGAACTATCTCAAAAGAACTATCGTATCACACTCAGATCTCGGGACCAAGCTTTTGCCTAGAAAAGAAGGGCCTTCTAAAGTTGTCGTTTATCTTGAAAACGGATTGGGTATAGTCGTAAAAAATATCCTATTCATTATAATCTTATTTTCTTTGACATAGGCTTGGATTCTATGAACGGTTACTACTCGACTTAATGATATTTCATATTTTGCAGTCACGGACATACTTCTTTGGAGAGCTTAAAAGTTGACGTTCACTGTAAGTTTCGGTGGCCACTCAGGTTTGGCAGCTTAATATTCATGTAACTGGCCTAAAGTTATACATAACAGGCAAATGGAGCTAATGGTCCCATCTTTGAGGATGATTCTACCTTTGAATTGCCGTTCAAAGTTTTTCATGGAAAAAGGGATAAGTCCTATGTCTGATAAAGATTCTGAAAAAGAAAAAAAGCTGAAGTTGTACCTCAGTTCAACCATTTAGCTGAAAGGGTGATCAGTTTATCAGCGTTTTTACCAGGAGGACCGTTATTAATTATTAGTTTATGTAAGTTATCTTCCAAGATTTATATTTGAAATATGGTTTAATCGATCATTTATGTGGCACATACATATTTTATTTTATCTTAGAAAGTTACCTCACCTTCTGATATATTCAATGATCTAAAACAGATGGGCGTGTCATCCTCGAATGACACGCACGCATTTGCTGAAGAAATCTTCCAAAAGGGTTGTGCGTAACACGTCTGGAACACCGCTAATAACAATTGAAAAGGCTGTAAAAGCAATAAGCTGGAATATGCATTAAGAACCATTAGAGCAACAAAAGGTACACAGAAACATGCATTACACATAATTAATATAGTCAGTGTAGTACATTCTATGAGTTTTGTATCTATGTTGGAACTAATATATGTAAATGGTAGACCTAGGAAGATTGTGCGAGTACTAGACATGAGTAAGCTGAATTTCCACTATTGGGTTATATTAATATTATGTGATTGTCGGTTTCTATGGTTACAGAGTGAGTTTATAGCTGGATGTTATATGAGGAGGGCGTACATATCAGGTTTACGGGTAGTGCTGGCAGGCTGATCTTTGAACGGATGCACGATATTTTCTTCAGGTTTATCTAATGTTTTCAGTTTGTTAAGTTGCAAATTCATTACCTTGAGATATGTTTTTTGAGTTGTTTTTTAATTCTGATTTTCTTTACCAGGCTGAGAAGCAGTTGAGCCCTTGCTGGATCCTCATGCGCTCTGGTAACTGGGGTGTTCCTAACACTACTGAGTGGCTTAATGATGTTTTAGCTCATGGTGGAAGGATTGGCATCGATCTTGTGAGTAGTATTTGAATTTTGGTGATCTGTTAGTATTACTGTATTCATTATCCCTTTGTTCAAAAGATACCTGTCTTGGTCTAAAGTGTCTTTTCTTAATGGTTAAATCAATTCTTTAAAAATGTTGAAGGTTGCTTCTCTCTGTATACTTATATCAAGATATACCTCCGTAAAAGTTTTGGAGTAGATGATTTTGATGACCATTATGGCATTACCAACTCAATTCTTATAGGCTTACCAACTCAATTCCCTTTAAAACTTTGATTTTTAATGCTCCAACAAGCTGTTGGTTATAAGAAAATGGATGTTTCTTTTGGACCTTTGACGGCCATTTAATATGTCCAAGGTTGGAGTTGCTACAACCCATTACTTTCGGCCTTGATTGGAAGTTGACCATAAGCACATTGGCAAATTGTTAAGGCCCTTAAATTATTTTAATAACTATGTGAAATTTGGCAGCATAAACTTGAAGCAAGTTTACCCTCGGGTAGGGGTATGCCTCTCTACAACCTACCTCCCCCAAACTCCGCTTTGGCGGGATTGGGCTGATAATGCTTCACTTGCATGATATATCCACATGTGTGTTTTATATGCTTGTGTCTGATGCCACCTTCTCTTCTATTTGTGAAGGGAGCAGTTTCTCTGTTCTTCTGATGTTGTAAATGAATTAAAGGAAGTTGTTGCTAAAAGCAATCATGAGTTGGTCTACTTATATGATGTTAATCTCGTGGATGAAGTATGGAAAGAAGCAAGGCCAATGCCTCCAAACAAACCAATCTGAGTGCATGATCTTAAACATGCTTGTGTAAATGTGTCGACTAAATTATCTAAACTGAAGTCTGAACTAACCAGCAATGATTCATCTGCCATTGTTATCTCTATGTTTGACAAAGTTGCCTGGCTACTCAACTTGGTAATTAATTAAATTCTGCTCAATTTATTTCTGTTACTTTATTGTTTATTTATGCATCATTTCTCTTTTTTATTTAAAATTATCATTTATGGCACAGAGGAAACGATGTTCCACATTCTCCTGTTATGTATGCATACTTAATAGTGGAGATGGATGCAGCAAAACTGTTTATTGATAACTCTAAAGTCACCCCTGAAGTGATGGATTACTTGAAGGCAGCTGGCATAGAGTTAAAACCATACGAGTCCATTCTTTCTGAAATTGAAAGGTTAGTTTGGATCACGAGAATATCATCATGCAGATTCTATGCTCGCATGTTCAGTTTTGTAACATGAAGCTAATTTTACTTAACCATTCTTCAGCTTAGCTGCTCGAGGGGCATTGATACTTTTTGAGTATTTATTTTGGCACGTTTTGTAAAACAAAAATTCGGATTTTGAAACTCCTAACGTTGGAAACCGACACAAGTGCTAAGCAATTTCAAACAGCCACCAACTATATGATTACTTAGGCTTCAAAATGAATGAATAGGAAAGATGTTAGCATATGCAGCCGCAACAAGAGCATGATGTAATCAATATTTACATACATTGTTGTAGTTTGTGTACTCCGTATGGGAAGGAGATGAGTGTAACAATGAACTTATTTCACCCAATGTATGCATTTCCTTATGACACTCACACCTAATTGGTAGACAAAATGAGCCATACAGTTTAGAAAAGGCGATATGAGTAAGTATGTTGATGTCTCAAAATTTTAATTTTAACTTTTTGGATTTTTCATTTTGCGTTATGAACATAAACTTTCAAATTCATAATTCTGTTATGCAACGTTGCCGGCTAACATGATACATATCACCATTAGAAATGACGACATGTAACGGCTTGAACTACTCCTCTAGGAGGACCAACACTACATTATCTTATAATTTAGCGTCGGAGAGAACAATGGAAAATTACCCATTTTCAACCACCTTCATAATGATCGGCCGACTCATGACACACAAACTGGATATCTCCAATTGATTGAGGTTAAATTTGAAGGTGAATAATATATTACTTCATTTGGATCTATTTATTTATTTATTTTTTTTAATAAGCCACTGATCATGTTTTTATTCAATGTTCGTTCTAAATGTGTGATTTATTATATGACTATTTATGCAAGCATACAACATATATATATATATATATATATATATATATATATATATATATATATATATATATATATATATATATATATATAATATGCAAAATACAACTTCAAACTTAAGGTTATAATCACAATACATATAATCACACAATCCACAGTAACTTCCTTACACATTATTTACCAACAAAAATAACCTACGTATACATATATCTCATTATTCTAAAATAATACACTAAAAGAATAATCACAAAACATGCCCGCCGCATGGGCGGGCTTCGACCACTAGGATAGACACACATGTAGTGAGCACAAGCGGTTTAATCAAGTTATCAATGGTGCCTAACTTATAATATATTCTATTATGTTGTCTAACTGAAGTTATAAATGTTGCAGTCACGTGTCAAAGTCAGGCGCCTCAATGAAATGTGTGCCGGTTGTCAAGGTTTTGGAATGAAGGTGTCAATCATACATCGTGGCTCTTCTATGATTTTGCAAATGCAACATTCATGTAAATAAGTTTGTAAACACGAAGGTTGTCAAGCTTTATATTTTCTCTGATATTCGATAAACGTATATTTTTTTTCGTTCTTAATCCATTCAATATATAATTTAGTATGTTTATATCTTTTTTTTGTTAACTTGCTTTTTTCAACGATAATCAGCGGGCTTCAAAAAGTAAGTGAGAGAGATACCATAAAAAATAATTCCCGTTAACTAATACCATCAAAAGAATAATTACAAGTCATGCCCGCCCATCGGGCGGGCTTCGAAATCTAGTATATATATATATATATATATATATATATATATATATATATATATATATATGTAAACATGTATAAGGAATAATCTACTAACTAACATACAGGAACAAACTACACTAGGCATTAAAGACTAATGGGGCATGCAATTGGCTAGTTCATTTATCTACGCATATAATGGTGAGCATGAAAGAGCGGCGTACCTTTTGGTCTTCAACATGTGGTCTTCAAGTTTTTCAGAGCATATTAACTTATAAAAGTCAATTACGAAAGAGATATCGCCTTTCCCGATGAGTTTGCAATCTAGCCACTTGGTCCCCATGATCTCATTTGTCCATAGTTGTTTGGCCCAAACATGGTTTGCAATTGACTTGGATGCATATATGGTGGGAGTATTCCCCAAGGATTGTAACTTGGTGGATTTGGGTAATTCCACATTGGGTAACTATTATTATGACGGTTTGGAATATTTTGGTTTCTTTTAGGTTGAGGAGTTTTAGGCCGAGGGTGAGGACTAGGTGGTCTTCTAGGTGGAGGTGTTTTTGACCTTAACCTTGGTTTAGAGTATTTTACTTCATTTTTTAAAGATGGTTTATAAAAGGTTTTTACTTCCTCATCACTAACTATGGGTATTTTTCTATCTTTCATAAGTATATACTTAGGTTTTGACTCTAAAGGTTTTTGCTCACTAGTTTCACATTCAAACTTTACATTTTTAGTTTGACTATTTGAATCCTTAGTTGAATTAAATCCTAATCCGGTTTTATCACTTGATACTCTTTGAATACTTATTATTTCCCTAAGAGAGTTACTACTATTTTCGAATTTGTTAAGCCTACAAATTTCCTTCTTAAGTATTTCATTTTCATTTTTAGTTTCTTGACATGTTTTACATTCAAGAATTTCTTTTCCCTTTTCTAAGTTATGTAGTTTAATTTTTAATTCTAGTATTTCTTTTTCTAATTGATTATTTATGTGTTTTAGTGATTTATTTTTAGTCATTACTTTTTGGCCTAATATACATAACCTGTTATATTCGTTATCTAGGTCTTTTTCATCTAATGATAAATTTTCATCACTAAAGTATTCGGTTTCGGAACGTACCTCACTTGATGTCTTAGCCATAAGACACTTCTCCTCTTTTGTGGTTTCTTTCTCGTCTTCTTCACTGTCACTTCATGCTCCTCCAATGAACGCCTTTTGGTTTTGCTCCTTTGACATCATAGGGCATCTTCCAATGAGATGATTTGGATCACCGCATTTGAAGTACTTCCTCTTGCTCTTGCTACCTTTGTCGTCTTTGTTTCTTTGGAGTGTTTTCCTTTCGTCATGTGGTTGTCTAACGAATCTTCCTCGTCTTTTGAAAAATTTCTTGAAGTCTCTAACGGCCATGGCATATTCTTCATCATCACTTTCGGAGGTTGAGCTATCCTCGTCACTTGATGCTTTCCTAGCTTTCAACGCAATTGACTTGCTTTGCTCTTTCTTTCCTTTAACCATCTCGAAGTCTTTCTTGATAATTGCTTCGTAGACTTTTAAGTTGCCAATCAACTCATCAAGTTGAAGAGTTGACAAGTTCTTCGATTCTTCAATCGCCGTAACTTTAGCTCGCCATTTTGAATGAAGAGCCCTAAGAAATTTCCTGACAAAATTCTTACTAGAAAAACTCTCATCAAGTGCCTTTAAACTTGTGATGATTGTATTAAACCTAGCAAATGCATTATCAATTGATTCCTCTTCCGGAATCGTGAATTGTTCATATTGTTGAACAAGAAGATCTATTTTATTATCTTTGACTTGACTATTACCTTGGTGAGTTATTATTAAAGAATTCCAAATTTCTTTTGCGGTTTCGCACATAAAGATTCTTTCGTATTCTTTACGTGGTAGCGCATTATAAATAACCATTTTAGCCTCATTATTTTTAGAAAGTTTTCTTTTTAAATCATCACTTTGTTTTTCAAAAGGTACAATTTCATCCTTTTTAGTTTCAAGATTATGTTGAATAGGTAAAAAATCACCATTAGTAATAACATGCCAAAGATCTAGATCTTTTGACCTCACATAAGTTTCGAATCGATTTTTCCAATATAAAAATCCATCACTTTCAAATAGTGGTGGTCTTTGCATAGATTACCCTTCTAAATATTTTTCAGATTCCATAGATCGTTTCAAGTTTTAAAATACAGTTAATTTTAAAAATCTTGTTTGACATGGCTCTTGATACCAATTGTGGAAAACTAGAAGGGGGTTGAATAGTTTTACGTCTTTTTAATTTATGAAAACTTTTGTTTACTTTTTAAAAACTTCGATTCTATCTTATGTGAATTCAACTCTTGATCAAAATGAACATATATAAGCAAATATAGATAAGTAATGCAAGTAAGGTAAATATAATGAAATAAGAGAGAGAGAGATGGAAAGATCAAACCACAACACGGAGATTTATAGTGGTTCGGCTACAAGGACACCTTCCTTGCCCTACTCCACTCCTCGAGTCACCTACTCGAGAGTTTTCTTCACTATGTCAACAAACTCCCTTATGGCGGAGAAACCTTACACAACTTTAGCTTACACCGGCTTAACGACACAAAGCTAGATGTCGAGTCCTAATAGTAGCTAGAACCAATCTCACAACTTATACACAACTTCTACATGACTTAATCACGACTTCTTCACGATTTCTTCACAACGGCTTCACGACTTCTTCACTACTTCTTCTTCACGACTACTTCTTCACAACTACTTCACAACTACTTATTCACAACTACTTCACAACTAATTTACAACACTACTACGTAATTACACTTAGATCTACTTATCACAACTACACAACACTTTACACAACAACACAATTGAATGAGGTAAGTAATAACACTTCTTCACTAGTTGAAGTAGAGTTCTTCTTTTGCACTTTTGGTGGTGGAAGCTTGGATCACTTAGAAACCAATGCTTAAGAAAATATGATCAAAGGATTTACAATGTTTAGAATGAATTTAGAACAGAAAGTTTTAGTGTGCAAAAGGTGAGAAAAAGTCCAGGAGAAGGCTGGTATTTATAGGAGAAAAATTGGACAGCTGGAGGTCTACTAGAGCGGGGGCGGTCCCCTTAATAATTAAGGGGGCCGCCTAGCAAAATTAAGGGGGCCGCCCCTACTGGACGTTGGCCAATTTTGTCCTTTTGTAGGGAAGGTTTTTCTGGAACATTTTAACTGATTTTGGTTAAAAATTTGAATTCATATTTTTATAAAAGATTAAACATTTTTATGTAATACCAAAAATGTTTTTCAAAAATATATAAAATGTTTTTGATGTTTTATAAAAAATCTAGTTATTAAGAAAATGTTCCTTTGATCATATAATGCATTAAGCATTAGTTCATTCATACCTTAAGTGATTTGAGTTGTAGAAATAGATATTTACAACTAAATACTTGTTTACGTCATGATTTTCCAATTAATGATTTTACATTTTGTGATTATCAAAACGTAGAGATATCGAAAAATATTAATAACGTGTTTAGGCATTATTTATATCAACATAATTAATCTTAATCAGATTCAACTAGGGAAATTCGGACCATATCATATAATGTAAGTGGGTTTATGAAAATCCTAGGTTTAGGGAATCATGTAAGTTCTACATTGTCTAATCCTAGTCTTAATGGCATAAAACTTCAATTAAAATGGAAAAGCCCCAATTCGATTTTATGCATACGAACAAACCCTAGACTCAAATTAAAAAGAAATTAAGGTTAATTGACTTAGAATTTATGTTGTAGTGATTAAGATTCTTTGATTGCAATGCCTTGATCTTGATTTACAAGAGTATGGTAGGATTTGTGTGTGGTGTTTGGTTTTGACAGCAGAGAGGAAGTGGGTATTTTGTTTGAATGATTGTGCAGAGGGAAAAAGGAAAGAAAAATGGGCTTCATCAGACATACGGTACCACAGTACCACTAAAGTTTAGTGGTGCCGTGCATGTCTGAGGCCCATTTTTGTTCCGTTTTGAGTTTTGACTAATTAATCTTACTTATTTAGTAAGACTTTTTGACACGAGGGAAGAGTTTATACCGAACAAACTCTTTTAATGAAAACAACTAGGCGGAATGACAATAAATGACCTTAGTATTTCCGAGGAAATGCATAAGTAGTCATTGGAAGAGTACGAGGGATGACTTAATATTCCCAGTGAAATATTAGAAGCCATGAGACGAGGTGTAAGGAATGACTTGATATTTCCAGTGAAATATCTAAAAGTCATGAGGCGAGATAGAAGGAATGACTTGATATTTCCAGTGAAATATCTAAAAGTCACGAGACGAGATAGAAGGAATGACTTGATATTTCCAGTGAAATATCTAAAAGTCATGAGACGAAATAGAATAGACGACTTCAATATTTCCAGTGAAATATTCAAGTAATCATACGAAGAACGTGAAGGATGACTTAATATTTCCAGTGAAATATTTAGAAGTCATGAGACGAGACGTAAGGAATGACTTAATATTTCCAGTGAAATATCTACAAGTCATGAGACGAGACGTACGGAATGACTTAATTTTTCCAGTGAAATATCTACAAGTCATGAGACGAGACATAAGGAATGATTTGATATTTCCAGTTAAATATCTAAAAGTCATGAGACGAGACGTAAAGAAATGACTTGATATTTCTAGTGAAATATCTAAAAGTCATGGGAAGGATATGAGGGATGACTCAATATTTCAAGTGAAATATCTAAGAGTCATGAGACGAGACGGAAGGAATGACTTAATATTTTCAATGAAATATTCGACAATCAAGAGACGAGACGTAATAAATGACCTAATATTTCCAGTGAAATATTTAACAGTCATGAGACGACAGGTAAGGAATGACTTTATATTTCCAATGAAATATTTAGCAAGTCATGAGAGGATGAGAAGGATGACTTAAAAAGTCATGAGGCGAGACGTGAGAAATGACTTCAATATTTCGAGTGAAATATTTGAGTGGTCATAAGAAGAGTGTGAGAGATGACTTTAATATTTCTGGTGAAATATTCAAATATTCATAAGAGGGATGTGAAGGACGTATTGGTTAGGATATCGACGATGTTGTCCTTTGAGAGAAACTTTTCTAAGAAAATGATTCCTCTTTGGACATTATCATGATGGAAGAGGTGACGTACTTCGATGAGCTTCGTACATGAGAAATCCACGGGGTTCTCGGTCAAGTCTATTTGCACCTTGGTTGTCGCTCTTTACGGGAATTTCGTTGAGATGGACATCGAATTCGATTAGAGATTGTCTCATCCATAGTGCTTGTAATCATACCTTTCTGGCGCTTACGAATTCGGCTTCGGTCGTGGAAATAGCAAGAGTGGTTTGTTTCTTGGAGAACCAAGAAGTTAGACAACAACCTATGAAGGTACAAACATCACTCTCTCTTTATCAATCCACATTATCTCCCACATTATCAGAGTTGATATAGACATAAGTTTCTACATCAAACTCCTTGAGATATCATAATCTCAAGTGTATAGTGCCTTTAATGTATCGAAAGATACACTTAGCCTCTTTAAGGTAAGAAGTTTTGGGATCCTTCTTACAAGCGATCACAAGGGCATACACTAGTCATGATATTGGGCCTACTTGCCGTTAGGTAAACTAATTTACATATCATGCCCCTAACCTAGTACTATCCGCGCACTCACCTTCATTGTCTCTTGTGAGATTCATTTCTGCGGACATGGGCGTTAATATAGATTAAGATTTTTCTAAGCTAAGTATCTTATATATATATATATATATATATATATATATATATATATATATATATACACACACTTTAGTATACTTAGACTTAAGAAGATGCTATCTTCAAGTGATATAGTGCGGGGGCTAGGGAAGAAACTTGATTCACTCATCTTGCTAATCTCAAACTTGTCACGCATGATCTTTAAGCGATTATTGTACATTTTTGGACATGTTGATTTTAGCATAATTGTCTTCGACAAATACTTGAGACATGATGAGATGTGAATTTCATTTCTTTGTGAAAAGCACGTTATGGTTCTTATGGATCAACAAATCCTAGAGGTTGTACTACATATACCTCCTTGTTGACAAAACCATTTGGGGAATGCACTTTTCACGTCCATAACGTTAGTGCCTACTTATGTCACACCCCCAAATTTCGTGACTTGCAGCAAAATGAAGCATTCAGGGGCGCAACTGGTCATAGCACCATAGTTACAGTTATATTGAACGACCTAAAGTGTCGTTTAGAAAATACATCGTTTGATTATTTAAAAACATTCAGAGTTACAAAGCTAGGTCCCAAAAGGTGAAACAAGTTTTCATAAAACAAGTTCATACAATTCAAACGATGGATAAGTGCATAAAATATAAAGTGAGACGCGTCGACTCCGCGAATCCATGATGTGTCCATATGCAAGCCAACATGCGATACCTTAATTACCTGAAAATACATTGCTAAAAATGGTCAACAAAAATGTTGGTGAGATCATAGGTTTATGTAAATGAAATGTTGTACGGTTACCACAAGTATAAAGTGAATGACAAAACCATGCCACATAAAAATGATACATTAGCTCTAAGCTCATGACCCCGAAGCTAGACTGAATGAAATGCCCCAACTGAGTGTTTGCCAATCACTCTAATATGACAGAAATGAAATGCGTTCATTTGACCAGTTGGTGCTACCAACCCGAACGGAGGAGTCACCCTCAATAGATCTATTCACTCACTCTCGCTTGCTAACAATTAACGGTTCATGATAATAAAAGGGGACTTTAATCTGGGCAATGATGTAACTTAAGCATTGTAATGAGTTGGTATACTTTGGTCCGCATATGAAAATGGTGCAATGTATTCTCCCCTGAGAGTTTAGAAATCAAATAAACAATTGAAAACGGGGCTATGAAAACTCACCTGATAAGATATAGCAACAATGACAATGATGGATATGATGAAATAAAGATCGGTCTCTAACCGCAACCTATTATGAATGATGTGATTCAATGTAAGAAATGATACAATGCAACACATGCAAATACGTATGTTAACGATACCACTTGTTAGTTTTGAAAATAACGTTTATCGACGAAAAATACGCTTTTGACGTCTCGTTATGTTATAAACTACTTTTCGTATAAATATGTTGAAACGGTACTCCACGATCCTCGTTTGGTGTTCTATCTGCAAAATGTAACGTTTTCATTTCAATTTAATATTTTCCTTAACTTGTGAAAATATGCCCCAAAATGGCTTCGTGAAACTAGTCGTGAAATATTGCACGTTAAGTGTTAGTGATCATACTCGACGTTTTTGAAAAACCGTGTAACAATTTATTAATGTCATTTCATTTAACCTTTGATTGTACACGCCTCGATCAATTAGAAAATCGGCTGTCAAAATAAACATGGTACGTCGGGCTTCAAACGTGAATATCTCGGTCGTTATAAGCTCGTTTTCTATGTTCTTTACATCCACGGCTTCGTATAAACATGAACTAACATAATCTCAGTAGGTCGGGTCGTCTAGATCACGTCTAACACCTCGTTTTGTCCTTTGAATCTCGGCGATCAGCAACTAAATTTTCAGAAAATTAGTTTTCGTCGTCTAACTTTGAAAAATCATATCTCCTTCATTATAAGTCGGTTTTTAGTGATTCTTGCGGCCACGGTTTCGTTTTTGAAAGAACTTTCTGAATATGAAGGCCAAAATAGTTCAAAAGTTCTGAGTTTTCCAGACTTTGCATTTTTGGCCAGAACCTTATCTATACTTGTTAAAACTCATTTTCTTGGTTCTAAACTTGATCATACTACTTCAAATCAACTCCACAAGTTCTCAAATCCTACCATACACCTTCTTAGGGTGTCATGGGGTCCTAAACATCACCAACCTTGGTGGATTTCATGAGATCATTAGTGAAACTTATAGATCTAGTGTTAAAGATAGTTTATGTGCAAAAGTGGTATCTAAAACATAAATATGTTGCATGAATAACTAATATAACTTGAAAATACATAAACATATGAATCAAATGAAAGTATAAGATGATCAAAATGTGTTCTTGAAACTTACTTGAATATTTGATGAGTTTTGATAAGAAATGAGTAAGAAACTTTGAGGTTTAACCACAAAACCTTAACTAGGAAGGTAAATGGAGCTTGATTATGACTTTAACTTGGAAAATTTATGGATGATCTTTGGTGTTCTTGGTTGGGCCAAATAGGGAAGAAGAAAGGAAGAGAGAAATTTTCTTGATTTAGCTAAATGTGAATGTGATATGTGTTGCTAGTTAGTGGAAGGGAAATTAAATCACACAAAATTCATTAATGACTTTTGGAGTATTAGCCTAAATGGGGGGTTAGGGGGGCGGTACATGGCAAGAAAATGGAAGAGATTTGATAGTTAAACAAGACTTTGTCCCCAATTTAAATGAGTATTGTTAGTTTAGTGTATACTTTGAGTGTTATCGGGTACCGAGTTAACTAGAAATAAACCATGACGAGGTGAAATGAAATACGACGAAGTTGTAAAAATTGTAAAATCATATTCCTTGCAAGAATCGGGTGTTAGAATGATTATCGGATTGAAATTTCGTAAACCGACGGAGTTATAAGTGTCAAACGAAAAATTTAGCGATTGGTTTAAAAACACCGGGTAAAGTAATAATATAATCTCTATATCATTATAATTAGTTTGAAAATATGTTAGGATCATAGTCGGGAGTATTGGGTATAATGTTAGTAGAAATGACTGAGTGGTAACGTTAATTAAACAATTAAGCATACGTTAATGAAAATCACACAAACCCATGCATGAACTGATATGATAATGATGTTACTGATGATATGCAGACTAATCTAGTCTGTATGATGTGCCTTTACTGATGATGCATGAATACGCAGCTAAACCTAACTGGTTACGCGCATTTGAATACCCGTAAACCAAGTTTACGACATGATGAATGATGCCCATGAATAGTGATTTCCCTCCGGGAATGAATAGTGTCATGTGAATAGTAAAATTTTTGAAGACTTCTCAAAGTCTCAAACTGACTTAAAAAATAATGAATAGTGATTGATGAATACATGAATAGTAAATTGTCGGGGTTTGGAAAATGACCTGAAATTACGAGTTGTGACAGTCGACCACCCTAAAAGGAATTCAGTCCCTGAATTCAGCTGATGTTGGTCTCTGGAGTGGTCTCGGTGAAAAGATGTGGGTATTTGAGTCGCATCTGGTCTTCCCGTTCCCAAGTAAACTCAGGACCTCTGCGAGAATTCCAGCGAACTTTGACTATCGGAATTCGACTTTGTTTCAACTGTTTGACCTCTCGGTCCATGATTTCTGCTGGTTCTTCCACAAAGTTAAGCTTATCATCGATCTGAATTTCTTCCAATGGGATTACGAGCGTTTCGTCTAAAAGACATTTCTTGAGGTTTGAGACATGAAATGTGTTATGTACACTGCTGAGCTCTGACGGAAGCTCAAGCCTGTATGCTACCAGACCAATCCTTTCCAGAATCTTGAATGGCCTAATGTATCTCGGGTTTAACTTCTCGCGTTTCCCGAATCGTATCACGCCCTTCCAAGGCGAGACTTTCAACATGACTTTGTCTCCAACCTGGAATTCTAATGGTTTGCGTCGAACATCGGCGTAACTTTTCTGTCGGCTTCTAGCTATTTTGAGTCTTTCTCGAATCTGGACTATCTTTTCGGTTGTTTCTCTGACCAACTCTGGACCAGTTAGCTGTACATCGCCAACTTCGGCCCAACAAACTGGGGACCTGCACTTACGACCATATAGTGCCTCGAATGGTGCGGTTTTTAAGCTCGATTGATAATTGTTATTGTAAGAGAACTCGATCAATGGCAAATAGTTAGCCCAGCCATTTCCAAAGTCGATGACACATGCCCTGAGCATGTCTTCCAATGTCTGAATCGTTCTCTCGCTCTGACAATCGGTCTGAGGATGATAGGCGGTACTCATGTCTAATTTAGTCCCAAATGAATCTTGTAATGACTCCCAAAAGTTTGAAGTAAAGCGACTGTCTCTGTCAGAAATGATGGAAATTGGTGCTCCGTGCCTTGAGACTATTTCCTTGACGTAAAGTCTGGTGAGCTGATCCATAGTATAAGTCTCTTTGATTGGAATGAAATGGGCTGACTTGGTGAGACGATCAACTATTACCCAAATAGCATCGTAACCTCCTGATGTTTTGGGAAGTTTAGTGACAAAGTCCATTGTAATGCGTTCCTACTTCCACTGGGGAATCTCTGGTTGCTAAAGTAATCCTGATGGCTTCAGATACTCGGCTTTCACTTTAGCACAAGTAAGACATTTGATGACGTACGTAGCTATCTCTGCTTTCATATTTGGCCACCAATAAAGCTTTTTGAGATCCTGATACATCTTATCAGAACCTGGATGAATGGAGTACTTCTACTTGTGTGATTCATGCATGATCAACTCTCGTATTCCACCATAAAGAGGTATCCAGCTTCTATCCTTGAAGCATAATGTTCCATCTGATCGCCTTACTAAACCGTTTGCATTATCTTGCATTCCCTTGAGTGTTTCACTTGGTAGTTTTTCTTCCTTGAGTGCCTCGACTTGGGCCTCGAGGATCTTTGATGGTAGTGGTGAAATGATAGTCATTCCCAATGATCTGACTCTCAAAGGCTTGAGTCTCTCTTTCCGACTGAGTGCATCTGCCACAACATTGGCTTTTCCTGGGTGATATCTGATTTCACAGTCATAATCACTAAGTAGTTCCAACCAACGACGTTGCCTCATGTTAAGTTCCTTCTGATCAAGTATGTACTGTAAGCTCTTGTGGTCTGTAAATACTACACACTTTGTTCCGTAAAGATAATGCCTCCAAATCTTGAGTGCGAAAACCACGACACCCAACTCTAAGTCGTGAGTAGTGTAATTCTTCTCATGCTTCTTAAGCTGACGAGATGCATAAGCTATCACCTTCTCGTTTTGCATTAACACTGCCCCAAGTCCTTTGTGTGAAGCATCGCAATATACCACGAAGTTTTCAATCCCTTCTGGCAATGACAAAATTGGTGTGCTGCAAAGTTTCTGTTTCAATAACTGAAAAGCGGTCTCTTGCTTTTCTCCCCAATCGTACTTCTGGTTCTTTTGTGTCAACTTGGTCAGTGGCTTAGCTATCTTGGAAAACCCTTCAATGAACCTTCTGTAATATCCGGCAAGTCCTAAGAATTGACGAATTTCTGTGGGAGTTTTTGGTGTTGTCCAATCTTTAACTGCCTCAATCTTTGCTAGATCAACCTGTAGTCCCTGACTATCAATGACGTGACCAAGAAATTGTACTCTTCTGATCCAAAAATCACACTTCGAAAATTTGGCGTACAGTTTCTCTTTCTTGAGCAGCTCTAAAATTGTTCTGAGGTGTTCTCGGTGCTCTTCTTCACTCCTTGAGTAAATCAAGATATCGTCAATGAATACCATCACAAACTTATCTAGATATGGCTTGCACACCCTGTTCATGAGATCCATGAACACAGCTGGTGTGTTGGTTAGTCCAAACGGCATTACCTGAAATTCATAATGGCCATAGCGTGTTCTGAATGCTATCTTCGGGATATCTCCCTCCCGAACCCTAAGTTGATGGTAACCCGATCTCAAGTCGATCCTGGAGTAGTAACTGGAACCTTGCAACTGATCAAACAAATCATCGATCCTGGGAAGTAGATAACGATTCTTCACTGTTAATTTGTTTAGCTCTCGATAATCAATGCACATTCTGAAAGATCCATCTTTCTTCTTTACAAACAAAACCGGTGCTCCCCAAGGCGAGGAACTCGGCCTAATGAATCATTTATCCAAGAGCTCTTGCAATTGGTTCGACAACTCTTGCAGTTCTGAAGGTGCAAGTCGATAAGGTGCTTGCGCAACTGGTGCAGCTCCCGGCACTAAGTCAATCTGAAATTTAACTTGGCGAGTAGGTGGAAGTTCTAGTAAATCTTCTGGAAAGACTTCTGGAAAATCTTTAACTGTTGGTACATCCTCAAGTCGCTTCTCCTTCGACTTCTTTTCTGTGATATGAGCCAAGAATGCATAACAACCCTTCTTTATGTATTTCTCTGTTCTAATGCACGAGATGATGCTGAGTCTAGTCCCACTGCGTTCTCCGCGAACGAACAATGTTTCGCCATCATAAGGAAGATGAACAACTTTTTCATCACAGATGATTCTGGCATGATGTTGAGATAACCAATCCATACCGATGACAATGTCGAAACTCCCAAGTTCTACTGGCATGAGATCTATATTGAACGGGTGATTGAGAAAATTGAGAGTGCAACCACGAATGATCGTGTCGGTGCCAACTAAACTACCGTTAGCTAGTTCAATGTGATATGGAGTGTCTAATGTGGTTGGTTCAATGTTGAGTAATAGTGCAAATGCAGTAGAAACAAAGCTTCTATCGGCTCCTGAATCAAATAGTATGGATGCATAACGATTATTAATGAGGAACGTACCCGTAACGACACTCGGGTCCTCCCTGACATCTTCTCCTCCAAGGACATAAGCTCTTTCCCTGGCTGTTCCACCTTGGTTATTGTTCCCTTGATTCTTCCCTTTCGGACATTCCTTCTTGAAGTGTCCAACTTCTCCACATCCAAAGCATGTCACTGGGGGCTTCTGATTATCAACCATAATCGGAGCTTTGCAATCCCTGGTCGAATGACCAACCTTCTTACAGTTCCCACACGGATTCGGACAATTTCCATGGTTATGATGGGTTTGACATTTGTTGCACTTGGGTAAAGTACCATTATAACCTCTTGTCTCAGCATGACCTACAACATAGATCTTTGCAGTTTCCTGTCTTTTGGGTGGTGATTGAGTAACATTGCTACTCTGGTTGTTATCTCGATTTCTTTTGTTGTTGTTGTTTTTGGAATTGTTTCGGTTGTTGTTATAGTCGTTGTTGTTTCGGTAGTTGTTGGAATTGTTGTTGTAGTTACGGTTACTGTTGGTGTTGTTGTTGTTGTTTGAGGTAATTCCTTTCTTCACTATCTGAGCCATGAGTTTCTGAGACATTCTGATTGCCTCATCCAGTGTTTGCAGGTCGAAAGAAATCACATCACCACGGATGTTGTGAGGTAATCCTCCAATGAAATTCTCTAATAGCTTCTCAGTGTCCGGAACCATTGTCGGACATAATGCTGCCAATTCCTGAAACCTCCTGATATATGCCTTAATATCATTACCTGCTGTCACTAGCTCATAAAACTCTGTTTCCATCTTTTTCACTTCTGTTCATGGGCAAAACTTCTTTGTCAGCAACTTCTTGAATTCGTCTCATGTAAGCTTGTGAGCATTCTCCATTCCCATGGGCTTTGCATACGAATTCCACCATGATATAGCTTCCCCAACGATTGTACTAGTAGCAAACTTTACTTTGCTGTCCTTCGGACAGTTGCATAGAAGGAATACTGATTCTGTCTTTTCAAACCATCGGATCATGGCAGTGGCCCCTTCAGTGCCTTTGAATTTTTCCGGATCACCACTCTTGAAATCCTTGTACGTACATTTACGACCATTTGTACCATTGGTATTTGTTCCTGCGGCTTCCGCGGTTTCTGCCCGCGAAGCGGCTTCAGCAGCAGCTGCAGCTACGGCAGCTCTTTCTGTAACCAATGCTGCCTCAATACTGTCGGCAACAAGCTTTCTGACCTCGGCTGGTGTCATAGCAGTAGTGGCTCTTTTGGGTGACATAATTCTTCAAAATCATAAAAGATGAACACAATGAGAATCCACAACGCACATGAATATAATACATGAAAATTTCGGTTACGCAGACCGATATCATAAAATAGCACAACGAAAATCCTGCATAGTAGAGTCACACTTGATATATTTGTTTGTACTACAAGCAAAAGACAACAAGTCCTAACTATGTCCCACACCCCGGGACTAGGATAATAATGTACAAGCTACATGATAAAAGTCTAACACTAGGCACCTCCTCCGGGTGCTCCATCTAGCCTACGGAAAATCCTCTGAAGATCCCTAGACATAGCAACAACAATCTCCTCTAGGTGCTGAACTCGAAGCTGAAGATCAGTCTCCCTAGTCTCTGATGTAGACATCCTAGCCTAAACTGAAGATAACTCACCGGCCTGGCGATGATGCTCATCCTGAGACATCTGTGCCCTGTCGAACAACTCAGGCATCTCCTGCCTTAACTGGGTAATACGCTCAGAACTCTCTAGCTGTCGGGACTCCAATCCCTGATATGAAATATATATAGCAACTCTGCCTGTGACTAGTCCCTCGACCTCCTCCTCTATAGCCTCAATCCGGCTCACTGGTATCTCCTCCACATAGTCTAATGCCCTGTCAATCTGTCCCTGAAGCTGATCTAGTCGCGAGTCAAATATAGCAGCAGCCCTCGAGCTCTCACCAACCTCGAATCTGCTGGGTGGTACTGTCTCTGTGGCATCTGAAGTATTTGGTGATGGAATATCAAGACGTGCCCGCTTCTTAAGCGGTAGGTCTGACATAGGAGTAGAATCTCTGCATTCATCCCAGAGATGAACTGGTGCTGATAGGGATGGCAATGTTGGAGACAATGATGATAAGGATGGTAAGGGTGATAATGGTGATGGTGTACTGAATGCCACACTCCTCCTCGCTGTCAAGCGGCGACGGAGTAGATGAGATGAAGTAATTGATGATGGTGGTGGTAGGGATACGAATGCAGCTGGTGACCTGAAAGTGAGACGATGGACCTGCTTAGCAGCAGTGCGCTTCATGCGCGGCCCACTTGGATATGTACGGTAAACTCAACCATAGGGTACAAACTCTCCTAGCTGGATAACTAGAACAACTATGGGACCACGACGGATCACAGGTGACAGTGGTGGGGTAGGCACGGCTTCCCCCTCCTCAAAGGGTTCTGTCTCAGCCTCTGACATCACAGGTGAAGATTGTGGAGTAGGCTCCACAGATGACAAAATGATAGTGGGTAGTGAGGGTGATGTAACCGACTCTAGTATGATGGAGGGTAGTGAGGAAGTATCGTCTGACTCAGAGTCCGATGAGATAACAATAGGGTGTGAATCTGAAGACATCACTGTGACAATAGATGCGAAATAAAAGTAAATAAACATTTACACAATGTAAGTTATGTTGAAATGACATATGTATGAAATCGCAATCACTACATGTGATATAATGAATATGCACTTATGCTACAATGATGAGATACTATGATGGTGTAGTTATAGTCTAGGATATAATGGACAACCTAGTTCGCTATAACCTTTGCTCTGGTACCAATCTGTCACACCCCCAAATTTCGTGACTTGCAGCGGAATGAAGCATTCAGGGGCGCGACTGGTCATAGCACCACAGTTACAGTTATATTGAACGACCTAAAGTGTCGTTTAGAAAATACATCGTTTGATTATTTAAAAACATTCAGAGTTACAATGCTAGGTCCCAAAAGGTGAAACAAGTTTTCATAAAACAAGTTCATACAATTCAAACGATGGATAAGTGCATAAAATATAAAGTGAGACGCGTTGACTCCGCGACTCCATGATTTGTCCATATGCAAGTCAACATCCGATACCTTAATTACCTGAAAATACATTGCTAAAAATGGTCAACAAAAATGTTGGTGAGATCATAGGTTTATGTAAATGAAATGTTGTACGGTTACCACAAGTATAATGTGTATGACAAAACCATGCGCATAAAAATGATACATTAGCTCTAAGCTCATGACCCCGAAGCTAGACTGAATGAAATGCCCCAACTGAGTGTTTTCCAATCACTCTAATATGACAGAAATGAAATGCGTTCGTTTGACCAGTTGGTGCTACCAACCCGAACGGAGGAGTGACCCTCAATAGATCTATTCACTCACTCTCGCTTGCTAACAATTAACGGTTCATGATAATAAAAGGGGACTTTAATCTGGGCAATGATGTAACTTAAGAAATGTAATGAGTCTTATAAAGAAAAATTCCTCCAGCATCAAGAATTCCTTGAGATGATTCATCTAGTCCATGGTAGAAGATTTGGATAATGGTTCCTCGTCCTAAACCATGTCCGTGACAACTACGAAGCAAATCTTTCATACGAAGCCAGGCTTCGACGAGCGATTCGTTAGGGTTTTGTGTGAAAGCACGAATTTCTCCTATGAGTCGATCAAACATGGCAGGTGGAAAGAATCGGCTTACAAAAGCTTGCCTCATCTCCTCCCAATTATTGATAGTTCCTGGGGTTAATTCATTATACCACACTTTTGCGTCTCCAGCAAGTGATGATGGAAAAAGTTTGAGTTTAATGGCATCCACATTGGTGTCGCCATATCGGAAAATGCCACAAATTTCGATGAATTCAGCAATGTGCTTATGAGGATCGGCCCTCGAACGGCCATCGAATTGACGGTCTTTGATCATAGATAGATGGTGACCTTTCACGGTGAAATTGTCACCTAGGTTGACAGTAACAATAGCAGCTCCAGGAGTGGGTGCTACGGTTCGATTGGCTTCCCACATAGGTCTATCGTCAGCCATGGGAAAAGGTTGCTCGGTGAATGGGTTATAAACGACTTTAGCTTCACAAAGATTTTCAAACGGTGGGTTTCGTACTCTTGGTACACGGTTGGCTAATGGAACAAATGGTTTTCTTTTCTTTCTTTGTCTTCGGACTAAACGTTCGGGATCTGAAAAAGGTGAAATTGGTTCTATTACGGTTGATCGAGTGTTCATACAATTCCCAAGAGAATCGAGGCAATGTCTAAACACACGATTAAAGAATGGAAACAGTTTGAAAAATCAGGTTTGGTGATCCGCTCGGATGGGTTGGATTACCGATCGGATGCTTGTCTCGGTAAAATTGATTTTGGTGAAAACCGATCAGATGGAAGTTACTACCGATCGGATGGAGCTCTCGGTAAAATTAAAAATTGGACAACCGATCGGATGGGTGAAATACCGATCGGATGATCAGCTCGGAAAACTTTTTTTTTTTTTTTTTTTTTTTAATGAAAACGAACTATGAACTTCTAAAACCTACAGAAACACGATCAAAATCCCTGGCAGCGGCGCCAAAAACTTGATGTGTCGTGTGTGAGTACAAGTTTTAAATTTATAAAGGTCGAATTACCGAATCTAGAAACAACACATACGAGCAAGTGAACTCGTCCGTTATAGCAAGATTATGATGGTAAGTCGGGATCGTTCGCAGGGATTTGTGTAGTGAATCGAATTGTAAGCTACTAGAAGTAAATTCCTTAACAAGTAATGAAAAATAGAATAATTCAAATGATTAAAAACTACACTTGCTTAGACTAGCATACTACTCATTGATAAGCATGATTGTGATAACTTTGGACAACATGTTGGTTATGATAATTAGTTTGGTGAACTAATCTATTGTTTCTACAAATTAAACCTTCGTCAAGATTTTAGTTCATAAAAACAAGCATTACGTTTAACCACTCAATTCAAGATCAATTCAAGGTTCATAAGTTGGTGTACCTTAAACACAAAAATCATCTTTTGCTTAATCAAATAGCTTAGGAAATGGTCAATACAAAAGGTCACAATTGAGAGTAAACTATTAATCTTTCGACCCTTGAAATGGTTTACCATCAATCCTATTTTTGATAGACAAAAGCATTCTCATTACAACCACAATTAACTTTCTTTGTTTAATCAAGAATAATGGGTAAAAACAATCATTCATAGACAAATGATTATAACTAGTTGAATAACAATAGTTCTTTCGACCCTTAAAATTATTAGCAACTAGTTAAACTTGATTCAACAAATGTCACTACAAAACTTAATCACGATTGGATCTTAGAATCAACTTGAAATTGAATTAAAACATGTCATCACAATCATACGCATATCAATTGGTAATACACATCATCTAAGCAAGTGCACAAAGGCACTAGCCACTCATAGCAAACATGAACATAATCTCATCACTTTGAACATTAGAAACCATAATTGAAAGTCTTACAATGATTGGAAATAGATTACAAATGATAAAGTAATGATACCCCAAGGATTGGTGTTGATTTCTTGATGTTTTGACCTCCAAATAATGACTTCTTGACTCTCCAACTGCTCCTGGACTTTTAAGGACGAATTTTAGAGTATTTGATGAGTGGTGGATGATTACTAGTTTATTGATTAAGAATTAGCACACTAAATATTCCACAAATGATCCTATTAATACTCCTCCCAAGGGTCTTGGTTCATTAATGCTTCACTTGTCCTCCAAGTAGTTTAGAAGAGCCTAGAATCCTTATTAGAAGGCCTTAGAACCGGATATATGAAAAGACAAAACTTAATGATGAAGTTTTGGTAAATCAGCAAGCTTCCAACCGATCGGTAATATGTCCAACCGATCGGTTGGTCTTCGGAATTGCCTCCATCCGAATCGGTTGCGGGCAGCCTCCGATCGGATGGATGGTTGCTGTTTTGGAACATTTTGGACTTTCGTCGTCTTGGCTTGATTTTCCCTTTTTGGGTCTTTGGTTCTTCATCCAAACTTGATCTTTTCAACATCTTTGAAGCTAATCGACATGAATACTTGGACCTTCGTTCTTTGAAATGCCATTTTGATTGGGTCTTGGTATAAGAATCGTCGCACTTTCATAAATATTTCCTTCTTTCTCCTTTTTCTCATCTTTTTCTTCCTTTTTCCTGTTTTTGGCCACATATGCTTCGCAAACACACTTTGGTACGATTTAGTAACAAAAGCATATAAATATAACCAAATAACATACAAAAAAACACGAATAACGCTACTAAAAACATGCACAATTTGAGCGTTACCAAATCCCCCACACTTGAACTTTGCTTTCCCTCAAGCAAATCTAGCAATAAAAACACATATCCACATGGTACACAAGGATGTTTAAAAAGATGTGATGCAAATCTACCAAGTACGGGTACATGTTAGATTCATCATTTTAAGCTTTTATGGTTGAAGCATCGAGATGTTTGACAATACCCAAATGATTTTCTTTCTTGATATACATTACTAAACACCTCACGAAGGGAAATGAAATATAATTCACTCAAAACACTCATTTGTATGGTGGAGTATATAAGAGAAATCACACTCATTTGCTCAGTCATGATTTAAATATTACCATAAGCTTGTACAAAAAACAAAACTACACCGAAATGGCGTGAGCACCAAGTATAAATATCAAAGAGGGCTTTTATTCAGGTTTAAGGTTTCGAGGGATAAGCAAGACTGATGTGCAACTACCTTATGCAAAACATAATAGATCGCTAACAACGAATTCTCGCATCACCAAATAACGGATGGTCACTAGGGTATATCTTAGATTGCTGACGCGCTATTCTCATAATGGATGGTCACTAAAATACACACTAGATCGCTAGCAACGTTATTTAATTCCTCAAGAAATCGGATGGTCACTACATGTCCATACACTTGATAATTTCACAAAGTCAAAAGGGTAGGAATAAGGCATGGGATATTATATATTTAGAAAAGGCTGAAAGGAATGAAAAATAGTTAAAGTCTACTGCCCAGATGTTACTAGCTATTTCGAACCGCTATCATGCATTCTTGAAAAACTCCACACTTGATTGCACTTTACATTATTTCATAGCTCTTTTGGCTATTTTTGTCACCTTATTGTTGCGATGACTTATTCTTTTTTTTTTTTTTTGATGTCATCTTATAGTTGTGACGACTTCACTTGGATAACTACTTTTGGAGTTTACAACTTTCTTCGTACTTTCATGATTTCCCACTTAACATCCATCTTGCCAAATAGCTAGCAACCAACGAAGACTTGACTCAGGGTAAGGCTAGGCTAAAGGTGTAAAATCTTTTTGTATTTTTCTGGATTTTATCAAAGAAAAAGATAGGCTCAGAGGGTGTAACTAGGGGTATCTAGCGCTAAAGATAAACGCTAACAAAAGGGCTTATACTGGTGGTTAACTTGTCAATGCAACTAGCTAAATATGAATTTGGAAGGCTTATTTGGGTTAAATCCTAAGGTTGCCTCTTATCACACATATATACTTATATCACTAAGAAAAATGATCTCACAACGGTCTCGTAATGATTTACAAGTACAAGTTTTAGAATAAATAAAATCACCGGCACACTCATAGCAAAAGAATTAAAGCATAAGAGATGTATGCTAAATATGATACAGGCTTAAATTCCTCACATTGTAGTGAAAAGGGCTATAATATGTGCTAGCTAATGTTATCGATCCCAGAATGGATTGCAATATTAATCAGGACACATCTCAATTTTTCAAAAATCACAGGTTTTACCAGTGGATAGATCCAGTTACTTTAATATATAATCCTTTAAATGACAAAGAACTAGATCATAAGGGCAAACAAAATTTAAAATTTAGCTCGGAATTGCTCGGAATTTACAATTTATCCTTATTTTCCTATTCACCCCCCATACTTAAGTTAAGCATTGTCCTCAATGTGATATACGAAAAGAATGAAAATAGGGAAATAGGAGAATAAACCATATTTTCTTGCTTCAGAAGATTCTTTGATCCAAGACCATACTTTGTAATCATTACCTGCAGTAATCTCAAAAAAAAAAAAGAAACACACGAAATATGTCTACGTTTTATTAAAAGTCAGTGATACACCCCCACACTTAAGTTCAACTAAGGGATTAGAGAAACTTTAGGATATAATCACCTTTGAAAAATAAACTAAGAAATAAAATTGCAAATAGAAAACACACAGGTTGCCTCCCGAGAAGCGCTTGTTTTATTAACGAGTCATCAGCCGGACTCATACTTCCCTCTTGCTACGTTGGTGTAATTTTTGGTTTCTTCTTTGAGACTTTTGGAACATACACCACGTTTCCTATCACTATTCCTTCTCCAGTTTCATCTATGTTTTCCAATTTGATCCTTTCCCAAGGTCTAGGAAGAACATCATAGATATAACCATATTCCTCGGCCCATGGAGTGTTTTTCTTGAAATCGGCCGGAAAGGGTGCCATGAATGTTATTGCTTCATAGTCTGACTCAGGTGGAATTTCTTTAATAGAAATCTCGTTCATTTGCTCCTTATCATAATACAATTTAATTCGGTGACCATTAACAATGAAACTTCCACCTTGCTTATCATGTAATTCAACATACCCAGATGGAAATCCATGTTTCACTATATATGGGCCAAACCATTTTGGTTTTAGCTTAGGTGCTTTGAACTTGTATTTCATATTAAAAAGCAGAACTTTGTCTCCAGCTTTGAATTCTTTCCGAATTCTAAGCTTTCTGTCATGATACGCTTTGGTTCTAGCTTTGTAGAGCTTGGAGTTCTCGTAAGCTTGGAGTCTTAGTTCATCGAGTTCATGCAATTGCAAGAATCTCTTCTCTCCAGCTATTTTGAGATCAGGGTTACAGATTCTGAGTGCCTAGTAAGCGCGATGTTCGATTTCGAACGGCAAATGACAGGTTTTTCCATACAAAATTCTGTATGGTGTTGTACCAATTGGAGTTTTATAAGCCGTACGAAATGCCCACAGAGCATCATCGAGTTTTCTTGACCAAACGGTAGGATTGTCTTTAACCGTTTTTTCTAGTATCCTTTTTAAGGCTCTGTTGGTATTTTCGACTTGACCACTGGTCTGAGGGTAATAAGCTGTGGCGAAACGATGATGTACTCCGTATCGTTTCATAATTTTCTCCATTTTTTTGTTATAGAAATGGGTTCCTCGATCACTTATTAAAGCTTTGGGAATTCCATAACAAGCGAAAAGCTTTTTGAGAAAATTGACAACAACTCGAGCATCATTTGTGGGTAGAGCTTCCGCTTCAGTCCATTTGGAAACGTAATCAATAGCAACGAGAATATATTCGTATTTGTGCGATTTGGGAAATGGTCCCATAAAATCGATTCCCCAAATATCGAATATTTCACAGATTTGAATGCTCTTTTGAGGCATTTCATCTCTACGAGAAAGACTACCAGATTTTTGGCAAGCATCGCAGTTTTGGACAAGAGTATGAGCTTCTTTGAAAATAGTCGGCCAATAGAATCCAGCATCAAAAACTTTTTTAGCTGTGGTGGAAGGACCATAGTGTCCCCCAGTCGGGCCATGATGGCATTCATCAAGAATTCTTCTTGTTTCAGAACCAGAAACACATCTTCTTATCATTCCATCGGGACACATCTTGAAAAGATAGGGCTCTTCCCAATAGTAATGTTTGAGTTAATCCTTTTTTGAGAATCCCTCCAACGAGGTAATTTGCATAATCAGCAAACCATGGAATTTCTTTCTCATCGGCTGTGTCAACAGTCATGAGAGTTTCATCAGGAAAATAATCGTCAATCTCGTCTTCCTTTAACTCTTCCAAGTTCGGATTCTCAAGACGAGACAAATGATCAGCAGCTAGATTTTCTGCTCCTTTCTTATCTTTGATTTCGATGTCAAATTCTTGGAGTAGCAAAATCCATCGGATAAGACGCGGTTTTGCATCTTGTTTGGCAAACAGATATTTGAGCGATGAATGATCAGTGAACACAATTGTTTTTGAAAGCACAAGATAAGATCTGAATTTGTCGAAAGCAAAAACAACGGCTAATAACTCTTTCTCCGTAACCGTATAGTTTTGTTGCGCATTATTGAGTGTTTTGCTGGCGAAGTATATAGGACGAAAATGTTTTCCTTCACGTTGTCCTAATACAACTCCAACCGCAAAATCGCTTGCGTCGCACATGAGCTCGAATGGTAGTGACCAATTAGGTGAAACCATAATGGGTGCACTAGTCAGTTGGGTTTTCAATATTTAGAATGCCTTTATGCAATCTGCATTGAAGTCAAAAATAGAATCTTTTTCTAGAAGTTTCGTCATTGGACGAGATATTTTGGAAAAATCCTTAATGAAACGACGGTAAAAACCGGCATGTCCTAGAAAACTTCTAACGGCTTTAACGTTTGTTGGAGGTGGTAATTTAGTGATAACATCTATTTTTGCTTTGTCAACCTCCATTCCTGCACTGGAAATTTTGTGTCCTAGCACAATTCCTTCAGTCACCATGAAATGGCATTTTTCCCAGTTGAGAACAAGATGTGCAGCTTCGCATCTTTCGAGCATTTTGTCGAGATTAGAAAAACAAGCTTCAAATGAGCTTCCAAAAACTGAAAAGTCATCCATGAAAACTTCCATCGATGTTTCAAGCATGTCTTGGAATATAGCAATCATACATCTCTGAAAAGTAGCAGGTGCATTACACAATCCAAAAGGCATACGCCGATAAGCGTAAGTTCCGAAGGGACATGTGAATGTAGTCTTTTCTTGATCAACAGGATCAATGGGAATTTGGAAATATCCTGAAAAACCATCAAGGAAACAAAAGTACTCGTTCCCTGCTAATCTCTCAAGCATTTGATCCATGAATGGTAAAGGAAAATGATCTTTTCTGGTGGCTTTGTTTAATTTTATGTAATCAATACATACTCGCCATCCTGTGACAGTTCTAGTAGGAACTAATTCATTCCGTTCGTTAGTCACAACAGTCATCCCTCCTTTTTTCGGAACACAGTGAACTGGACTCACCCAAGGACTATCCTCGATGGGGTAAATGATACCAGCATCAAGAAGTTTGATGATTTCTTTTTTAACAACTTCTTTCATGTTGGGATTGAGTCGACGTTGTCTTTCTACAACGGGTTTTGCATCTTCTTCGAAATTGATTTTGTGTTTACAAAAATCAGGACTGATTCCTGGGATGTCAGATGTTTTCCACGCAAAAACTCTTTTATGCTTCTTGAGAACAGAAATGAGGCATTCTTTTTCTTATCTTTGAGCAACAAAGATATGACTACTGGAAGAAGTGAATTATCCTCCAAGTAAGCATACTCAAGATTTTCGGGAAGTGGTTTCAGCTCAATATCAGTTGGTGGTTCTTGAAGAGATGTTTTGATTCTCAATTGATCATTAAAAGTGATTTCCTCAAAATCTTCTTCTATTTCTCCTTCTTCAACTTCTGTTTCTTCTTCTTCTTCAAACTTTACTTCCATAAAATCAGCGAATTCTTTATCAAAGTTTGTTTCACTAATTTTTTCTAAAGTAGTCATGAATGGATCAGAATCGTCAAGTAATGCATCCAATTCTTCTTCAATGACTTCATCGATTACATCAACGTTAAAACAAGTGTCATAACTGGAATATGGATATTGCATTGCTTTATCGATTAAAAAGGTGATTCTATCATCTCCAACTCCAAGATTGAGTTTTTTTCCTTTTACTTTGATGATCGCATCAGCGATGTTTAGGAAAGGTCTTCCTAAAATAAGAGGTATTCTACTATCTTCCTCCATTTCTAAGATCACAAAATCCACAGGAAAAATGAATTTACCAACTTGGACAAGCATATTCTCAGCAATTCCAACAGGATATTGATAAGAATGAGTTGCTAATCGAATACTCATCCTTGTAGGTTTCAAGGTATTGATGGAAAGTTTAGCATACAACGAATAGGGCATCAAATTGATACTTGCACCTAGATCGGCTAAAGCATCGCATGTGATGTTGTTTCCTAACGTGCACGGAATCAGAAAACTTCCAGGATCTCCTAGTTTCGGTGGAATTTTGTTTTGAACAATAGCTGAACATTCTTCATTGAGAAAGGTAGAGGATATTTGCTCCAACTTGTTCTTGTTATTAAGAAGTTCTTTAAAAAATTTCCCATAATTGGGCATTCCAGCTAAAACATCAACGAGGGGAACATTGAGTCTAACCTCTTTGATTATTTCAACAAACTTCTTATAACGTTCTTCCATTCTTTCTTTCTTAAGGCTTTGAGGATATGGAATTTTTGGTGTATACGCCTTAACTGGTTGGATGGGTTTGGGTGGTGTTTTTTTGGTATTTTCCTTTTTTGCTTCTTCTTCCTCCTCACTATCATCATCGATGATCGTGGTATCATTTGGATTGGATGGTGGATCATAAGAAAGACCACTTCTTGTGAATACAGCATTTATATGCTCATTTCGAGTCTGTGGTGGACGATAAGTTTTATTGTTCAATCCAAATGATGTCGGCTTAGGGTTGGTTTGGGTATTACTTGGCAACGAACCAGATGGTCGGGAAGAAATTTGATCAGAAAGTTACCAAATTTGTTTTCAAGATCTTGAATCGATGCTTGATGATTTTTCTGACCTTGCTCAAATTTGGTTTTGAGATTGAAAAATTGATTCTTGACGAACTCATTGGTTGATTTTTGAGCAGTTACGAATTCTCTCATCATTTTCTCAAAATTGGATTCTTCCGCTTTTTGTCAGAGGTTTGTGTGGTTTGATTGTCTACTCGTGGTTGAGAATCACGGTTGTTATCCCTTTGTTTACGATCTTGCCAATTTACAGAATTTCGTCCGTAATAATTTCCACGATAACCGCATCCACGGTATCCTCCTTGGACATAATTGGCTTCTCCTTCTTTGGGTTGGTCGTCACATTCTGATGATGGGTGATTACCTCCACAGTTGTTACAACCGTCTCGCATTTCTTTCATTTCTCCTTTAAGGTCTTTGTATTGCGAATCGATTTTGGAAGTTAATGTTTCCATTTTCTCCATGAGTTTAGAGGTATCGGAACTTTCAGCAAAAGCAACGGTTTTTCGTAAGGGTTTGGTTTTGGCATCTTTTGACCAGTCGAGTTTGAGAAGAACTCGGTCTTCTAGCAATTGGTATGCCTGGTTTGGAGTCTTATAAAGAAAAATTCCTCCAGCATCAAGAATTCCTTGAGATGATTCATCTAGTCCATGGTAGAAGATTTGGATAATGGTTCCTCGTCCTAAACCATGTCCATGACAACTACGAAGCAAATCTTTCATACGAAGCCAGGCTTCGACGAGCGATTCGTTAGGGTTTTGTGTGAAAGCACGAATTTCTCCCATGAGTCGATCAAACATGGCAGGTGGAAAGAATCGGCTTACAAAAGCTTGCCTCATCTCCTCCCAATTATTGATAGTTCCTGGGGTTAATTCATTATACCACACTTTTGCGTCTCCAGCAAGTGATGATGGAAAAAGTTTGAGTTTAATGGCATCCACATTGGTGTCGCCATATCGGAACATGCCACAAATTTCGATGAATTCAGCAATGTGCTTATGAGGATCGGCCCTCGAACGGCCATCGAATTGACGGTCTTTGATCATAGAAAGATGGTGACCTTTCATGGTGAAATTGTCACCTAGGTTGACAGTAACAATAGCAGCTCCAGGAGTGGGTGCTACGGTTCGATTGGCTTCCCACATGGGTCTATCGTTAGCCATGGGAAAAGGTTGCTCGGTGAATGGGTTATAAACGACTTTAGCTTCACAAAGATTTTCAAACGGTGGGTTTCGTACTCTTGGTACACGGTTGGCTAATGGAACAAATGGTTTTCTTTTCTTTCTTTGTCTTCGGACTAAACGTTCGGGATCTGAAAAAGGTGAAATTGGTTCTATTCCGGTTGATCGAGTGTTCATACAATTCCCAAGAGAATCGAGGCAATGTCTAAACACACGATTAAAGAATGGAAACAGTTTGAAAAATCAGGTTTGGTGATCCGCTCGGATGGGTTGGATTACCGATCGGATGCTTGTCTCGGTAAAATTGATTTTGGTGAAAACCGATCGGATGGAAGTTACTACCGATCGGATGGAGCTCTCGGTAAAATTAAAAATTGGACAACCGATCGGATGGGTGAAATACCGATCGGATGATCAGCTCGGAAAACTTTTTTTTTTTTTTTTTTTTTTTTTAAATGAAAACGAACTATGAACTTCTAAAACCTACAGAAACACGATCAAAATCCCCGGCAGCGGCGCCAAAAACTTGATGTGTCGTGTGTGAGTACAAGTTATAAATTTATAAAGGTCGAATTACCGAATCTAGAAACAACACATACGAGCAAGTGAACTCGTCCGTTATAGCAAGATTATGATGGTAAGTCGGGATCGTTCGCAGGGATTTGTGTAGTGAATCGAATTGTAAGCTACTAGAAGTAAATTCCTTAACAAGTAATGAAAAATAGAATAATTCAAATGCTTAAAAACTACACTTGCTTAGACTAGCATACTACTCACTGATAAGCATGATTGTGATAACTTTGGACAACATGTTGGTTATGATAATTAGTTTGGTTAACTAATCTATTGTTTCTACAAATTAAACCTTCGTCAAGATTTTAGTTCATAAAAACAAGCATTACGTTTAACTACTCAATTCAAGATCAATTCAAGGTTCATAAGTTGGTGTACCTTAAACACAAAAATCATCTTTTGCTTAATCAAATAGCTTAGGAAATGGTCAATACAAAAGGTCACAATTGAGAGTAAACTATTAATCTTTCGACCCTTGAAATGGTTTACCATCAATCCTATTTTTGATAGACAAAAGCATTCTCATTACAACCACAATTAACTTTCTTTGTTTAATCAAGAATAATGGGTAAAAACAATCATTCATAGACAAATGATTATAACTAGTTGAATAACAATAGTTCTTTCGACCCTTAAAATTATTAGCAACTAGTTAAACTTGATTCAACAAATGTCACTACAAAACTTAATCACGATTGGATCTTAGAATCAACTTGAAATTGAATTAAAACATGTCATCACAATCATACGCATATCAATTGGTAATACACATCATCTAAGCAAGTGCACAAAGGCACTAGCCACTCATAGCAAACATGAACATAATCTCAGAACTTTGAACATTAGAAACCATAATTGAAAGTCTTACAATGACTGGAAATAGATTACAAATGATAAAGTAATGATACCCCAAGGATTGGTGTTGATTTCTTGATGTTTTGACCTCCAAATAATGACTTCTTGACTCTCCAACTGCTCCTGGACTTTTAAGGACGAATTTTAGAGTATTTGATGAGTGGTGGATGATTACTAGTTTTTTGATTAAGAATTAGCACCCTAAATATTCCACAAATGATCCTATTAATACTCCTCCCAAGGGTCTTGGTTCATTAATGCTTCACTTGTCCTCCAAGTAGTTTAGAAGAGCCTAGAATCCTTATTAGAAGGCCTTAGAACCGGATATATGAAAAGACAAAACTTAATGATGAAGTTTTGGTAAATCAACAAGCTTCCAACCGATCGGTAATATGTCCAACCGATCGGTTGGTCTTCGGAATTGCCTCCATCCGAATCGGTTGCGGGCAGCCTCCGATCGGATGGATGGTTGCTGTTTTGGAACATTTTGGACTTTCGTCGTCTTGGCTTGATTTTCCCTTTTTGGGTCTTTGGTTCTTCATCCAAACTTGATCTTTTCAACATCTTTGAAGCTAATCGACATGAATACTTGGACCTTCGTTCTTTGAAATGCCATTTTGATTGGGTCTTGGTATAAGAATCGTCGCACTTTCATAAATATTTCCTTCTTTCTCCTTTTTTCTCATCTTTTTCTTCCTTTTTCCTGTTTTTGGCCACATATGCTTCGCAAACACACTTTGGTACGATTTAGTAGCAAAAGCATATAAATATAACCAAATAACATACAAAAAAACACGAATAACGCTAATAAAAACATGCACAATTTGAGCGTTATCACAATGTATTAATGTCGTTTCATTTAACTTTTGATTGTACACGCCTCGATCAATTAGAAAATCGGCTAACAATGTTATGTCTCGCAAAAACACTAGTTTTTATACTTAGAACACTTTCTATTTGTGGGCTTTCAAAATAAACATGGTACGTCGGGCTTCAAACGTGAATATCTCGGTCGTTATAAGCTCGTTTTCTATGTTCTTTACATCCACGGCTTCGTATAAAAATGAACTAACATAATCTCAGTAGGTCGGGTCATCTAGATCACGTCTAATGCCTCGTTTGGTCCTTTGAATCTCGGCGATCAGCAACTAAATTTTCAGAAAATTAGTTTTCGTCGTCTAACTTTGAAAAATCATATCTCCTTCGTTATAAGTCGGTTTTTAGTGATTCTTGCGGCCACGGTTTCGTTTTTGAAAAAAATTTCTGAATATGAAGGCCAAAATAGTTCAAAAGTTTCTGAGTTTTCCAGACTTTGCATTTTTGGACAGAACCTTATCTATACTTGTTAAAACTCATTTTCTTGGTTCTAAACTTGATCATACTACTTCAAATCAACTCCACAAGTTCGCAAATCCTACCATACACCTTCTTAGGGTGTCATGGGGTCCTAAACATCACCAACCTTGTTGGATTTCATGAGATCATTAGTGAAACTTATAGATCTAGTGTTAAAGATAGTTTATGTGCAAAAGTGGTATCTAAAACATAAATATGTTGCATGAATAACTAATATAACTTGAAAATACATAAACATATGAATCAAATGAATGTATAAGATGATCAAAATGTGTTCTTGAAACTTACTTGAATATTTGATGAGTTTTGATAAGAAATGAGTAAGAAACTTTGAGGTTTAACCACAAAACCTTAACTAGGAAGGTAAATGGAGCTTGATTATGACTTTAACTTGGAAAATTTATGGATGATCTTTGGTGTTCTTGGTTGTGCTGAATGGGGAAGAAGAAAGGAAGAGAGAAATTCTCTTGATTTAGCTAAATGTGAATGTGATATGTGTTGCTAGTTAGTGGAAGGGAAATTAAATGACACAAAATTCATTAATAAGTTTTGGAGTATTAGCCTAAATGGGGGGTTAGGGGGGCGGCACATGGCAAGAAAATGGAAGAGATTTGATAGTTAAACAAGACTTTGTCCCCCATTTAAATGGGTATTGTTAGTTTAGTGTATACATTGAGTGTTATCGGTTACCGAGTTAACTTGAAATAAATCATGACGAGGTGAAATGAAATACGACGAAGTTGTAAAAATTATAAAATCATATTACTTGCAAGAATCGGGTGTTAGAATGATTATCGGATTGAAATTTCGTAAACCGACGGAGTTATAAGCGTCAAACGAAAAATTTAATGATTGGTTTAAAAACACCGGGTAAAGTAATAATATAATCTCTATATCATTATAATTAGTTTGAAAATATGTTAGGATCATAGTCGGGAGTATTGGGTATAATGTTAGTAGAAATGACTGAGTGGTTACGTTAATTAAACAATTAAGCGTACGTTAGTGAAAATCACACAAACCCATGCATGAACTGATATGATAATGATGTTACTGATGATATGTAGACTACTCTAGTCTGTATGATGTGCGTTTACTGATGATGCATGAATACGTAGCTATACCTAACTGGTTACGCGCATTTGAATACCCGTAAGCCAAGTTTACGACATGATGAATGATGCCCATGAATAGTGATTTCCCTCCGGGAATGAATAGTATCATGTGAATAGTAAAATTTTTGACGACTTCTCAAAGTCTCAAACTAACTTCAAAAAAGATGAATAGTGATAGGTGAATAGTGATTGATGAATAGTAACTCATGAATAGTAAATTGTTGGGGTTTGGAAAATGACCTGAAATTACGAGTTGTGACAACTTAGTAAGATTTTAATAACACTACGTGCTTAACATTTCTACTAACAAAGGGTTCTTTAAGAAAGCATACCTTAGCCTGAGGTATTGCTCTTAAAACTAGAAGATTAGACTACCTTTGTTGAAAGCTAAGAAAAATGGGACAAGACTTGACTTTGCGTCATCAGATTAGTGCAATCACTAATCACACTCCATTAGTTGGACTTCAAGTTGCTTCAAAAACATATCCGTGCAAGCAAAACAGAAGCTCAAACATTTGGTCCCGAATATCTCATGGGTCCAAATTTGTTAGTGTTAAACATCCCATGCATTTGTTGCATTTGATTGAGATGTTGGAATGGAGAACACATTTCCCATGGTAAGTAACTTCGTGATCGACCGTTATTCCAAGTTACGGGAAAGTTACTTGGATAAGTTTGTCGTCTAAAGTTACCTCTCGGTAGAGGAGTTCTTGACCGAGGTTTGGGAACACTTGTTCTTATAGGTGAGGGAGTCTTTGATCTAATATCAGGTTATACAAAACCAAGTCCGGCGGTTGACAAGGATTTGTAAATACTTTTGACTTCATTTTTACTAGTACTAGGTACTTCTACATTATTAAGAACTAAGTGACTTGGTTTAGGACTTAGGTTATTTTTCAAGATTGACCCAGATCTGACTTTAGCACCAGACGGTACCACGGTACCACTAATTTTAGTGGTGTCGTGATCTACAACTTCAGATACTTCAGGCTTTACAAATTTTACATGTTTAGTACTACTTGTAGAAGCTTGGTTTGGGTCAAATCCTAAGCCCGCACGGTCATGTTCACTAAACCTAATATTTTCAAGCATATCATTAAGTGCTTTTGTCCCTTCTTCAAACTTAATGATCCTTAACGCATTTTCTTTGAGTTTTTCATTCTCTACTTGAAGACTTATGCATGACCTACATCCTACGTCTACTTCTTTATTATTCTCAAGTCTTTTGACTTGATTTTTTAGTTCTAAAACTTGCATTTCGAGTTCATGCAATTTTAATTTTAGTGTTTTGATTCTACCTCAAATTTTAGAACTTACATCGTATAGTTTATTAAATTCATCATGTAATCTATTGTCATCTATTGACGAATTATCATTACTATAATAAGAAGAGTCGGAATGTACCTCATTAGAAGCCAGAGCCATTAGGCATGTTTCATCGTTGGGCTTCTTCTCTTCTTCTTCACCACTATCACTCCAAGAGCCTCCTATGAAAGCTCTTTGGTTGTTGGATTTTGGTGGTTTAGGACATTCTCCTATGAGGTGATTAGGATCTTCGCATCTAAAGAATTTCCTATCACTTGTCCCTTTCTTCTCAATTTGGTTATTGTGTGATGGCTTCTTGTCACCACGAGGTTGCCTAGCGAACCTACCTCTTCTCCTAAAGAACATCTTAAAGTCTCGGACGGCTAACGCATACTCTTCATCTTCACTATCGGAACTCGAACATTTCTCATCACTAGACTCCTTTTTGGCTTTCAATCCTAGAGATCTAACTCTCTCGCTTTCGCCTTTGACTATATCGGAGTCTTTCTTGATTAACATCTCGTGAACCTTCAAGTTTTCTACTAGTTCATCGAGTGATAATGTCGCCAAGTCCTTTGACTCTTCAATGGCGGTGACCTTTGCTCTCCATTTATGATGTAGACCCCTAAAGAACTTCTGTAAAACCCGAAACTTCCGTTCATTTGAAATTCCCATTTTGCCTCTCAAAAAAAAAAAAAAAAAAAAAAAAAAAAAAAAAAAAAATAAAAAAATAAAAAGAAAAAGAAAAACTGACATCTATATCATCACACGTTTTAAGTAAACACATAGTACAAATTTATTTTAATTGCACACACAATATTCAGTTTTAAAAAGAGGCTACATACAATAGAAAGTTTGAAAATAAATTAGTGAACCAACTTTCCAATAATACTCGGTCAATTATCACTCCCCATAAACGGCACTCCCTTATTTAATTCCTCCTTTCACAACCAAATACCACCTCTTCCATCTCATTCACAAACCTTAAATAACATAAGTGGCGGCAGCCTCGTTTTCCTCCCCAAGAAATCACGTATGGTTCGAAGGAAACAAGGTAGAAAAAGGAGGTACGAATAGGTGTAGCCTAGATTGGTTATCGACATGTGGTGTCTCAGCCTTGGTAGAATCGGGTGATCGTTGGGGATTAGTTGATTGAAGTGATCGTGTGGTTGGCTTTGGCTTTGGTTCGAAAGGTTTAAGCCTTGGTCCCTTGGTCCTGATGTCGTTCATTTGATCCGACGTGAGGTACTCCTATCGTCTTCGTATCCTTTTGATTCGAGATATATATAAAACGTGTACGTATAACTATGAAAAATTAATCCTTGTTCGTTTAATATGGGAATATGTATTGAAGTATATAAGTCATGATAAAATGAAACGTATAAGACTTGTACATGGACCTTTCTGTTCCGTTAAACATGGGTTTACGATTTCAGAGAATGTGTATAAATAAGATGTGAAAACTCTAGGCTACGTAACGTGTGAGTCTTTTGATTTTCGTGAAGACCTGGTGGCGTTTCGGTTCGTAAATATCATGGGTGAGATAAATGTTCGAGTAACGTTTTTGTGAATAAAAAAGAAAGAAAAAGATGAACTAACATGTGCTTAACTGGAAATGGATTTAGCTTCTGAGTTTTGGCTATATTGAATGCATGCGTGTCCTTACTTTTGGATTATATGGGGTATGCTAAAATGAGTGTGTATGCATGTAACGAGGGATTTGCATGCATGTGGGTGAGTGGAGTAGTCAAATCATATACTAACTGAATTAAAAATAAGGTCGAGAGTCTTGGGATAGGCTGGTTTAAGTATGGATAATTTGGGCTTGTGTAGGTCCGCTAATGATGTCGAGTTGTGTATTGGGAGCGAATAAATGATTGGTTACTTCGAATTTGTTTTGGTCTCGTTATAAAGTATCGAGTAGGGTGGTGTAGATGAGTTGAGTGTGTTCGAGAGTGGGGAATGAGTATAGAAATGGGTTTGTCTCGGGCTTAATTTAAGTCGGAAATACGTTTAATATGGCTTATAAATTGGCTAAGTCCTAAATTGGTCGTTATGAAATTAATTTACATTTTAAACCCTAAAGTTAAATATTTAACATATTTAAACCTTAAACTTTGATAATTTACTTGTATAACCATAAACCTTACTAAATTGACATATTTAACCCTGAACTATCAAAACTTGCTAATATGCACCCTATGCCCATACTATGATTAATTATGACTTAACTTAAGTTAAATACTTAAAATCTTTCTGATTATGGGAACTTTCTAAAAGTGGAAAACTGCTAATTAGGGAAACCTGCTTAAAAAGGAAAGTTACTAAAAATGGAAAGCCGACTAAAATAAATAATCTGAATCAAATAAGCTTTTAATAAGTCAGTCATGAATTCGTGTAGATTCGCTGAAGATGGAGTTGCTTCCGACCTTTGTGTTTTCTGTTGTGTTTTCGGTTGCGGTATAAGGTACAGATACTCTGCCCTTTTTTAGTAAGGGTGTCTTATTCCCTGATTTGATTTTGAGTTATGATTCAGTTAAGTTTTTACCAAAGCCATTGCTATGTTCCCTTTGTGTGAACCTTTGATATTTACTTCTGAGATATTGAGATGCACCTTCGGATACATGACCTTTTAATATGACATTCTGTTTTGACATTGAGACCTGACTCTTAGTTTGATACCCGAACCATTTTCTGTATACCTAGCCAGGAAGATAACCTGGCCATGTCTTTGATGCACCATTGGCATGACTCATGTGTGGGTGAGTGATTTCTCACACCGTCCCTTTTATATTATCTACTATGGCCATTACGATTGTAAGTTTATGATTGTGAGTTGGGGGCGTATGGGTTGCAATCCTAGATCTGTTCTGTTTAGTGGATTTAACATGATTTGATATGATTTGTCTGGTGACTGGTGCTTGTGTGCAATACACGCCTTTCACATATATCTGGGACTTAGCTACTCCATTTGAAGAATGAGGACACCCCTCATATTATCTGATTATCTGAGAGGTCTCCCCTCTATATGATTATGAAGATTTGTGGTTATGATATGATATGATCTGTTTCTGGGCTCGTGGTGGATTACTATCCCTTTCTATCTTTCCTTTATACTTATTCATTGACTTATCCCTTGAACCATATTACATCTGTTTGACCATTCTTTCTGTTATTCTGCATTATTCTCTATTACTGTTTGTTATCGTTATATCTGTTCACTGAGCTCTCGTAGGTCAGCCGCATTTCTTTTCCTGCGGCAGGTTTTAGTAGGAAGCTGGGAATGGGTGGAGAGTACCTTGGACTTAGAAGACTTGATTGCTACTTTTGGACTTAGAAGTGATTAAAAGTTATTATTTCGGAATTAGTATTTATTGGAAGTTCATTTGTAACCTGCTAGTATCTGTATTTCATTTGTAACCTTTGAGAATTCTTGTATTACTATAGATGTATGCTTTGTTTTGATCTGGTATGAAACCATCATTGTGATATCTTTACCCTTGTCGGGTTGGGGTGTTACAACTTCCTAACGTGATTCTTGCTAGAATAACCTTCATTAAGAGCTTTAAGACTAGTAATAATAGTATTAAATCTAGCAAAAGCATTATCAATAGATTCATATTCTGAAATGGAAAACTGTTCATATTGTTGAACAAGAAGATCTATCTTGTTCTCCTTGACTTGATTATTCCCTTGGTGAGGGACTAACAAAGTTTTTCAAATATCTTTTGCTGTATTACACATGAAAATTCTTTCAAATTCCTTTTTGGGCAAAGCATTGTAAATCATCATTTTAGCCTCATCATTTTTGGCTAATTTTCTTTTAAGATCATCACTTTGTTTATTATAAGGAACTATTTCATCCTTTCTAGTTTCCGGATTGTTTTTGAATTGGTTGAAAGTCACCCTCAGTAATAACATGCCAAAGATCAATGTCTTTTGATTTCATATATGTTTCGAATCTTGTTTTCCAATATATAAAACAATCGGTTTTGAAAAGTGGTGGTCATTGCATAGATTGCCCTTCTAGATATTTTTCAGTATCCATTGATCGATTCAAGTTTTAAAATACAATTTACTTTAAAATCTTGACTAACCTGGCTCTGATACCAATTGTGGAAAACTAGAAGGGGGGGTTGAATAGTTTTACCGGTTTTTAAATCTTCTTAAAAACTTTGCTTTGAAAAACTTTGATTCGAATATTATGTGTGATCAATCAACACCAATATGAACACTACACTAAACTATTCAATATAAAAAAAATATAACTAAATGAAAGGAAAAGAAAGAGATGGAAAGATCAAACCGGGACAATGAGATTTATAGTGGTTCAGCTACGAAGCTCTACTTCGCCCTACTCCACTCCCCGAGTACCACACTCGAGAGTTTCAAGCACTATGTCAACAACCACCCTTCAGGCGGAGAAAACCGTACACTTCGCTTATCCTATTTCCGACACTAAGCTAGATGTCGAGTGCTAATCTTAGCTAGCACCAATCTACCATGATCTACTTGATCCTTTCTACTTCACACTATCACACAAGACTCGATCTACCCGATCTACCTATGATCTTCTTGATCAATCACACAAGCCCAATGGCATCAAGAGATCTCCAAGATCTCACAAGATCACAATGATCAACTTTCACTCGACTCAATCTACTCTATGTACCCTTGATCAACTTGATCAACACACAAGCCCAATGGCTATAAGAGATAATCAATATCTCTATAAGATCACAATGATCTTCCCTCACAAACTCTCAAAAGAAACATGATCTTGATGTATACTATGACACAATCAAGTGTGTAAAAAATATTACAAGTGCTCTAACTACAACTACAACACTTTGTATCTACTTGGATACCTTGTGTTCTTCTCTTGCACTTGAAGAGGAATGAAGAGGATCACTTGAATGGATGATTGGATCACTCTTAAACAAAAGAATAACTAAACTAAATGATCAAGAAGAGAAAATGTGATAAGGGTTTTGAACTCAGAAAGTTCTGTGTGAAAAAGGATGCCCAAGAACTGTGAATAGGGCTGGTATTCATAGGCAGAGAAAATATGGCCGTTACAGGGACATGGTACCACTAAACCACACATGGTACTACTAAATTTAGTGGTACCGTGCCAGACAAAAACGCTCCTTTTTTTGTCTTTTCTGGTCAAAACTTATTTGGGGAAGTTTGGAGCTAATTTTGTGGGGAAAAGTAGCTGTTATGATTTTTGAACTTATTATTCCAATAAAACATTTCTTAATTATTCAAAAATAATTTGTAAAGTATATTTTTGAAAGAAATGTTTTCTCACATAAGAAATGTGATGTCTTAAACACAAATTCACTTCTTTGATCATTTGTCAAGTTGTAAATTTGTTTGTGCATACCTAGAGTGATTTGCGTAGAAACGAGAATTTTTAATTAAAAACTTGTTTACGTTAGTTTTAACGTAACGTGTTTTCACATTTTGTCATCCTCAAAACATGAAGTTATCGAAAGATTTAAATAACGTTTTTAGAACATTATTTGCATCAACACGTTTGACCAAGGTTTCATATATGGCGCATGGTACAAAGACCATACGGTGTATGTTTCAAAGTCAAGCATTGGTCTTTATAATCGTCTAAGTCTTGATGTACGGCGTATCTGTCTAGAATGATATGACGTATCTTCCTTCAATTAAGTAGTCTTTTCCATCTTGATCCATTTTGCTCCAATTTATGTCCAAAATAGATAACTTTCACCAAATGCTTGTTTATAACTGAGATTTACAAAAGTAAGGGATTAAGTATCAATTCTCATATAAAATAATATAAAACAAGCGATAAACATAGGATAAATGATACTAATAAAATGTTGTTATTTGATATTATCAACAAGTTTTTCATTACATCATTATTAAGCATGGAACTTGTTAGGAATTAAATGTTGAAGACTTAGTACTGCTGAAGATAACACTAACAGTACAAACTGCTAGTGTAAAATGAAGACTGCTGATATAACTAACAGTACAAACTGCTACGTTAGTACTGCTAGTATTAATGAAGATACTGCTGCATGATACTGCTTTAGAAGATGTGTATAAGATAAGTATAGAAAAGATTGCATGCATATCTTGTTTAGTTAGAATTATACGGGTAGATACTTATCTTATAAAGGACTCCTTGTGCTATAAAAGGAGGTCCTAGGCTATATGTTTAGAGAAGTTATATACGTTATTGTTAAGATTCAAGGTCTTGTAACCCTAGTGATATCAGAGATCACTCATATTATTATCTTATAATATTGAATCGTTTGGAGTTATATTCATTGTTCATTGTTCATACATTAATGTTACATTAAACCAACCTTCTAAGTATCATCAAGTAGATTCCGCATACTTTTTGATATAAACTCAAAGTATCCTCAACACATTCTAAGTGTCCTAGATCCTCTCAAGTGGTATAAGAGACAGGCTGATACTTTGATTTAGAAGAAGAACTAAAAAACATAATGGACATGGAAACCACACAGACCAACATGGCTGCAAAGTTGCCTATGCTGAAGCATAACGATTTCGAGATGTGGAGGCTTCAAATAGAACAGTACTTCCAAGTGTAGGACTATGCACTCTGGGAGATCATTAAAGATGGAAACTCTTTTAAACCATCAAGAACTGTAACAACAGTTGATGGTGAGGAAAAGACTACTGTGAATACCTCTCCAGTTACTGCAGAAGAGAAGCTGCAAAAGAAGAATGATGTCAAAGCTAGGAGTTTGTTAATGATGACCATTCCCAATGATCAGCTCCTAAACTTCAGCAAATACAAGGATGCAAAATCCTTGTTTGAAGCAATCACTACTCGGTTTGGTGGTAATGAGGCCACCAAGAAGACCTTACTAAATCAAAACTTTGAGAATTTTAGTGCTACCAGTAATGAGTCTTTAGATAACATGTTTAATAGATTGCAGAAGATTGTCAGCCAACTGGCTGTGCTTGCTGAACTCCAAGTTCTTAAGGCGTTTACCTACTGAATGGTATACTCATGTGGTGGTTTGGAAGAATAAACCAGAAATTGACACTATGAGCCTCAATGATCTATACAACAACTTTAAGATTGTTGAACAGGAAGTGAAGAAATCTGGAGGTTCAAGTTCAAGCTCAAGCTGTGGGAATATGGCTTTTGTGTCATCTCCCAGTAATACAAGTCCAGATGAGGTGAAAGTGGCTGCAGGAGTTAGTACTGCTAACCCTAGTGTTAGTACTACTAGCTCATCCACTGGTACTGCTGGTATTAGTGATACTACCTTTTATGCATTCCTGACCAGCAAAAACAATGGGTCTATGCTGTCACATGAAGATCTAGAGCAGATTAATGATGATGACTTGGAAGAGATGGATCTAAAGTGGCAGGTTGCACTTCTTAGCATGAGGGCTAAGAAATTCTTTCAAAGAACTGGGAAAAAGATCAACATCAGTAGTAATGATACTGCTGGTTTTGACAAGTCTAAGGTGGAGTGCTTTAACTGTCATAAGTTGGGGCATTTTGCCAGAGAGTGTAGAAGACCCTGGCAACAGGATAACAAGAGTAAGGGGTATGGAAGCAAGCCAAAGGCATTGGAAGAGACTGAGACATCTTCAAAGGCTATGGTTGCCATTGATGGTTTGGGTTATGACTGGAGCTTCATCGCTGAAGATGAGGAAGCACCAGCTGAGATGGTACTTATGGCTTTCTCTGACTCAGAGGTACATTCAGCCAAAAATTGTTCTAAAACTTGTTCTGCTCTTAAGGAATATGAAACTTTAAAGAAACATTACGATGAGCAGAGAATTGAGCTAAACCAAACAAACTATAATTTATCTAATCATAAAAGAGGTTTAGCAGTCTTAGAGGAACAAATTTTGCATTATAAGAAGAATGAGTCAGTCTTTACAGAAGATATAGCTGTTCTTAAGAGAGATTTGACTCTTAAAAATGCTAATATTAGTAGGCTAAAAGCTGAGTTAGATAAAATCAAAAAGGCAAAAGATAATATTCAATTAAGTGTAGACACTTTAGAGTTTGCTTCTAAGGGAGTAAATAAAATCATAGAGTGTCATTGATTAATAAGGCTAAGTCTGGGTTAGGCTACAACAAATGTCCACCTCCTTATAGAGGACTGCCTACACCCCTGGGAATAGACTTAGAGCACATAGGTTTAGCTGAGTTTCAAGAGCCAAAATTAGAATAAGGTTGTAAGGCTAAAGAAAATGTTACTGCTAATAAACCTGTAGAAGCTAATGAGCCTTTTTAGAGTGCTAGTGACACCTCTCTTGCTGAGTATAAGGTGTCAGTTGATAGGAACTCAGATGCTCCCATCATAGAAGATTGGGAATCTGATGATGAAGATCAGGTTGTAACTAAATCTGAAGTAGTAAAGCTAGAAGGAACTGATGATCCAAAGTGGTTAAAACTGAAACTGTTAAACCTAGAACCAATGTAAAACAAGCTAGGAAAACAGTTAGATATTCTGAGATGTATAGGTCCACATACAAGCCTAGAGGTAACCAGAGGAACTGGAATAGCCTCAAGTCCCATCAATTAGGAAATGACTTTGTCATGTACAACAAGGCTTGTTTTTCTTGTGGTAGCTTTGACCACCTATAAGCTTTTTGTCATAACCATCAAGGGAAAAAGATGGTTACAGGTAATAATAGGGTACTTGGGAATACAAGTGATAGGGTGAACTCAAACAGGTCTCAATCTCACTCTAATGTTAATAGAATGACTCCCAGGGTAATTTTAATGAAATCTGGCCTCAAACCAATTAGTACTGCTTGACCAGCTGTTAGTACTGCCAGATCATTTAAGACTGTTTACCTTAAACAAACAGTTTCAAGTGCAAAACCAACTTTTTAATATGTACAACAAACTGTTCACAGACCTTTTCTCAAGAAAGCAGTACTAATTGGTCTTAAATGATCTGGCAGTACTAACTGTTTGTTTAGGGTAAACTGTTCACAGACCTTTGTTGTAAAGTTAATACTGCTAGACCAGCAGTTAGTACTGGTAAGCTTAAAAACACTGCTAGGGATAAGAGGGCAAATGCTGTTAAGGCCTCAGTATGTTGGGTATGGAGACCAATCAAACCCAGTGGTGCATCAATTTTATTAAAGAGATTTGACTATATTAATGCACGAGGCAAACCCAAGTCAGTGATGGCTTGGGTACCCCAAGGAAACTACTTTCCTTTTTTATGTGCAGTGACAACCACAAGATGATGAAGAAGATCAAGGTTATGCAGATAGTGGATGCTCTAGGCACATGACAAGGAACATGTCGTATCTTTTAGACTTTACACCAATGGATGGAGGATATGTTACCTTTGGGGGAGGAATAGGTGGAAGGATTACTGGTAAAGGTACATTGAAAACCGGTAAACTTGACTTTAAAGATGTGTATTTTGTGCAGGAGCTCAAGTATATTCTCTTTAGTGTCTCACAGATGTGTGACAAAAAGAACAAAGTTCTTTTTACTGACACTGAATATCTTGTGCTTTCCCAGACTTTAAGTTACCTGATGAAAGTCAAGTACTACTTGATGTTCCAAGAAAGGGCAATATGTACAGTGTTGATATGAAGAAAATTGTTCCTAAAGAGGCTCTCACTTGTCTTGTTGCAAAAGCCACATTAGATGAGTCAATGCTTTGGCATAGAAGACTTGGTCATGTCAACTTTAAAACCATAAATAAAATTATTAAAGATAGTTTGGTAAGAGGCTTGCCTCAAAAACGTTTTGAAAATGACCAAACTTGTGTTGCCTGTCTTAAAGGCAAACAACACAAGGGTTCTTGTAAGCCCAAGACCCCGAACTCTGTTTCTCAACCTTTGTTTATGTTGCATACGGACATGTTTGGTCCTAAATCTGTGAGTAGCATACAACATAAGAAGTACTGTCTTGTAGTAACTGATGATATTAGTAGATTCACATGGGTTTTCTTTCTAGGATCTAAGGATGAGACACCTAGCATTCTTAAGACATTTATAACTAAAATAGAAAACCTACTTGATAAGAAAGTGAAAATCATCAGGTGTGACAATGGGACAGAGTTTAAAAATAGAGTTATGGATGATTTCTGTAGGGAAAAAGGTATTAAGAGAGAGTTTAGTGTAGCTAGAACTCCTAAGCAGAATGGGGTTGCTGAAAGGAGAAATAGGACACTAATAGAGGCTGCTAGGACCATGTTAGCTAATTCCAAGCTGCCCATAACTTTTTGGGCTGAAGCAGTTAATACTGCTTGTTATGTGCAGAACATGGTTTTAGTAGTTAAACCACACAACAAGACACCATATGAACTGTTTAGAGGTAGAACACCTGCTTTAGGTTTTCTAAGACCATTTGGTTGTCATGTCACTATTCTCAATACCTTAGACCATCTAGGAAAATTTGATGGTAAATCTGATGAGGGTTTCTTGGTTGGGTACTCTTTAAATTGAAAAGCCTTTAGGGTATACAACACAAGAACCTGGAAAGTAGAGGAAAACCTGGATGTTCAGTTTCTAGAGAATAAGTCTAATGTTGCAGGTGAAGGTCCAAAATGGCTATTTGATCTTGATACTCTAACCCAATCTAAGAACTATGTACTAGCTGTTGTAGGAACATCTTCTAATGCTTTTGCAGGTTCAGAAGATGGTGTTGCAACAGATGAACCAAGCTTGGAAAAGGAGAAAGATCAAGATCATATTTTGATGCCTATTTGGAATAGTGTGGATTCATCTTCAAAGGATGTTGGACCTTCTACTGATGCAGACAAAGAAGGTTTTGAAGATGGAAACAATGAAGATGGAGTTCAAGAACCAGAGAATCATGAAAACAGTACAAATGATGATTGTACTGGTGAGCCTCATATTAGTACTACTAGGCAAAATGATCATACTGCTGGCCCATCAGGGCCTACTACTGATGATTTCTTAGAAGATGAAGTGGATATCAACAACATGCCACTCACGTATCATGTTCATACAACTCCACACACAAGGATACACATAGATCACTCCTTGGAGAATTTGATTGGAGACATACAGTCTGGTGTGAAGACAAGAAGACAGACCATGACTTTAGATCAACAAGGCTTTCTTAGTTCTGTTTATGAAAAAAAGAAGCATGAAGATGCCAACACATGTCTGTTTGTGTGTTTTCTCTCACAAGAAGAACCAAGAACATACTTAAGTCCTTACAAGACTCAAGCTGGGTGGAAGCTTTGCAAAAGGAGCTTTTCCAATTCAAGATTCAGAAGGTTTGGGTACTAGTTGACTTACCCAGGGGTATGAGGGTTGTTGGTACTAAATGGATATTCAGAAACAAGAAAGATGAGAGGGGGATTGAGATCATAAATAAGGCTAGACTTGTAGCCCAGGGGTATACACAAAAATAAGGAGTATAATGTGAAGAGGTTTTGGCACCTGTAGCTAGGATTGAAGCAAAAAGATTGTTCTTAGCTTATGCTTCTTTCATGGAATTTACTGTTTACCAGATGGATGTCAAGAGTGCCTTTCTTTATGGTACTATTGAAGAGGAGGTGTATGTTTTTCAACCTCCAGGTTTTGAAGATCCAGAACATCCAGAAAAAGTGTACAAGGTGGTGAAAGCTCTCTATAGATTGCATCAAGCTCCAAGGGACTGGTATGGAACATTGGCTACTTATCTGTTAGAGAATGGGTTCCAAAGAGGCAAGATTGATCAGACTCTATTTTTCAAGAAGAACAAGGGAGATATCTTGCTGGTACAGGTCTATGTGGATGATATCGTATTTGGATCCACAAAGAAGGAGATGTGCATAGAATTTGAGAAACTTATGCATGTTAAGTTTCAAATGAGTTCCAGGGGTGAACTTACCTTCTTTTTGGGACAACAAGTGAAGCAATCAGTTGAAGCCATATTTATCAACCAAGATAAATATGTGACAGAGATACTAAGGAAGTTTTAATTTACTGATTCTAAAGTGGCAAGCACACTTGTTGATCCAAAGAAACCTTTTATTAAAGATGTTGATGGAGAAAGTGTTGATGTACACACATACAGGTCCATGATTGGGTCCTTGATGCATCTTACCTCATCAAGACCAAATATTATGTTTGTTGTGTGTGCATGTGCAAGGTTTCAGGTGAATCCCAAGGCTTCACATTTAATTGTTGTAAATAGGATCTTTAGGTACCTCAAGGGTCAACCTAAGTTGGGTCTATGTTATCCTAGGGAACCACCTTTTGATCTGGTGGCATACTTAGATAGTGACTATGCTGGTGCTAGTTTGGATAGGAAATCAACAACAGGTGGTTGTCAGTTCTTAGGTTGCAGACTTATATCATGGCAATGCAAGAAGTAGACAATTGTGGCAACTTCTACAACTGAAGCTGAGTATGTAGCTGCTGTAAGTTGCTGTGGTCAAGTTCTATGGATTCAAAATCAAATGCTTGACTATGGGTATAATTTTATGAATACCATGATATATATTGACAATAGCACTACAATATGCATTATTAAAAATCCAGTGCAACATTCTAAAACAAAACACATAGAAATTAGGCATCATTTTATACGAGACTGTTGATGCAAATAATGTTCTAAAAATGTTATTTATATCTTTCGATAACTTCACATTTTGAGGATGACAAAATGTGAAATCACGTTACGTTAAAATTAACGTTAACAAGTTTTTTAATCGAAAGATCCCATTTCTACATAAATCACTCTTGGTATGCACAAAAAAATTTACAGCTTGACAAATGATCAAAGAAGTGAATTTGTGTTTTAAACTTCACATTTTTAATGTGACAAAATATTTCTTTCAAAAATATACTTTACAAATTATTTTTGAATAATTAAGAAATGTTTTAATGGAAAAATAAGTTCAAATATTATAACAGCTATTTTTCCCCCCAAAATCAGCTCCAAACTTCCCCATATAAGTTTTCACCAGAAAAGACAAAAAGATGAGTGTTTTTGTTTGGCACGGTACCACTAAATTTAGTGGTACCGTGTGTGGTTTAGTGGTACCGTTTCCCTGTAACGGCAAGATTTTCTCTGCCTATAAATACCAGCCTTATTCACAGTTCTTGGGCATCCTTTTTCACACAGAACTTTCTGAGTTCAATACCCTTATCACATTTTCTCTTCTTGATCATTTAGTTTAGTTTTTCTTTTGTTTAAGTGTGATCCAATCATCCATCCAAGCGATCCTCTTCATTCCTCTTCAAGTGCAAGAGAAGAACACAAGATATCCAAGAGGATACAAAGTCTTATAGTTATAGGTAGAGCATTTGTAACACTTGTTACAGACTTGATTGTATCATAGTATACATCAAGTTCATTTTTCTTTTGAGAGTTGTGAGTGAAAGTCATCGTGATCTTATAGAGATATTGAATATCTCTTGTAGCCATTGGGCTTATGTGTTGATCAAGATTGATCAAGGGTTGATAGGATAGATTGAGTCAAGTGAGGGTTGATCATTGTGATCGTGTCGAGATCATGAAGATCTCTTGAAGCTTGTGAGCTGTGTGTGTTGATCAAGTGGATCATAGGTAGATCGGGTAGATCGAGTCTTGGGTGTGGATTGTGTGTACTAGAAAGGATCAAGTAGATCGTGGTAGATTGGTGCTAGCTAAGATTAGCCCTCGACATTTAGCTTAGTGTCAGAAAACAAGATAAGCGACGTGTACGGTTTTCTCCGCCTGAAGGGAGGTCTTGTTGACATAGTGCTTAAAACTCTCGAGTGTGGTACTCGGGGAGTGGAGTAGGGCGAAGAAGAGCTTTGTAGCTGAACCACTATAAATCCCTTTGTCTCGGCTTGATCCTTCCATCTCTTTACTTTACTTTTATTACTTTTATTAGCTAGTATAGTTTAGAGTTCATATTGGTGTTGATTGCTTTCACATAAGAATCGAATCAAAGTTTTTCAAAGCAAAGTTTTTAAGAAGATTTAAAAACCGGTAAAACTATTCAACCCCCCACCCTTCTAGTTTTCCACAGAGACTGCAATGAGAAAAAGTTAGTTCAGGTTGTTAAAATTCATACTGATCAAAATTTTGCTGATCTTCTCACTAAAGCTTTTGATGTTGGAGGGTTTCAATACTTGGTAGCAAGTATTGGAATTCTGAATCCTTAAAGGTTTTAATCTGTGTGTTTTTGTACATGAAATTGGATTTATACTGCTAGGTTAGTCAATTAGTACTGCTTTGTATAGTTTGTACTGCCAGTACAAATTAGGACTGTTATGTTTAAACTGTTAGTCATAAGTTTATACTGCTATGAAACAAATGCTTTGCATTTTGTTTTCTTGGTTTTGGACTAACATTTGCAGGTATGGAGTTTAAACACAAAGGATTTACTAGTGCATTGTGTGAGCAGCAAATGGTGGATTGGTTGCTAGCATAATAGATTAATGATGGACAGAATTTGGAGGTCCCTTAACAATGGTTTTATACCTAAGTTAAGAGATTCTTTAAAATATCTTTCTTGAAATCAAATTATGATGTTATTGCATTTGAACTGATGGCATAGTTAGTCAGATAGTAACTGATCTAACTCACTCTCTACCATTTTATACTTTTATTAGTATAATGTGTTAGTCCAAGGACATCTGGTAGAGAGAACAGCGAGCAAAAGTGAATCTAACACATTTGTGTTAGAGGTAACACCTGCCACGAGCTGGAAACCATGTCAAGAAAGCTCTTAGAATGAGTTTATCTGATCACAGGCAGTTATTTATAACTAAAACTATTGGTTCTCATACAACCAAAGGTTGCATTAAACTGAAATTTGATTAAGTGTCTGTCTTTACACTTAATCCCTTCAAAATGTTGCCATGTAGTATTGTTTTAAATCAAAATTGAGTTCATACTGCTAAGTCAAAAATTTTCCAAAAAGTTAGTACTGCTAGGCCAAAGTAAGTACCGGTAGGCTTAAGTTTGTACTGCTGGATAGCCGTTAGTACTTGTGCGAAATAACAGCTTTTTGAAAATAGCCGTTGAGAATTTGTTGAGATTTTTACTGATCAATATCTTTAATGAAGGGTTTTCTTTTGGGATATTTTCACTTTTAATCTATTATATTCACTTCTCTTCAATCAAAAGTTATCTTTTAATTGAAGTCGGTCCACTAGAAACCCTAATAAGTCTTATAAAAGATCTCAATTCACTTTTCTCAACCTACTTTCTAACCTAATTACTCAAATCCTAGCAGCGAAATCACAATTTTACTGACAATAATGGCATCTTTAACGTTTTTCGACAAACATAATATGGTGGCCTATTTGGAGAAAACAGAGGAGGGAACACAATTTCATCAGATAGTGGATTTATTGAATGCTTCTCACATAAGGTATTCTTTAACACTAAATCCTACTATCTATGTCTCCCAAATCAAGGAGTTTTGGCAGACTGTTACTGTCAGAACTATTGAAACTGGAGACAAAGAACTTAATGCAACAGTAGATGGAAAAACCATCACTATTACTGAATCCTCAGTTAGGAGGCATCTCCACCTAGCTGCTGACAATGGTATTAGTGCCTTTCCCAATACTGAAATTTTTCAACACTTAACCAAAATGGGGTACAACATCCAATCTCAATCTTTAACATTTCAAAAAGGTTGTTTTGCCCCACAATGGAGATTTTTCATTCATACCATCCTTCATTGTTTAAGTCCTAAGAAAAATTCATGGGAACAGTTCAGTAGCAATATTGCAACTGCTTTCATTTGCTTATCAACCAATAGGACTTCCAATTTTTCAAAACTTATTTTTGAAGGAATGTTAAAGAATGTGGACAGTAAGTCAAAATTTTTGATGTATCCAAGGTTCATTCAAACAACTTTGAACATGAGGAAAAGTTAGCTTCTACCTCATCAAACTGTTTATCAAACACCCAAACTTACCCACAAACTTTTTAGCAACATGAGGATGGCATCCAAAGGGTATAGTAGGGTAGAAGTACCTTTGTTTGATTCTATAATACAGGTACAGTGTGAAGGGTCAACAACCCCAGTTGACTCCCAACACACACCCACAAGTTCAGAACAATCAGCCTCACAACCTACATCATCACCAACTAGGAGTTTATCCAGAGAGGGCTCTATTGTTCCTTAGCACAGAGTTCCTACTTCTTCCCATGATGCAGATAAGGCTGACAATGTCAGTGTAGGAAGGGCTGCTCCTACTGTCACAGGCTTAGAAGCTGGGCAGGAAAGGGGTAACATAAGTAAGACCCAACCTATGGCAACACCTACAGTACATAGTTCTTTTGAACCAACTACTAGTGGTGGAATCCCAAGCCAAATGGAACAACTGGGTGGCTCAGATGCTTACCATGTGGTGGAGTCTGAGTCTATGCCCCATGATGCACCTCTCCCTGAAGGTAACACATCAGGAAGTGCTGAGGGCAGTCAGAAACTTAATGAATTGATGGCTTTATGTACAAAATTGTCAGACAAGGTTTCTTCCTTGGAGGCTGAGCTCACAACACACAAATAGGTCATTGAAGAGTCTACACCAAGCTTGTATTAAAGGTGAAGAAATTGGAACCGAAAGTCAAGACTTTACAAAGAAAAAGATCAGCTCACTTGGTAGAATCTTCTACATCTTCCAGTTCAGGTGATGGTTCACATGAAGACATGGGTGAGGAATCTTCCAAACAGGGGAGGAAGATGGCTGAGCTAGATGAAGACCCTAATGTCTTATTGGTGCAAGAGGAATCTGACATACAGGGGAGGCCAGATGTTCGTATGGAAGAAACTGCTCAAGGTCAACAAGGTACTGCTAGTGAAGATAAAGGTACTGCTAGTGAAGATAAAGGTGCTGCTAATGTTTCTCAAGGTACTGCTGGTGCAGTTTACACAAGAAGACCAAGAACAGACAAGGTGTTGGGTCCTTCACTACCCAAGAGTCGTAAAAACAAGATTTGAAAAAAAATTAAGCTAAGTATAAATTAAACCAAAAACATTCTAAGTCACTGAGTGAACAGTCACTCAGTGAGTTACCTTCAAGTTGCTCAGGACGAGTCTAAGAAGAAAGATTCACCACACAGTGAGGCGGTACTCACTGAAGTGTTACTTGAGACGAAGAAGAAGGTAATGGATCAGTGAGCGTTAGACAAGAGCTCACTGAACCCCAAGTCTCCTCAACAAAAATAACTGAAGACTGAAGACAAATGACTGAAGAACCTAAAGCCTAAATAAAAGGCGGGATAATGAGGGAAGGTTTTTAAGAAGATAAGGACAAGTCTTATCTGGGTCAGATAAACCATCCCTCAATTGGCTAAAAGTAGAAGAAGTGTAAGGTCTGACACTCGAAGACTTTTTGGCGCAATCCCATTGGTTCTTGACTTTTTGGCGCAATCCCATTGGTTCTTGGAAATGACAACTATTGTTGTAGTTGTCAGACACGCTTCCTATTTGTTTATCTAGTTTTAATCTTCAGTACTCTTAACATGTTTGCCTATAAATAGCAAACGTGTAGGAGAAAAGTGGGTTAGGTATTCTTGTGCAATTAAAGCTTAGACTTTCACAAATACCCCTTTTCTCCTACAAAGAGTAACGTATCCCTGAGATAGCTCAGTGGGTCGAATTGTTACCACTTAAGCATAGCTTGAGTTTAGATAGGAGACACCATACCTTGTCTATTCAATCCCAAGTGTTTGTTCCGCAAAACACTTGGGTAATAGATTCTTTGATTCATTTCTAATAAGAATTTAAACGTTGAAAATACTTGTGTGTTTTTATATTTACGTTTCATTAACTGTTAGAATTAATCAATACATTGTATTAGTCATAAACACAAATAGATTAACTTTCTAGTTAACTCTAAGCGTGTTAATTGAACAACACAAGGGAAAAGGCATAATGATTGAAGGTGAACCATCTGAGAAGACAAGCAAGAAAAGTCAAGCTCAAATTGCTCATGATGAAGAACTTGCTCAATGACTTCATGCTGAAGAAGTAGCAAGAGCAGCTGAAGAAGAAAGAGTGGCTAAGTTTATAGTTGAACATAAGCTATTGACTAAAGAACAAGAAAGTGCTGCTCAAGTTCTAGCTGATAGGGAATTAGCTGCTAAGCTTCAAGAGGAGGAAAGGTCACAGTTCACAACTGAAGAACAAGAACAAGCAATTAGTAACTTATTGGAGCAGATTAGAAAGAGTCAAAGCAAGAAGCAAGCTGCTCAGAAGAAACCTCTTACAAGTAAGGAACAACTGAGTTACATGAAGACTTATCTGAAACATCAAGACAACTGGAAGGAAAAATATTTCAAAGGAAGATCTTATGAAGAAATAGAGGAATTGTACTTCAGTGCTCATAGAAGAATTCAGATGTTCTTAAGAGGTGAAACAGAAACAATTGAGGCAAGCAGAGGTGAGAAAAGAGAAGGTGAGCAATTAGAATATGAGGAGTCCAAAAAGCGAAGGACTGAGGAAGAAAAAAAAGAAGAAGCAGTTGAAGAAGAAGAAGAAGAAGAAGTATTGACTGATGAACAACTTCATGGAATGATGGTAGTAGTTCCAGAAACACTCAATGTGGATCCCATTTCAGCCAAACATCCTATAATTGATAGGGAGATACATCAAGACACATTTGGGAAATGCTAGAAAATTATCAGAGTAGGAGGACAATTAGAAGTGTATAAATTCTTTGAAGACTTGATCAAAGCATTTGATAGAGAAGACTTGGATAAACTTTGGAGTTTAGTTCAAGAGAGGTTCAAGACCACTGATCCTACTGAAGATAAAGACAATGAGTTATGGGTAGAGCTGAAGAGGCTATATGAGCCTGACTCAGGTGATGCTCTATGGAGATTTCAAGCTCATAACTTGGCTACCACATGGAGACTGTTTGAAAACTGTGGAGTTCATAAGGTATCTACTAAAGCAGGAGTGGAAGTCTACATGCTAGTTGAGAAGGATTATCCACTAAGAGCAGATATACTACTTGTCATGCTAGCTGCCAGACTCAAAGTTGGTGAAGAGTCAGAAATGGCAAGAGAATTGATAAGAAAAATATTTCAGCAAGCAGAAGATATGAGGGCTAGAAGACTAAGATTGACATTATAGTGTTTGGAAGAATCCTCACAATCCTCTTAAGGTACTCATTTAATTCAGAAACTTGTTGATTTTGGGTAAATCACAAGTTTAGGGGAGAATTGTTAGGAATTAAATGTTGAAGACTTAGTACTGCTGAAGATAACACTAACAGTACAAACTGCTAGTGTAAGTTGAAGACTGCTGATACAACTAACAATACAAACTGCTAAGTTAGTACTGCTAGTATTAATGAAGATACTGCTGCATGATACTGCTTTAGAAGACGTGTAGAAGATAAGTATAGAAAAGATTGCATTATATCTTGTTTAGTTAGAATTATACGGGTAGATGCTTATCTTATGAACGACTCCTTGTGCTATAAAAGGAGGTCCTAGGTTATATGTTTAGAGAAGTTACATACGTTATTGTTATTGTTAAGATTCAAGGTCTTGTAACCCTAGTGATATCAGAGATCACTCGTATTATTATCTAATAATATTGAATTGTTTGGAGGTATATTCATTGTTCATTGTTCATACATTACTGTTACATTAAACCAACTTTCTAAGTATCATCAAGTAGATTCCGCATACTTGTTGATATAAACTCAAAGTATCCTCAACACATTCTAAGTGTTCTAGATCCTCTCAGAACTTAGTTAGATTAACTTGCTAGCTAAGCTAACCTTGTAAAGGGAACAACACACATAAACCGTGTCAGTATATAGTGACCAAGATGATTGTATCTAGTGACTAAGAAGTTCATTGGTCTTAAGTAATTTTTTTATGATTTAAGTTTTTGTTTAGTTGACACATGTTTCGACAGGTTGTTTCGTAATTTTGATTTGTTGGTTAGTTGTGACTGATCATGACAGGTTGCTTCGTCTTTTGTAAATTTCGGTTTATTGCGACCTGCTGGCTGCTTCGTTTTTTTTTTTTTTGGAACTGTGTGTTAGTTAAGACCTATTTGTTGCTACGTATTTTGATTATATCCCAAGTAAGATCTATTGAGACCTGTTTTTTTCAGGTTGCTTCGTATTTTAGTTCGATCCCAAGTTATATCAATTAGCTTTATGTTTGTTGAAGATTTGATTATTGCTTCAAAGATGAATATTGCGTATAATTTTTGGGTTTCATATTTTGTAACAAGCTAAGCATACAACTTGAGAGAGATGTTAGATTTAGTGGTACGGTAAATAAGGGCCAAGCCATTTAGTTAACTTTGCTTAGTCTCCAAGCTAAGAAAGACCTATTTATATTCTGTAATCCTTTTTGTATTTTATCAATTCAGTAAAAAGTCATTGGTATAATATCGATTGTTCTTTATCTCTGATTACACTTTCTATCTATTCCTTCCATTTATCATCTCTGATTGTCTCATTTCTAAGGAACACGAGGTTAGTGTCAATCAAAATCAATCAAAATTAACCATGTTCATGAATAATTAAATGAACAAAGACAACATGTTGTTGTAACAACATTATATAAAGTTGCACATATCAAAGAATTTATGTGCCTTTCAAACTTCATAACTACTACATTTGAATTTTCAGATTATAACATGTTTAGAAAAGGGCTAATTAGTAATTTACTTGTTGTCATTTGGCTATTTTATTAGACAGAGAGAGAAAGAAGTCAACGACTTGCATTAATAATCAATTTTTGTAGTAGGAAAGAAGCAATGTGTCCCTTGTGTATGTAGTTTAATCAAACTTTTGTATCTTATGGTATTTAGCCTTTTATGATCAAAAGGAATCTTACCCAAAAAACAATTCAAATCCTCCAAATTTGGTACAATTATTGTCGACATAAGACTAATTGTTAATATTGTAGACCACCATGACTTTGAAAAGAATGAAAGACAAACCCAAAGTTACATATATTTTCCAGCCATAGATTAACTTTTCACATAGATGCTTGGTATATTGGTGGGGGCATATGTGATTGTGATAGCGTGCTACACGCATCAGTTTGTGTAAACAAATGAACATAACGAGTATTATAAAGACCGTGCTTCGCTGCGGGATTTTAGTCTGTGTATGCGTAGTTGAAAGTGTTTCAAAAATCACTACACAATGTTAAATTTATTTTAGTGTACGAAAATGCATTAAAGTAGACATTTTTTTATGTTTTATTTTATTTACGAAGTGTTTTGAATATTGTACGAAACTAACACTGTGAATTGTTAAATGATTTTCTTATAATCGTGGTAACTTTGAAATAATCAGAACAAACATTTGTTCTCTAATCTACAAAGCGCACAATTGGACTAATATTTTATAATTTCTTTTTGGATCACATCTATGAAAAATAAATAAACTATACTATTTAGTAAATTTGTAGAAACTAATATCAAAGTTTATTATTATTATTATTATTATTATTATTATTATTATTATTGATTTTAACATCTTTTTATTAGAAATTCAAGATATTTACAAAAAATTAGTGTGAAACTAAGTATTATTTGGGCTCCCACTTCTATAGCTATACAAAAGCTAATCCTACTAAAAATATGAACAGCAGCTCGCGCCCCAATGTCTATAGTCACGAAAACTTTCGGATCCGCTTCAGCAAGGTCATTACATCCTTCTCTAATTCTCCAAGAGACGAGAATGAAAAAGAGAGAAAGCCGTATCCAATGTTTGCACACATAACGCGTGTACGTTGTGTTACATCAACCACCGCACGACCAGACACAAAATAAATCATCCTAATCTGCGTCAAGGGCGAGGACCCTGTCAAATCCACACATACATCAAGCCCTCCACCCCACGAGTAGAGTTACATATCCGTTGGACGTAGGGGTTTGTCACGTCCTCCACTGAGCCCGATATAAACTTCTTTACCAGTTGAAATCCCCGACAGAAAACATATGTTGACAAGGGTATCGTGCACAATGTCATGCCAGTGGTTAATACAAATAATACTATCATACGATACAACAAGGTCTCGATAAATATCCCCCGTAAAGACCCAGAGCAAGCTGAGCACGGCTTCAAAACAGAGAATAGGGGAACACCTAACTGGTATCATAACACACAACGGTAAGTCTTACGGTTCATTGTCTGTCCTAAACCAGAAATCGAAACCGCCCTAAGCCAGTCAGAAGTTAAATACTCCATTTGAGATTTTCACAAGGCCATCCGTCGAAGTTTTAAGAAAAGTAAAAAATATAAGAAATTGTTATATACCCTTGAATCACTTTTGCCAAAATAATATGTTTTATATAGTTTTGAGACAACAAAACCAAAAAAGTTTGAAAGACGGAAAAAAATTTCAACTTATGATTCTTCTAAAGTTAAATGTAACTTAAGAAAGAAGAATAAAAAAAAAAAAAAAAAAAAAAATTAGTGCACGAGGAGTGTTTAGGATTGAACCATTTATCTCTGTGATAAGGGCTAAGCATGTTAACCACTTGAGTTATAAGTCTTAATTGTTTTTGACATTTACTCTATTATACATTAGTTGTGCGGACGACGCCATTTTTGAGCCAAGATATGTTAAACGACATCGTTTGGTTAATGCGGTTGTGTTGTTAACGTGGATGTGTCGTTTGGTTAATTGGGTTCTAAGTTGGGCCATTAAAAAATGTTAGCTTATTGGGTCATTAGATTTTAGTCCGGTTTATTTCTACCCATTTTTATTTTTGTGAAAACGTAGAGGGGGGAGGGGGTGAATACGTTTACCGTTTTTTAAAACTTAAAATTGTTGTATCAAATTTCCAATTTGGCTAGTTCTAATATGAAAACTGTCTGTTGTAGTTTATGTCTACCAAGTTGTCACATAAGTATTATCAACTAATCACAACACAAGTAATCACATAATGCAAACATAAAAGTAAAGAGATAAGTAAAAGAAAGCGCAAACCGAACACGATGATTTATAGTGGTTCGGCTACGGAGCTCCTCTCCGCCCTACTCTACTCCCCGAGTACCCAACTCGAGAGTTACTTCACTAGATCAACAACCTCCCTTTCTTAGGCGGAGAAAACCTTTACACGTTGCTTACTTGTGAAAGTATTTCTAATACTTTGATTACTTGTGAAAGTGGTACTACTAGTGGAAATTGATAAACACTGAATGTGAATATCATGCTCATTTGATGATTGAAGTTCTAATTCTATAGGTGGCAAGGTATTGTTGAGTTGATTCAACGTGTATTTGATTTGGTATGAGTGTTGGACTAAAGGCTTTTTGAGCAATGCACTCAATGGCGTGAATTATGGTGATGTAGGAGTTTGTTGTACTATGGATGAACTTTTGGGTTTCATGAATGTTGAAGATTACAAGAATGGATACTAATTCTTGTGGTTTACTATCGGATGAAGTGTTTGGTTATGTTTGTGAAACCTAGGGGCTGAATGTGACGGGTTGATAAGAGAACACATGTTCTAGTTATGATGGGATGTGAGTTTTAACATATATTGTTAAAATACTTGGGAGTTGATTGTTTCGGATATGACTTTCAATGACTACAATCGTAAGTCAGATATGCTTGAATATTTTGGACGAAATACTTAAGTTGTCAATCCTACTTGGAGAAAAGAGTAACAAGACATGATAATTAGATCTATAACCTAAGTGTGAGTTATGACTCGATGTAAATCTTAATTGTCTTGAAAGATGACATGTTAACCAAGCCAGGCAACATATGTGAGTATTAGACAATATCCACAGTCATGAGTTGGGTTTGTAATCTATGATATATTTGCAAACAGTGAGTCTGGATTAGTTTGGAAGTTGTCAATTTACAAATCAAGCTAGTGAATGAGTAAAGGACGAGAAGATGCAGTGAATGTGTGTACTGATCATAAATACACAGTGGTTTACGGAAGAGATGCCTTGAAGCATTTTTTATGAAATTTGAAACTTTGATTAGATGTGATTATCCTATTGGTGTAGGTGTGATGTCTCGATCCTAATAAGAGTAAGTATTAGTGAATGGAATCCTAATGGTAAGCGTGAGTGATTTTTCAGTGCGAGATTTAAACGAAAATTTGAAAAACTATCTGTTAGTACAGGCGGATCCAAATCACAATACTGGCGGAACCAAAATTTTGGTTCCGTGGGATCCGCAGGTTTAAGACTGGCGGAACCAAAGAATACAACAGGCGGATCCAAAGTTTGGGATCCGTCATATCCGCCATGTGGAAATCCTAATTCTTAACATAGAGATATGCATATTTTGCGTTACCCGCTCAAATTCCAGAAATTCTCCTAAAACATAAATGACTACTAATATGTGATAGAGTAAAGCTAAAAACACATATTCTAACACACGTTTGCACATAGATCAATCAGATGATAATCACTTACCATAAATGGATGTTAAGCCAAACAATGGCTTAAACACGGAAACTTGATAACGAAAATGTTATCGTCCTGCATGACATGATTAGTTCACATGATTATTCAAAGATAAGTTTCTATCCTAATAGCACAACACATCATCATATCATTGTTTGAAATATTCTTATGCCAAACACTCTTTCATAGATACTACATGTTTACGCATTTTAACACTTGACATTAAGTGAGGGTTTGTGCAAGACAATACATTTTAAGACTCTAAACTAGTTTCACTTAGTTCACATTTCTAAGTAAGATATGTAAGATTTTCACATAACATATGCAAACAAAAATATCTAAAACAAACACAGTTTATTAACTTAGTATATACAATCTAGCAAAAGTCCTATTGTGCATCAAACAAGCAATTGCTAAACAAGCAAATAATTGTCATGGAAAAACACTTATGTATATCCTATCAAAAAATGCAATCACAATTACCAACAGGCAAATCATATGTATGCTAATAACTTGAACAGATAGTCACATAGCATGGCATAAGTGAGAAGATACTTTTCGTCACTTTGCGTTTAAATATGAAGATGTATGCCAAGCTTGATTTGTTTCCTTTATATTACCAAATTCTTTAGTTTCAATAGAAATCATATCAATGTTTAAAGGATACCAACATACATTGCTTGACTCAAAAATTTACGTTACTGTGACAAAACAAAACTAAATATTTTGGACAGGTTGTACCTTTGGATTTGTTTTACCTATTTCAATTTAGATTCAGGCCATGATATTATTTTTAAATGAAAGTAGACTCAATTCCCTTCAAAATGATAGGTGGCACGACTCCTACGGACTTACGGTTAATTAGTTATGATTTTTCGAAGTTTGACAAAAAAATTGTAAACAGCACAGACGGATCCGACGGATCCTTTTTGAGGGATCCGCCCTTTATGTGATTTGGATCCGCCGGGACCTGTACCAGATTTACCTAAACACGTGTTTTGACATAGCGAAAGTGTGTGGGACTTGCTAGACTTAATCTTAAGCATATATTACAAATATTTAACAACATTTCTACCTATGTGACTTATCTAAATATTACGGAGGTGATTTTTCAACTAAATTAATGGTTATTCCAAACATTCCCTTAAAAACCTGAGTTTTTCGTAAATTAGCTTTACGCACACAATTTGACGCATAAACCTTTTTCAGAAATCTTCTCTTTTGATTTTTCAAAGACATCTTCACGCTTGTATACAAAGTAATATTTAACAACAAAATTTCAAAGTATACTTAGCGAAACATTTTTCATATTATGTTCTGCTTCAGAGGTAATGTGATACATGGATCTTACTCTATTTTAAAAACCATTTGTTTTGAAAATGAGAGCCAACCCGCTCTGATACCAATTGTGAAAACGTAGAGGGGGGGGGGGGGTGAATACGTTTACTGTTTTTTAAAACTTAAAACTTGCTGTATCGAATTTCCAATTCGGCTAGTTCTAATATGAAAACTGTCTATTGTAGTTTATGTCTACCAAGTTGTCACATAATTATTATCAACTAATCACAACACAAGCAATCACATAATGCAAACATAAAAGTAAAGAGATAAGTAAAAGAAAGCGCAAACCGAACACGATGATTTATAGTGGTTCGGTCACGGAGCTCCTCTCCGCCCTACTCCACTCCCGAGTACCCAACTCGAGAGTTACTTCACTAGATCAACAACCTCCCTTTCTTAGGCGGAGAAAACCTTTACACGTTGCTTACTTCCTTTTCCGGTACTAAGCTAAACACCGAGTTCTACTTCAGGGCAGAACCAACCCAACGTCGCCTATACAATTACCGACACTAAGCTAGATGTCGAGTTCTTTACAAGGGTACAACCACTCCCTACATTGCTTAACCTTTTTTCGGTACTAAGCTAGATACCGAGTTCTTTACACGGGTACAACCACTCCCGACACTCTTTGTGTTTTGAGGACTAAAACACTAACCACACTCACTGATACAAATGATGTTTACAATGATCCATGACATAAATATTCAATGGATATAAATGACTAATCTATATGAACTTCTTGAATAAGAAGTCTTCAATCATTGAGGATGTCAAGTACTCTTGAATCTTCATATGTTGGAATGCTATGGATGATGTCTCATGATCTTGAGCTTGCTTCACAGGATCATTAACAATGTATAGCTTACAACATAATGAAAGTTAGTAACATTATGATCATTATGTAAAGGGTGATTAATATATGAATCTACATGTTTTGCTACTGATCTAAGTGTGTGAAATGAGTGAGGGAATGTGTGTTCTAATGTCTATTGAAAGTTTAAAACCATGGACTACTATTTATAGGAAAACATGTGTAAAACCATGTGTGTAAAACCATGTGTGTAAACCATGTGTGTAAAACCATGTGTGTAAACCATGTGTGTAAAACCATGTGTGTAAAACCATGTGTGTAAACCATGTGTGTAAACCATGTGTAAAACTATTTATAGGAAAACAATTTCTACAAGCCACGGATATGGCGGATCCCATAAATTGGATCCGTCAGTTATACCAATTGGATCCGCGGGTGTCAGACAAAAAATATTTTCACAAATCTTTCCATATCTTTCTATATCTACTATATCTTTCCAAATCTTTTCATATCTACCAAATCTTTCCATATCTACAAGATTTGTCAATGATGTATGCCATGATGTCATGTATATATATTTCCATTTTAAGATTTAAAATGTAAATAATATAAATGTGTATATGTTTGTAACATGTGTCCTAGTGATCATGTAAAATGAGGTTCTAAGTAGAATGATTAGCCTTTTCAAAATACTTAATTACCTAACCGTATTTTAAACATTCTAAATGGTTTGTTAAGGGTCTGATCATAATGCTACATAACAAACATGTACGAACCTGTGTTGTATCATACGAGGACTGGAGAGGTGTTGAATGTATGTTGAGACAATATAAGATTACAAGTAACTTGTACATTTTACGTTATGTATCAAGTTACATATTTGTCATCAATAAAAACAAACGAGATTTCTTGCACTAGCAATCTTCCTAACGAGACTGCTTGCACTAACAGTTTTCTCTCTTATTTAAATTGTATCTCCATGTGTTTCTTTCACCAACCATCATGCATACTTGGGGCATGTCTTAGGACATGCTACATTTTGATCATACCGAGCAAACCCATGGGAGTTTTTCATTCTAATTCTCTCTTTTCCTTCATTTACTTTTATTGAGTTAGTATACCTTAAGTGGGCGGAAAGGAGTAGAAATAAACACCACTTGATCTCTGTTTGCCTTTACTTTTCTAGTATTTTTGTGAAACTTGTGCCATAATAAAATCTTGACATGTTTTTCATTACGTAACTAATTAATTCTTAACTGAGCACACCTACCGTTAAGACTCCAAGGTGTGAGGATAAGCCTTTCCGTTTTCCCCTTATACATTAATCCACAAAAATGAGTGTACCAGTGGCAGTATTAGTCTTTAGAACTCGGCATTTTATATTTTTTTGAGACCACCATAATGAGCATTGCACTGAGGTAACTTAGTGTAATCGGTGTAGCTACAATAAAAGGCAAATATTAGGAATAAACACAAATAGTCCATCCATGTTATGTTTTCTGTATATTGACTTTCACACTGATTAGTCAATCCCCCCGTGAAACCCTTACTTTACTCTCATTATTAGTGTAAGATACAACTAGTTAACCCGTCTGAGCCATTATTTTCATTTTGTTTACACCTTATTAACTGCTTTAAGTATTCTGGAAGGATCGAAAGGAGTAAAATCTAAATATAATGTTCTAGTTTGCTCAAAGTAAGTAAATACAGTTTTTTCGTTACACCCTTACACGTAGCCTACCTTTTAATTCTTTTAAAGTCCATAATTGTGGGTTGTTAGTTGTTGTTGGTTCAATTGGTGGAATACACGGGTCATGTTTGGTATTTTGAGGGTTTGTGAAGAATGTCCGGTTTAGACATTAATCGATCTCAAGTGGGGGAAGGGGGGGATACATCTATGTATTTATCTTTCTTTTTCATATTTAGATGTATCACATAACTTGCCTGGAAAAAAAAGTTATGAGTATTATTTAGTTTATTATTCTTAGCTTATCGTAATTATAAATCAGCTCTTTAGTCGTTATTGTATAGTAGTAAGTATTCCCGCCTCATGTTTCGCCACTAAACCGAGATTATGGTTTATTTGAACGGGTACCTCTTATAATCCCGTTGCCTTTCTATGTATCCTTTCTATTTAAGGTATTAAAGTGGGGAAGGGACATAGAAATGAGTTGTATTTTGTTGAAATTATGTGTTAATGTGCTATAAAAAAAAAAGAAGAAGTGCACAATATTAGCTCATAATTGGTTGGTTCATACGTTGAAGATCGAGTTAATGTGTCATATATGCCTAACTATTATTGAGTACGAAGTTTTAAGGCATCACATTACACTTTATACACATTGACTCGTTATATTGATGATTGTTGAAGACTTCTTATTCTTGAATCGTGGGTTTGGGTTTGTGGAATTGAAAGCAACTAGCGACAAGGGATTGTGGGCTTAGGAATTACTTATTTTTGTTTTTATTTTTACTCCAATACTATAAATGTTATTCCAATATCTTATATCCTATCCTTTATAAACCGTTAGTCTTAAAATTGTGTCAACCCATTTATGTAACAACCGTGATTTTAGCAGGTTAGTCTGACTGTTAGTTTCGATCTATTTAATTTTTGTTTGGTGTGACTTAAGTGCTTTGTGAGGCATATGTGTGATATATGCGTGTATTGGCACTAAATCCCTTTGTGTGACTTTATTGATGTGTTTTGAGTAGTGTTGTTTTGAATAAGTTCATTTTGTTCACTTCGGTGACGTGGAAATGACTTGTGAGGTTTTGTGTTCGGGGTTTTTGTGTAACGAGTTGTGTTCACATTTGCGAGCGTTGGTAAGTTAAGTGGTGTTCGATTTTATGGGTTTTATTAGTATTGAGTGTGAAATTCTATTTTTGGAAACTTTGTTTTGGAAATGATAATTTTCCGAGTGGTCGTAAAAAAAGAAAGTTTATCGCGTAAGATATTAGGTTTCGGTATAGGTTTTTATAAAATAACGAAAATACAAGGTTTTAAGTGTAATAATTAATATTGATAAAAATACATATATATATATATATATATATATATATATATATATATTTAGGGGGGGGGGGCGGCCGAATTTAGGGATTAGAGGGAAAAAGGAAACAAATTTGATTCCAATTACAATTCCTAATAAAAAGGGTTATCTAGAATAATCCCTAGGATATTATAAATACAAAACCAAAACCCCTCACCCTCTCTTTGTTGATATTCGGCCAAACCAACGAACCAAGGAGAAGAAAAATTTAGGGTTTTCATTATTGTGAAGAAAACAAGCTTAAGGTATGCCTAGTAAACCCGAATTCCTTTAATTATTGATTTGATTCATGTAATACAAGTTATGATGGATCTAGGGTTTATGTTAACTTCTGTAAATTAATGTTATAAAGCATGATGGGATCAATAATGAGTAATATTATGATGATTGGTGAAGAGATTAGGGTTTAAAACATGTTAGATATTAAGTTAGGGTTTGGACAGATTCATAGTGCTGTAGAGATTCGAAGATATTTAATAGATGGAGATGAGTTAATTAATGATTCTTGAGTCTAAATTGTAGTTCAGAGAACGAGCTTTCCAAAAATTCCTGCCACGATTGATTTCGAGGTCGGGAAGTCAGTCTAATAATTTTTGCAAGTAAAGATGTCAAAATAGTTAAACCGGGACAGATTTAGGTTAAAAGTATTGAGGTCAAAAGTGGTTTAAAAGTGTAATTTGGGTGAGCATTTCTGGATAAATTGAGTTCTATATTCCCTTTGACTTCCACACGAAGGGTATGCGTTAATAAGTTGTGCAAATATGTTTGTTAGGTCAAAATATTTTGGTGTGCGTTCAGATCCGAATCTGAATAGTTTTTATGTTTGATTTTTCAAAGAGTAATTGTGTGTGTTTATAGTGCATGGCCTTCTGGGAGAATCTTGTATGCTCATGCAAGACCATGGTGAATTTTTGGTGTGAGTTGTGGAGCTTATTTTGTCATGATTTTATGTGGGTTAATGTACCCCAAAAATCTGCGTATTTTGAAAAAGTGTACGCAAGGGATTTAGTGAGTGTAAGTGTTGGTAGTGGTTAGTATGGAGTCTAAGTGATCCATGGTGGTTTACATGAACCATAGACATCCATCGTATGTGTGTTACATGAACTATAGCTTTTAGCTTGGTCACGTGTAATGTGATCTTATTTTATTGTATAGATTTGTGAATTGATAATTTGGAAGCTGCAAGGTTTGAGGTGAGTTTCATAGTCCCATTTTTACTTTGTTTTAACTTGGGATGGGAATGATGCTTGTGTTGAAATATTTTTGAGTTATTGTGATTATGTGGTCGTAAATGCATGGACTTGTAAAAGTTATTATATGTGTACTGCATGTTATGAGATTATTTTGTGGTGATTCTGTGTAGTCCATTTGGAGGGTAGCTATGCTCCCATTATCCAATTGGAGAGTAGTAACTCTACTCACTATTATTTCTGTGTGGTCCGATCGGAGGGTAATGAATTACCCATTATTGTTAACTTGGATCGTGGGCCCGATTTCCGTCCCAATTAATGTTGGTTATTGATATTTGGATCGTGGGCACGATCCGTCCCGTAATGTCCCGTATGTTTGGTTGTGATTGCATGTTAGTTGTATGATAACTATCTTTAATGTCCTGCTATGTTTTATAATCACAGTGAACTGGTTGCATGAGAGATATTGTGTGTCTTAAACCTATGAATCTCACCAACATTATGTTGACGTTTTTAAGCATCATTTTCAGGTGAGCATTCTAAGGCTAAGGTAGAGGGGAGCGACTAGACGAGACTTAGTTGCATTTGAGAACGATTTATCTTTATGATTTATTTGAATATGTTTGATTTTGGATTATGATACTTTATTGTCTTTCGACTAGTACTTATGTTTTTATGGAAGATACCTTTGGAGATTTGTTTTGGGTATTTTTCTTTTGGGGTATCGTTACGACACTTTGTGTCTGTACTTTGCTCTATTATTGTGCATGTAGTATTTCTCTATTTTGACACCATGTGTTGTGATGATATCCATGATGTTGCACTCGCGTTTCCGCCTTGGCGAGGTGTGACAGATTGGTATCAGAGCCTTGGTTATAGAGAAGTAGGTGGTTGAACCTAGACTATAACCTAGGAGTCCCTCATATAGTTGCATTTAGGGCTTATGTATAAGTATGGTATTTATATGTCTATTTTTCTTAAAGTTTATGAGAGATTTGTCGAGTTTTGGACGCCTATTGAACCCCCATACTTAGTATTATATATGTCACTTTTAGCATGGCACCTCTCACGCGTAGCAAGTTTCGTTGGACTATCATTGTTGCTACTGGTTGCAAGAGGATTGGTAGCTTGAAACGGGCTAACAAGAGGATCTTAGTTCCTGCTAGTATGTGTCCATGTAAGATCGAGGAGAAGATGACTCTAGTGAACGTGGCTGGAAAGGAGATAGAAAGGTACGAGACGAAGGTGACCATTAAAGACGGCTACATTATTAGGTACCTTGGAAAGTGTCCCAAATTCCTAGAAAATGGAAGAGAAGTTTGGGCTGAGCCACATAATCTGTATGGGTTTGTGGACCATATAGAGGAGGAAGAAAGGAATCCCGGTAGTGGTTTTGCCAGTCGTCCACTACCACAGCACGAGGGAAACCGGAATGGATGGATAAGTGAAGAGGAAGAGTATGAAGTGGATTCAGATCTAGAGTCTACGACAAGTAGTAGATTTAATCCGAGTTGAATGAGAAGGGCAAACGTTAGGGTAGAGCTCGAGCCGTGTGCAATTCTGTTTGGTTTAGTGTTATGTTTTGGGATGTCTTCTGTTGACTTTTGATGTTTGGTATTATGTTGGATCGTGAATTCCTTTAAATTCGGGAATTTTACCCAAGTAATTAATAATAAGGCTTGAGCGAGTTTGAATATTTTATGTGTGTGATATGTGATTAATGGGTGTATTATGTGATATTAATTTTTGAGTTGTGTATCCATAATTGTAAGGTGTTATTATTGTTAGGTGTGATATTGGAAGCGAGTACACATGTGAAAGGATACATCTATAATTATGGGTGGCCAACATAATTATAAATGTATCACGACACATGTGGACTTATGGCCAATGCTACGCTGACCAATGATGACATGCTTACGTGTGGTAGGAGTAAGTTTAACCTTGATATTTGTGTTAATTATCCCATGTGATGGGGAGTACTTGTGTTAAGTATGAATGTGTATTCGTGAACTTCGTGAACGGCGCCTAATGGTATCAACATACTGTGTGTCCAGGAAATGGCACCAAAAAGACCAAGACGTCCTATTAATAAGTCACCAATGAGTGGAGCCTATCGGACGCCGAAGAAGCAGACGCCGATGAAGCGAAAGCAGACTCCCACTATTGGAGAGAGTAACCCCATCTTCCAGCAAATGATTAATCAGCAATTGGAAGCTCTACTGCCAGAGATTGTTGGCCATGTAAGTGCACAAATGGGTGATGGAGCTCGACCTAGTGGTGCTGGAAGTGGTGGGGGTGGCAACAACGGATGCTCCTACAAAGAGTTTATGGCTTGTAAGCCTAAAGAGTATGATGGTAAGGGTGGTGCGATATCGCTCACTCGATGGATAGAGAAGATGGAAGCAGTGATGGATATTAGTGGCTGTGCTGAAGCCCAGAAAGTCAAGTATGCAACAAGTTCTCTAATCAATAAGGCTTTGACTTGGTGGAACACGCAAGTTCAAGCTAGGGGTAGAGTTGCTGCGATGGGAATAACTTGGGAAGATTTCAAGGCCTTGATGATGGAGGAGTTTTGTCCAAGGAATGAGATGCAAAAATTAGAGGAAGAATTTTGGAACCATGCAATGGTTGGAGCTAATCATGCGGGGTATACTGACATGTTCCATGAGTTAGCTAAGTTGGTCCCTCACTTGGTAACTCCTGAGTCGAAGCGTATCGATAAATACATTCGTGGGTTGGTTCCACAGATTCGTAGCATGGTTAGGGCTACAGAACCCGCGAAACTCCAGAGTGCTATTCAGAAGGCTGGAGCATTAACTGATGAAGCGGTTAGGAGTGGGGTACTCGCGAAGATGAGTGAGAAGAGGAAGGAGGAGACTGAAGCAGGTTATCAGGTTAGTTTTGGTGCTGACAATAAGAGAACAAGGAATGGGAGAGGGTTCATAGCGGTGAATCCTGTGGTGGCAGCAAGTCCTGCGATGGTAGCTACTCCGGCTGTGACTGGAAACACAGACAGAAGGGGGTACACTGGTTTTGCTCCCAAATGTGTTAAATGTAATGGTTATCATCATGAGCAGGCTACGTGTCGTACGTACTTTAAGTGTAACAAGCCTGGACACTTTGCTAGGGAATGTCGTACAGTGATTACTCAAGCGACTCCAATCGACTCGGTTGGCGCAAGATATAATCGTAAGGCATGTTATGAGTGTGGAAGTACGGATCATCTTCGGAATGTGTGTCCCAAGCTGAACAGGGCACCTGGTCAGGCGGGGAACAGATTGGCAATTGAAGGAGGCCAAGGGCAAGGGTATAACAAGAATGCAGCTAGAGGAAAGGTGTTCACCATGAATGCAAACGAGGCGCGTCAAGACCCGTACATTGTTACTGGAACTTTCTCTCTAAATAGTCATTATGCTACTACTATATTTGATACGGGTGCGGATTACTGCTTTGTGTCCACTGAATTTGCTAAATTGTTGAATGTTGAACCTAGTGAACTTAGGTCTAGTATTGTGATTGAGATAGCTAGTGGTGGGGAGGTAGAGGTTGACAAGGTTATTCGTAGGTGTACTATAGTGTTAGAGGGCATTCCGTTTATGATTGATTTGATACCTTTTGGGCATGGAAGTTTTGATGTGGTGATAGGGATGAGTTGGTTGTCTAAGCATAAGGCCGAGGTTATATGCAACGAAAAGGTAGTTCGTATTCCTTTAGAGAGTGGTGTTATACTTCGAATACAAGAAGAATGCTTAGGGAATGATTTGAAATCCCTTAAGAATGCAAAAGCTAAAGAGCTTAAGATAGAAGAGATTCCTGTGGTGTGTAAATTTCCTGGCGTTTTTCCTGAAGACTTGTCTGGGTTGCCTCCAATCCGTCAAGTTGAATTCCGTATTGAATTGATTCCTGGATCGGCACCTGTGGCGAAATCCCCATATCGTTTAGCACCCTCTGAGATGCAGGAGTTGTCCGCGCAGTTGCAAGAACTTCAGGATAAGGGGTTTATCCGACCCAGTCACTTTCCGTGGGGAGCACCTGTGTTATTTGTTAAGAAGAAGGATGGTTTGTTTCGGATGTGTATTGACTATCGAGAATTGAACAAGTTAACGGTTAAGAATCGGTATCCTCTTCCTAGAATCGATGATCTCCTTGACCAGCTGCAAGGCTCTCGATTCTTTTCGAAGATAGATCTACGTTCTGTTTATCATCAGTTAAGAGTGTATGAGGAGGATATTCCGAAGACTGCTTTTAGGACTCGTTATGGACAATTTGAGTTTACAGTTATGCCATTTGGGCTGACGAATGCACCTGCGGTGTTCATGGATCTAATGAATCGCATTTGTAAGCCTTATTTGGATAAATTTGTGATAGTGTTCATCGATGATATATTAGTCTACTCTAAGACTGAGAAGGAGCATGAAGAGCATTTGAGGTTGGTCCTTAAGTTGCTGGAGGAGGAAAAGTTGTACGCTAAGTTTTCAAAATGTGAGTTTTGGCTTAGAGAGGTACATTTTCTTGGTCATGTAGTTAATAGTGAAGGTATACATGTAGTCCCTGGAAAGGTTGAAGCGGTCAAGAATTGGAAGGCTCCTATGCAGTGTTGCAAAACAAGGCCTAGTTGACCGATTACTCCCCGAGTACTCGCTACAAGGTAGGTCGCCGAGTATAGCTGAGTTGGCCGAGTACTCCGAGTACTCCCCGCATAGGCCGATTTGAGCCCCGAGTACTCCCCCGATTAGGCCGAGTACTCGCTCCAGGGTAGGTCGCCGAGTACAAGCCCAAACCGAGTTTTGCAACACTGCTCCTACGACGCCGTCAGAGATACGTTCCTTTTTAGGATTGGCAGGGTATTACAGACGATTTATCGAAGATTTTTCGAAGATTGCCAAACCCCTCACATTGTTGACCCAGAAGAATAAGAAATATGTCTGGGGAGAGGAGCAAGAGATGGCTTTTCAGACATTAAAAGATAAATTATGCAATGCACATATTCTGGCGTTTCCAGATGGACCAGATGACTTTGTGGTGTATTGTGATGCGGCGAAACAAGGTTTCGGATGTGTACTAATGCAGAGGGGAAAAGTGATAGCTTATGCATCCCGACAACTCAAGATTCACGAGATGAATTATACCACTCATGATTTAGAGCTTGGTGCGGTAGTGTTCACCCTCAAGAATTGGAGACATTACCTTTATGGCACAAAGAGTGTTGTTTTTACGGATCATAAGAGTCTTCAGCATATCTTCAATCAGAAGGAGTTGAATATGCGACAGAGAAGATGGATTGAATTATTTAGTGATTACGATTGTGAGATTCGCTATCATCCGGGAAAGGCGAATGTGGTGGCTGATGCGTTGAGTAGAAAGGAAAGGAATAAGCCTAAGCGTGTGCGAGCTATATGCATGACCTTGCAATCGGGAATCAAGAGGAAGATGTTGGCAGCACGAGAAGAAGCCCTTAAGGATAAAAATGCAACAGCTGAGATGCTGCGTGGGTTGGATCAAAAAATGGAGAAAAAGGAGGATGGTGGATTATATTTCTCGGATCGGATATGGGTTCCGATGGTGGGAGATGTAAGAAAGTTGATCATGGACGAAGTACATGAAACGAGATACTCAATTCATCCAGGATCTGACAAGATGTATTATGATCTTAGAGATGCCTATTGGTGGCCAGGAATGAAGAGGGAAATAGCTGAGTATGTTAGTAAGTGTCTAACTTGTTTGAAAGTTAAGGCTGAACATCAGAAACCCTCTAGATTGCTGCAACAACTGCCGATCCCTGAGTGGAAGTGGGATAATATAACGATGGATTTTATTACTAAGTTGCCTCGAACAAGTAATGGACATGACACGATATGGGTCATAGTGGACAGGCTGACAAAGTCTGCATATTTTCTGGCCATTCGTGAGGATTATAAGATGGAGAAGCTGGCAAGAATTTATATCAATGAGATTGTGGCACGGCATGGTGTGCCAGTGTCTATCATATCTGATCGTGATAGTAGGTTTACCTCACGGTTCTGGCAGTCGCTGCAAAAGGCTTTGGATACCCGTTTAGATATGAGTACAGCTTATCATCCACAGACGGATGGGCAAAGTGAACGAACGATTCAGACTTTAGAAGATTTACTTAGAGCATGTGCTATCGATTTTGGAGGAAGCTGGGATAGTTATTTTCCTTTAGCTGAGTTCTCCTATAATAACAGCTATCATTCCAGTATTAGGTGTGCACCATTTGAAATGTTGTATGGGAGAAAATGTAGGTCACCGATTCTATGGGCAGATGTTGGGTCAAGCCAACTAATTGGTCCTGAACTAGTACAAGAGACTACGGATAAGGTGTTTCGGATTAAGGAAAGACTTAAGGCAGCAAGGGATCGCCAAAAGAGTTATGCGGATAATCGCCGTAAGCCCTTAGAGTTTAGTATTGGTGATCTTGTGATGCTGAAAGTGTCCCCTCGGAAGGGTGTTGTGCGTTTCGATAAGAAAGGCAAATTACCACCGAGATATGTAGGACCGTTTGAGATTACGGAAAGGATTGGGCAGGTGGCATGTTGATTGAAGTTACCTGAGGAGTTAAGCGGTGTACATGATACGTTTCACATATCTAATTTAAAGAAATGTATGGCGGATGCTAGTCTGCATGTGCCATTAGATGAGATTAAGGTTGACAAGACCCTTCATTTTGTCGAAGAACCTGTTGAGATTATGGACCGAGAGGTCAAAAGTTTGAAATGTGGAAAGATAGCCATAGTAAAGGTGCGTTGGAATTCGAAGCGTGATCCTGAGTTTACTTGGGAACGTGAGGATCAGATGAGGTCTAAGTACCCAACTTTGTTTGCTGATGTGGTTGGTAAGGCAAGTAGCTAAATCTCGGGACGAGATTTCCCTAAGTGGGGGATGATGTAACAACCGTGATTTTAGCAGGTTAGTCTGACTGTTAGTTTCGATCCATTTAATTTTTGTTTGGTGTGACTTAAGTGTTTTGTGCGGCATATGTGTGATATATGCGTGTATTGGCACTAAATTCCTTTGTGTGACTTTATTGATGTGTTTTGAGTAGTGCTGTTTTGAATAAGTTCATTTTGTTCACTTCGGTGACGTGGAAATGACTTGTGAGGTTTTGTGTTCGGGGTTTTTGTGTAACGAGTTGTGTTCAAGTTTGCGAGCGTTGGTAAGTTAAGTGCTGTTTGATTTTATGGGTTTTATTAGTATTGAGTGTGGAATTCTATTTTTGGAAAATTTGTTTTGGAAATGATAATTTTCCGAGTCGTCGTAAAAAAAGAAAGTTTATCGCGTAAGATGTTAGGTTTCGGTATAGGTTTTTATAAAATAACGAAAATACAAGGTTTTAAGTGTAATAATTAATATTGATAAATATATATATATATATATATATATATATATATATATATATATATATATATATATATATATATATATATATATATATATATATATTTAGGGGGCGGCCGAATTTAGGGATTAGGGGGAAAAAGGAAACAAATTTGATTCCAATTATAATTCCTAATAAAAAGGGTTATCTAGAATAATCCCTAGGATATTATAAATACAAAACCAAAACCCCTCACCCTCTCTTTGTTGATATTCGGCCAAACCAAGGAACCAAGGAGAAGAAAATTTTAGGATTTTCATTATTGTGAAGAAAACAAGCTTAAGGTATGCCTAGTAAACCCTGATTCCTTTAATTATTGATTTGATTCATGTAATACAAGTTATGATGGATCTAGGGTTTATGTTAACTTCTGTAAATTAATGTTATAAAGCATGTTGGGATCAATAATGAGTAATATTATGATGATTGGTGAAGAGATTAGGGTTTAAAACATGTTAGATATTAAGTTAGGGTTTGGACAGATTCATAGTGCTGTAGAGATTCGAAGATATTTAATAGATGGAAATGAGTTAATTAATTATTCTTGAGTCTAAATTGTAGTTCAGAGAACGAGATTTCCTAAAAGTCCAGGCACGATTGATTTCGATGTCGGGAAGTCAGTCTAATGATTTTTGCAAGTAAAGATGTCAAAATAGTTAAACCGGGACAGATTTAGGTTAAAAGTATTGAGGTCGAAAGTGGTTTAAAAAGTGTAATTTGGGTTAGCCTTTATGGAAAAATTAAGTTCTATATTCCCTTTGACTTTCACGCGAAGGGTATGTGTTAATAAGTTGTGCAAATATGTTTGTTAGGTCAAAACATTTTGGTGTGTGTTCAGATCCGAATCTGGATAGTTTTTCTGTTTGATTTTTCAAAGAGTACTTGTGTGTGTTTTTAGTGCATGGCCTTCTGGGAGAAGCTTTTATGCTCATGAAAGACCATGGTGAATTTTTGGTGTGAGTTGTGGAGCTTATTTTGTCATGATTTTATGTGGGTAAAAGTACCCCAAAAATCTGCGTATTTCGAAAAAGTGTACGCAAGGGATTTAGTGAGTGTAAGTGTTGGTAGTGGTTAGTATAGAGTCTAGGTTATCCATGGTGGTTTACATGAACCTTAGAAATCCATCGTATGTATGTTACATGGACTATAGCTTTTAGCTTGGTCGCGTGTAATGTGATCTTATTTTATTGTATAGATTTGTGAATTGATAATTTGGAAGCTGCAAGGTTTGAGGTGAGTTTCATTGTCCCATTTTTACTTTGTTTTAACTTGGGATGGGAATGATGCTTGTGTTGAAATATTTTTAAGTTACTGTGAATATGTGGTCGTAAATGCATGGACTTGTAAAAGTTATTATATGTGTACTGCATGTTATGTGATTATTGTGTGGTGATTCTGTGTGCTCCATTTGGAGGGTAGCTATGCTCCCATTATCCAATTGGAGAGTAGTAACTCTACTCACTATTATTTATGTGTTGTCCGATCGGAGGGTAATGAATTACCCATTATTGTTAACTTGGATCATGGGCGCGTTCCGTCCCAATTAATGTTGGTTATTGATATTTGGATCGTGGGCACGTTCCGTCCCGTAATGTCCCGTATGGTTGGTTGTGATTGCATGTTAGTTGTATGATAACTATCTTTACTGTCCTGCTATGTTTTATAATCATAGTGAACTGGTTTCCTGAGAGATATTGTGTGTCTTAAACCTATGAATCTCACCAACATTATGTTGACGTTTTTAAGCATCATTTTCAGGTGAGCATTCTAAGGCTAAGGTAGAGGGGAGCGACTAGACGAGACTTAGTTGCATTTGAGAACGATTTATCTTTATGATTTATTTGAATATGTTTGATTTTGGATTATGATACTTTATTGTCTTTCGACTAGTACTTATGTTTTTATGGAAGATACCTTTGGAGATTTATTTTAGGTATGTTTATTTTGGGGTATCGTTACGACACTTTGTGTCTGTACTTTGCTCTATTATTGTGCATGTAGTATTTCTCTATTTTGACACCATGTGTTGTGATGATATCCATGATGTTGCACTCGCGTTTCCGCCTTGGCGAGGTGTGACAATTTACCTTTTAGAATAGTTGCATTCTAGACTCTAGTGGTGAATATTAGTATCCTTGCCAAGCCTATGTTAGAATACTCGTCATGACTGAGCAATTGAGTGATCACCCAAAAATGAACACATAGATTAGTTTGATTTCATTTCCTTTTTCGTGAGGTTCTCTGTTTGAAATCTTCTAGCTTAGGTGATTTTAAATTCTTATTTTCCAGTTTATACTTGTAAGATATCTTTTTGAAAATTGTTAATCAGCTCTACTTAAGTGTAAGTAGAAGTCAAGTGGTGGAATATATGATAACATCAAATAATGTATTGTTTCTACTATTAATATCCTGTGTGTATTGCCTTGTTTTATATTGTTTTATGTGAATCTCGTACTTAAATCCCTCATATTTGCAAATTCAGATATAAATAGGCATTGGAACGGAAATATGCGAAAAAGGCCAAAACTGGACGAAAAACTTGAAAAAGCTGGATATACGCTATACACGACGACGATGACCCACAATGCCTATGCCTTAGTCAAGATAGTAATTCGATACCATTTTATCCAGAGAGTTATAAGGTGTATTGTATCACATTTGCATACGCCGTATATGATATAAGGATTATTTGACCATGAAGTTATTAAGACACCTACAGCGTAGATGGCTCGCCAGACCTACGCCGTAGTCAGGAAGAGTTACGAGGCGTTTTTTATCAGAGAAATATACGGTGTAATCAACTCGAAAGCCTTACGCCGAATTGAATAACTTGGACGCCAAGATGAGATAATTACAAAGGTTAAATCCGGTCAATTCATATGAAGTTTGAAATATAATATAAAAATAATTGATATTGTATTTTTGGTGGAGTTCGGTACACAACAAGAAAGAAAAGAAAAAGAAAGAAATGATGAGGGGCCTTTTACGTACAGTTCATTGATAGTTTCAACCTATATATATAATTCAACACATCACATATGTGTGGTTCTTTTATGTGGGATGTGCCCGACGAAAAACAAAGGGTTTAACCCTTTGTTCGGCTGGTGTTGTTCACGCAAGGAGAAGAAGGGAAATCCCTTCGGGGATTCCCATGACATTCGACTAGAGTGAATCGAGAGCAAGATTTAGCACGATATGTACACGACACTTACACAATTAAAGTTTGATTTAATTTCATTAATCTTCATTGATTTGATTTATGAAACCTTCACCATTATTTGTTTGTGTTATGTTATTTATTATGCTTGATTTGATTGTTCTCTATATGTTTGTTTTGTTTATGAATCTTTAGTTTAATTAATTCAATCTTATACTTCAATTAATGATTTTAGAGGAAAATTTATTATGTGCGCCTTAAGACCCTTATGCCTTAGTTGAAGTAATTCATAAAAAGGTGTAAGCCAATATCTATGAATTGTCTATTTATAGGAGTGGGGGTGTTAGTGGGAAACACATGGGCGCATCTCATAGGTTAGTTGGTGGACTTAGTGATTGTGAACCGGATAGGTTATTTCCTCATGCAGGGTTAGGTATTCGGGAGTCATAGGTTAGTGTCACAACTAAAAAATCAACCCCAATGACCTTATAGCCTACATTAAAATTGTGGTTAAATAGTGTTTGATTATTTGGCTTATTAGATATCTTAAGTGTTTGTTGCGCGATCTCGTGATTTGCTAGTATCTATGATTACTTAGTCCCTGGTAGGTTAGTGCGTAGGAGATCATCCCAAATCTAGGCTATTAGGATGATCGAGAGGCTTGGCACCCTCTTGGTTCTGTAAGGGTTGATCATATCACCGCCTAACTAGGAATATATACTTAAGAACTGCGGGTTAGATGTTTATTACTGGCACTAATAGGCATTTAAATGTCAAGAGGTGGGACTGTTGACATTGGCAAATCACTTAGGATAGTTGGGCGGTTAATGACTAGTCCCTAGTAAAAACTAAAGGTAGTGTATTGGTTACGATGATCATTCAGATCAATAACTAGGGATTATAGGCTAGGTTACAGATGATCATTCGGGCCTAGTGATGTTAGAACTACTGATAAGTTGAGAATTAGACATTTCACCTAGGATTATAATTATTGGACTTAGAAGAATTGACTAGGCAAATGCATTTATCCCTCTTAGTTGAATACCATTGAATCACCATTTTAGTAGTTTAGAATACTTAAACATGATCACCTGGATCTAAAACAAAACTTGATTATTTCATTGCTTTCTAGGTAGAGTCTCATTTCGATTAGACAACTAGAATTCACACACCGTTCTTAATGTCGACACCCGTACTTACCAATCACTACACAACTACACGATAGAGTACACCACTCTTAAGTGTGTAGATATAGTCTAGTTAATATAGGTCTTTATAAATTTAAAACCTGACTAGTCTATTTTAGGCACATTAACTTTCAAATAGCATCTAGCAAGTGATGGTACATGAAAAAACACAAATGTTTAGTAACTAGGATTTTCACCCGTGCATTGCTGCAGATTGTTTAAACACAATAATAGTGTAAGTGTTGGTAGACCAAATTCAATACGAAGTGTTGCAATTCAAAAGAAAGTAGCAAATTTCTTTATCCATCGAGAATAAACAAATCATAAACGATGTTCTAATAAAAGATCTAATTTTTTTTAAAAGCAAGCAATTATTATTGGATAACTCAAACATTTGTTTTTGAAAATAAGATACATACAAAGTTACAAAAAATCATTTTATTCCTCCATGGCTTCAGTTCTTGCAAATAAGATAAATCGCCTTCATTCCTTCATACCTTAAAATCTTCCTAATGTGCCATTAGCAACAAAATCGTTTTCACGCTCTTGTCCAAATCAACTATTGCTTCTGAAACAATCATTTTTTTATCTATATGGGTAAATCATTCAACTGATCAAACTATTCCACTGATCAAACTCTTCCAGGTTTGAAAGCAAGGGAAAATAAACTTTCAACAAAACCAAGAAGTAACAAACCTCAACGCATCCGATTAAACAAAGCAATAAATTTTCCACATTGGGTGTAAGGCACAAACAATATACCACTGTCATTTTCAAGGCAGATAAGCCAGATAGAAGTTGATGATACCTGAGATGACCAATGATGTAACCCGATCCATAGGCGATAATTGTGACATGATTAGGCTGTGGAAAAAGCGTATACTAAAATGAATATGTCGGATATGCAATATCGGTAAAATGCATGCAAGCAGAGATCTAAAAAAGTTAAAATTTAGAAAAATCCAAAACCAAGGTACGTTGATCCGATGCTAAAGTGTAGTTTAAAGTCGATGACGCATTAGCTTATATACGGACGGTTTGATCTTTATGTATTTTACTATCACAACAATGACAATTTAAGTTCAATGTGGATTAGGATTAGGAACTTCTGGTGATGAAAATCCCTCTTAAACCGTCAAACATAGCCTTTATATCGATTTTTTCCACTCTCTTCAACCAAAAATCATGGGCTGCAACCAATCTGTTCTGTAACAACTATCGGTAGCCACGTACACAAAAATCGCATAGTAATAACACCACACATGAGAAGACAAATTGAGATACAAAAAATGAGACTCCCAATATAATTAATAGGTAACAAAAATCATGCAACAACAATATAGTCTAAAGCCTGAAAAAGTATTGGAGGTCCCTAATATAATCTAAAGCTAATACACATCAAATGTCAACATTCTAATGAGCACACCCACAAATATAATCTAAAACTAATTTGTAAATCGCCTGTAGGGAGATCTCTGCAGCGGAACTGAGTTCATTTCCCAAAAAAACTCAGCAACCATATACTTCTATTCATAAAAAACACTCCACACAAATGCTTTGATGCTGCAAACATACAATAGAATTTTTATCAAGCTTAAATACTCACACAAAACAACGAATTATTTCTATCAATCGTCATATCAGTCAATTTCAGGCTACCCGACACATGTTTCAGGAATTTTGCATGTCACCTTTAAATTGCACAGACATCTAAAGCAACATTGTTATAAAACCAGCTTTTTAAACCACAAATCACACCTTAAAGGATATCAGGACACACTTACCTTGGACATCCAAAAAAAAAAATAAAAAAATGTACCATTTACGATAGGAGCAGTTATTTTCACAACTCACATATAACATATGAAAGCAGTTACCGCAACCACATACAAGACTTTAAAAAATGTCTCGGACCTCATAAGACTACAGGCAACACATAATGTATAAACTAAGCACGTATCACCATATATCAGACTTTAAAAAGTAATACAAACCTTAAACAAACAGAAGCACAAAAATTGTATGTGTCCTGAAGGGCACAGAATCCCCACGATAGCAGCATCAGTAGCAAGCTGAAAATATAAAATCAGATTCTAAATGAGCTTTGGAACTTTAAAGACGACCAAGAAAGTACATTAAAAGACATCAAACCGAAAATATAATCAAATATGTGTACTTTCTTCCCAAACGCACTCTATATACTGACACAATAACTTGTAAAGCAACAAACACTTTCCATTTTTACCCAAACTACAAATTAGTTTAAGTGCGCAAATCACAAAGGCAGTTTCTGTCGTCCGGTTTTTCCAATACAAAATCACAGCTCTCAAAGTAAATGAACTCCGATGATAACATCAAAAGATGACCATCAATAATTCAACATAAAACAATAGAACAAACAATATGTACGTAGCACTTTTGTTTTTGGTCTATCAACTTTTGTGTGTATTCATCATCTCCATTGCCATATATTAAATTTTTACCGAAACAATCAATAACAAACCTCACAGGAATTCATTTAGCCAGGGAAACGAATCTTGTGGCATATATGCAAGTAATCCACTAGTCAATAGCGACACATTTTTCCTCAATAAAAAATAAATAGATAAATAAATTAAATTAAACAGTATAGCTTGCACGATAGTTCCATTAGACTCCAAGCCATAATTTGTAACAAAAACCACCTCCAAATTAGATTTTCAAAACGTAAGAGAATCATTGAAACCCCACGTACAAAAACCCTACAGAAATATTAGATCAGTTAAAAAACATTGTTGCATTATACGCTATATGGTTTTTGCCGCAACAAACCTAAAGTTTGATGCAAAATACACTTGATTTCATGCTAGTCGATTTAAATATAGCATTGAGAAGCTTCAAAAGTAGACTGGACATGAACCCCTACGAAAAGAGCAAGATTGAAGGTTCTAGGGCTCGATTTGGGTGGTTTTAGGGTTGTTCCTGCTCGTTGGTGACCACAGCGGCCATCACCACCATCGTCGTCACCACCACCACTCCTCTCATCTCTTCTCCTTTCTCCTTCGTTTGTCCGTGTGGTATGGTAAAACCACCCCCCCATTTTTGTTTATTTATTTACCGAATATATAAACTTTTGTGTTATGTTTTCGTTGATCTAAATTTATATAAACAAGTTACTAAATTTCGTGGATTAAAATACGGGTTTAAAAACTTTTCATATAGTTTTATGGATTAAAACTTGGTATAGAAACACTTTGAAAGCTTTCATGTGGTAAGAATCTGGAAAAGGGTGTTCGACTTGTCGTTTTGGACCTCGAGTTGTGATGGATTGGTGGTTTCTTGGTCTCGTTATTATTTAGTTCAGGTTTACGGTCAGCGGTTGTTCAAGCTTATGTTTTAGTCCATTTCCAGCTGACTTGTTAAGCTTATTTTTTGTTGTTATTTTAGGATAAACAAAGCTTAGGGTGCGCCTATTGTAGTTCTCGGTTTACAATGGTAATAAATGAGGATGTTCGTTTTTTTCTGCCATCGAGTCTACGAGACACCCAAGAAGGTGTGATTGTCTGTTGCTTCTGTCATGGTAAGGAAACCCACATAGGGTGTGCTTGACTTTTCAATGCGGGTTGATATAAAATTTAGGTTGTGCTTTGGGATTGTGTAAATATTTGTGTTGCGTTTTCATTTATGAGGCACATTTGGTTTGAGAAAATGATATTCCTGTTTTCAGTCAAGTAGGGTTGCGTTCGAGCCCATTGTCTAGTTTATTGAGTGAGAGTTTGCGTTTGTGTTTTATGTTTGGGTCGAATAGGCACAACAGGCCACTAGGGCGCATTTGGGTTAAACTACGGGCTTAAACCCTACCAAAAGTATGTGTGATTGTTTAAATTGGGCCTCAAGCCCAAGTATCAAGTTTAAGTGGTCTGTTTGGTAGTATTATGTTAACAAGCCTAATGGGCTTGGATTTGGAATCTAAGTAGAGTTCTAATTTTGTGTTTCAGATTTAATTTATATTGGTAACAGGCTAACGTGATCTATTTTGTTTTGACATAATACTCATTGGGAAGTTTCGGATACTTTTGGATCGTTACATCGAGATTTGGACAAAATAAATACTTAACAAATTATAAATATTGGATTGTGACTTGGATTATTTGGACAATTATTGTATTATATTGATATCTCTTGGACATTGGGAAATTTGGACTTATTGGACTTGAAACGAATGCAATATATTAGACTCATGACGAATTTAATATATTTGATTCGCAACGAATATACAATATGGCAATAATGTCTAATAATCAATGGATATTTTATTAATTTGCTATTAAATCGTTTTGAGGAAATTGAATTTGGTAAAGTCACGATAACTGGGGAACGTTGTATAAACGGACGTGTTATGCCGAAATTTATAAAACATTTCCTAACTCATGTTTTTATTTTAAATAACTTTTATTAAACCTAAATGACTTTTCTAAGCTATTTGGGGTTATGGGATAAATACCGAAACGTACAAACTGACTTATTTTATTGACGTATTCTTTGTCATTTCTTTTCCGACTTGAGTCAGCGCCAGTATTTACTTGACTATAATATATGGGGACATATATTATACTTTGGCGTGAGTTGTATTTAGAATCTATGTTTTCTTACCACCATACGAAATGTTGATACAAAAACTTGTTACAAGTAATGATATGAATAATCCAAGAAAACTACAACACGTTGTCTCTTGTAGACTTAATTATTGTGCGAGACGTAATTTAAGATAACCGTATACGTATTAGGCTGTGCTGATATCGTCCGTTGTGACTGTCTCCTGGATACCGTTGTGATTAGCTCTAGATGCCAATTGTGTCAGTCGTGATAGTTGCATTGTTGTGGCTAAGGTGAGTTCATAGCCCCTACTTTTACTGGTTTTAAAACTGTGTTGGGGGAGAATACATGCTCGTTTTAAATAAACTTAATGATTATTCATTTAGATACGTGAATTGTTTACGCAAGACTCGACTGTTGGTTGAAATATTTGATGTGGTATTTGAATGAGTTATGTGCTTACCTATTACCTATGTGATTATTTTCCTCGTTGGACTTGAAATGTTTTGGGGCATGATATATGCTAAACTTGCTTATTGATTTGACATGAATTGTGTGTGTGGTTATGAAACTGTTACGCGAACTGGCTAAGATTATTATAACGTGCTGCAATAGTGCAGGATTATTGTTACTTGCTGCAATGGTGCAGGATTATTATTATGCGTGCTGCAATAGTGCAGGATATTAATATATGGTGCACCTATAGCGGATTATTGTTATGATATGAGACATTCCTTGAGTTCGGCTCATGACGTGGTTTATGTGACTTAGCCAGCGTAACAGATAAATTTGCGTGACAATATATGAGTGTAGTATCTGTATGATTGATTATGGTTCAAGTTGTTTGATTGTGGTTTTGTTTGCGGATTTTGTTTTAGGAATTATGAATTTGGCAGTGTGAGCCTACAATATATTTGATCTGTTGGGAATGACTGTTTGAACTTGAAAACCTTGTGGTTCAACTATATTGTTTTAAACTTAAACCTATGAACTCACCAACCTCATGTTGACACTTTTAGTGTGTATTCTCATGTTTAAGGTGATAGCAAACTGTTGGAAGGCGCTTGGCAAGGGGCACGGTTATAGATGACTTTGATATATATTTGGGACCGCTTTATTATTATGGGCCTATATTTCCGCATTATTTTTGGAAGATATAAATTTAATACTTTTAATAATGAAATATCTTCTACACGGTTGTTGTAAAACCGTTCTTTGTACTTTGTGTTGTGATACCAAATTTATTAGCACCCTAGTGACAAGTATGCTTCCGCTGGACCCGATTTTGGGGGTGTTACATATTGGTATCAGAGCTTAGGTTATAGAGAACTTGGTATATGTTTGAAACCTAGACTATAACCACTTTTACAAAAACTTAACTCTATGACCGCCACGTACCTGCCTACCAAGCTGATGCCTCGTGTGTTATTTTGTTTGAGGATATAATTGATGAGATGATTAATGGTATATTTGATGAGTTGATTGATGATATATTTGATGAGATGTGTGCCTGACTATTGGACAATTTATGTCTACCTGCCTTAGTTGTGCACTATAAGCATTTCCATATGCTTATGCATGCACTGTACCTATCACATATTTACGCTATTTCCTTGCGTAATCTCACTATTTGATTTCGAGTTCGGACACTTGTTGTGGTTTTCAGAACGATTTTGGAATGTAATGGACATATTACTAGTATAACTGGGTCGAGTATTTCAAATTTATTGAACCTAGGGTGAATGTAGACTGATCACCTATATTCAACCAGGGACAGTAGTACATAGCCTGATCACCTATGTCTGACTCAGAGGTGAATCTTGCAATACTGGGAGTAGTTATAATAGGATTATGTCCGGATGCGTTTTGATTTTGATTTTGGAATGGAAAAGTTTTGTGGGTGTACACGAGCATTGAATACCTTGAAAGTTTACCCCACACACGACACACTGGCATCACGACACCTCATGAACCGTAATACTCCTGGCACCGCTATACTTCTCTGTTTATATGAACTTCTGGTTTTTCGCCGTCTACCGTAGTTTGCACCAGGACGGGTTAGACCCGATTGACACCGTTTGAATCCGATTTGCTTATCCGTAACTCATTGAGATTGTATTAAGCCCATTTGAGCTTATTGGAGTGTTTGGACTTGATTTTGGCTACTTTGGATTTGATTGGCTACTTTTGGATTTGGTTTTGGCTATGTTAGATTTGGTTTTGGTTATGTTTGATTTGGTTTTGGCTATGTTTGAATTTGGATCGCTGGATTTTGTGATTTTGGACCTCATTCCAGATTTGGATTTGTTATTCGGCCTTGATTTGTTGTGGTTTTGTTACAGTCGCCTCTAACCTAAGCCTTGTGCTCAATCGATGTTGTTCAATCAAAGTTGTTCAATGAATGTTGTACCTTCCGCTTCAATTACTATGTACATTACTGATTCAACCGACTGATTGCTAGTAGCAATCAACATCCTCCCTCAGAGTTGTACTCTGAACTCGCTAAACGCTCCATTTTGCAGAGATTCCATGCCCAACAGAAATCTTAAGACCTTAAGGAGTAACCTGAACCGCGTTCCTTTGGACAATCACCTAATTCTCCTCTCGTCCCTCGGGAATACCAGTTATCTTTGCTAGCCTCTTATAGGATAATAAACCGTTTTGCTATTAATTTACAAATTGTTGTCATCCTACGAAATGTTTTACTGCTATTTCACGAAAATTAAAAATTTGATCTTACTACTATTTTATAAACGACGAATTGTCTTCCCGTTATCCCATAAACTGTTCTATAAATCATTTCGCAAAATGATTTTAAAAAACGTTTTACTGAATTGTTACAATATTACGAAACAAACTAGAACTTTACGACTATCTCAAAAATAAAGATTTTGACTTTGTTACTATTTTATAAACAATGAATCATTTTCCTATTATCCTATAAGTCGTTTCATAAATCATTTCACAAATTATTTTGCAAATCAACTTGCTCGTCTGTACTTGAGAAAAATTGTCTCACGACATGAATTACCGATATCCATCATCTTTGATCGAGACAGTCGTTTCACATCAAATTTCTGGCAATCACTCTTAAGAGCCATGAGAACGGATCGGGATATGAGTACTGTGTATCATCCCCAGACTGATGGCTGGAGTAAAAGAACCATTCAAATATTAGAGGACATATTATGTGCCTGCGTAATCGAGTTTGGCAATGGTTGGGATGGACACCTCCCGTTGGCCAAATTCTCCTATAACAATACCTGCCACTCCAGTATCTCAACGGCACCGTAAGAGACATCTTATGGTCACAAGTGCCGATCGCCGAATTGTTGGGTAGAAGTTGGAGATGCCTAACTCACTGACCCTGAACCTGTTCGTGAAACTACCGAGAAGATCGTTTAGATACAAAAACAGAGAAGCAAGCTGCTCACGAATCGTCAGAAGAGTTATGTTAATAAATGACGTGAACCCCTTGAATTCCCAGATGGAGTTTAGATTATGCTTAAAAGATTCACCATGAGAATGTGTGATACGTTTAGTTAACGTGGAAAGTTTAATGCTCGCTATATTGGTCCTTTCAAAATCCTTGCTAGAGTTGGACAGGTAACTCATAGACTCGAGCTACCATCGGAACGTGGAAGTGTTCACAACGTATCTCATGTATATAATTGGAAGAAATGCTTTCCTGATGAAACTTTTGTTATTCTTCTGGAAAATATCCAGATCTACGAATGTATAAACCTTATTGAGAAATCTATCGAAATCATGGACCGTGAAGTCAGGCGACATAAGCGAAGTAGTATCCTTACTGTCAAGTTTTTTGAAACTCACGAAGAAGTCCTGAATCCACGTAGGAACGTGAAGATGAAATCAAGCGATATGATCCTCATCTCTTTTCAATTCCAACGGGTAACTTGAATTAAATTGCGAGGTCGCGATTCCGTTTAAGGAGGTGAGACTGTAATACCCCGTAATTTTTCCAGACGTATTTTTATACGAGATTATCCATGTTTTTCTTTTACAAACCTTCCTGAACTCATTTGACTCTAAAACGTGAAGATTATCTCGCGAAACGTGAAATTTGCACACAACGCGTACGGGCACAACCAACAATTTGACTTGATTTTGGGATTATTTACGAGAAACTATTATTCTGAGCACGATGACGTAATTCCCGTGTCTTAAATCTACCGTTTGCTAATCTAAACGTGTCCCGAATCGCAATGTTTCAAAAGATAACAAAAATTACAAAAATAGTCCCTGTGCTTTAATTATACAGTCGCCCATAAAGTTTCTAGGGTTTACAAGAATGGTCCCTTGTGTTAGTATAAAAGGAAAAAGAATAGGGTTTCCTCATAACCTTAACTCCCACTCACACACACTTATAAGTCCGGCGCCGCTACCAACTTTCGGCTACTTTTTCTGGCCAAGCGCCGCTACTGCCATTGTTCGCCGCCAAGCAAGATCAAAGGTTCTAGGGCTCAATTTGGGTGATTTTAGGGTTGTTCCTGCTCGTTGGTGAACACAGCCACCACCACCACCATCGCCGTCACCACCACCACTCCTCTCATCTCTTCTCCTTTCTCCTTCGTTTGTCCATGTGGTATGGTAAAAACCACCCCCCCCCCATTTTTGTTTATTTATTTACTGAATTATAAACTTTTGTGTTTTGTTTTCGTGGATCTAAATTTATATAAATAAGTTACTAAATTTCGTGGATTAAAATACGGGTTTAAAAACTTTTGATATAGTTTTATGGATTAAAACTTGGTATAGAAACACTTTGAAAGCTTTCGTGTGGTAAGAATCTGGAAAAGGGTGTTCGACTTGTCGTTTTGGGCCTCGAGTTGTGATGGATTGGTGGTTTCTTGGTCTCGTTATTATTTAGGTCGGGTTTAGGTCAGCGGTTTTTAAAGCTTATGTTTTAGTCCTTTTCCAGCTGACTTGTTAAGCTTATTTTTGGTTATTATTTTTGGATAAACAAAGCTAAGGTTGCGTTTATTGTGGTTCTCAGTTTGTAATAAATGAGGGTGTTTGTTTGTTTCTGCCACCGAGTGTATGAGACACCCAAGAGGAGGTGATTGTTTGTTGCTTCTGTCACGGTAAGGAAACCCACATAGGGTGTGTTTAACTTTTCATTGCGGGTTGAGATAAGTTGTGTTTTGGGATTGTGTAAATATTTGTATTGCGTTTTTGTTTATGAGGCACATTTGGTTTGTGAAAATGATATTCCTGTTTTCAGTCAAGTAGGGTTGCGGTTGAGCCCATTGTCCAGTTTATTGAGTGAGAGTTTCCGTTTGTGTTTTATGTTTGGGTCGAATAGGCAAAACAGGCCAATATGGCGCGTTTGTGTTAAACTACGGGCTTAAGCCCAACCAAGAGTATGTGTGATTGTTTAAATTGGGCCTCAAGCCCAAGTATCAAGTTTAAATGGTCCGTTTGGTAGTATTGGGTGAACAAGCCTAATGGGCTTGGATTTGGAATCTAAGTAGAGTTCTAATTTTGTGTTTGAGATTTAATTTCTTTTGTTAACAGACTAACGTGATCTATTTTGTTTTGACATAATACTCATTTGGAAGTTTCAGATACTTTTGGATTGTTACATCGAGATTTGGACAAAATAAATACTTAACAAATTATAAATATTGGATTGTGACTTGGATTATTTGGACAATTATTGGATTTATATTGATATCTCTTGGACATTGGGCAATTTGGACTTATTGGACTTTAAACGAATACAATATATTAGACTCATGACGAATTTAATATATTTGATTCGCAACGAATATACAATAAGGCAATAATGAATAATCAATGGATATTTTATTAATTTGCTATTAAATCATTTTGAGGAAATTGAATTTGGTAAAGTCACGATAACTGAGGAACGTTATATAAACGGACGTGTTATGCCGGAATTTATAAAACATTTCCAAATTAATGTTTTTATTTCAAATGAATTTTATTATAAAACCTAGATGACTTTTCTAAGCTATTTGGGGTTATGGGGTAAATACCAAAACGTACAAACTGACTTATTTTATTGACGTATTCTTTGTCATTTATTTTCCGACTTGAGTCTGCGTCAGTATTTAATTGACTATAATATATGGGGAAGTATATTATACTTTGGCGTGAGTTGTATTTATAGTCTATGTTTTCTAACCACCACACGAAACGTTGATACAAAAACTTGTTACAAGTAATGATATGAATAATCCATTAAAACTACGACACGTTTTCTCTTGTAGACTTAATTATTATGCCAGATGCAATTTGAGATAACCGTATACGTATTAGGTTGTGCCGAATCCGTACCGTTGTGCCTGTCTCCTGGATACCGTTGTGATTAGCTCTAGATGCCAGTTGTGTCAGTCGTAATAGTTGCATTGCTGTGGCTAAGGTGAATTCATGGCCCCTACTTTTACTGGTTTTTAAACTGTTTTTTGTGAGAATACATGATCGTTTTAACTAAACTTAATGATTATTCATTTAGATACGTGAACTGTTTACGCGAGACTCGACTGTTGGTTGAAATATTTGATGTGGTATTTGAATGAGTTATGTGCTTACCTATTACCTATGTGATTATTTTCCTCGTTGGACTTGATATGTTTTGGGGTATGATATATTTGGGACCGTTTTATTATTATGGGCCTATATTTCTGCATTGTTTTTGGACGATATAAATTTAACACTTTTAATAATGAAATATCTTCTACACGGTTGTGGTAAAACCGTTCTTTGTACTTTGCGTTGTGTTACCAAATTTAGTAGCACCCCAGTGACAAGTATGCTTCCGCTGGACCCGATTTTGGGGGTGTTGCATACCAATAGCCCGAGACAATCATGCATTTAACATTCACATCAAAAGAAACCCCAAAAAATCAAACGCTTAGAATATAGTTTCTCAATCACCCTTTCTGTAACTCTAATTGCATGAACATAACACACCTAATGCTTAATAAAATAAAATAAATAAAATAAAAAATGCAACAGATAAAACATCAAACACTTAAAGTAGCTCAAACAAGTACAAACACATATCAAAAAAATTTATACCAACACACAAACTAAAAATATAATAAACAAACACAAATACATACAAATCAGAAGATATTCAAACCTCGGTATCTATTCTCCAAACACCAAAACCATAAATGTTGGCCGACCTTTAATATCTAACCCAGATAAACTAAAATTTAGAGTGATGATTTAGACCAATATGTGTGTTTAGAGAGTGAAAAAACGACAATTACGATTAGAGAGTGAATAACCGGCAATTGCAATAATAAACCATTCTTGTGCGAAAAAACGAAAATTACGATTAAAGAGTGAATAAACCATTCTAGAACGATAATGGAAAATAGGTGTACAACATGCAACATCTAATCTTGAAAATTGCTCTAGAACTGATAATGGAGAATAGGTGTACAACATGCGGTGAACCCTGACACTAATCAAGCGACACTTAAGCAAGTAACTCACTAACCTAATATTTTAATCCTACTAAGCAATCGGCTCGGCGTGTGAACACTGTCGGCTCAAGCCACGACTCCACAGTGCACCCAAGCCATCTCACTCCCTCAAGGCGATCCCCACTCGGCAACTTCGAAACAATGTCGACTCCCAAAACACTTATAAAGAAAGTCATAATAGTTTAAATATAGAGCGAATTTCAAAATTTGACACTTTTCTCAAAGTGTATTCACTTTTTCTTTTTCTTTTTTTTTAAATCTCCTTTCAAAAAATGGTATTTGTTAGCAACTAGACTGTACGACTCAATAAAAGTTTTGACACGTATCCAAAAGGTTGGTGATATTTTTTGATAGACAAGTGACATTTTGCTAGCTTGATGTGTTGTTTTGCTAGACTAGTGTTGTCTTCATGGAAAAGTGAGACTCACGTGTCTTAAAGTTAACCGTTGGTGCATTTTTCGAATAAGACAAAACTGGTATAGCCAATTTGTAATGCTCGACTTCTATCTTGGAGGAGAACCGAACACCTTCCTCTTTATCACACAACTCGACAAGAACACTTGATGACTCACAAACACAAGTTAAGAACAAGAGAAGTAGTGTGGATCTTATGTTAAAACTTTGTCGAATGTTTATTAGATTGAGAAGATAATAATACAAATGACTTGAGGGAAAACACACACACTCTCTTTTCAAATGATGAGACACACTGGAAACAAGGGAGAGAGTGTGCGTGTTTATACGTACAGCCACAAACCACAATGGGTTTGGTGGGCTTTGACATGGACTTGATGTGGGCTAAGTGTTGCATTACACTTATACATTTATGTTACACTTGAAACTAATACCACTAGCCCACAATATTAACTACTTAATACATTAGACACTTAAGTTCTACAAACTAATGACCATCACTTTTACAATTAAGTAAATTAATTGCTAACAATCTCCCCCTAAGGGATGGTCATTTCAATGATGGTCCCGTGAATGTTCTTTTGTCTTCAATGACTTGAACTTTGTGTGTCAATGTATAATAGTCTTCATTCAATGTTCCTTCATGTACTGTGATCTTCAAAGAGTCGTCTCTTGGTCGTTCTTGCCTTGATCTACTTCTTCATTCCAGCTGCTTTGTCATTAGTAGATGATGATGGTGGATGGACTTTCGTCGGTACCTGCATAAGACAGTTAGCAATAAATCGTCCTGCGGCCATCATGCCGTGTGGCAAGATCTTTTAGATCTCATTAAGACTCATACAACTTGTATCCTTTTGAGTGAACACAAGTGTATTACATAGGAAGTGTTCCTAAGAGATCTTTGATGAATCTCATGTCTCTAGACTCAATTATGTGCGTTTTGGTTTTAGTCGTCGGAGGCATGGAGCAGAGTGCCACCTTTTCAATATCAACACATCTCGGAGTGAGAGGTCGATAGATTATGTAGTGTTCTCCGTGAGAAAGGAAACAAATATCTTTTGAGAGATATCTGAGTGGATAGGAGGGGTGGTGCAATGCGTCACTGGGTCCATGACGTCTTGTCTTCAATACTAGTATCACCTTAGTGAGTACCGATAGCAGATGCATTGACCCGGTTTCTGACCTAAGTTTTCATGGAGGGCTATTTCTTTTCCCTTTCATTAAACTTTTCTTTTTCATTCTTCAACCCCTTCTTTCTCCTTTCTCATTATACTCCTTTTTTCAATCATACCTAAGGACTTCTAATTCTAAGCTATTGGAATTGTCCTTGGGTAGATCCCTCCGGTTCTGGCGGATCATTGGACATAACCTAACCATAATCACCTTATTACACCATGATTATCCTAGATTATTTGTCACATGCCATTAAACCTTGTGAAAATCTCTCAACATGTTTATGAGAAAACACATTTTGTTAACACATTGAGAGTTTTGCATTTTTGAAACACTCCCCTTTCACATGTGCTCATGCATTTTTGAAATAAATTTCACATGTTGGGTAGAGTTCGCACATTTGAAATGATCGATTTTCTATGAACATGACCTTTGCGAGACACGCTTACATCACTAGTTAGACTAGCTTGAAATTATTACCCGTCCCGGTCATATTCAAAGATCATCTCTTGAATTGGTACATTCTACTCAGACAAGTCCTTTGCGAGACACGCTTACATCACTGGAAAACCAGTTTGAAATTATTACCCGTCCAGGACATGTCTTTTCGAGAACGGACATTTAGTTTCGTCAATTCGAGGGTTCAACTGAGTCTTTTTAAAGAACTCGATTAAGATTCAAACCACAAAAACTTCTTTTTGATCGCATTCTGATCACGTCTTCTCCCTTATATATTTAAACACTTAATCTCCCCCTCAAAAATAGCATGAAGTGGTATTTTTGAAAACAGTTGATTAAAATGAAACTTTTTGTGGAGAGACGGACTGATTCTAGCATGAAATCGGAACATTTTTCTTTTTATACTCCCCCTTAAACAAAGCATATTATTAAACATTTGAGTTTAAAAGCAGTTAAGGGTGTTAGAGGGAGTTATCTTGAGCACAAAATTCATTTAATGACTTTGAAACAATCTTCTTGAAATCATTTTGATTAAGTGCTCAAGGTTTTTACTTTTCGCCATTAACATTGCCAGTCCTGATCGGAAATAATCAGAAGTCATTCAATGTGGCGCGGGTTTCGTACTGAAATGTACGAAATCCGTAATTAAGAAAAAGTTGAGAAACGACATGTTTTACAAAAACATAAAAAAGAACTCTCGCTCAAGCATCTGTACATGCCCGTATCATTGTTGAATGACATTTCTAGATACGTACAGAATATCGATTATACGAAAGACATGTCGTGAGAAGAATATTTTTGGTTTTTTGAGTGTTATATTTTTTATGTCCTTTTGAAATTGTCTATATTTACAGTATAGATTTTAACAAGTATGTCTTTACAAAAATATTTACATGCGAAGCTTGTTGATATAAATCAAGAAGATTCGAGAAGACTTTCTAACTCTTCGGGAGTTAGGCTTCGCATTCCAATTCGACGAACTAAATTTTCAAACCGCTCTTTTGGGAGGGCCTTAGTAAATAGATCGGCGAGTTGATATTCAGTCTTCACGAAAAACAATTCAACAGTACCCTCTTCAACGTGCTCTTTTATGAAGTGGTAGCGGACTCTAATATGCTTGGTCTTCGAGTGTTGCACTGGGTTGCACGAGATGGCTATGGCACTTTTTGAATCGCAATACAAAGGTATGCGGTTGAAAGAGAAACCATAATCTGTAAGTTATGTCCTCATCCATAGAACTTGGGCACAACACGCAGATAGAGACACATACTCGGATTCTGCTGTTGATAAAGCAGTGCAATCTTGTTTCCTTGAGGACCAGCCTACTAGCTTTTCTCCCAGAAATTGCGCTCCGCCTGATGTACTCTTTGCTGTAACTTGGCAACCGGCATGATCTGCATCTGAAAATGCTATCAGTGTAAACTCCGAATCCTTCGGATACCAAAGTCCCATGTTAATGGTTCTTCGTAGGTACCGAAAGATCCGTTTAACCTCTTGGAGGTGAAGTTCGGTAGGCCTTGCCTGAAACCGTGCGAGTAATCAAACAGCAAAATGTATATCTGGTCGGCTTGCAGTTAAGTACATGAGAGAACCAATCATGCTCCGATATTTCTTCGGATCCATGGCTTTCCCATATAGGTCAGCGCCAATTTTTGGTGAAGTGACCATTGGAGTACCAACAGAGTCACAATTGTCCATTCCATATTGTTTCAAAATCTCAATTGTATATTTAGCCTGATTAAGAAAAATACCACGTGGGGATTGATGAATTTGTAAACCTAAAAAGAATTTTAATTCACCCATCATGGACATTTCAAATTTGCTTTTCATGAGATTTTCAAAATGTTTTGAATGTTCCGAATTAGTGGACCCAAATATTATGTCGTCCACATAAATCTGAACAATCAAAATATCATTTTTGTATTTTCTTGTAAACAAGGTTGGATCAATTGTTCCTTTGGTGAAATGATTATGAAGTAGGAAAGATGATAATTCATCATACCACGCCCGTGGGGCTTGTTTCAAACCATAGATTGCTTTCTTTTGCTTGTAGACGTATTCCAGATGATCTTTGTCAACGAAACCGTCTGGCTGACTCACGTACACTTCTTCCTTCAGAGTTCCATTCAAGAATGCCGTCTTGATGTCCATCTGATAAACCGTGATGTTCTTGTGAGCCGCATAAGCTAAGAAAATCCTGACTGCTTCAAGCCTTGCAACTGGTGCGAATGACTCTTCAAAATCTATCCCTTCTTCTTATCTGTATCCCTTTGCCACCAGATGAGCTTTGTTGTGAATTACAGTCATTTCTTCATCCTTTTTGTTTTTCCATAACCACTTAAGATCAATGATGAGTTTGTCAATTGGTCTTGGAACTAAATCCCAGGTGTCATGGATTTGAAATTGAAGAAGTTCTTCCTGCATCGCTTCAATCCAGGCATTATCTGCCATTGCTTCCCGAATGTTCTTAGGTTCTATGAGACTGACTGAGCAGACATAGATGCACATGTCGCAATCGGTGTTTAGTTGTTTTCTTGTCTGAATTGGTCTTGAGGGTTCACCAATAACTTGTTCTATTGGATGGTCTTTTGTCCACTGTAGTGTTGAAGGGTACCTTGGACTGATCAACTACGTGTTAGACGGTTCATGTAATCTGGAAGATGATTCAGCAGATTCCGTTCCAAACGAGTTTTCAAAGACGTCATCATCTAACACAACATTATTTTGTTCTTACTCATCAATTCTTGGTAGAACAATTTCAATCATTGGAGATAGTGGGGTAAATGTAGATGATGTTGATGTTGAGGGAGGTGGTGTGCCAGCTTCGAATGTTGTAGATGCATCTGGATTTGGTGGTGGTGGTGGTTGTTGATTTTGAGTGGGTGCAGCGAAATGTTGGTTAGATGCATTTTTTGAAGCGCCACCATAGTATTCATCGTACATGAACTCAAAGAAATTATCCAGTTTTTGAGATAAGGGTTGCTCGTTTTGAATTGATTGAGCTCCTTGAGGTGTGAGTCCCGAACTAATAAGTTCGGAAGTCATCGGGTTAAGCGCGGGTTCTAGAGCGAGTCTCTCAGAAGCCATTTGTGAAATTTCATCAAACTTCACATTCATCGTCTCCATGATCTTTTTCGTTCTCCTGTTATACACCCTGAATGCCCTCGAGTTTTCAGAATAACCAATGAAGATTCCAATATCACCCTTAGCCTTCAACTTTCCCAGATCTTCCCTGTCATTTGTTGGATAGCATAAAGCGCCAAATACATGAAGATAAGAAATATCGGGTTTTCTTTTGTTGACAAGTTCATATGGGGTTTTATTGAATCTTGGATGGATTAGGGATCGGTTTTGAGTAAAACAAGCAGTAGAAACAGCATCAGCCCATAAGAATAACGGAGCACTGGAATAAATCAGCATTGTGCGAGCAGCTTCCACAAGAGTTCTGTTTCTTCTTTCAACTACTCCATTCTGCTGTGGAGTTCTGACAGCTGATGTCTGGTGTGTAATACCAGTTTCTTCAAAGAATGTTCTTAACTCCTGATTTACAAATTCCGTGCCATTGTCCGTTCTTACTATCCTAACTGGAGCTTGAAGTAGAACTTGAATACGCTTCAGAAAGGTGATGATGGTGCTTGGTGCTTCATCTTTTGATCTCAAAAATTTACCCATGTATATCTTGAATAGTCGTCAACAATTACAAGAATATACTTTTTCCCATTTATGCTTTGAACTCTCATTGGGCCACATAAGTCCATATGCAACAAATGCAACCTATCAACCGAACTAGGTACGGGTTTAGGTTTAAATGTTGCCCTTTTGCTCTTTCCTTGCTCACATGATGGACAAAGGTGTTCTTTGGTGTATTTAAATTTCGGAAGACCGGAGACGATGTTGTCTTTGGCAAGCTTGTTGATTGTGTCAAAGTTCAGATGGGACAAATGTCTATGCCACAACCAGGATTTTTTTTCGCCTGCCCTGGTTATGAGACAAATAGGTGATGAAGAGGCCATTTGGTTTATGTCAATTGCATAGAGATTGATGCCACGATTCCCAATTAAGAGATCATTCCCCACCAAATTTCTAACAAAGCAAGTGTTTCTCCTAAAAGCAACCTCTAAATCAGCATCACAAAACTGCTCGACTGAGAACAGATTGTGTCCCAACCCTTCGACATAGTAAACCCGAGTGATCAAGTAGTTTCCAAACCGAAGATCTCCATAACCCAGAATAGCTGCAACATGATCATTCCCAAACCGTACAGTCCCCATGAACTGCCATACAAAGTTGATCAGCAGCTTCAGATTCCCGGTCATGTGCTTGGAGCAACCCGAGTCTACGATCCAAAGACAAGTTTCGATAACCTGCCATGAATAGAAAACAATTGCATTTGGAAACCGTATATTGTTTGGTTCCATGGGTTAAGGGGGTACCAAATGCAGCATACACAAAGATGGTTTAATTTTGTTCTAAGGGAACAACCTTTTGTTTGCCATTCTTACGTGTAAACATTCTACCCGTTGGTTTCCATGCACAAAGCTTAAGATAGTCCCTAGGCAATAGAGTACTAGATATTGTCCTAGATACATCAATGAGACTGTTAAGGTATCTAGTCTTAGCACTAGTTCGAGTAGGAACATCTTGCTGTTCAGGCTTATCATTCACAATATCAGAAACAATATCATCACAAGCATTTCAGACAAAGATTTCTCTTGCATTAAACACACAGTTTCATTACATGCATTTAAAACACTAGTCTTTTCATTACATCCAGATGATATTTGTTCCTTATTCGAAAGCTTTAAATTCCTAGGGTGTTCTTCTACTTTCTTGTATTCACTTTCAGAGACAGGCGAAACTCTAGTTTTCTTGTTATTGCTCCTAGGCACTCGTCTGCTCCTAGTGGTGCTTTCTAATCCTGTAGAAGGTAAGGCACACTCATTAGAATTTATCTTGTTGTCCTGAGATGTTGTTGTAGCATTCCTAGACTCATTTGGATTATCTTGCTTACTTTTGTCTAACGCCCTAGATGTTTTAGGTGTAGAGGTAGACGCAGTAGTGGGACTAATCCTATAAAGGCCAGGTGCTATTACATTAGTGTTCTGGACAACTGCTTTCTCTCTAACTTTCTCACTAGGCAAGGGGGTTGATGGTGATATACCCGTAGTTTCCTTTCCCTTCCCATTTTGACATTCAAGTTGAGACTTCAAAAGATCAATTTGTTCTTTCAACTATTTGTAAGAACGCTCATACGACAGTTTGTCATACTTGCATTCTTCCTTTTTCTTATCAAGTTGTTTAAAATATGTGACATTTTGCTTTTCAATCTTAAAAAGTGCCTTTTCATATTTTGAAACAATTTCAGAAGTCTCAGCTCGAAGTCTTTCATCATCCTCAACAGAATATGTTTGGAAAATAATGAAAATAATATCGGTCGATAGAGCTTCGAAAGAGAGAGAGTCATTTTGCTTTTCCAAAACTTTTATGTGGTCCAAGTATTCATTAGCTTCCTTCACTAAGGATTTGTGGTCCTTAACAAATTCTACTGACTCTTTCAAAAGATTATTTTCCACATTTTGAACAATCGCATAGATTGCAGAAATGTGTGGATTAATTTCCCTTTCAAAAATCCTTTTTAGTTCATCCTGAACACCTGAAAACCATTCCATCTTTTTACTGTTTGTTTTGGAAGCCACAATGTGTTGAAGTTTTTCAATTCTCTGTTTAAGATCGACCAAATATAGTCTAGCTGCACTTGTGTCACAAGTGTTTTTAGATGCCATTTGTTCGATGTTAGACAGATGTTTTGAAGCAAATATTTGTTTTGTGACAGCCACTGGTTGTTTAAAAAACAATGGTGACTCCTTTTGAACCAAATGAACACCAGAATCTGTATTAAGCTTATTATAATCAATTGGTTGAATTTTTGGGTGCATTTGTTTCATTTTAATTCTACCCGCTTCAGTAAGCTCTATCGTTTCATCCGAATCATGAATCTCAATAGGATCATGTTTATCATTTAGCACACTACCATTATATAACACATTCTGTACACTCTGAGCTTTCTTGAGATAATAAGGGTTTTCACAACCGATAGCCGTTTTCTTTAATGTATGTAAAATCGGGTTTTTATCATTTATTAACAAATTAATGGTTTGTGCAGAATGACCCATTTTTACAAGTAAATCTTCCAACTTAACAACGGTTTCCTTTTTATCATTGATCTCTTTAAGAAGATCCTTTTCACGTTTTGAAAACCTTTCATTCAACTCTTTCTTTTCTTTTTCAAGATTAGAATAAGTTGATTTTTGTTTTGAAAGCTGGTTGGTTAGTTCAGAAATTTCCTTGTTTAGAGATTTGATTTGGTTATTCAAATTAACATCTAGAGTGTCAAATTTGATTTGTAAACGTTTCTCTCTTAACTCAGAATCTTTTAAGCTAACCTCAAGTTCTGACTGTTTTTTGTTATGAAAATCATAAGCTCTTGCATTCACCTTATAACTCTCAAGCTCAGTGGTCAATTTTTCATTCGCGGCCTTAACATCGCGATTGATCTTTTTGACCTTTTCAATCTCAATACTACAATTTTGCAATAATGATTCAAACATAGCACGTGTTTCCTCAGCATTCTCAGTATGCTGTGACTCGAATTCTTCATTAGGATCTATATCTGGAGTTGCCAAATTAGTATTACTACAACTTGGTTCGTCCATATATGTATCTTAAATAAGATTAGGAGTCGCAGGATGCTGTTCATTTTGAGGTGACATATCAAACATTTTGTTATTGTGACATGTAGCATATGGTTGTACCTCAGAAACCACATTTGTGTCAAAAGCAGGAGGTGCTTCTAAGTCCGTGTCGTACTTTGCCTCCTGGAGATTAGCCATAAAAATGCAGTATGCATCGATGTCCTCTTGATCTTCAGAATTATCCATAATAGCCATGAAGTCATTCTCTTCTGCACTCAACTGAAGCCCAGCCATTTCCTTCTGTGCCAACATTAATGCTTTCTGCAAATACGCTGGATCCCTCTTATTCGGCTTGTTGGGACAGTCCCTAGCCATGTGACCAATACCCTGACAGTTGAAGCATTTCATCACATTACCCTGATTCATATTCCCAGCTCCCTGAGCAACATTCCCAAACTGATTCCCAGCATTCTGAACCCTTTGATTACCAACAGCTGTACCCATCTGATTCCCTGCATACTGACCCATCTGATTACCAACATACTGCCCTGCATTCTGATTACCCATCTGATATCTTGGAGCATATCCCTGCTGATTCCCATATCCCTCAACCATCTGTGCTTGCTGTCCCATGTTGAAACTCGGCTGTGCAATTTGCTTGTTGCGAGTGTTCGATGAGATTCGTTGATTGTTGTTGGTGGGTGTGGAGTAGCGTCCTTGGAATGCTTTTGTTAGGTAAGCAAAAGCTTGAGTCAAAGCAGCAGTTGACTCATCTTGATCATTAAGATCTGGTTCTTGGTGTTGCGGGTATTGTTGTTGTGGGATTACCTGTTGTTGTTGTGGGTAGAACGGTGTTTGAGGATTGTATTGTTGTTGCATGAATTGTTGGGATGAAGATGATGAAGGTTGTGCATTTACTGTTGCAGGTGTAGGTGATTGGACTATGAGTGCAAGAGAATCTTGTTGTTTTGCTTGTTTCTCTTTTCTGACTTCATTTGCCTCTGCTTGGTTTTGTTTTAGGAAGTCATAGAGCTGATCATAGTTCACTTCATTAAGATTCTTAGTTTGGTTGACAATAGTGACATATCGTCCCCATTCTTCTGGAAGGTTGTTGATGAACTTGATGTTTTGAACAATTGGTTTAGGTGCCAAATTGTTTCTGATCAACTCATTCATTAGAGTACAAAACCGTGTGTAGAAAGATTCAATCTGTTCAGCTGGTGTGGATGTGAACTTCTCCCATTCCGTCAGAAGTTTGTTTTCCATGTCTTGTCTACCAATTTCGGTGCCATGACAAAGTCTTTTGAGTCGTTCCCACATTGCATGAGCAGTTTCACTACTGTCTACAGCACATAATATTTCTTGTGGTAGACCAAGTTGGATTAAATGCATTGCCAAGTTATCCGCTTCAATTTGCTTCTAATCTTCTGGCGTATAATCCTTTTCTTCTTGGATTTTGTAAGTTGGTTCGACGGGAGGTTCTGAAGTTGGATTTCCAGCAGTTTCTTCAATCTCACGGGGCTCGAATGGACCTTCCTCTATGGATTTAATCAAGAGTCTACCTTGACCGTGAGGCTTGGTTCTCATGTAGCTTTTCATACGACTCGTCCATGGAAGATAACCACCTTTTTCTAACATTGGAGGACGGTTTTTTGAACCTGCGGCATGAATGTCTTGTTGTGTAGTCATCTTTGAAATATTGTATGATAAAGTGGATTGAGGATCTTTGCAACAAGATAGGAGATGTTGTTGTGAAGCCTTGGTTTGTTGTTGATGATCGTTGAAGTTGTAGGTTTAATTGAACGAAACAAATTTAAATAAAGTTACAAAATTTGATTAGAGTATAATTAAGACAAAGTCAAAAGATTACAATTTCGACAAAAGTTATGTAAATTACAATTTAGATAAACACGACAATTTCTATAGAAATTTCAATTTGACCAAAATTTATACAAAATATGGAAAAATATCAATTTAGATATAAATATATCTAATTTATATAAATTGGTAATTTATATAAAAAATCTAACACTCTTATACAAGAGGGTAGATATCCGATTGTCGAAGTATTTTACTCACTTATACAAGCTCTAAAATATCGAGTTCACTTTTGAGTTGACGAAATTACGTTCGAATCAAATCCTTAAAAGTTATTTAGCTTTGAAGTCGTTTAAGCCAATTGCGAGAATCTGATGAATTTCGAAATCTGAGACCAATTTAGAAAATCTACCCCAATTGCGAAATTATTGTCCAATTGCTAGATCAGTTGGAATTGCGAAAAATAGCATCAATTGCGAGACCAATGTATCAATTCCGAAAGAATACACCAATTTCGAAAGATTGTGACAATTGCGAAACTTTGCTCCAATTTCGAAATTCTGCCCCAATTCCGACACAATGTCCCAATTCCGACAACTTGAAGCAATTGCGAAAAAGTGCTTTAATTCCGATAAAATCTCTGAATTCCGAAAGAATGTTGCAATTGCGAAAAATGTTGCAATTTCGAAGAAAAGTAGCAATTCCGAAAGATTGGTCCAATTTCGAAACTTGCCAGCTTGTACCAACTTTCACCAACTCTTTAGACTTTTGCTACTAGCCCATGCTAATCCCATAAATGTCAGTCTTATCACTGCAACCTTTTACCAACTTTCACCAACTTCAATAATTCAACTTTCACTAAAATAATCAACAACAAATCTTTTACAAAATTTATTGATGATATTCAATCTATGAACCAAGAACGCCAAATAATCCAAAACACTAAATACACAAGATTCAAGTGAGAGATACTAAGCTCATAAATCAAGTCACCAAACCACGAACAAACACAGCTTAGTGATCTTTATGTGCGTATGGATTTCAAAAAAACACAAGTTGTAGCGTTTTTTGAAGAAAAAACGTTACAAAGGGTGTTTAAGGAACCGAACACACAAACACAAATCCTACCTTGAAACCTGTCTCTTTGTATACCACTTGTAATGCTCGATTTCTACCTTGGAGGAGAACCGAACACCTTCCTCTTTATCACACAACTCGACAAGAACACTTGATGACTCACAAACACAAGTTAAGAACAAGAGAAGTAGTGTGGATCTTATGTTAAAACTTTGTCGAATGTTTTATTAGCTTGAGAAGATAATAATACAAATGACTTGAGGGAAAACACACACACACTCTCTTTTCAAATGATGAGACACACTGGAAACAAGGGAGAGAGTGTGTGTGTTTATACGTACAGCCACAAACCACAATGGGTTTGGTGGGCTTTGACATGGACTTGATGTGGGCTAAGTGTTGCATTACACTTATACATTTATGTTACACTTGAAACTAATACCACTAGCCCTAAATATTAACTACTTAATACATTAGACATTTAAGTTCTACAAACTAATGACCATCACTTTTACAATTAAGTAAATTAATTGCTAACACAATTATCAATTCGATATAGCAAAAAAACATCATCAACCTTTTTTATACGTGGCAAAATTTCTATGAAGTCGCACAATATTGTGATCAATAAGACCATTTTTAAAATTGGGTTTTTTTTTTTGTTTTTTTTTTTATTTTTTATTTTTTTACACTAGAAAGTAAATGCACTTTGAAAATTTGAGGGTTTTTTTTTTTTTTTTTTTTTTTTAAATAAATCATGATAAGTATCTCAAGATAAAAGGCCACAAGAGATTGTCATAGAATCAGTAGCGAAAGGCCTATCAAAAGTGTTCAAACGTTGTAGAGATTTTTTAACTAGCTATTTACACTTGAAATGGTTTATATTATATTACAATGATTGTTTCCACTATAGAACACACAACTAGTTAATTTCTTTTTGAACGGCAAAGAACTAGCTAAATATTATAATGGCTTCTACGTCTCTGAGCTTCTTCTTGCCTGCCCAGGCTTGCATATTAGTATGAGAGTTGTACCTGGTCACACTTTGGAAGCTATTTGATGAATAAGGATCTGATTTATATGTTTGGCAAGGATCTGATTTCATGTCTCATACACACACCCACATATGTGTGTGTATATATATATATATATATATATATATATATATATATATATATTATATATATATATATATATATATATATATATATCAAGTTGTTGTAGACTTGTAGCCATATGCCCATATATAAAGACTAGAGTATGAAAATGTCAGTAACCATCACATTCTAGAGGGTGGAATTGAATGATATGATCATAAAATATTGATCGCATAATGCTTATTTTCTACTTATAAATTCTGTTATCTTACACTGGGACAATATAAAATACAATATATTAGTTACTAGTCGGGCCTCCAACTTAACGGAATGTTTCAGATACAATGCCATTAGTTTTTACAATTCCATTTATCGTTTATATATCCCGCTTCTTCATCTTTTAGTCGTCCAAACTTAGGTTTACACAATTTTCGAAAAGGCTTAAATGATCGGAAAAACTTTAACTATGTGCATATGTATGAACGCCAATTGTACATTCATCAGGGACAGCAAAGTGCATCGGGCGAGTTATGTTTTCAAGTTAAACTTTACCTATGTACATCGGGCCAATTGTCCATTTCTTCAAGCACCAATCAACGGATAAACTTTAGCTTTCTGCATCAATTAGTTTAAATCTTTAGTTTGTTGATTATGTCAAGCTGGCTAGTTATGTTCTCAAGTAAACGTGAGATTTTGGATTTTGAGTCTTCCACTCTCTTGACAGGATATCCCGTCCTAACATGTACTATCCGGGTTTAAATTTTACATTAGAGTGAAGCCGTACGAATGATTGCTACCAAACATCTACAAGTTTTGACAAAGAGTTAATGAGATGTATTCCATATATAAAATACCATCCTAACATCTAAATCTTTTACAGGGTTCATATATTACTATCCAAGGCTAACGAAACTCACATACCAAAATAACCGCTAATGGTAAAAGCCTTATGACTAATACTACTAAAATGTGTGAGGTCACAGGGTCAATTCATGCTAGGTGCAAGCAACCCTGAAGTGTCCACGCAAACCTCTTGAAGAATGAGTTTTGCCCGTTTGAATTCATGTGGCGGTGGGTTCAAACCCCATATATTAATCGATCAAAAGATCAGAAACCATGGTTAACCAAAAAAAATAATACTCACGTACGAAAATCAATAATAACACATATATAAATTAAAGAATAAGTAAACTTTGTTCATAATCTTAATAAAACGTTCATATATTATAATATGATTTAACAAGATGCATTCAGTGATATAAAATTTAATATTAACCAGGATTACTTTAAAATGTGACATACTACCAGTATAACCTTGATTGGATCACGTAGGCATATATATGCTAATAGTATATCATGTGAATTAAGGCACATGAAAAGGATATCATCAAGGGAATTGCAATATATAGCACATGCAAAACAATCATTCCCGATATATATAACTGTCCCTTGATCACAAGAGTAAAAACTCTTAGGACATATGATTATATAAGAACACAAATGGCCATATGATTTATTCGCATACAAACTTTTTTTTAAGATGGCAGTAAGAATATTAAACCAGCAAGGAGCAAGGGACGAATAATATGACACCTTTACTATAGTGATCAAACTTCGAGCTGCCTTGGATCGATCAGTAATTGAGCATGTCTCTGAACTTATGATCATTTATAAATTTGGGACTTGTACATTATTTTTTAATTTTATTTTATTTTTTTCCATGTACAGGAGAAGAGGGAAAAAGTGAGGAATTTAGTTAAGATGATGTTTAACAAAGGAACACAACTGTTTCATTAACTTTAATTTGTCATTCTAATAAACAAAGTAACTGACAAGAAAGTGATATTGAAATAGTTAATAAAATAAGCAAGTAGAAAAACCTTCATCAAGATTATTGTCAAATTTCTTCTTCTTTAAATTGTTGAGTAAGAAAGCACGGACAAATTAATTCTACTATTTTTCTTGTTGAAGAATTCACCTAGCTAACCTCAGCTCAAGATCCACCTGATCTTCTATAACAAGCGGTGAAACAGCCGTCTTCTGCCTTTTGCAATTAATAACTTCATCTTGACACTCATCAAACCCTAGATACAAATTTGTTCCAACAGGTCCAAGTACCACCACTTCTTCACAAACACAACTTTTTGCATCTGAATTGCTAACAATAGGGGCACTTTCTTGGACTAGTATCGAGGAAATCCTAGAAGCCAAATCGGGTGAATGGAAACAACTAGGGGTTGTAGGTTCCAATATAGATTTAGGGTTTTGTTGTGTACTATTGGAAGATTGTTTTAGCTTAGCTCTTTCTCTCCTGTGAACATTCATGTGACCACCTAGGGCTTGAGCTGATCTGAACTCTCTTCTACAGAAATTACATGAATAAGACCTTGGAGGCCATACGAACCCACCTAGGGGACCTTGAGCATCCTCAGCAAAAGCTTGTTCTTCCCATGAGTGGCTGAATGAATTATTGAAGATACTACTCTTGTTCTTGACCCACATCAAGTACTGTGAGTATTGCTTCATCTGTCTTATAGTAGACAATTTTCAATTTGTTTGAAGCTGAGAGAGAGGTCTGTATAAGACAATGGTCAATTTACTTGTGTTTAAGACTTTAGGGGATAGTGATACATATACACATAACTAGGTGAGTGCATGTGTGTGAGAGAGAAAAAGAGACAAAGATCTTTGATTAAGGATTAGTTATAGAGATAGATTTACTCTCATTTGGCTCATTGGTGTAGGGTTATTAATGTTATTTTCAAGCGAGGTTTATAAATAGTCATGTGTATATTTGTTACAAGTTACTATTTCTATAAATAAAGCCTTCAATTCATCTTTAATCACTTCATCCTAAAATCTCATATGGAACTATCATCTATTAAAAGCTCAGGCAGGATACCCTGCATTAAGCTCTTAGTACCCACTACACCAAAAAGACTTTTAGGGACGGGCATAATTGGGACGACATGCTTTGAGTGCCGTCCCAAAAGGTTGAACCACTTCTTTTAGGGACGACGTATGTTATCTCAAAAAGTGATGGCATATATTTTTTAGTTTTAGATTGTTTGGCTGTGGGACCCACATATTCAGGGGCGACGCATGTTGTTCCTAAAGTGAGGTTACAAAATCTTTTTCTTTTGCCCGAAATTTAAATACCCGCGAAAAAAATGGGGAAAAAAATCCCGCCACACTTTTAGGGATGACATGTGTCGTCCCTAAAAGTGAATTCAATTAAAAAATAATTTATAAATGATAAAATTAATTTTTTAAAATATATAAATTTATTTATTCACAAAATTAATATTTTATTAAGGTATTAAAACTATTTTTGTAGTTGAAGTGTGTTTAAATTTATTTATAATTATTAAAGTTACTTTTAAAAGATATATAAATTAGTTTACTCACAAAAATAATATTTTATTAAGGTATTAAATGGATTTCCATTTAAAAATGTTTTTAAAATGATTTATAATTGTTAAAATAAATTTTAAAAGATATATATATGAAATGCTAAACGGATTAGTCGAGATGATATGGATATACATAATATGTTAAGCAGATGGGTCGGGATAATATCGATATACAAGATATGTTAAATAAGTGAGTTAAGATGATATGGATATACATTAAATGTTAAACGATGATTCGAGATGATATGGATATACATGAGATGTTGAACGGATAACTCGAGATGATATATAACATATTAAACAACAACAACAATAACACATTAAATAACAACAACTACACGTTAAATAGCAACAAAAACAACAACTGCATATAAAGATTTTTCATGTCATCTCGACTCATCCGTTTAACATCTCATGTATAACGACATCATCTCGACTTATCCGTTTAACATATCATGTATAACGATATCATATCAATTCATCCGTTTAACATCTCATGTATAACGATATTATCTCGACTCATTCGTTTAACATCTCATGTATAACGATATCAACTCTACTCATCCATTTACCATGTCAAGTATAACGATATCATCTCGACTCGTCCGTTTAACATCTCTTGTATAACGATATAAACTCGACTCGTCTGTTTAATATGTCTTGTATAACGATATCATCTCGACTCGTCCGTTTAACATCTCATGTATACCGATATTATCTCGACTCATCCCTTTACCATATCATGTATAACGATATCATACCGACTCATCCGTTTAACATCTCATGTATAACGATATCATCTCGACTCATCCGGTTAACATCTTCTGTATAACGATATCATCTCGAGTCATACGTTTAACATCTCATGTATAACGATATCATCTCGACTCGTCCGTTTAACACGTCTTGTGTAATGATATAATCTTGACTCATGTCTTGTATAACGATATGACCTCGACTCGTCCATTTAACATCTCATGTATAACGATATCACCTCGACTCGTCCATTTAACATGTCTTGTATAACGATATCATCTCGACTCGTCCGTTTAACATCTCATGTATAACGATATAATCTTGACTCATCCGTTTAACATATCATGTATAACGATATCATATCGACTCATCCGTTTAACATCTCATGTATAACGATATCATCTCGACTCATCCGTTTAACATGAGATGTTAAACGGATAAGTCGAGATGACATATTAAGTTATGTTAAACGAGTGAGTCAAGATGATATGAATATACATGAAATGTTAAACGGATAGTTTAAGATGATATGAATATACATGAGATGTTAAATGGATAAGTCGACATGAAATGTTAAACTTTGTTTTTTATCTATAGTGGGGTTGGAATGGAAAAAATCACCTTGAACCGGCTTGGGATATGCTTAAAGGCTGTTATTTCAATTGAACCTTTAGAATCAAAGTGAAAGATTAAGGCAGTGGTGGAAGAACTCGGATCAGACTAGGGAGTTGGTTCACATAGCAACCATAGAAAAACTATCAAGTAGTAAGCTTCGGAGTTTATTCGATAATTTTTATTTAATTTAATCCATTTTTAAATAACTTGTAATTTATTTAAATAATTTTTTTAATTCATTTTTAAATAACTTGTAATTTATTTAAATGATTTTTTAAATTATCTTTAATTAATTTAAATCAATTTTAACTTTTTTAATTAATTTAAACATTTTCACTTAAATGAAATCATTTATTTTAAATGATTTATAAATTAACTACACTTATTTTTAAATAAATGGAAGCGACTTATTGAGATGACGATGTCGTCCCCAATATTGGAAACAAAATAATTTTCCCTCCACCACATTTACTTTATCCCACCAAAGAGTGTTTGACTTTCACCACACCTTTGGGGATGCCGATGTTGTCTCCAAAGGTCATTTTTCTGTCGTCCCCAAAAGTGACCAATATAAACCTAGGTCTAAAGGTTGCATTTACATAAGTATTGGCACTGCTTTTGTTAGTATTTGTATATAAGGTTGGAACGAGAAGACACGAAAATCTACAAGAAATGATGCAAAATGTAGTAACCGAAATTGGATGATGAATTAAGGAGTCAATTAGAATAAGGACAAATACTCAAGGAAAGTTAAACTCGTGATTACAAGATGATTATGGAATGCAGTAAAAGAATCTCGTGAGACACGAAGTTGAAAGTTGAAATCAGTTTACGTGATGTCTTAAAATGTTGATGTAGTATTTTGTTCATAACTTCTTCATATTAGCTCTGTTTTAGGTGATCGAAGTGACCATGGAAAGAGGACAGAGATATCCACAACTTCCATGCTATTAGCTAAGCCTGAAAATCAACTAAAATAATTCAAATTCGAGAGCGATACGGCGCATCCAAAAGAAATGGATACGGCGTATCCATGTCGGTTAGGTAAAAAATCTATATAAACAAACCCTAACACAACCCAATATAATCCCACGCTTCACAAATCGATTTCCAAGGTTTCCCTAAGTGTTTTCTACCGGTTATGGACCTTCTACTCTTAAGGATTGGAGAATCAAAGGCTTGTAAAGATATTCTTCTTTGCTTTGCTAATCCTTTTACCATGAACATGTTTAGTTTACATAATATTTCCTTTTTAATACTTTTTTGAGATTATGAGCTAAATACCCTTAGTGTTTGCCTAGTTTGAATGAACCTTTATTTTTAATATGATTTGATTTATGTTTATTGATGTCTTGTTGGATGATTTATGTATTTATTGCATGATCCACTAGTTTATAATTAGTTTTCTTGGATTGGATTATTACAAAGCATTGACTATTGAAGTAACCATCTTACGCTTTCATGAAAATTGTAAGTTATGACAAGATATTGACCAACTCCTAGTTAAATCAAGAACAGTTACGCTTATAACTTAGTGTTTAACGGATTGTGAATGACCCTTTCACATAAAGTTAAGTGAATTCTATAATCATTAGGTTCACATAGATAGATGACATAATCTAGTTGAAGAAATTAATGCAAGAATGAGATAGTTAGCATCGTGACCATCGAGTTAACTTACCTACATCCATAGATTTAAGTATTCATGACTATCTAGTTTAGATTACATTATAAATCGCAAACAAGATAATCAATAAACATTGCACTAATCAAATCATAGGTACACAAGAGGGAATGAAAACTAGTTAGATACGCTTTTATCCTTGATAATTTTTGACACTAGAAGTCATTGCTTTTTTATTATAATATTTATTGTTTTAGTCATTTTTAGTTATTAATCATCCCACGTTCTATCGGAACTAAAGCGACCCTCATTTACATTGCTTGTATATGTTTTTAGTATTCCAGCTGAACAATTAGAAGAAACATTGCTCCTCAAGAGTTCGACACTAAATTTTTACTTCTTTTATACTTTACACGATATCATACACTACTCTTTAGTATGTAGGATTATAAATAGGTTAATCAACTTTATGAATGTAAGACTAGATCCAACACGTCATGCAACATGAAGAGGTTCCATTCAAATTAAAAAAAAGGAATGAGGAGAGTGGATATCCTTTGCGGACACCTCTTTGAAAATAAAATTGTTTCACAGGTAAACCATTAACAAGGATCGAATCACGTGTCAATTCGAAACAAGATGATAAGGAAGATGGCAATGATGAAGATGTTGGGGATCAGGGTCATGATCAGACATCGGATCTCTCAGATTATCACTTGGTTCGACATAGAGAGCAAAGAACAAGAACGAGATCTTTAAGGTTTCAAGATCAGATTAATATGTTTGCTTACATGTTTGCTGCAGCAAAAGTAGAAGACACTCACGAACCATTGACATACCAAGAGGCATTTGCTTGTGAAGACAGTTCTAGGTGGAAAGCTGCTTTGGAAGAAAAGATGGATTCTAAGAGGAAGAATAAGACCTAGGAATAAGTAGATCATTTAGTTGAGCAAAAGCTGGTGAGCTGCAAATGGTAGTTCAAGATAAAGGAAGGGATTAAAGGTGTTCAAAAGCCTAGGTACAAGGCAAAGTTGGTGGCTCGTGGATTCACACAGAGGGCAGGTATTGACCACAATGAAGTATTTTCGTCGGTAGTTCGACACACATCTATTCGAGTTATACTTACATTGACCGCGTGTAGAGATTATGAGCTGGAGCATTTTGATGTATGGAAATCTTGAAGAAGTGATCTAGATAAGATAGCCACCAGGATATGCACATGGTAACAAGGTATGTTTGTTAAAAAAATCTCTTTGATGTTTGAAGCAGTCACCTAAGCCATGGTATAGGAGGTTTGATGAGTACATGCTCAGCAACGGGTTCAAGTGTAGCAATTATGACAGTTGTGTATATTACATGAGTTATGCACCAGGTGAGTAAATCTATCTATTATTATATGTAGATGATATGATGATTGCTTGTAAGAGCAAGACTGAGATTGAGTCTACTAAGTCTTTGCTAAAGAAGGAGTTCGACATGAAAGAGCTCGAGGAAGCAAAGAATATTCTTGGTATGGAGATCATCAAAGATCGGAGTAGCAAAATTTTGATGGTGTTTCAATCCGGTTACGTTACTAAGGTTTTAGATAATTTTAGAATAGATAACGAGATATCAGTTTAGGTGCCATTAGGCACTTTAAGATTTTGTTGAAGGATTGTCTGGTTAGGGATTGTGATGTTGAAAGGATGAGTAGGTTGCCGTATACAAATGCGGTTGGGAGCTTAATGTAGTTGATGGTGTGCACGAGGCAAGACATAACGCATGCACTAAGTGTAGTTAACAAATATTTGGGGAATCTATTATGAGATATCTGCGGGGCACTACAAACGTGGGTTTGGTGTCTGGGACAAACCGTGGCAACCATGTGGACATAACAGGTTTTGTTGATTGAGACTACGCTAAGGATCCTGATGAATGTAGGTCCATCAGTGGTTACACATTTTTAGTACATGGATGTGTTATTAGCTGGAAGGCAACGCTACAACACATGGTGACTCTTTTAACTATGGAGGCAGAGTATATGGCCCTTACAAAGGTTGTGATGGAAGCTATTTGGCTAAGGGGACACTTGGAGGAGTTGGGCGTGGAGCTTGACACTGTGACAGTTAATTGTGATAATCAGGCCGCAATTCACTTATCGCGAAATCATGTTTTTCATGAGAGGACTAAGCACATCAATGTGTGTGATCACTTTATCAGAAAGGTCTTAGAAGTAAAGACGGTTGAAGTTCTAAAGTTGGGTACTGAACACAATGATGTCAATGCCTTGATGTTGGGTCGTATATTTGAGTTGATAAGATAAAACATATGAAAGATGAAGGACTTAAGAAGACAAAGGATGAAACTCTTCAAAAAGATAAAGATTACAGAAGATCTTTTAAATATTAGGAATATATTCTTTGTAAACCTAATTCTCTATTATATAAAGAGAATACAGGTCTTTAGTTTTATGTGTGTCAAGATGTAAACACCAGGAAACGTGTGTGTGTGTCTCCTAGGCGTAAGTCCTCTAAAGTAGACGCCTAGGGTTTAGTGTTTTGTTCAGTCTCAAGGATCATTGATCCCTGTTAGATTAGGTAACCGTACTACACTTGATCACGTAGTATTGGGGCTGTGAGTTTTGTATGTAGTTGTTAGAGATGATGACGAAGAAACCTTGATATAATAACATTGTTCTTTATTTATTCCGCTGTGCATCTTATTGTCTTTGTTATTGTTAATCCCTAGTGCTCTAAACGATCCATGGAGTTATACTAAACTTCACACTTGACGAAGGTGGTACCGGGACACAAGTTTCAACACTGCTTGGAGTTACTGAGTGTTGGTATAGGCTAATGTAAAGTATAAAGTGGAAATTGTTATGTTTTAGTCTTTGTATCAGCTTATTTAAAAGTGTAGGGGTCTTAGTGTTAAGTTTGGTTTATTATTAGTCGAATATGATTAGCATAAGGGTCAGTTGGTGTTTGCTTGAGTCCCTAGCTACACGTTTTTCATTTTGTTTTGTATTCACAGCCGACTAGGACTTGGTGTCCTGTTAATGTTGGTATCTACCCCCTCATTCTCTATAAATAGAGATGAGGGGGTGAGGCATATATACATCATTCAAGTTACTAATCAATCATTCGGTTAGGGTTAATTCTTGTGTGTGATTTACTTTTCTATCAAGATATAAGTTGCATAGCCGATTTCTTCATAGATTCAGGTTCCGCATTCTAACCCTCTAGGTTGTAGGCTATCACGTCCTACACTAACATAGTTTTTGCACAAATATTTCAACTTATGGATACTAAGTTCTGACGGCTATACTTTAACGGGCATTTCATTATAAAAATTAAAAAACTCTGACAAGATACTAGAGACGGTAATACAATGAAGTTACAAACATACAGTAAGTTTATGTTTGCCGATTAAGGTTCACACATATCCACGAAATCTAAAGCAGATTCATGTATATTCTAATCCTATTAAGTTACTGTGTATCACTTAGTTATCAATGAAAATGTGGCGACCTATCTACTTTATATAACCAAAAAGTGAAGAATCAGCCGAAATTTCACTATATTCGACAAATTTTTGTTTCCCGGATTAAATAGAGAGTATTGTCAATCCAATATGATAACTAGGTTTGGTGTATCTTGGCGGTTTTAGTAAAAATAAATAAATAAATAAATAAAGAACTTCAAGATTTCCAACTAAATAATCCAATGGTCACAGTTTGATGATAAAGTCAATCAACAGAATTCTTTACATGCATAAGATTGCTAGATAGAGAAGGACATGATTAAAAACATTAGACTATACATGTTGTGATACTTAAATTAATTTAAGTAATTGAATTATTAGTTAGAATGAGAAAATAGACGTCTTGCTTTGAATGTTGTCATGTACGTATGCGTATTAAGGATTTTAAAATGCGACTAGTATTGGATCATTAGTTGAAATCGATCATTACTATATATTTTTCACTTAATTGAGAATGTTTCTTTTTTCTTGATAAATAGTTAAAATATTCCAACTCTCCATAATACATCCAAAAACAACATCAAACATGCACCAACTCTGAATGATCGATCCACAACAGTACGATTTACGTAGAGATCCCAAGTAATTTTCAATTCAATCAGATATTTAATATTCTTTAAGAATTATTAGATTGAATAAACACAACTACAAGCATCTCATATCATTTTCATTGGTTACGCGTCTTTGATTAATTAAAGTATTGATTATCATTATTACTAGCTAGTGGTTAAATCATTATCTGCTTTTAGAAATGTGTAAGTTTGTGTATTTTCTCATATGTCATAACCAGCTATAATACTCGTATATTTACGGGTTTTTTTTTTTTTTTGAAAAAAGATTTTTATTTTTATTAATATACTTTTTTGCGAGTTTAAATTTAATTGCATATAATTATATATATTGTATATTATAATTTATTAATTTCATGCAAGTGTTTAAAGTAAATGGATTAGAAAGTTAACTTTAGGTGACTACTATCGCCATAATCACACATATAAAAAACATGTATACGACTATACTAAAAATTGTTGGTGATTTAAGATTAAATACAAGTTTAAAAATGAATTAAATCGATCATATTCATGCAAGATCTAATTACTAATATAAATGGAAGCGTTAATCACCAATCGAGGATCTATATGAGTCATATGATTAATCAAAAGATTGTAATTATGTCACAAATCGTAATTTCAGGTCCTTTTTCAAGATTCAAAAATTCACTATTCATCTCGGGAATTTACTATTAACCGATCACTATTCATCATTTCACTATTCATCGTTTTTGAAGTCGGTTTGAGACTTTGAAAAGTTTTCAAAAATTTTACTTTCATGAAACACTATTCATTCCCGGAGGAAAATCACTATTCATGATTATCATTCATCATTACGTAAAATAGGTTTATGGGTATTCAAATGCGCGTAACCAGTGTGGTTTAACTGCGTATTCATGCATCATCAGTAAGGACACATCATATAGACTAGAGTAGTCTACATATCATCAGTAGCATCATCATCAAATTAGGTCATGCACGTGTTTGTGTGATTTTCATTTATGTATGTTCGTTTATTTATTAAACGTTACCACTCAGTCATTACTACTAACATTATACCCAATACTCCTGACTATGATCCTAATATATTTTCATGCTAATTTTAATGATATAAAGATTATATTATTACTTTACTCGGTGTTTTTAAACCAATCGCTATATTTTTCGTTAGGAGCTTATAACTTCCGTCGGTTTGCGAATTTTCAACCCGATAATCATTCTAACACCTGATTCTTGCAAGGAATATGATTTTACAATTTTTAAAACTTCGTCGTATTTTATTTTACCTCGTCACAATTTATTTTTAGTTAACCCGGTACCCGATAACACCTAATGTATACACTAAACACTCTAACACTTATCTAAATGGGACAAGTTCTTTAATTACACATCAAATCCATCCTCTTTTTCCTCCATGTGCCGCCCCCCTCTAAACCCCCATTGCCTAATACTCCAAAACCCCATTAATACTTCACTATTACACATCTTTGATTTAATTTCCTAAACACTTTCATTCTTACAAATCAACTAGCAAAATAAGCTCCATATTCTCTCTTTTTTCTTCCTTTTTGTTCGGCCAAACCAAGAACACCAAGAACAATCCATCAATTTTTGTAGATCAAGTTATAATTTAGCTCCATTTACACTCCTTGTTAGGGTTTTGAGATAAAATCCCAAGGTTTCATACTTATTTTCATCCAAATCTCATCAAATCATCAAGTAAGCGTCAAGAACACTTTCTAATCTTTTCATACCTTCATTTGATTTATTTTCAAGTTATATTCGTAGTTGATCATGCAAATATTCATGTTAAACATATCACTTGTTACACCTTTTGTTTATAAACATAGATCTATGGATTTTTAGTATGATCATCATGAGATCCACCATTGTTGGTGATGTTTAGGACCCCCATGACACCCTAAGAAGGTGTATGGTAAAATTAAATAGGTTGTGGTGTTGATTTGAAGTGGTTTGATTAAGTTTTGAACTAGTCTTGAACCTTAAACATTGATTTTTCAACAATAGAAATAGGTGCTGTCCATTTTTGTGAGATCTGGAAATCTCAGTAACTTTTGGATTATATTGGCCTTCATATTCAGAAAGTTCTTTCAAAAACGAAACCGTGGCCGCTTGAATCACTAAAAACCGACTTACGACGAGAAAGTTATGATTTTTCAAAGTTTGATGACGAAAAACAAAAATCTGAAAATTTAGTTGCTGATCGCCGAGATTCAAAGGACAAAATGAGGCGTTAGACGTGATCTAGACGACCTGACCTACTGAGATTATGTTATTACATGTTAATACGAATCCGTGGATATAAAGAACGTAGAAAACGAGCTTATAACGACCGAGATATAAGCATTTGAAACCCGACGAACATTATTTATTTTTGACAGCCCACTAATAGAAAATGTTCTAAGTATAAAAACTAGTGTTTTTGCAAGACATAACATGGATAGCCGATTTTCTAATTGATCGAGGCGCGTATGATCAAAAGTTAAAAAAAAAACACGACATTAAGACATTGTTACAAGGTTTTCAAAAACGTCGAGTTTAATCACTAACACTCAACGTACAATATTTCACGACTAGTTTTGCGAGGCAATTTGGTCACTTTTTTAAGTTGAGAAAAATAGTAAATTACGACGAAGACATTATATTTAGCGATAAAACACTAAATGAGGATCGTGGAGTATTGTTTCAACATTATTACACGAAAAGTGTTTATTAACTTAACGAGACGTCAAAAATGTATTTTTCGACGATGAACGTTATTTTCAAAACTAACGAGTGGTATCGTTAACATACGTATTTGCATGTGTAGCATCATTTCATTGCTTACATTAGATCCTATCATTCACATTAGGTTGCGGTTAGAGATCGTGCCTCATTTCAGTATATCCACTTTTGTCTTTGTAGCTATCGCACCAGGTGAGTTTTGCATAGCCCCTCCTTTTACTTGTTTTGTAACTGTTTTGGGGGAGAATACATGCTTGTTTTTAATTAAACTCATGCTTGTTTTACGTGACACGTGATTTGTCTTTCAAATATTATTGATTGGCTAAAATACTTGGTTTGTTACTCGAAAGTATTTTGTGTTTACATTTTTCATCCATGATTATTTTCTTATGGACACTAGTACATTAAGCTATTTCATATTGCATATGTTATGACCCGTTAAGCGCGAATGTTGTGGATAGATCTATTAGGATTGAACTCCCTATCCGGGTGGTGTTCCCCACCTGACTGTTAAGTCAAACGGACGCATAATCATTTAAGGAACCCTGAATGTCCTAGGTGTACATCTACCAGAAACTTTGAATGTCCGGGTGGTTTCCCCACTTGATTGATATGCCAAACGTGTTGTGGTTTCCCCACTGACTGATATGCTAAACGTGTTGTGGTTTCCCCACTGGCTGATATGCCAAACGTATTGTGGTTTCCCTGTTGGCTGAGACGTCAAACGTATTGTGGTTTCCCCACTGGCTGATATGTCAAACGTATTGTGGTTTCCCCACTTGACTGATATTTCAAACGGACTGTGGTTTCTCCACTTGACTGTTATGTCAAAAGTATGCCCAAATTAGAATCTTAAGGCTTCGGTGTCATGAAATTTAGTTGTCATAACTCTATATATATTGGGAATATATTGTTCATTTAATTTTTTTGTGGTCCATAAATCAATTGACGTTCACAAACCAAGTCACATTTAGCAGTGGGTTGTAAACACACAGGTTGCAAGTCTTGTATGGGCTGGGCTTGGAACTGGTTGAATTTACAATGCCTTTGCTGGAAAATCTTCATTCAAACGCTTTACTTTATTCAATAAACTCTATGAACTCACCAACCTCGTGTTAACACTTTTAGCATGTATTTTCAGGTATAAGCAATAGCACGCTACTGGAGGCTTTTGGCAGGGCATGGCATGGTCATAAAAGACTCTGATAAACATTTGGGGACCGTTTTAACTGTTTAACGGGCCTATTTCCGCACTACTTTTAACAATGAAAATTCAACACTTTTGTTAAACAATTTTATTCTAAGTGTTTGAGGTGAAAACCGTTCTTTGTACTTGTGTTGTAATACCAATTGAGTTGCACCCCAGCGACATGTATGCTTCCGCTGGACCCGATTCTGGGGGTGTGACAAATTGGTATCAAAGCCTTGGCTATAGATAACTGGGTGATTTTAAAACCTAGACTATAGCTAGTTTCACGAAAACTTAACCCTATGACTGTCACGTGCCTGCCTTCCAAGCTGATGCCTCATTGGTGGTTTGTTGTTGGCATATTTAATGAGATTTGTATCTTATTATCAGATAGCTTATACTCACTTATTCTCATTGATTACTGTAATTGCCTTCCATATAAGCATGCTTACATATCATACACGTCTCAGTGTTACGCCTTTTCCTTGCGTAGTTTCATCATTCGACCTCGAGTCTGGTCGCTTGCCTTAGTCTTTCAGAACGTCTTTTCAAATGAGAAGGACATAGTATTAGTATAACTGAGCTGAGTATTTCAAAATTCATTGAACCTCGGTGGAATATAGACTGGTCATCTATATTCGACCCGGGACAGTGGGACATAGGCTGACCACCTATGTCCGACTCAGAGATGAATTTTGCAATACTGGGAATAGTTATAATAGAATTATGTCCAGATTGATTCTCTACCCAATTTCTAAATGTTTCATTCATGTGTGCATACTCAATCGTTGCAAGAACAGTCACACCTACATCACCTCGTGAACCACCACCTAGAAGCACGTCAGCTAATCATAACCCAACTTCAAGCTTTCATTTTATGACAAGTCACTTCAGAGCACCTACATTTAGGAAACGTCTTATTTACGCCTCACTCTTCTTTTCTTGTTTTGAAGAAGCATGCCGCCAAAGAAAGCAACTCAATCGATGACACCAGTTGAGATCAGAAAACTTGTTGCGGATAGTATAGAGGCGGCCCTAGTAGTTGAGAGAGAGGCCGTAGCTGCACGGGCTGCTGAAGCCGCTTCTCGGGCAAAAACAACAGAAGCTGCAGGACTAGCTGCTAATGGTACCAACGGTCGTAAATGTACATACAAGGACTTTAAGAGTAGAGATCCCCCAAATTTCAAAGGTACTGAAGGAGCCACTGCTATGATCCGTTGGTTTGAGAAGATAGAATCTATATTTCTTTTATGCAATTGTCCGGAGGAGGACAAGGTAAAGTTTGCTACCAGTACACTTGTTGAGGAAGCGATGTCATGGTGGAATTCATATGCAAAGCCCATAGGAATGGAAAATGCTCACAAGCTTACGTGGGATGAATTCAAGAAATTGCTGACTAAGAAGTTCTGTCCACGCACTGAAATAAAGAAGTTGGAAACAGAGTTTTATGAGCTAGTAACAGCAGGTGATGATATCGAGGCATATATCAGGAGGTTTCAGGAGTTGGCGGTGCTATGTCCAACTATGGTTCCCGATAATGAGAAGCTGCTAGAAAATTTCACTGGTGGACTACCTCACAGCATCCGCGGAGATGTGATTTCTTTTAATCCACAAACTCTAGACGAAGCTATCAGGATATCTCAAAAGCTTATGGCTCAGGTGATAAAGAATGGAACCATTGTCAACAACAATGATCATAACAACAACAACAACAGCAACAACAAAAACAAGAGGAAAAAGGATGACAACCAAAGGAAAGATCAAGTTCAACAGCCAAGCGAAGGACAAGAAGTAGTTAGAGCCTATGCTGCAGGACCGCGAACAAAGAAAAGATATACTGGAAATTTACCCTACTGCAACACGTGTAATCTCCATCACCTAGGTTATTGCAGTGAACCGAATGGGGTGTGCAAGAAGCGGAGTCACCAGACTAAGAACTGTAGGAAACCCACAAATCAGAGGATCCTGGGGAGTTGCTTCAAATGTGGAAACTTAGGACACCTCAGAAAGGACTGCCCGGAGCTAAGGAACAAGAAAACCAGAGCCTAAACTCTCTGGTGTTGTATTTCTTTTGTGTTTCACTTTAAGTTCTATCGTATGAACTTCATATACTATTACAAATTCTGATCTAATGAATGTTCTATCTTTTATCATCGCAATGCGACTCAAACATCCCCATCTCTTCACCGAATCCACCCCAGAGACCAACACCAACTGAATTCAGGGACTGAATTCCTTTAACGGGTGAAGACTATCACAAATCGAAATTTCAGGTCCTTTTTCAAGATTCAAAATTTCACTATTCATCTCGGGAATTTACTATTCACTGATCACTATTCATCATTTCACTATTCATCATTTTTGAAGTCGGTTTGAGACTTTGAGAAGATTTCAAAATTTTTACTATTCATGAAACACTATTCATTCTCGGAGGAAAATCACTATTCATAATTATCATTCATCATTACGTAAAATAGGTTTACGGGTATTCAAATGCGCGTAACCAGTGTGGTTTAGCTGCGTATTCATGCATCATCAGTAAGGACACATCATATAGACTAGAGTAGTCTACATATCATCAGTAGCATCATCATCATATTAGGTCATGCACGGGTTTGTGTGATTTTCATTTACGTATGTTCGTTTATTTATTAAACGTTACCACTCAGTCATTACTACTAACATTATACCCAATACTCCCGACTATAATCCTAATATATTTTCATGCTAATTTTAATGATATAAAGATTATATTATTACTTTACTCGGTGTTTTTAAACCAATCACTATATTTTCCGTTAGGAGCTTATAACTCCGTCGGTTTGCGAATTTACAACCTGATAATCATTCTAACACCTGATTCTTGCAAGGAATATGATTTTACAATTTTTACAACTTCTTTGTATTTTATTTTACCTAGTCACAATTTATTTTTAGTTAACCCGGTACCCGATAACACCTAATGTATACACTAAACACTCTAACACTTATCTAAATGGGACAAGTTCTTTAATTGCACATCAAATCCATCCTCTTTTGCCTCCATGTGCCGCCCCCCTCTAAACACCCATTGCCTAATACTCCAAAACCCCATTAATACTTCACTATTACACATCTTTGATTTAATTTCCTAAACACTTTCATTCTTACAAATCAACTAGCAAAATAAGCTCCATATTCTCTCTTTTTCCATCCTTTTCTGTTCGGCCAAACCAAGAAAACCAAGAACAATCCATCAATTTTTGAAGATCAAGTTATAATCTAGCTCCATTTACACTCCTTGTTAGGGTTTAGAGATAAAAATCCCAAGGTTTCATACTTATTTTCATCCAAATCTCATCAAATCATCAAGTAAGCTTCAAGAACACTTTCTAATATTTTCATACTTTCATTTGATTTATTTTCAAGTTATATTAGTTGTTGATCATGCAAATATTCATGTTAAACATACCACTTTTTACACCTTTTCTTTATAAAAATAGATCTATGGATTTTTAGTATGATCATCATGAGATCCACCATTGTTGGTGATGTTTAGGACCCCCATGACACCCTAAGAAGGTGTATGGTAAGATTAGATAGGTTGTGGTGTTGATTTGAAGTGGTTTGATTAAGTTTTGAACTAGTCTTGAATCTTAAACATTGATTTTTCAACAATAGAAATAGGTGCTGTCCATTTTTGTGAGATCTGGAAATCTCAGTAACTTTTGGATTATATTGGCCTTCATATTCAGAAAGTTCTTTCAAGAAAGAAACCGTGACCGCTTGAATCACTAAAAACCGACTTACGACAAGAAATTTATGATTTTTCAAAGTTTGACGACGAAAAACAAAAGTCTGAAAATTTAGTTGCTGATCGCCGAGATTCAAAGGACAAAACGAGGCGTTAGACGTGATCTAGATGACCCGACCTACTGATATTATGTTAGTACATGTTAATACGAATCCGTGGATATAAAGAACGTAGAAAACGAGCTTATAACGACCGAGATATACGCGTTTGAAACCCGACGAACATTATTTATTTTTGACAGCCCACTAATAGAAAATGTTATAAGTATAAAAACTAGTGTTTTTGCAAGACATAACATAGATAGCCGATTTTCTAATTGATCGAGGCGCGTATGATCAAAAGTTAAAAAAAAAATACACGACATTAAGACATTGTTACAAGGTTTTCAAAAACGTCGAGTTTAATCACTAACACTCAACGTACAATATTTTGCGACTAGTTTTGCGAGGCCATTTGGGCACATTTTCAAGTTGTGAAAAATAGTAAATTACGACGAAAACATTATATTTACCGATAAAACACCAAACGAGGATTGTGGAGTATTGTTTCAACATTATTACACGAAAAGTGTTTATTAACTTAACGAGACGTCAAAAATGTATTTTTCAACGATAAACGTTATTTTCAAAACTAACGAGTGATATCGTTAACATACGTATTTGCATGTGTAGCATCATTTCATTGCTTACATTAGATCCTATCATTCACATTAGGTTGCGGTTAGAGATCGTGCCTCATTTCAGTATATCCACTTTTGTCTTTGTAGCTATCGCACCAGGTGAGTTTCATAGCCCCTCCTTTTACTTGTTTTGTAACTGTTTTGGGGGAGAATACATGCTTGTTTTTAATTAAACTCATGCTTGTTTTACGTGACACGTGATTTGTCTTTCAAATATTATTGATTGGCTAAAATACTTGGTTTGTTACTCGAAAGTATTTTGTGTTTACATTTTTCATCCATGATTATTTTCTTATTGACACTAGTACATTAACCTGTTTCATATTACATATGTTATGACTCGTTAAGCGTGAATATTGTGGATAGATCTATTAGGATTGAACTCCCTGTCCGGGTGGTGTTCCCCACATGACTGTTAAGTCAAACGGACGCATAATCATTTAAGGAACCCTGAATGTCGTAGGTGTACATCTACCAGAAACTTTGAATGTCCGGGTGATTTCCCTACTTGATTGATATGCCAAACGTGTTGTGGTTTCCCCACTGACTGATATGCCAAACGTGTTGTGGTTTCCCCACTGACTGATATGCCAAACGTGTTGTGGTTTCCCCACTGGCTGATATGCCAAACGTATAGTGGTTTCCCCGTTGGCTGAGACGTCAAACGTATTGTGGTTTCCCCACTGGATGATATGTCAAACGTATTGTGGTTTCCCCACTTGACTGTGATGTCAAACGTATTGTGGTTTCCCCACTTGACTGATATTTCAAACGGACTGTGGTTTCCCCACTTGACTGTTATGTCAAAAGTATGCCCAAATTAGAATCTTAAGGCTTCGGTGTCATGAAATTTAGTTGTCATAACTCTATATATATTGGAAATATATTGTTCATTCAATTTTTTTGTGGTCCATAAATCAATTGACGTTCACAAACCAAATCACATTTAGCAGTGGGTTGTAAACACACAGGTTGCAAGTCTTGTATGGGCGGGGCTTGGAACTGGGTGAATTTACAATGCCTTTGTTGGGAAATCTTCATTCAAACGCTTTACTTTATTCAATAAATCTATGAACTCACCAAACTCGTGTTGAAACTTTTAGCATGTATTTTCAGGTATAAGCAATATCACACTACTGGAGGCTTTTGGCAGGGCATGGCATGGTCATAGAAGACTCTGATATGCATTTGGGGACCGTTTTAACTGTTTAAAGGGCCTATTTCTGCACTTATTTTAACAATGAAAATTCAACACTTTTGTTAAACAATTTTATTCTAAGTGTTTGAGGTAAAAATCGTTCTTTGTACTTGTGTTGTAATACCAATTGAGTTGCACCCCAGCGACATGTATACTTCCGCTGGACCCGATTCTGGGGGTGTGATAAATTAAGCAATTATACTTTTGTCCTCAGGATGATGGATCGAATGAAGAATGCACAAGATCAATGGGGCCTTTAAACGTGATAGCGAAAGTAGGTTATCTTTAAGGTAGTCCACACCACACCTTAACCAACAATCACCGGATGCTAGTACATGCAAGCACCACCTGAATCGCATTTGCACTATGCTAGAATGGATCAAAGATCAAAACCAAAAACCCTAGGAGGGGGTTGGCTTTCACCCAAAATAGAGGAGATGGAGAGGAGAGATCTTGGAGTGTAATTAGGTATGAGATTGTTATGTGATTTACCAAATCAAATAACACTTACCATTATCCTATTTACAACAAGCCCCATAGACTTCCCCTTCCTTCCTTTAAAGCCCATTGGGCCAAATTCTTGGACCAAGTGATTCGGCAATCCAATTGCTTGAGTCCAATACAAATTCACTAAGACCAACTCAATAATTCGTAGTTTGGTTCTTAATCTCGAGTTACTTGACTATTGTATAACAAAAATATGATAATTACACTATAACTACTGATATCTAAGTGTATCCTAGTCAGTTATATAACAAAAATAAACACATAAATTACATGCAAGCCAAAATCCATAATAAAATGTATCCTAGTCAGTTATATAACCCACTAACACATATAAAGGGTATTTAGGATTACTTACATGTATTCCTGCAATTACGTAAGCTTCACAACCTTCTTGATCAGCATAGAATCACCTTCTTCTTGTTCTTGATGCTACACGATTGATTTTAGGGTTTCTTGGAGAAGAATCAACACTTCTACGAACCTATGCATGTTAGGAGAGTGTGAAACACGGGTAACCAACTCAATTAGGGAATCGACTTACAGTTGACTTATAATCGACTATGGAGATTGAACAAATGGTTTCAAAACCATTTGGTATCTTGGTTTGACCTATCAAACAAAGGGAGGAGAAGGAGGGAGTTTTTAGGGTTAGAGGATTGATTATGAATCCTTAGGAAAGTCTTGGTATTTATAGGTAACCATGGAAGCTTCTGAAAAGAATTAGGTTTTCATTAATTAACCTTACGCATATTAAGTTCTACAACTTGTCAAACTTAATCCCTCCCTATCCAATATGCTTTGTGGTTTTGCCTTTATACTTAAGTTTACTTATCTATGATAAATATATACCTAGTTAATCACCGTTTTACCTCTCTATGAAAATGTTAGCGTATTTTCATTTCCTATTCAGTTCCATTTAATTTCGTCACTCTTTTCTCATTTTCGCTTGTAGGTTCCTTTTATTATGCACCGATGAGACCCTTTGACATTTTCATGAAGGCCAGTTGTGAATGATGTTGTTTCTTTCACATAATTCTTTCAGACTCCTACTTGTGAAAAGCAACAACACGAGAACCACTTTCACAGTACCAAGAGGTTACTAGCATATCATTGAAGTACCTAGCTCACATAAACCGATTCAATACCCAAGTAGTGATTTAAAAAAACTCCACCAACACCTTAGCTGAGCTTAGGTATATGACTATATCCCTTTGCACTTTGCGATAATTTAGAAAGTACCAGACATGGATATGGTAATCTCACAATACTTTCATCCTTTCTTATCACTGTGAATGATTTTCCTCCGATAGTGTTCTCAGACATTTGTCGCATGGTCATGCTCTAACAAATCATCCCACCCCAAGGGGCCAGAAAAAATATCCTCTCTATTATATTTCAACTTGGAGTTGCAACTTGCCATCTCGATCATTAAACCATTTTTCCTTAAACCATTTTTCCTTACCTCCCATTAATCTAACATTAGCACATAATGTTACGTTTTTATGCGGTAACCGGAAACTAAGGAAAAACCCAGTGAAAGATAAAGCTAAATGACCTAACACCTCAGTTCAATGGGATAGTACGCCGCGATCGAAGAACACCATTAACCGACTAATCCATGTGGCAATTTTCGATCTTGGTCACGTCTAAAATTTGCCTCCTCGCACCATCACAGTTTTCATAATAGCTGGTTGACTTATCTCAGTATCTCTCCATGATAAACAACTATGAACCCTTTTAGAATGAAATGTCTTTTATTCACGTATTAAAAATATGTCAAACAAAAACTAATAGTAACGTCTCGTAAGAATTGCACGAGTCTACGATATTATGTTCGATCTCTGGCAATTAATGAAGCTCGTATCATAAAGTTTTAGGAGAAATCGCTACTTTATTCTTCCTGACTACTCCTTCCTCAAAACCCTTGACCCTCACTTCCTAATCTATTTATTATCGCCTCCCTGTTAATGAATGTAATTGAATCTAGTGCTAGTGATTTGGTCACACTGGATTATTTTTAGACTTAGCTAAATTTTGACACACTCGAACTTAGTATTCAACAATGCACTTCATTTTCCACTTAAGTAAAATGAAATTATCTAACAAATAAGAACCTTGACTTATTGTTACTGATTCTTCTAAGTCCATGAGAACTTGAGTACAAGCCTTTGAAACCAAGATGCGGTGGCACATTTACTAATTTGAAAAACTCATTTTCAAATCATTAGATCACATGTCTTCTTTATTTATTCACAACAACTCTAGATCTACATATTCCATGTGTCAAACTATTTTGCCTCTAAGGCAATGTACATGTAATACCTGAAATTCAGATAACCCGTAAAATGACCAAATTACCCCTGAAACCATAAAACCTAATTAAATAACTTATAAATTCTGAAACAATTCCAAAACTCCTAAAAACGAACTATATCTGAAACGAACTAATTTCTGGGACAATGTTACATCATTTCGAATGTTCAAAAATTATTATGCACATTTATTATTAAAATCCGAAATAAATAAAATTAAGTAAATATAATGATTAAATCTTTTATATTAAGTAATATATAAAAATAAATAAAGAAAATGTCAAATAAAATCAATCCAAATAATTACGTGATTCTAAAACCCGAAATTCTGATCTCAGCCCTCCCCTAGGTCGGTTATTCAATATATAAACAAATCTTATTATTTCTAAAAAAACCCTAATCGCAAAATAAACCCTAATCGACACAAAAATCGATCAAAGCAGCCACACAACTTTTGGACGTGATCAAGCATTTTTATAGAGTTCTTGGAGGTGTAAGCAAGCTAGGAAAAATAAGGGTTTGCTCGTGGATTCGCTGGTTCGTTCTTGGTACATTTTTCTTGTCGAATTTTCCATACGCTAGGTAACAAATTCATGCGCCTAAATTACACGTTCTAAAATTGATATAGCAATTTTCCTATGATCTTTACATCCTATATAACTCATATAAATTATGTAAATTGAATCATGCAAGAGGAATCGTGCGTATGAAAATTATATGAGCATAGAACACGTAAATCACAAATATATGTAATCCAAACTTCTGGGTGTTATAACTATTTTATTTAGACCTCATATGAAGTAATAGACCTGGGAAAAATATAGGAACGAATTATGGAAGCCTAGATCATGTCGTGGTAATTTTAATATCAAAAACGTACGTAAAAATCTAATATATGCTAAACGATTTTTCTGGGCATGTTATTTATTTTTCGTGGGTTCATTATATGTCTTATGATCTGGGAAAAATATGAGTTTGATTTTTGGAAGCTTATTTTAAGCGTGGTGAATTATTGTTAAAACCGGATTTTAATAAAACAAAGTAAACAAATAAAAATCAAATCGTGGCTATTAGGGTTAGGTCTCTTGGATACAAATCTGATCATTTAAGATGTTTTAAGGATATAATAATGATGGTTCAATGATTGGTTAATAGTAGGGTTTGTATTTGTTGTTAAAAAGTGAAATCCGATTGAAAATAAAAGTAAAAGGACCTGTTTTGACAACTTTGAAACTTCTAGGGTATTTTTGTAAGGTCATATACATCTGTAAGAATGTGGGAAAAATATAACTTTGGGTTCCTAAGTGTAAATATTACAAGATAATGAATTAAATGGTATTTAAAGGATACGAATTGAAATTAAATAAAAGAGAGGGACTAAAAGTGTAAATCTAAAATCTTGAGGTTATTTTGAGTAAATACTGATATAAAAAGGGTAATGTGTAATTTTGAGGATTTATGGGCTAAATATGTAATTGTTATGAATTATGATTTTAATTTATAAGTTTTGTAAACTTAAGGGACTAATTGTGTAAATTCTGAATTCTGAGGGGTCTAATCTGTAATGTACTAAATTCTGATAATACATTCTGTAATTATGAAATATAATATGCTTGTTTGGTATATATGGATATTGTAGGGTTTAATTTGTAAAATATGTAAATATAAGGTTGGTTTTGTAAATTATGTAACTAAAGGGGGTATAATCTGTAAATTGTGAAACTTAAGAGAATAAAATGTAATTCTGAATAAAATGAGTATATAATTCTGTAACTTAAAGTATTTTTCATAGTAAACCTTTGAATTAGATGAATTTACATTTAAAACCCTAAACTTTGTGATCATGTCATAATCAACCCTAAACTTCTGTAACTTGATAAATATACTGTTATTCCATAATAATCTTTGAGTAAGGGTTCAACCTAATCTGAAATGGTAATATCTGTTAATTCTGGAAACCCGCTAATTATGGGAACTTACTAAATCTGGAAAGTTACTAAAAATAGAAAGTACTTAAAATGGAGAGGTAAACTAAAAGTAATAATCTGAATTAGAATCTTTAGTAATTCTGTCTTCCTCTTCCTTAGGTGTGAAGAAGGAGAAGTCCTGATCTTATTTCTGTGTTTGTTTGCTTGTCTGCTGTGCTAATAAGGTACAGATATTCTGCCCTTTTTCAGTAAGGGTGTTTCTTTCCCTTTTCTCTCAGTATTTCATTTTCCTTATTAGGATTCCCTATACCATTGCTATGTTCCCCTCTGTTTGTGAATCTCTGTTGTGATCTGTTTGACTTGAACCTTTGTTTGAACTTTCTGATATGATTCTCTATTTTGAACCTTTGATATATATCTCTGGATTTTGACATGAACCTTTTTGCCATGTACCCTTAAGACATGACTTTCTGATTTTGATAGTACATTTGACCTCTGACCTCTGACCTACAGTTTGATATCCGAGCCAATCACTAGGCATGAGGGTTTCATGTCCATGTCATTGATGCACCGATGGCATGACTCTAGGGTAGGAGAGTGATGACCTATCCCGTCCCTGACTTATTTTATCTGGTGTGTTGAGGAGTTTCTGGCCACCGGGGGCGCATGGATGCATCCTAGTTCTGACTCTGTTATCTGTTATCTGTTTATGTTATATGTTTATTATTATATCTGGTGACTGATGGTGTGTGCGATACACGTCTCTCACATTATCTGGGAGTTGGCCACTCTACACAGGTTTGTTGCATTATATGGTTATGCTATGGTATTATCTGTTATCTGGGCTCATGATGGATTTCTGTTTTCCCTAAACCTGATTTGTTTCATTATCTCTTCTTCAATCTTTTCTTTTCCCCTATTTCCTTTCTTATTCTTTCACTTTGATTCTGTATCTGTATGATCTGTATTCCTGGTTTGTTCTGTACTGCTATCTGTTATCATTTCTGTTTATCTATATATCTGTTCACTGAGCTCTCGTAGCTCAGCCGCATTTCTTTTCCTGCGGCAGGTACTTAAGCTAGGAAGCTGGGTTTTAGCTTTGGGATGAGAGCAATCTGACTTGGAGTTTTGACCTTAGTGATTTTAGTTTTACCATTTGGACTTCTATTTATTTTGATATGCCATTGTTTAGGCATTTGAATATTGGATTTTGTACTTCGGGTATTTTGTCTTGCATTTGATATAAGTCATGTTGACTTATTTTGGATTTAATGTTAAGACTTCCGCTGTTTTATTATTGAATGCTATGTTTGTTCTGATGTGAAACCATATATTTGTGACATCTTTGCCCTTGTCGGGTTGGGGTGTTACAATTTGTGGTATCAGAGCTACAGGCATCCGAAACCCGTAGGCTTAGGCCATTGACCTGTGAGGATTGGGTAGACATTTGGTTTCCTTTCGCGTACTCTTTTTCCTTACTCTTCTCTGTCATATTTTGCTTTATCTTACTAATCGTCTTCATAATTCTATAGATGGTTAACACTCGTCACCAGGAGTATAATGTTGGAGGTGATGCTGAAATCCCCAATCTGGAGGCTATGGTGGCTAATGCTATAGCCAATCTGCTACCCGGCCTTAACACTGATGCGGTGATCAACCGACTTATCAGTGGTGGAGCTAGTTCATCTGGAGGTGCTGGCAGTTCTTCTGGTGGTGGGGCCCGACCCACTACCATTAATGGGTGGCTTGAGAGTTTCAATAAACTTAAGCCGTTGTCTTTCAGTTCTGCTGCTACTCCTCATGCTGCAGAGGACTGGATTACCCACATGGAGAAGCTGTTTGAGGTGCTAGGTTGTGAGGACGAGTTTAAGACTCGTCTGGCTGTGTTTAAACTCGAGGGTGATGCGCTTAACTGGTGGAAGGCGCACAAGGCAGCTAAAGGAGGCGATCCGTATGTTCTTGGTTGTACTTGGGCTGATTTCCGCACTACATTCTATAATCGGTACTTCCCTGACTCTGAGCAGCAGAGGTTTATTCGGGAGTACAACACTATTTCCCAGCTAGATTCTGAGAACGCAGGGGAATATCTGGAGCGGTTTCAGAGATTGGTTAGCTTTGTGGGCCCCACTGCTGGAGATGCAAGGCGTCAAGCTAAGCAATTCAAATGGGGACTCAAAAGGTGGGTGCTCGATCGTATGCTTAATGATGAGTTTCTGGATCCGTCAGCATGTTGCGATGCAGCTCGCAACATCGAGATTTTTCATGAGGGCGTTGGTTACAAGCGAAACCGTGATGGCGACAGGGTTCAGCATCAGAGTCAGAGTCGGGACAACAAGGGGTATTCTGGTAGGAACTTTGAACAGCGAGGTCAGTCAGATCGTGGACGTGACTATCAGGGTCAGTCAGGCAGGAGTTATGATCAGAAGAGGCACGACTCGAAGGGTCAGGATTCGAGGTCGGTTTCTAGGCAGGGGAGTGATCGTCATGGACGCAGTGACAGTCAGAGACAGTGGAAGGATCAGCCTTCCAAGGGTTATCAGCAGCAGTCTCGAGGTTCTGGATCGGGTTCTCAGACTTTACCTCCCCCTCCTATCTGTACTACTTGTGGGAAGAGTCATCCCGGACCGTGTCGTAGGGCTTCTGGTGCATGTTTCCGATGTGGGTCTTCTGAACATCGGGTGAAGGATTGCCCTAAGCATAATCCGACCCCAGGTATGTAGTATCTTCCTCCTCCTCCTCCGAATACAGGCCGTGTGTTTTCGACTACTTGGGATCAGGCAGCTAAAGCATCAGGTACCATTACTGGCATTCTGTATATTGGTGATCATACTGTATTCATATTATTTGATACTGGCGCAACACACTCTTTTATATCCGTAAAACTAGCTAAGAAGCTTAAAACGACTCCAACACCATTAATAAACCAACTATCTATTTCCACCCCAATGAAACACAGTGTCCTTCTCGATCATGTATATGTTAACTGTCCTCTTCGCTTTGATGACCGGATTCGTCCGGCTAACTTACTTCCCCTGGATATGATTGATTTCGATGTCATCCTGGGCATGGATTGGTTGGCTTTCCATAGAGCTACCATTGACTGTCATGCTAGGAATGTGATTTTTGGAGATCTGAACCATCCTGAATTCATTTATCATGGATTCCGCCCTCTGAAATCTGTTAAAATCATCTCTGCTATGAAGGCACGGACCTTGATATCTCATGGTTGCCAAGGCTATTTGGCTTCTGTTAAAGATTCATCTGTTGAGACTTCCGATATTTTTGATGTTCCCATTGTTCGGGATTTTGCCGATGTTTTTCCTGAGAAACTGATGAAGCGAAAAGTGTACCACTTTTAAGGGGTCATTTAAGCCCTAAATCGTATTTATTTGATCAAATATTGCCCTAAATCGTTTCTTTTGTCATTTTAGGTACTTTTGAGGAGAAATCTGGAAAAGGAGGCATTTTGGACGTTTTCGGAGCATAAAAGTGAAGAAAACGACAAAGTCTCAGAAATCGGCTGAAAGTTACCTTTGACGGCGTCACAATTTACTCTGGACGGCGTCATGCCTTGACAAGAAAAAGTGGACGTGAAATTTACTCATGATAAGCCAGTGAAAATAGCATGTTAATTCTGACGGCGTCACGCTTTAACTTGATCAAGGGCGTCATGGCTTAAATCATAAGGGGACGGCGTCACGTTCAAGGTTCGATGGCGTCAAGCCTTGATAAGCCAGAATGGATTTTGGAAGAGCTAAAGAGGGACGGCGTCAAGATGGTCATCCGGGAACCCTAAAAGCGGCGAGGTGACGGCGTCACACTCCATAAGGTGACGCCGTCAGATCCAAAAGTCTATATATAGTTTTCTAATTTTTTGTCATTGAGGGAGAGCTTAGTGTGTGGAATTTTGGGAGAAAACCCTAGGACGATTTTAGCTTCTTTTTCAAGGCTTTTTGCCTTGAGATCTTCCATGTTACATTGAAAGATAAGTTATCAATTAATCATTCAATATGTCTATGTGTTGTTTGATTCTATCTTATTCTTGTCTTTTGTTTAACATGTTAGGCTAAATTTATCTTGTGTTTGCTTAGATCTAATGAAACCTAGCTATTGATTATTGGTTATTAGTGTGTTATTAGTTGTATTGGATGATTGTTTATCTATGTTAGGCTTAAGAAAACTGGCTAACTTCCTATTCGGTAACTTGCTTGAACGTCTTAAGAAACATGAACCAAACGCGTACTAAAGGTTTTTATGGTTGTATTTAATGCACAAGCGAATTCTAGTGATCCCATGTTAGGAGCTTCCTAGCCGGCTCGACATAGGAGTGAAGTAGGAGCTTGTAGAGTTGGGGAAGTAAGTACGCCACCCCACGAATGGTATTAAGGAATACACCCGTCATCCACGTGACTAATACATACTAATTAACCGGTAAAAGATAGTTAGGGAGTAAGGAAATCTAAGTAAACACATTTCTCTACACATAAGTTTCTCACCAACATTTTATTTTCAGTTATTTATTTTATTTGCATTTGTAGTTATTTGGGTTAGTTGATTAGCAACTAATTCCGCCCACTCTTTCAAACCCGAGATTTTACTTGCTTTCATAAAAATATAAAAATACAAAAAGAATCTTCCTCAACCCTTAGACCTATTAGAGTAGTTTTTCATACCTAACGAACACTATTCCCTGTGGAGAACGATCAATCCCCCGTACTTACCACTACACTATACTACATCGGTCAGGTACACTGCCTGGTGGGGTTGTAAGCCTCTTGAGATCCCTCGAGAGGTAAAACCTGTTGTAAGGTTGCAAAACCCACGCATCAAGTTTTTGGCGCCGTTGCCGGGGAATAGTTATTGTTTAGGTTGAATTTTTTTATTTCTATTAGGTCTACTCACTAGATTCCTTTCTAGTGAGATTTTTATTTTATTTTTCTAGGTTTTCTTTAGTCTATCTATTTTCTTTGTGCTTTTGTTCGTAACAGATTTTCATTGACTATTCAGTTTGCCATTATGGAAAACGCGAATCCACCCCTTACACCTGGCGAAGTGGCTTTGTTGCGTAGCCAACTTAAGAATGAGATTAGTGAGCTCAGGGAGCTCAGTAGAATGATTGATATAGAGCTTGATTATGCCTTGAACAACTTAGGGACCGCCATATACTCAGATAATTACTTAGAACGTAATAATCTTACGGTTGATAAGTTGATGGAGAAAATTGAGGAAGTGAAGGTAGATCCTAGGTTGGATGATTGTTTCAATGAATACCCCACTAAGGAGGAGATTGCTTACTATAACAACCTAGTTGATAACCCTCGACCACCTTTTGTTAGAATTGACCCCAAGATTAAGAGAGGTGATCCCGGGAATGTGAAGATACCATGTATGATTGGGTACCAATACGTTGAGCATGCTTACATTGACTGTGAATCCCCAATCAACGTTATGTCCTCAGGCCTTTATAGCCAAATCATAAACACACCACTTGAGCCTAGGATGGACCCCAAGTGTCCAGGCGGAGTTTGCAACTTCGTTGGAAGGATTAAGGATATACATATCCTTGTTGGGAACTTTACCTTTGTCACCAACTTCATGATTTTAGAAGATATGGCAAGTGTTGTTGACTGCCGCCTATCTCGCGTTGTGTTAGGTAAGCCATTTATCGAAGCATCCAATTTAAGGTATGACCGTTTGAAAGGCACGGTTCAGTTTTCTAATCACATAGATAGGATCACATATAGGATGCCTTATCGGGTTAATGAATTTCGTTTTGTGCCTCGATTTGACATGGACAACATTGGTGCGATTGAGGACATCAATGAAGAGGATAAAGAAAAAGGCATGGACCATGTTTGGAATAAGAGAAGCCTTTATTATAAAGATTGCTTAAACCTTGGACCTAAATACAAAATTGATATGGAGGTTGTTAGGATGATTAGAGGGGCAATTGAGAAGCAAAACGGAAAAAACGTAGACCCCGTGACTTTGAGTCTAGCTACAAGACTCGTTAATAAAGAAAAGCGCTTCTTGGGAGGCAACCCAAGCTTTATTTTATTTATTTGCTTTGTGTGTTTATTTGTTTGTTTGTTTGATTTTACTTGTATCCGTATGTGCGTTTAATTTTTATTCTTATTGATTCATGTTCAAAACTAATTGTGAAAATGCTTTATTTTGTTTTTAACTTCGTCTTAACTACATATAAAGGTATTTTGCAAAAGTTAAGTGTAAGGGAAATCTAAATCGGTTTATTAGAACACAAATTAACATGAATCGTAATAATAATAAATTAGCATACATATTAGTATTTGTTTGAGTCAAATGCTTGTATCGAGTCATAATGATGTTTTGCAGGATTTCCAGGAAGTAAGGTAAAGGTTTTTCCAGAAATTTTCCGGAAACTTAAAATGAAAATTTTTGTCAGGTCATTTCTGACGGCGTCAGGGTTTATAACCTGACGACGTCAGATTTAATTTTCAGAAATTTTTGAAAGTTTTGTTTTTAAAAAGTTTTTTATTAAAATCTCCAACTTATAATCTCCAGGAATCTGCAAAATTATCATTCCACAAGCATTATATCCTTATATATAGATTTTATCCCGCCGATGTTATGCAGGTTTTCGTGTTTGTTTTCTCAGGTTTAACAGGTTATTTTGGACAAGGAAATGTTTTGAATCAAGCTTATGGCGATGCATTAGTCATGGAGCTTCAACATTCTCTTTGGAGGAAGATTTAACCGTGTAATTTCATTATCCACCGAACGAATCAGGGGAGTATTTGATTTCATTCTTTTACTTTTTTCTTTTACATCTTGTTATTTGAACATTGGGGACAATGTTCATCTTAAGTGTAAGGGGAGGGTAAAAGTACGATTTTAGAGAATACTATTACGCTTGATTTTTGTTTGTTTAATGGTAGATGTGTAATAAAACTGAGATAAATACCTGTTAGGGCAATTTTAGTGCCAAATTTAAATTTTTTTACAACATATAGGAGTGAAACTTTGATCTTAATGAGCGTCTCACGGATAGGAGTTATATGACTAGCACAAAACCGTACCACTAAAAAAATTTTCCACCCCAAATATGTGAGGTTCGCCCCTAGAATTGGTAGGAAAAGCATTTATGCTATGATGTGTGTACCGGTAGCACTTAGATTCTAGAACTTGCGTTAGGACCATTCCAAGGCCACAAGTGAGACTACATTCGTGTAGTTAGATTTACTACATGATAAGAGGCATTAGGATAAACCCATTGTTTTACACCTGTGTTTTTGTTATAATTACATTGGCTACATTAGTCAAGTAATTCTCCCACACCCTTTGCGTTGTACTCATTTTTAGTACACGATACCCCTAGTACACCCCTCAGAGCCTATCTTTTCGCTTCGACCTTTAAGCATTTTACTTAAAGGAAGAATTTGTTACACCCCACTTAAATGTACACCCAAATCGCCTTAGCCTACCTTGTATGCACTCATTTTTAGTGCATTATTGTGACAACATTTGTTTAAACCCAAGTTAATTATCTAATTGATTACATGGTTGCTAAGTCGAGTCATATCCTTGTACATATTGTTTTGGGACGATTGGGACTCGTGGGTAAAGTACTAGTGTAATGGAGTAATGGGGATGAACATCATTTATTACCCCCATATGTGCTAAATGTTTTAAAAGTGCTCCAAGTTTTTTTAATTATCTTAATTCGAGTCATTAGATTAGTATTTGTAAAGTTATGTAAAAGTTCAAGTGTAAGGGGGATGCAATGCCCCTATGATGTATTATTTTGGATGGTAGGGCAAAAGTGTATGAAAAAAAAAAAAAAAAAAAATCAAAAAAATCAAAAAAAAAAAAAAAAAAAAAAAAAAAAAGAGAAAATGAAAAAAATAGAAAAAACATACGGACTACCATCCCGTTTCATTTTATGTTTATTTTATGTTTTTGTTATTTTGTTATTTTGTTTTTAGCTTAAGATTGAGTCTAGCCTTGGCTTAGCAACATTGTATAGTACATGTAATTGATCAAGATCTTTAACTCGCCACCAGTAAAATATCCTTTATCCAACAAAACCGTGTTTTCCTTTTCCCTACACCTAACGTTATAACCCATTTAAAAGCCCTCTTTGATAGTTTATCTTAGGTGCTTACGCCTAGTGGAGGAGGTTTTCGATCCTTTCCCAAGCCTATGGTAATCTATTTGCTATGACAGGTAGTGAGAGATATTATCCGTTTTCATTTATGAGATTTATTTTGATGACACTTGAGAGATGTGAGTATCTAAACACTACTTGTGAGGTGCTAGTTTGTAATCTCCGTGCTTATTATGATTGAAGTGGAACGATTATTTGTTGTAATTAGTGTACCGCTTTTAAGGGGTCATTTAAGCCCTAAATCGTATTTATTTGATCAAATATTGCCCTAAATCGTTCCTTTTGTCATTTTAGGTACTTTTGAGGAGAAATCTGGAAAAGGAGGCATTTTGGACGTTTTTGGAGCATTAAAGTGAAGAAAACGGCAAAGTCTCAAAAATCGGCTAAAAGTTACTCTTGACGGCGTCACAATTAACCCTAGACGGCGTCATGCCTTGGCAAGAAAAGTTGGACGTGAAATTTACTCATGATAAGCCAGTGAAAATAGCATGTGAATTCTGACGGCGTCACGCTTTAACTTGATCAAGGGCGTCACGGCTTAAATCAAAAGGGGACGGCGTCACGTTCAAGGTTCGATGGCGTCAAGCCTTGATAAGCCAGAATGGATTTTGGAAGAGCTAAAGAGGGACGGCGTCAAGATGGTCATCCGGGAACCCTAAAAGCGGCGAGGTGACGGCGTCACACTCCATAAGGTGACGCCGTCAGATCCAAAAGTCTATATATAGTTTTCTAATTTTTTGTCATTGAGGGAGAGCTTAGTGTGTGGAATTTTGGGAGAAAACCCTAGGACGATTTTAGCTTCTTTTTCAAGGCTTTTTGCCTTGAGATCTTCCATGTTACATTGAAAGATAAGTTATCAATTAATCATTCAATATGTCTATGTGTTGTTTGATTCTATCTTATTCTTGTCTTTTGTTTAACATGTTAGGCTAAATTTATCTTGTGTTTGCTTAGATCTAATGAAACCTAGCTATTGATTATTGGTTATTAGTGTGTTATTAGTTGTATTGGATGATTGTTTATCTATGTTAGGCTTAAGAAAACTGGCTAACTTCCTATTCGGTAACTTGCTTGAACGTCTTAAGAAACATGAACCAAACGCGTACTAAAGGTTTTTATGGTTGTATTTAATGCACAAGCGAATTCTAGTGATCCCATGTTAGGAGCTTCCTAGCCGGCTCGACATAGGAGTGAAGTAGGAGCTTGTAGAGTTGGGGAAGTAAGTACGCCACCCCACGAATGGTATTAAGGAATACACCCGTCATCCACGTGACTAATACATACTAATTAACCGGTAAAAGATAGTTAGGGAGTAAGGAAATCTAAGTAAACACATTTCTCTACACATAAGTTTCTCACCAACATTTTATTTTCAGTTATTTATTTTATTTGCATTTGTAGTTATTTGGGTTAGTTGATTAGCAACTAATTCCGCCCACTCTTTCAAACCCGAGATTTTACTTGCTTTCATAAAAATATAAAAATACAAAAAGAATCTTCCTCAACCCTTAGACCTATTAGAGTAGTTTTTCATACCTAACGAACACTATTCCCTGTGGAGAACGATCAATCCCCCGTACTTACCACTACACTATACTACATCGGTCAGGTACACTGCCTGGTGGGGTTGTAAGCCTCTTGAGATCCCTCGAGAGGTAAAACCTGTTGTAAGGTTGCAAAACCCACGCATCAGAAACTTCCTGGTCTTCCTCCGGCTAGAGAAGTTGAATTTGCTATTGATCTGATTCCCGGTGCCGAACCTATCTCTAAGGCTCCGTACCGGATGGCACCTGTCGAACTGAAAGAGTTAAAGGAGCAACTGGAAGAGTTGTTGGACTGTGGTTTTATTCGCCCTAGTGTTTCGCCATGGGGTGCTCCGGTGCTTTTCGTGAAGAAGAAGGACGGTAGTATGCGGTTGTGCATTGATTATCGTGAGTTAAATCGTATTACCATCCGAAACCGTTATCTGCTTCCTCGCATTGATGACTTGGTTGATCAGCTGCAAGGAGCCAAAGGGTTCTCTAAAATCGACTTGCGATCTGGTTATCACCAACTGAGGGTTAAAGAGCAGGATGTATCTAAGACTGCTTTCCGTACCCGTTATGGACACTATGAGTTTCTGGTTATGCCTTTTGGCTTAACAAATGCTCCTGCTGTGTTTATGGATTTAATGAATCGGGTCTTTCATGAATTTCTTGATAAGTTCGTCATCGTTTTCATTGATGATATTCTGGTGTATTCTAAATCGTCTGAGGAGCACGAGCAGCATTTGCGTATTGTTCTGGGTATTCTGAGGCAGCAGAAATTATTCGCGAAATTTTCTAAATGTGAGTTCTGGCTGAACCAAGTAGCTTTCCTTGGTCACGTTGTGTCTGCAGATGGTATCACCATGGATCCATCTAAGGTCGAGGCTATCACCAAGTGGCCGAGACCTACCACTGTGACTGAAGTCAGGAGTTTTCTGGGATTAGCTGGCTACTATCGGCGTTTTGTTGAAGGATTTTCTAAGTTAGCTTTGCCTTTGACTCAGTTGATGCGGAAGGGTGAAAAGTTTGTATGGACTGATGAGCGTGAGCAGAGTTTTGAGGAGTTGAAATGGCGATTGGTGTCTGCACCTATTCTGACTTTACCATCGGGATCTGGAGGTTTCCAAATCTATAGTGATGCTTCTAAGAAGGGTTTGGGTTGTGTGCTTATGCAACACGGCAAGGTGATTGCCTATGCTTCGAGGCAATTGAAACCCTATGAAGAAAATTATCCGACTCACGATCTCGAGTTAGCAGCTGTTGTTTTTGCATTGAAAATCTGGAGACATTACTTGTATGGCGAATCGTGTGATATCTTCACCGATCACAAGAGTCTCAAATACATCTTTACTCAGAAGGAGCTTAATATGAGACAGAGGAGATGGTTAGAACTTCTGAAGGATTATGACACGAACATCCAGTATCATCCAGGTAAGGCTAATGTTGTTGCTGATGCACTTAGTCGGAAATCTGGAATGATTGCTAGTTTGGAGATTGATCCGCGTGTTCTCTGGGATTTGGAGCGTCTGGATGTTGAGTTGTGTGTTCGTCGTGATGTTGGTTACTGGGATAGCTTAAAGATTGAGTCAAATCCGATGTTGCGTATTAAAGAGGCTCAGAAAGATGATGGTGAGCTTTGGGCTATTGTTCAAAATATTGAAGAGGGTAAGCAAACTGAATTCAGAGTTGATGATGATGGAGTTGTCTGGTATGAGGATCGGTTATGTGTGCCTAATGATTCTGATCTGCGTGAGGCTGTGTTGACTGAGGCTCACAGCTCTCCTTTCTCTATTCATCCTGGTTCTACCAAGATGTATCGGGACCTTAAGCAGCATTTCTGGTGGAACGGTATGAAGCAAGATGTGGCGTTATTTGTTGCTAGATGTATGACTTGTCAGCAAGTTAAGATTGAGCATCAACGGGCTAGTGGTTTGTTACAGCCTTTGGAGATTCCTGCATGGAAGTGGGATGAGATTTCCATGGACTTTGTTTCTGGTCTGCCTGTTACTCGTAAAAGACATGATGCGATTTGGGTGGTCGTTGATCGGCTGACTAAATCTGCTCATTTCTTACCTATCCGTATGACCTATAGTGTTAGTCAGTTGGTAGAGATTTTTCAGCAGGAAATCGTTAGATTGCATGGTATGCCGTCGTCTATTGTTTCTGATCGTGATCCTCGTTTTACTTCGCGTTTCTGGAAAGGAATTCATAAAGTTTGGGGCGCTCGTCTTAAGTTCAGTACTGCATTACATCCCCAAACTGATGGTCAGTCTGAGAGGACCATCCAGACTTTGGAAGATATGTTACGGGCTTGTGCATTGGAATGGACCGGTAGTTGGGATGAGTATTTGTGTTTAGTGGAGTTTGCTTATAATAACAGTTGGCATGCGAGCATCCGTATGGCTCCCTTCGAGATGTTGTATGGTAGGAAATGTAGGGCTCCTGTTTGTTGGAATGAAGTAGGTGAACGTCTGATTGAGGGTCCTGAAATGATCGAGATCACTAATGAAAAGGTAGCTGTGGCTAGGGAGAAATTGAAGGAGGCGCGTGCTCGTCAGAAGAGTTATGCTGATAAGCACCGTCGGGATCTGCAATTCAATGTAGGTGATCGGGTATTTCTGAAAGTATCTCCTTTCCGTGGTGTTAAGCGTTTTGGAATCAAGGGCAAGCTGAGTCCTCGATTTATTGGACCGTTTGAAATTTTGGAGCGTATTGGGGAGGTTTCTTATCGTCTGGCTTTACCTCCACAGCTATCTCATGTGCATAACGTTTTTCATGTATCTCTTCTGAGGGGATACAACTATCATCCGTTGCATGTAGTATCTTATCCGCTTGATCAGATCCGACCTGATATGTCCTTGTCTGAAGAGCCGGAAGCGGTTCTGGATCATCAGGAACGAGTCATGAGGAATAAAGTTATTCCGTTCATAAAGATTCTTTGGAAGAATCACCCGGAGCGTGAGGCTACCTGGGAAACCGAGGAATCGATACGAGCAAGTTATCCGCACTTCTCGTTTTAATCTTGTATGTCTTGTTTTGTTTTCTGCTCTCTTTTCTTTCTGCTTTCTGCAAATTTCGAGGACAAAATTTTTTTTGTTAGTGGGGAAGAAGTTGTAATACCTGAAATTAAGATAACCCGTAAAATGACCAAATTACCCCTGAAACCATAAAACCTAATTAAATAACTTATAAATTCTGAAACAATTCCAAAACTTCTGAAAACGAACTATATCTGAAACGAACTAATTTCTGGGACAACGTTACATCATTTCGAATGTTCAAAAATTATTATGCACATTTATTATTAAAATCCGAAATAAATAAAATTAAGTAAATATAATGATTAAATCTTTTATATTAAGTAATATATAAAAATAAATAAAGAAAATGTCAAATAAAATCAATCCAAATAATTACGTGATTCTAAAACCCGAAATTCTGATCTCAGCCCTCCCCTAGGTCGGTTATTCAATATATAAACAAATCTTATTATTTCTAAAAAAACCCTAATCGCAAAATAAACCCTAATCGACACAAAAATCGATCAAAGCAGCCACACAACTTTTGGACGTGATCAAGCATTTTTATAGAGTTCTTGGAGGTGTAAGCAAACTAGGAAAAATAAGGGTTTGCTCGTGGATTCGCTGGTTCGTTCTTGGTACATTTTTCTTGTCGAATTTTCCATACGCTAGGTAACAAATTCATGCGCCTAAATTACACGTTCTAAAATTGATATAGCAATTTTCCTATGATCTTTACATCCTATATAACTCATATAAATTATGTAAATTGAATCATGCAAGAGGAATCGTGCGTATGAAAATTATATGAGCATAGAACACGTAAATCACAAATATATGTAATCCGAACTTCTGGGTGTTATAACTATTTTATTTAGACCTCATATGAAGTAATAGACCTGGGAAAAATATAGGAACGAATTATGGAAGCCTAGATCATGTCGTGGTAATTTTAATATCAAAAACGTACGTAAAAATCTAATATATGCTAAACGATTTTTCTGGGCATGTTATTTATTTTTCGTGGGTTCTTTATATGTCTTATGATCTGGGAAAAATATGAGTTTGATTTTTGGAAGCTTAGTTTAAGCGTGGTGAATTATTGTTAAAACCGGATTTTAATAAAACAAAGTAAACAAATAAAAATCAAATCGTGGCTATTAGGGTTAGGTCTCTTGGATACAAATCTGATCATTTAAGATGTTTTAAGGATATAATAATGATGGTGCAATGATTGGTTAATAGTAGGGTTTGTATTTGTTGTTAAAAAGTGAAATCCGATTGAAAATAAAAGTAAAAGGACCTGTTTTGACAACTTTGAAACTTCTGGGGTATTTTTTTAAGGTCATATACATCTGTAAGAATGTGGTAAAAATATAACTTTGGGGTCCTAAGTGTAAATATTACAAGATAATGAATTAAATGGTATTTAAAGGATACGAATTGAAATTAAATAAAAGAGAGGGACTAAAAGTGTAATTCTGGAATCTTGAGGTTATTTTGAGTAAATACTGATATAAAAAGGGTAATGTGTAATTTTGAGGATTTATGGGCTAAATATGTAATTGTTATGAATTATGATTTTAATTTATAAGTTTTGTAAACTTAAGGGACTAATTGTGTAAATTCTGAATTCTGAGGGGTCTAATCTGTAATGTACTAAATTCTGATAATACATTCTGTAATTATGAAATATAATATGCTTGTTTGGTATATATGGATATTGTAGGGTTTAATTTGTAAAATATGTAAATATAAGGTTGGTTTTGTAAATTATGTAACTAAAGGGGGTATAATCTGTAAATTGTGAAACTTAAGAGAATAAAATGTAATTCTGAATAAAATGAGTATATAATTCTGTAACTTAAAGTATTTTTCATAGTAAACCTTTGAATTAGATGAATTTACATTTAAAACCCTAAACTTTGTGATCATGTCATAATCAACCCTAAACTTCTGTAACTTGATAAATATACTGTTATTCCATAATAATCTTTGAGTAAGGGTTCAACCTAATCTGAAATGGTAATATCTGTTAATTCTGGAAACCTGCTAATTATGGGAACTTACTAAATCTGGAAAGTTACTAAAAATAGAAAGTACTTAAAATGGAAGGGTAAACTAAAAGTAATAATCTGAATTAGAATCTTTAGTAATTCTGTCTTCCTCTTCCTTAGGTGTGAAGAAGGAGAAGTCCTGATCTTATTTCTGTGTTTGTTTGCTTGTCTGCTGTGCTAATAAGGTACAGATATTCTGCCCTTTTTCAGTAAGGGTGTTTCTTTCCCTTTTCTCTCAGTATTTCATTTTCCTTATTAGGATTCCCTATACCATTGCTATGTTCCCCTCTGTTTGTGAATCTCTGTTGTGATCTGTTTGACTTGAACCTTTGTTTGAACCTTCTAATATGATTCTCTATTTTGAACCTTTGATATATATCTCTGAATTTTGACATGAACCTTTTTGCCATGTACCCTTAAGACATGACTTTCTGATTTTGATAGTACATTTGACCTCTGACCTCTGACCTACAGTTTGATATCCGAGCCAATCACTAGGCATGAGGGTTTCATGTCCATGTCATTGATGCACCGATGGCATGACTCTAGGGTAGGAGAGTGATGACCTATCCCGTCCCTGACTTATTTGATCTGGTGTGTTGAGGAGTTTCTGGCCACCGGGGGCGCATGGATGCATCCTAGTTCTGACTCTGTTATCTGTTATCTGTTTATGTTATATGTTTATTATTATATCTGGTGACTGATGGTGTGTGCGATACACGTCTCTCACATTATCTGGGAGTTGGCCACTCTACACAGGTTTGTTGCATTATATGGTTATGCTATGGTATTATCTATTATCTGGGCTCGTGATGGATTTCTGTTTTCCCTAAACCTGATTTGTTTCATTATCTCTTCTTCAATCTTTTCTTTTTCCCTATTTCCTTTCTTATTCTTTCACTTTGATTCTGTATCTGTATGATCTGTATTCCTGGTTTGTTCTGTACTGCTATCTGTTATCATTTCTGTTTATCTATATATCTGTTCACTGAGCTCTCGTAGCTCAGCCGCATTTCTTTTCCTGCGGCAGGTACTTAAGCTAGGAAGCTGGGTTTTAGCTTTGGGATGAGAGCAATCTGACTTGGAGTTTTGACCTTAGTGATTTTAGCTTTACCATTTGGACTTCTATTTATTTTGATATGCCATTGTTTAGGCATTTGAATATTGGATTTTGTACTTCGGGTATTTTGTCTTGCATTTGATATAAGTCATGTTGACTTATTTTGGATTTAATGTTAAGACTTCCGCTGTTTTATTATTGAATGCTATGTTTGTTCTGATGTGAAACCATATATTTGTGACATCTTTGCCCTTGTCGGGTTGGGGTGTTACAGTACATTTGTCCCAAATCTTGATATCTCTCACTAGATCTTACAATGATAGGAATTCTCCCGCAAATCACTCCAGATCTATAATTTATGTCGTGCTTTGTATTCTTTAGTTAAATGATCCAAATTAACTTCATGTGCTCTCGCTTCCGTCGCTCAACTCTAAGCTCCTCTGTTTAGGTCATGTTAAGGACTTTAGGCTTGAGTAATGGGATTTTGCATGCCTTGTATATATTCAAAATTAATTTCGTGTTTACATGATCAAATAAACATGTTCATAACCAATTAATTAGATCTATCAAAGTGCGGAATCGTAAAACATTTTACAAGAACACACGAAAACTTACACACATCTTTACGATAACGAATCTTGAAGTGTAAAAATAATTAATCTTTAAAATATAATAATCATTTCATATTTATCTAATAAATATTTTGGCTAAATAATCAAACACAAAATAATTACAAGTTATTTATCAAAATGTATGAATCATAACAATGATCGGTGCATTTTACATACACCTCGTAATGCGTTAATTGCTTGATTATAAATTGTTATTATCCTTTATATAAGCTACTTTGAGTTGTTTTGTGATTATGTAGGTTATGCACAAAAAGAAGTTAAGGTGGTGCTATTACAAGCTTAAAATTAAGACATGAAAGATTTGGATGTTGGTGCATTATTTTGGTCATAACCTCTTCGTCCGAACTCCGTTTTAAATGATCCAAAAGGCCATGGAATGAGAAAATGAGATCTTCACATTCAAATAATAAGATGCAAGAAATTCTGAAGTTTAATCGTTCTTTTACCTATTGGAACAGCCAACTCGTGGCTATTGGGCTTTTAACCCATTTTTGGTCACTAGTTATTTTGGTATTAACTAATTGAAGAAAGCCCATACTTTACTCCATCTTGGGCCTGTGGTTTGCTGGATTGGACGAGAAGTAAAAAAAAAGGGATACAAACCTTATTGTTATATATACATCATTCGGCACAAGAAGAGGAGGGAAGACTCCATTCGCGGACCACATTCGCAAAACACATTCGGCCGACACATATATTCGAAGTTGTAGTATTAGTTCAGTAGATATTAAGTTTTATTTTCTCGGCGATCGTGCAAACAAAGGATTGAATTTATCTTGGCTTTAGATATTTACATGCAAAACATAATGAAGATGACGTCCATTATTGTAATGTGATGTGTGGCTAAACATCTCACGATCACAGCCGGATTAGAGTTTGATCTTTTGTACTTTTGAATGATTTAGTTGTTTGAACGATTTAAGAGTTATGAACACTTTGATGTTAATTTGATCTCAATGCATATGTTATGTTTTCCATCATTGTGTTATAAAATTAATTTGATAGTCGTCAGATGGAAGAATATTGTGGTTGTCCTCATTCATGCCGAATCGATCCAAGTGATGTATGAGACGATTGGTGCCAATACATATTTCGTGCCCAAAATTAGTTATTGAATTAATACTAGTTTTTGTCTATGAAACACGAGCAACCACAATCTCTAGTAAAACTAATACTTTAGTTACTAATTGTGATCAAACCTAAAACTGAAAGTGATCGTGTTTTTAATCCATAAGTTTTACAATCTCAAATTCATTGCCTACGTTAATTTAGAGTAAAATAAACCGTTCGTCACTGAACTTATACAAAACCATCATGCTGAGTAGAAACATGTATCCGTTCATCACACAATGTCTCTATTCCATGTTTTTTGATCACCCACGGTCTCTTTGACCGTTATCCTTCGGTCAACCTCCATTTTTTACTATCACGTTTGTCTTAAGTTTAAGGGCATAATAGTCATTTCATATTTTGATTATTAGTCCCATTAATTAATCGGGCGTCTTTCCATATGTCTCATCCATCCTCGGCCCCCAAATACATCTATACCATTTATAGTGCATCTTTTTTCATCCCCAAACTTTCTTTACAATATTTATCAGAAACCCTAATTGCATGTCACAAAACTAGTGCCATATTATTGAGAAAAATAATTTCACAACATGGATTTTATATTATGGAAAGTAAGAAGTGATCCAGGTATTCCAGTTAATGATACAGTTCTGTACAACCCTGCTAAGAAGAAATACGGTACATTTTTCGTTATAATCATTAGAATATCTAATATGTTTATCTTTTTTGGAGTTAAGGTTTGATAATGTTCACCCTTTACTTTTTTCAGGTGGTAGATGTAATATGTTTAGCATTTGGTTTCATCACAATGGTGTTTTTAAATATTGGCCTAGTAGAATATACGATGGAGGTAAGAAAACTATTGTTGATTTGGTTGATGTTGATATTGTGTCGTTGAAGTGTTGGATGTTCTTATCTATGAAATAGGTTACGAGCTAGGCAAAACAAATTACTATTACTTTGTTAAGCATGATAGTAATTTAGATAATGGGTTGTATAGCTTAAGTGAGTCTGTGAATTATAAATTATTGAAAGAACTTGTTAAAGACCATAAGATGACAGAAGTTTATGTTGAAAACGGTAAGACACGATTGGATCTTAGTGAAATGACTCCAAACTCAATTCGAACAATTATTGATGAGGTGGATGCAGCAAAGAAGAAGGCAGCTCTTGTTATTGTTCCATATTGGTCAAAAATTTGTTCTTAGGAAACATTGTTAATGAGCCTGTTGTAGAGCATTTAAGTCAAGTTACACAACCAAATTTGGAAGTCAATACTTTTGGTCAATCTAGTCAGTTTCCAGAAATTGAACCCTTGTTTTCATATGTAGAGGTCTATCAAACAGAAGATGTATTAGGTGATGGAAATGAGCAAATAGATAAACCTATTGACCAATTGCAAATAGATAATCTTGTAGAGGTATGTTAAACTCAAGTTGATTTAGGTAATGGAAATGAGCAAATAGATAAACCTATTGACCAATTGCAAATTGATAATCATGTAGAGGTCTCTCAATTTGAAGTTGAGTTACGGTGAGGGCATATAGGAAACTAAAGTTAAGTGAGGCAGAAGATGTTGTCGAGGAAACATTCTTTTTCTGTGGTCAAACTTTTCTTTCTACAAAAGAAATCAAACACATGGTCAACCTACATTAAATACAAACTAGGAAGAAAATGTAATTGATAAAGAATGACAAAGAAAGAGTTAGGGCTAGGTGTGTAGGTACACTACCAGTTTGTGGTCCAAGTAAAGGTGTTAGGCTGGGTACAACCCCAAAGAATAGACATGGTCCATTAACTAGAGGCAGCAAAGGGAAGGAATCTATAGGAGCATGCAATGAGGAACCAAAAGACTACCGATGGTTGTTGTATGTAGCAAAAGATAAAGCTAAAGAGATATGGACTATTAGAACTTTCAGGGATGTACACAAATGTTTGCAATCAATAGAGATCAAAGCTTGTGACTACAAGTTTGTTTGAAAGAAAATACTAGACCAAGTTCAAGTCAATCCTAATATTACAATTATGACTGTTCAAGATTAACTCTCTAAACAGTTTTAAGTTTAAGTGTCTATGCAAAAGGCATTAAGCACAAAAATACAAGGCAGAAATTGAGAATAGGGGTAATCATAAGCTACAATACACCATCTTAAGAGATTATGTTGTAGAGTTGCAGAAAACAAACTCTAATACAACAGCTAGGATAAGTGTACAAACTGCAACAGATCCATCCAGTCCAACAAGAGTTTTCAAGAGAATGTATGTATGCTTAGGTGCTTTAAAGTCAAGATATAAAGCTTTTCAAAGAGAGCCGTTGGGTTTAGATGGTGCTTTAATGAGAGGTCCTATTCCTGGTCAGCTTCTTATAACTGTTGGCATAGATAGCAATAATGGAATATACCCATTAGCCTATGTTGTTGCACAAGCTAAAAACAAAGATTCATGAACTTGGTTTCTTCAATGTCTACCTGATGATCTTGACTAGCAACCAAATTCAAAGTATACTTTTATTAGTAACAGACAAAAGGTAATGTCAATTTATATTATATTCACATTTATTATTGATAAATGATACTTTTATTAGTAATGAATTTATATTCCCTTGTGCAAGGTATCGCTCCAGTTTTAGAAGCAGTATTCCCTACTGTAGAACACAAATTCTATTTCAGGAACATCTATGAGAATATGAAACTGCAATGGAATGCTAGAGCCTACAAGGATCATTTGTGGAGATGTGCAACATCAACAAGCGTCCAACAATTTGAGGCAGCCATGCTTGCTTTCAATATTTTAGCGAACCTGCCCATGCTTGGTTAAATAAGATACGACCAACCCATTAGTCAAGGTCACATTTTTCAGGTACTAAATCTATGTCTAACTGCACATCTTTTATGTTTTAACATTGTTGTTTGTATTACTAAAACATCTTTTATACTTGTATAGGGAGAGCTCATTTTGATGTGTTACTTAATAGCATGAGTGAAGTGATTAATGGGAAACTAGTGGGAGGTAGGCACCAACCCATCATTATTGCTTTAGAATACATTAGAGAATATTGTATGAATAGAATAGTCAATGTTGTGAATGTAAGAACAAAGTGTTAGGGATTGAAGGAGATAAGTATCAGGTTAGTGGATGGAGAGATAAGTGTGTTGTGAATGTTGTAACTAGGGAATGTACTTTTAAAATATGGGAGATTACAAGTATGCCATGTAAACATGTTGCTACCAATCGGTATATGGCATTCAACGGAAAACAAGTAGGATCTGTAGAATCATGGGTTCATCCATGTTACTTGCTTAAGACATGGGCAGGAAACTTACAAACACACTATCCAACCCATAAGTGGTTATCGACATTGGGAAATGTCAAATGTGCCCATAACCATTCTTCCAACTAAACATCATAAATCAAAGGGTAGGCCAAGAAACAAAAAGAATTAGGGAAGCTACTAAAAATGATGATAATGATACGTATAGTAAGTTATCATAGTCTAATAGGAGTTTAGTTTGTGGTGTTTGTGGAAATGTTGGACACAAACAAGAAAACATGTCTTGAGCAAGGAGGTGTAACTAGAAGTCATGGCTGTAGATGTCAATCTCAACTGTTGGGAATTATGCTAAGTAAGAATTCTACTGAACAATACTGCTGATGGATTTTGCTGAAGAGCTGGAATCTACTGAAGAAGTGTTTATGTGAAAGTAGAGATTCCGGGTATTATGTTTCTGCTGAAGAAGTGTTTCCGCGTATTTTGATATGCATGAGTTTAATAAGGAAGGGATAATGCATATCTTGTTTAGTTTTTAGAATATACGTTTCTTGTGAAACGGTTTAGGGTTCCTTGTCTATAAAAAGGAACACATTATTATGTATTATGTACGAGTTTTGAAAAACAAGTTTTAGTTTTAATAAAAGATCCATAGAGGATTAAGTGTTCTTAGTAATCCGTGTTCTTACTTGTGTTTGATTTTCGCTTTAGAATACAAGTAATAGAGACTTTCTATTAGTGTGTTTGTGATTACATAGACATTACTAACGATCCACGAGCGCTCAAAGATCTATCAAGGTCTAAGTTTCTATAGGTGGTATCAGAGCCTCGGGAGAGTCGCTGTGATACTAAGAACATCTTCTCTTTTACACCCTCTCAAAACAACCAAAACAATGCCTGGATCAGACGATGGATCAGAAGTTAACAACAACCAAAACACCACATCTATGCAACAACTCACTCTCACCAACAGCAATGCAAAGTTCCCATACCTCAAGAAGGAAGAGTATGAATTGTGGGCTATGAAGATGCAGAACTGGATCACTAATATTGATTGGAATCTTTGGGAAATTGTCAAAAAGGGAAATAGTTTGAAGAAGCACATCAAAGATGCTGATGGTAGAGTTACCATTGTTGATCCTAAAACTGCTGAAGAGATTCTTGATGTACAGAGAGAGAATAAAGTTAGAACTATTCTCCTTCAGGCTATTCCAGATGATCACATTGGTGACTTTCACTACATGGAGGATGCAAAGGACATCTGGATGGCCATCAAGGCTAGGTTTGGTGGGAACGATGAGTCAAAGAGGATGAGGAAATCAATGCTGAAACAGCAGTTTCAAGAATTCCAAGTCTCTGAGGAAGAAGGTATCCACAAGGGGTATGACAGGTTCCATAGGATTTTGAGTCAATCGAATCAACTGAAGGCCAGGCCAGACAATGAGGATTGCAATGCAAAGTTCTTGCGATCTTTACCTCCATCTTGGCTGCAAGTGAGCATTGCACTCAAAGCTAAAGGTGGACTGGATATGCTCTCTTTTGATGATCTCTACAACAAGCTTAAAACTCTTGAGCCCGATGTCAGAAGTCCCATTCGTTCATCCACTCCCACTTACCCAGCTTTTGTTAGCACCACCTCCAATAAGATGACTCAAGCTTCAAGCCCAAGCTCCTCAGCATCATCTTCCTACACCATCACCAGATCAAATTCTCAACCACAGTCCAGTGGTGTATTGGAAGATGTACTTCACTCTTTTGTTGCTGATTATGAAAATCAGCAGCAACTTGCTTTTGAGGATTTTGAACAGGTGGATCCTCTGGATTTGGAAGAGATGAACTTGAAGTGGCAGGTGGCCATGCTCACTCTGAACATCAAAAGGTTTGAAAATAAGTCAGGGAGAAAGTTTGGTTTCCAGGGAAGAGATCCAGCTAGATTTGACAGGAGGAAGATCAAATGCTATACATGTGGTCAGATGGGTCACTTCTCAAGAGAGTGCAAGGATAGGAAGACTGGTGATGAGGTTAGGTATTCTACCTATCAGCAGAATCAATTGAAAGATAGATCTTCCAAAGCTTTGGTCACTCTGGATGATCATGTCAACTGGAAGGCGCATGAGCCTGATAATGATGAAGCTTCTGGTTCTGAGTTGAGTGGATTGCTGGCCAGCTGTTCTACAGAGGATCAGCATGATCAAGTTGCCTTTATGGGCATCTCTCAGGTACATAATTGTGTTTTTGGTTGTAGTGAAAGATATAATGAACTTAAGAAGGCTTATAATGAATTGAAACCTAAATATAATGAATGTTATGTAGAAGTTGAGGCTTACAAACAGGCTTTAAAAACTTTAGAAAGACAAAAAATTTGGTTTCAAAAGAATCAGCTTGCTTATGATGAAAAGATAAGGGTGTTAGAAAGTTATTTAGAATGTACTAGAATTGATTTAAAGCGTACTGAGAAAGAAAAAGCTAATATAGATTCAGAAAACCAAGTGCTGAAAGAGAAACTAGAGATGGAAGTAGCTAATCATAAAACTTGGTTAATGTCAGGGGATAAGTTAGCTAGCTGTCTCTATGGTAGTCAAGCTGTAAACTCTAGTATAGGTTTAGGTTTTAAAATATATGTTGGTTTAGAAGCTAGGAATGATCTGGGTAAATATACACCAGCAGGTCTAGCAAATTATGTTAAAGAAGGAAAATTACATGTTGTACCTGGACCTATTAGAGGAGAACACATGCCCACTACCAACACCACAGAATTTGATGGATCACACCATCTTTATGGCAAAAAATCAAGTGACTTGCCAGACCCTGATTCTAATTCTACTGACTTTGTCTCTTATTCTGACAGTGACAAGTCCTCTGACCAAGGGTCTACTACCTATACCAGTTGTGATTCAAGTGAAAAGTCAGACCTTCCCAAGACCTCACCCAAGCCTACACCCAAGACTCCCTACAAGTCTGTTAGAGTTGCTGCTGAGGAATCACATTCCAAGACAGTTTCCTCTGAAGACTTGTCATTTAATTCTTTGCAAAACAATGTTTTTAATTCTGTCAAAAACAATTCTGTTAATGTTAGTGGTTTGAATAATTTTGCATGTAATGGAACATCTTTCACTTTTAATAAATCTTCTAAAAAGAAGAAATGTTTTGTTTTTGGAAGTAAATTTCATTTGATTAAGGATTGTAATTTTCATGAGCAAAGAATGGGTGTATGTGCTGGTCAAAATAAACCTAGACCAATGTGGAAAAATGTTAATGATATACCACCATATGTTCCACAAGCAACTCATAAGACTAGCAATTCTGCTGATAGACATTTTCCATCTGCTTGGAGAAGATCTGTTGCTAGACCATATGTGAGACCAACTAGTTCATATTTTCAGAATGGTTATTGGCCTGGATTTATTGATCCAATGTATGTGGGTAGGGGATATTGGGATACTGCTGTGAAGCCCTCAGCAGGTTGTTCTTGGACTAAAAAGGGACCCTATTTTCAAAGAAGGCCCAAGAACAATGGTGGATCTTATACATCTACATGGGCTAAATCTTATTGTTGTTTTATGCTTTTATGAATTAAGCTACCACTAATTACCTACTAATTACCTACTAGATCTAGAGAGAGAAAGAGATGGAAGGGAGATGATTACACACACTTAACAATAAACCTTCTTAATTCATCAACCAACACCCTTCCCTTGGATGGGAGGGGTATTTATAGTTTTACAAGAGAAATGGGCTACTAGCCCTACAAGCTTAATATAATACATGATTAACATAATAAATGAACTAAATGACACAGCCCATGGGCCTTCTACACGGGCTGGGCCTAATAACAAACATAAAGGCCTAAGCAACCTAATACAAATGATCAATACTTGAAATATTACAAAACGTGTTCCCAACAATCTCCCCCTAAGTATTGGTCATCGAGGTTGCTTGACGTCGTCTTTGCTTCTTTGGCTTTGACGTCTTCATGATCTTTGTTCTTTTGTTCTTGATAGTGATGTGATATGATATGGTAGTGATCTGCCGTGTTCCAATGATCTTTGCTTCCGGTGTCTTCACTTCTTCTCCACCATACTCATATTTCTTTTGACTCTGGTTCTTCAACTTGTTCTCAGTTCTTCAATCTTTAACTTTGAGAAAGGTTGTAGTACTTGAATCTTTAGACTTTTCTTTTAACAATTCTGAACTTTTGATATTTCTGAGTCTTTGTGAGAACTTCTCTTTAGGATATGAGCATGATGGAGTCTTGATGGTGGCTGAACTCCAGGTCTCCAAGCTCCGCAGCAGCAACAACACGAACCAACCGGCACTTACAGGCTCAGATTTCGAGATCGTCAACAGCATAGTGTGAAGACTTTCTCTAATCCTTGCCCAGGCCGTTCTGAACCGGATACCCCCGAGAGGGCTTACACGGACACACCGAAGTGCACCCACGATTCAGTGAGTCGCTGGAGATCACCCCACGACTGTAGACCATTTGGGACAAAACACTAAGCGTAACCCACAAGGAGTTACCGAAGTGACCTGCTGTCAGAGTTGTTTGATGTTGTTCTGGCAGGATTTCCATTCAATCATTGATAATCACAATTGTGACTTTTCTCATGAATGTTCTCGGCAGATTGCTAAGATCTGCGAAGGACACTTTCTTAATTTTACATCTGCTGCCCATGATGTAGAACAGCAGAGTAATACTAGGTGTACCTAAGAGATCTTTTTATGAATCTCATGGCTCTAGACTCAATTAGTGCACATTTGTTTGGTCGACGGAGGCGTGGAGCAGATTGCCTCTTTTTCAATATCAACACTCTCGGAATGAGAGGTCGATAGATTATGAAGGGTTCTCCGTGTGAATGAAACAAGTGTCTTTTGAGAGACACTTGAGTAGCTAAGAAGGTTTAGTGCAGTGCGTCACTGGGTCCATGACGACTTTGATCTTCAATACTGGTGATTCTTGATCAACCAGTAGATTATGTATTGAACCCGGTGTCTGCCCTAAGGTTGAATAATTGGAGGGCTATTTCTTTTCACCCTTTTCTTTGCTTTTCTTTTTAATTCTTCAACCCCTTCTTTCTCCGTTCATTCATTTTCTCCTTTTTTAATCATACCTAGGACTTTCTAGTTCTAAACTATTGGTGTTGTCCTTGGGTAGATCCCTCCGGCTCTGGCGGATCATAGGACGTTTTTCCCTAACCTTAGTCACCTTATAACTCCATGACTATCCTAATGATGCCATAAAACCAAACCTTTTGAAAATCTCTCAAAGTGTTTATGATTGTAAAACACATTTTGTTAACACTTTGAGAGTTTTGTAATTTTCAGAAGAACTCCCCCTTAACATGTGCTCATATGTAAATCACTTTAAAAATTTGCACATGTCGAGAAGAGTTGGCACTTTTTGAATTGATTGACTTTCAATGAACATGACCTTCGCGAGACACGCTTACATCACCAGTTGGACTGGCTTGAAATTATTACCCGTCCCGATCATATTCAAAGATTGTCGCTCGAAATTGGTACATTCTACTCAGATATATCCTTTGCGAGACACGCTTACATCACCAGATGAACTGGCTTGAAATTATTACCCGTCCCGGATATACCTTTTCAACTACTGACTGTTATTATCGTCAATTCGAGGGTCAATTCTTGAGTCTTACACTCATGAGATTCCAGCAATGAGATACCATATTTTAATCACTTTTTCATTCTCCCCCTCAAAAATAGCATAATAATGTTGTTTTTGAAAAACCGTTGATTAAAATATGCTCTTTTTGAGGTGTTTGTGGAAGAACGTCAAGAACGTTGGTATATTTGGAACAAAGATGTTTTCAAATACTCCCCCTTAACAAGGGAGTACTTGTCCTTATGAGCAGAATGTTTGAAAAACTTTTTAGAAAACATTCTGGTTTTAATTCTGCTCATAAGTAAGAAGCTTTCGCTCCTTTTTCAGGACTGAGGCACTGAAGCGTACCTCAGGGTCCTTTCTTTACAAGAGCGGGTTGTACACTGTTATGTGTGCACAAGCCGTAGTAATGTTAATGATGAAATATGAATGAGATGAGTAAACAATGAATTTAGTACCAGTGATCATTACTCAGGATGGCGAAACGTGAGGATGTTAGGAATTTTAGCTCGACCTCCAACATAGCTTTCCAACCGACGCATCTGCTCCCGAAGCTTAATCTTCTTATCTATCCTTTTCACAAACTTCCTTGCTTGTCTTTTCTCCTTCCCGCCCCACTTCAACTCTTTAGCCATCTTCTCGTCCTTTAAGATCTTCTCAAGTTCAGTTTTGACGTGTTGGATGGTTGGGTCACTGAACTTACGAAGATCTTCAAAACCCATAAATCTTGTACCAGCTTTCCTTCTATGATAGTATACTCCAAATGGTTTATATCCAAAAGTGTATGGTTGTTGATCATGAATGTTTTCCAGTGTGAAGTCTGGCTTGGTGAGATTCAACTTGGTTTGATAACTTTCAATTCCAAGATGAACATCTTCAACCCGCTGTCTAATCACAATATTGCGAATGAAGATGAGAAGGGAGTTGATGATAGCGTACTGAAGCCGTCCAGGGAGGTGTTCAAGTTTTCCCTGAATCTTCAATAGGTACATGTCCTCGATATCATTGGGATTAAGGAGAGGATAGTCAGCTTCAGTGAACACATATTCCTTATCATTGCTTCGTCTTACAATGATCTTTGTTAGAAAGTTATACTCATACATAAACTCCGTTTCAGCACTGACGATGGACATAATCCGATGACTGCTCCATACCTCGTCCCCTGTCTTTCTCATGGCCATCATATATTTGTAGTACAGCCTTCGCAGATTTGGCCAATGATGGATCCCAAACACAGCATCTTCATTATACTTCTGTATCTTTCTGCTCCAAAGATTGTTGATATGTTCTTCAAACCCCTCTAAGGCATACCTGGCTGCCGGATATTTGGTAAGTGAGGTGGCATATCTCTTCTCAGGGTTCGTGTTACCGTACATGAGGTAATCTAAATCTTTGTTGAAGAAGTGTGCAATGGGAAGCTTGAAGTTGTGAGGTGGTCCGACAAGAGGTAAGGGTTGCGTGTAGTTTCGTGGAGGTAACGGATCTACAGAAAATAGTTCTTGTGTCCAGTTGATGTTATCGTTTAGGGCTCTGGCTACTTGTTCAACATTGTACTCAAATTCCAGCTCCGATGTTGAAACAGTTGAAAATTCTATGAATCCACTTTTGCGAACTCTGATGATGTCTTTTAGACCTAGTTGCTGGACTTTCATCACCTTTTTCAAGCGTTTGGCGAAGTCTACAACTGATCCTTCCACTGGTTCAACATCTTCATCGACAGAGTAATCGTCAATCATTTGATCAAACCAATCATACTTGTGAGCTGATGGATTAACCCACTCAGGTAATGGAACATCTTTGACAGTAGCAGAAGAAGCAACTACTTCTTGGATTAGAATAGGAGCAATTGGAGTTTCATGGTCAGAACTTGGATCATCAAAGAATTCTGTAGCTTCAAATGCTCCGCCTCCACGAGAAGGAATAAACGTTGTTTGGCTGCCTTTCTTTGTTGTGCCAGAAGAGGGTGTGGTGGAAGTCCGACCTGTTGATGATGATGGCTTTGTCCTTTTCTTTCCTTGAGCATCTGGATCATCTTCATTTCGTCTTTTGGTTGATTTGGTGGGTTTGCACGTTTCAGTTAGTACTACAACTTCCTCCTCTTCTGCTTTGATGGATTCCTTAAGTGCCTCTCGAAGCTTTGCTTCCTTGGGATCATCTTTAAGTTCTTGCAACATCATCCTTTTGCCTTCTAATCTGGATGTATGTTGTGGCACTGTTCTGAGTGTGATTGGAGTGGTTTTGACCATCTTTGAGACAATCTTCTCCAAGTCCTTTTGGACGTATTGTTTGATCAATCTGGGAATGGATTCTTCAAGAAGCTTCTCTACTTCAGCAGTTATCTGAGTATTGATTCCTTCAACATTCTTGGCTGCTTTATTTTCAGCTTCACTGATCTTTTGATATATTACTTTGTGTTCTTCTACTTTCTGTTTCATCTCATCTTCAAGTGCTTGAACCTTTTGTTTTAACTCATTGAACTCTACTGTGGACTGAGCCACAGATGAATGTGGTGGTGAGGGAGGTATGTTAGTGTCAATTTGTTGTTCCTGCGAATCCTTTTCACTTTCTTCACCATCTCCATTATCATCATTGTCTGTATCCATTTTTTCATCTTTATCATCATCTTCATCTTCATCATCATCATCATCATCATCTTCATCATTATTATCATCTTCCTCATTTTTCTCATCTTCCTCATCTCTGTCAGAATCTTCTTTTTCAGAACCAGAAGCCGATAGATCGTGTGCATCAGAACCATCACTTTCTTCCTCAGAACTTCTAAGAGTAGTTGATTTAAAGCCCTCTGATTCTTCTGATTGTTCAATAATATGTGAAGCAGACTCTCCTTTTCTTAGTTTTCCTTTTCTCTCTTCTTCCTCTGCCTGTATCTTTAAACTTTCTTTTCTGGCCTTCTTTAATGCTCTCTTCTCTTCTTGTTCTTCAGTGAGGGGTTCTCGGATTGGAGAAAATCGTGTTGTGAACTTGATAGATTTGCCTCTTCCCGGTTTTAGAGTTTTATCAGAAGTGGCTAAAGCTGTCTTGAACTTCTCAACACCTTTACCTTTTTCTAAATTCAACCTTTCTTCTTCTTCATCAGATTCATCCCTTAGCAGCATCTCTGAAGTTGGTTTAGACACCACTTTCTTTTTCTCAGGAATTTTTGATTTCTTTGAACGTACAGTCTTTGCTCTGGTTGGGATATCTTTTCCCTTTGGTGATTTTGTATCTTTTGGTTTGCCACCCACCATTTTAGCCTTAACTGCTTCATCATACATCTTGTACGCTTCTGTGTTCTTAAGTTCTTCACTCAACAGGTATGGTGGAATTCTTGCCCCTTGGATTGAGGAATAGCTTAGAACTTTGGTGAGAATACGGTCTCGTTTCTCTGTATGCATCTTTACAGACGAAGGTCGTTTGAGTTCAGAGTGTCTTTGTATAAAGCGTGAGATGAGAAGTTTCGTGAATCTTGGGAATGGAATGGGTGGCAGTTCTGTACTCTGAAGAAACTTGGTGCCAAGATAGACCATATCCTTCCAGATAAGATTTGCAAAGTCTAGGTGTTTCAGATTGATTACCCCACAAAAGAATTGTAGGTGTTCCATTCTTGGATGTTCTAACCCAGTTGCTTTTCCAGTGATGCAGTTGATGAGAATTGAGTACAGAGTTAGCTAAGGTTGAGGGAAATATTTTCTCTCCACTTTGTAGCTTGAAGTTATCTCAACATCTTCTTCATCATAACCAATAAGCTTAAGTGTTTTGATCATTTCTTCAAGAGTGGGATCTTTCTCGAATTCTGTGAAATCTCCTGAGACTGCTTTTGGAAGGTTTAGTTCAGATCTGAGTGATTCAACCTTGAAAGTGATTGTTGTGTTGTCAAGTGTAACTGTCATAGTCTCTTCGTCTTTGCTTATGATTAGTGATTCCCAAAACTGATACAAGTAGACTTCAGGAACACTGGCGGTTTTTGACAAAGTTGGACTAATGAAGTGTCTTTCCAGAATATCCCTGATGATGAGACACGTTTTATGGCACCTAAGCTTCTGAAACTCAATCCTTGAATTGCAGTAACCAATTTGTCTTTTCTTTCTGTAAAACCCGAAAATCTAAAACATACAAAAATTACCAAAATGCCCCTGAAACTTTAAAATTTAAATTAAAGCTTAATTAAAGTTCCGAATTAATCCCGAATCTCTGGAAACGAACTACAAATCAAGCGAGATAATTTTGAGGCAAGCTCTAATTATTTTTACAAAGTACAAAATGTATTATTTCACTTAAAATTCACTTGGGCCGAATTCTATATTAATAATACATAATAATTATTATTTAAAAACATTTACAACATAAAAGTAATTAAGGAAATAAATTAAAAAAGGGTAAATTGATTCTTGGGCCTTGAAGGCCGGCTCTTAGTCAATTCCCCCTCCTCCTAATTCGGTCCATCCCATTTTATATCATCCCATAATTTTATTTCTTCCATAAAACCCTAAAAAACAAGTTAGCCGCCACACTAAAAATCACCCACACCACATCTGAATTTTCTGAGGCAAGGAGGTAATTTTTTGGAGTTCTTCATAGTGCCAAGAAGGTGGTAAAAATAGCCACAAGGTTCTAGGGTCGATCGTGTGTTCGTGGTGAATTAATTGGGTCGAAATATTGAAACCGAGCAACAATAATTCAAAGCGTGTGAATCCCTTGATCTATAATTTTTCTGGTAATTTTCTAGCCCTCTCCTAATCATATATAATGTGGTAAAAATGATAAAAACGAGCCATGCACTATATATTAATCGTATGGAAAATTATGTGTTATAAACCCTAAAATCGAATTAAATCTAAAAATCTTGTATACGAATTTTCTGGGCCAGGTTATTATTTTTTGTGGCTTCTATGATGATCATATAACATGAGAAAAATGGTAGTTCGAATTGCTGAGGCCTAAAAACATGTATGTCGAATTTAATTTAAAACCGGATTTAAGGAATAAAAAGAGGAATTATGGAAAACCCTAATAACCAAATCGATCTAGGGTTCTTGGGTGATGAAATCTGGAATTAAATGAGTTATAATGATGATACAATGATTGCTTAATGATTGGGGTCACTAGGGTTTGATTTTGATAATTATTTTGCAAACCGATTGGGTAAATAAATAGTTAAGGGTGTGTTTTGTAATTATTAAAACTTGTGGGATATTTTTGTAATATTGTATGGACCTGGGAGAATGTGTAAAAATTATAACATGAGGGTCTTATTTGTAATTTTGGCAAGATATGGACTTAATGGTAATATTTGTGTCGAATTAAAAATAAATAAAAATGAGGGACTAAATATGTAATTTCTGGAAACTTGGTGCTGTTTTGAGTAATAAATTATATTCAGGGGGTTATGTGTAATTTTGGTAATTTAATGGCTTAATATGTAATTGTTAATAATTAAAGGTTGAAATTGTAATTTAAAGGACTAAATGTGTAACTTTGATAACTAGAGGGGCTTGATGTGTAAATGGTGAATGTTTAAGGGTGTGTTCGTATAACATGTTGAAATAAGTGTTCATTGTGTAAAATTGAGAAATTAAGGGCTTAATATGTAATTATGGTTAATTATTTAAATCGATTTGTAATGTAATAAAGTACAAGGACTAAATATGTAATTTACTGAAAGTTTAAGGGCTGTTTGTAACATAATAATATTGAGGGTTATTTTCTGTAATTTGAAGGAATAAAAGGACTTGATGTGTAATATGAATCTTGTGAAGGTTAATTTGTAAATTATATAAGTATAAGGTTTAAATTTGTAATTAATTAATTAAAAGGGTGTAAATCGTAAATTATGAAACTTGAAGGCTAAATGTGTAATTCTGAAAGTATAAGTGTTTGAATGGTAAAATGATGATAATTTTAATGTGGACCTTGAACTTTGGCAAATTTACACTTATAACCCTGAACTATGAAAAACTTGTCATAATTAACCCTGAACTTGTGTAACTTGTTAAAATGAATGTTACTTCCATAATAAGCTAATTAAAGAATTAACTTGAATTATATCACTTGAATCTTGCTAAATGTGGTAACTTACTAATTATGGAAACCTGCTAAAAATAGAAAGTTACTAAAAATAGAAGTTACTTATAATGGGAAAATAATTGAACCCCTTTCGTATTTCTGTCTTTTACTCCTTTAGGTTCAAGGAGGGAGTGATCTTGATCCCTGTCAGCTACTCTTGTGTTTGTGCTTGCTATTTGAATAAGGTACAGATATTCTGCTCTTCTTGTAAAGAGCCTTCGTCTCATTTCTGATTCCTGATTCATTGTTATGTTTCCCCTAATATTGTGAACCATAGATTTGAACCTTTGTCTTGAACCCTGTCATGAACCTGAACTTGAACCTTGATACACTTGATATGAACCATTTGACTTGAACATTTGACTTGAACCCTGCTATGACACTTGACATGACTTGTTCACCCCTGATAACCTGGATAATTAAGACCTTGGGTACTTGAAGGTTCATAGGATTTTAGAACTACTTTTAGTTGTATATGAAAAGGTTTTTGAACATTTCCTTAAAAGGCTTTTATTATGAAACTGTTCTAACGATCATTTTATTAAAACCATGTAAAAAGGATTTCTTATAATAAACTATTATGAACCTTCCAGTATTTGACCTTTCTGATATGAACCCTGATATGAACCCTGATATGATACCTGACATTTGATACCTGAGACTTGACACCTGAGACTTGACACCTGAGACTTGATACCTGACCTTGACCCACAGTTTGAGACTACGAGCCACCCACTAGGCATGAGGGTTTCATGTCCATGTCATTGATGCACCGGTGGCATGACTCTAGGGCAGGAGAGTGATGTCCTGTCCCGTCCCCGACCTGATTTGATTTGTTACGTAGAGGAAGACCCTGTGGCCTGCGGGGGCGTATGGATGCATCCTAGACATGTCCTGATTTGTTATATTTCCTGTTATATCCTGGTGACTGACGAGTGTGTGCGATACACGTCTTTCACACCCCTGGGAGCTCATGACTCCAACCCCTGGAGGTATCCCCTCACCTTGTTTCCTGGTATGCTGAGGTCACCCCTCCATACACCCTGATATATGTGATTTGATGTGATATGTTTGGGCTCGTAGAGGATTTCTGTTCTCCTGAAACCTTGTAACCTGATGACCTGATACTTGACCTGACATTTGACCTGACTTGAGTTGACTTGGGTGTGTGGTGGATTTCTGGTTATGTTACCCTATAACATGATACTGGACTTGACTTTTTTTCGACTTGGGCTGGTGGTGGGTTCTGGTTTCATTTGCACCTATCATTGTAACCATTCTTAGTTCCTGGTATGTCTGCATAACTCTCTTGTATTCCTTTTCCTGACTCTTGTTACTCCTGGTATTATTTCTTTTACTTTATTATTCCGTTACTACTGCTTGTTTCCGTTATATCTGTTCACTGGGCTTTTTAAGCTCAGCCGCACGTTTTCTTTTCGTTTGCGGCAGGTTATAAGCAGGACGACGGGTTTGGGTATGAGTGAAGAGACTTTTGGACTTAGAAGACCTTGATAGTTATTCTGAAGTAGAAGTCATTAGAAGGATTGCTTTTGCAGACTTAGTATTTAGTTTTGTTTCATTCTTAACCTTATAATGCTAGTATTTCATTTGTAACCTTTGACATTTTATTGTATTACCATCGAAGTATGCTTTGTTTGATCTGATATGAAACCATTAACGTGGCATCTTTACCCTTGCCGGGTTGGGGTGTTACAATTATGGTATCAGAGAGACAGGCTGCGATTTCGTAATACATTTACCCTTGACCTGTGTAAGTTTGGACCACTAAGTTTCCAATGTAGGCGCTCATAAGATAACCTGTAAGAATTTGCCTTAGGACTTCCCTATAGGAACGTAAGTTTTGACCAGTGAGGAATGGGTAGACTATAAGGCATTCGTTTAAGTATCTTTGCTTCCGCATCACTCTGATTCGTGCCTTGCTTTTGGATTAGATCCTGTTGATGCCACTTTTGGAAAGTGAAAGCTTATGCACCACCTAAGATTTGAACCTGAATAAATCTTGAAGCCATTGAAAATTTCATAGTAATTGCCTGACACTATTTGATCCTTACCTTCAGATTCCGACTCTGACCTCTGATCTTTTGTTAATCATTTCGATGCCTCTTGGGCATTTTGAGAATCTCCATGGCAAGTAGTTTGGTTTTCCCTCTTGATTATGACATCTGATTTTGTTGACCTCCGAGACTATAGAAGTACTAGGTGGATTAAGATAGGTTGTTTTGCTTACGACTCGAGATAAAGTATGATCATCATGAAGGCATAATTATGTGGTGCTAGTATTATGACGTCTGGCCAACGTGATAATACTTACACCATATAACGTGCCCTCATTGTGGCCATAGGATATCTTGGGAAGTACCTAAGAAGTTTAGAACTTGATTCCCGATGGATTATCTGTGATTAGTGAGACCTTAGGTTCATTCTACCTATGCGTATACTCTGCCTTCATTCGTCAAATATCTGGATTAGTTTGGACTCTTGTGTTGCATTCTGTTGACCTCAGTTATGAACCTTAAACTCCTTGAAGAGCTCTCTACTGTAGATACAATTAATTCGATTTGAAATTCTTGTTCGCATTCCGTATGAGTATTCCGTTCTCTTTCTCCCTGCTTCCTGCAAATTTCGAGGACGAAATTTTTCTGTTAGAGGGGAAGAGTTGTAAAACCCGAAAATCTAAAACATACAAAAATTACCAAAATGCCCCTGAAACTTTAAAATTTAAATTAAAGCTTAATTAAAGTTCCGAATTAATCCCGAATCTCTGGAAACGAACTACAAATCAAGCGAGATAATTTTGAGGCAAGCTCTAATTATTTTTACAAAGTACAAAATGTATTATTTCACTTAAAATTCACTTGGGCCGAATTCTATATTAATAATACATAATAATTATTATTTAAAAACATTTACAACATAAAATTAATTAAGGAAATAAATTAAAAAAGGGTAAATTGATTCTTGGGCCTTGAAGGCCGGCTCTTAGTCAATTCCCCCTCCTCCTAATTCGGTCCATCCCATTTTATATCATCCCATAATTTTATTTCTTCCATAAAACCCTAAAAAACAAGTTAGCCGCCACACTAAAAATCACCCACACCACATCCGAATTTTCTGAGGCAAGGAGGTAATTTTCTGGAGTTCTTCATAGTGCCAAGAAGGTGGTAAAAATAGCCACAAGGTTCTAGGGTCGATCGTGTGTTCGTGGTGAATTAATTGGGTCGAAATATTGAAACCGAGCAACAATAATTCAAAGCGTGTGAATCCCTTGATCTATAATTTTTCTGGTAATTTTCTAGCCCTCTCCTAATCATATATAATGTGGTAAAAATGATAAAAATGAGCCATGCACTATATATTAATCGTATGGAAAATTATGTGTTATAAACCCTAAAATCGAATTAAATCTAAAAATCTTGTATGCGAATTTTCTGGGCCAGGTTATTATTTTTTGTGGCTTCTATGATGATCATATAACATGATAAAAATGGTAGTTCGAATTGTTGAGGCCTAAAAACATGTATGTCGAATTTAATTTAAAACCGGATTTAAGGAATAAAAAGAGGAATTATGGAAAACCCTAATAACCAAATCGATCTAGGGTTCTTGGGTGATGAAATATGGAATTAAATGAGTTATAATGATGATACAATGATTGCTTAATGATTGGGGTCACTAGGGTTTGATTTTGATAATTATTTTGCAAACCGATTGGGTAAATAAATAGTTAAGGGTGTGTTTTGTAATTATTAAAACTTGTGGGATATTTTTGTAATATTGTATGGACCTGGGAGAATGTGTAAAAATTATAACATGAGGGTCTTATTTGTAATTTTGGCAAGATATGGACTTAATGGTAATATTTGTGTCGAATTAAAAATAAATAAAAATGAGGGACTAAATATGTAATTTCTGGAAACTTGGTGCTGTTTTGAGTAATAAATTATATTCAGGGGGTTATGTGTAATTTTGGTAATTTAATGGCTTAATATGTAATTGTTAATAATTAAAGGTTGAAATTGTAATTTAAAGGACTAAATGTGTAACTTTTATAACTAGAGGGGTTTGATGTGTAAATGGTAAATGTTTAAGGGTGTGTTCGTATGACATGTTGAAATAAGTGTTCATTGTGTAAAATTGAGAAAATAAGGGCTTAATATGTAATTATGGTTAATTATTTAAATCGATTTGTAATGTAATAAAGTACAAGGACTAAATATGTAATTTACCGAAAGTTTAAGGGCTGTTTGTAACATAATAATATTGAGGGTTATTTTCTGTAATTTGAAGGAATAAAAGGACTTGATGTGTAATATGAATCTTGTGAAGGTTAATTTGTAAATTATATAAGTATAAGGTTTAAATTTGTAATTAATTAATTAAAAGGGTGTAAATCGTAAATTATGAAACTTGAAGGCTAAATGTGTAATTCTGGAAAGTATAAGTGTTTGAATGGTAAAATGATGATAATTTTAATGTGGACCTTGAACTTTGGCAAATTTACACTTATAACCCTGAACTATGAAAAACTTGTCATAATTAACCCTCTGAACTTGTGTAACTTGTTAAAATGAATGTTACTTCCATAACAAGCTAATTAAAGACTTAACTTGAATTATATCACTTGAATCTTGCTAAATGTGGTAACTTACTAATTATGGAAACCTGCTAAAAATAGAAAGTTACTAAAAATAGAAGTTACTTATAATGGGAAAATAACTGAACCCCTTTCGTATTTCTGTCTTTTACTCCTTTAGGTTCAAGGAGGGAGTGATCTTGATCCCTGTCAGCTACTCTTGTGTTTGTGCTTGCTATTTGAATAAGGTACAGATATTCTGCTCTTCTTGTAAAGAGCCTTCGTCTCATTTCTGATTCCTGATTCATTGTTATGTTTCCCCTTGTATTGTGAACCATAGATTTGAACCTTTGTCTTGAACCCTGTCATGAACCTGAACTTGAACCTTGATACACTTGATATGAACCATTTGACTTGAACCTTTGACTTGAACCCTGCTATGACACCTGACATGACTTGTTCACCCCTGATAACCTGGATAATTAAGACCTTGGGTACTTGAAGGTTCATAGGATTTTAGAACTACTTTTAGTTGTATATGAAGAGGTTTTTGAACATTTCCTTAAAAGGCTTTTATTATGAAACTGTTCTAACGATCATTTTATTAAAACCATGTAAAAAGGATTTCTTATAATAAACTATTATGAACCTTCCAGTATTTGACCTTTCTGATATGAACCCTGATATGAACCCTGATATGAACCCTGATATGATACCTGACATTTGATACCTGAGACTTGACACCTGAGACTTGATACCTGACCTTGACCCACAGTTTGAGACTACGAGCCACCCACTAGGCATGAGGGTTTCATGTCCATGTCATTGATGCACCGGTGGCATGACTCTAGGGCAGGAGAGTGATGTCCTGTCCCGTCCCCGACCTGATTTGATTTGTTACGTAGAGGAAGACCCTGTGGCCTGCGGGGGCGTATGGATGCATCCTAGACATGTCCTGATTTGTTATATTTCCTGTTATATCCTGGTGACTGACGAGTGTGTGCGATACACGTCTTTCACACCCCTGGGAGCTCATGACTCCAACCCCTGGAGGTATCCCCTCACCCTGTTTCCTGGTATGCTGAGGTCACCCCTCCATACACCCTGATATATGTGATTTGATGTGATATGTTTGGGCTCGTAGAGGATTTCTGTTCTCCTGAAACCTTGTAACCTGATGACCTGATACTTGACCTGACATTTGACCTGACTTGAGTTTACTTGTGTTTGTGGTGGATTTCTGGTTATGTTACCCTATAACATGATATTGGACTTGACTTGATTTCGACTTGGGCTGGTGGTGGGTTCTGGTTTCATTTGCACCTATCATTGTAACCATTCTTAGTTCCTGGTATGTCTGCATAACTCTCTTGTATTCCTTTTCCTGACTCTTGTTACTCCTGGTATTATTTCTTTTACTTTATTATTCCGTTACTACTGCCTTGTTTCTGTTATATCTGTTCACTGGGCTTTTTAAGCTCAGCCGCACGTTTTCTTTTCGTGTGCGGCAGGTTATAAGCAGGACGACGGGTTTGGGTATGAGCGAAGAGACTTTTGGACTTAGAAGACCTTGATAGTTATTCTGAAGTAGAAGTCATTAGAAGGATTGCTTTTGTAGACTTAGTATTTAGTTTTGTTTCATTCTTAACCTTATAATGCTAGTATTTCATTTGTAACCTTTGACATTTTATTGTATTACCATCGAAGTATGCTTTGTTTGATCTGATATGAAACCATTAACGTGGCATCTTTACCCTTGCCGGGTTGGGGTGTTACAATTATGGTATCAGAGAGACAGGCTGCGATTTCGTAATACATTTACCCTTGACCTGTGTAAGTTTGGACCACTAAGTTTCCAATGTAGGCGCTCATAAGATAACCTGTAAGAATTTGCCTTAGGACTTCCCTATAGGAACGTAAGTTTTGACCAGTGAGGAATGGGTAGACTATAAGGCATTCGTTTAAGTATCTTTGCTTCCGCATCACTCTGATTCGTGCCTTGCTTTTGGATTAGATCCTGTTGATGCCACTTTTGGAAAGTGAAAGCTTATGCACCACCTAAGATTTGAACCTGAATAAATCTTGAAGCCATTGAAAATTTCATAGTAATTGCCTGACACTATTTGATCCTTACCTTCAGATTCCGACTCTGACCTCTGATCTTTTGTTAATCATTTCGATGCCTCTTGGGCATTTTGAGAATCTCCATGGCAAGTAGTTTGGTTTTCCCTCTTGATTATGACATCTGATTTTGTTGACCTCCGAGACTATAGAAGTACTAGGTGGATTAAGATAGGTTGTTTTGCTTACGACTCGAGATAAAGTATGATCATCATGAAGGCATAATTATGTGGTGCTAGTATTATGACGTCTGGCCAACGTGATAATACTTACACCATATAACGTGCCCTCATTGTGGCCATAGGATATCTTGGGAAGTACCTAAGAAGTTTAGAACTTGATTCCCGATGGATTATCTGTGATTAGTGAGACCTTAGGTTCATTCTACCTATGCGTATACTCTGCCTTCATTCGTCAAATATCTGGATTAGTTTGGACTCTTGTGTTGCATTCTGTTGACCTCAGTTATGAACCTTAAACTCCTTGAAGAGCTCTCTACTGTAGATACAATTAATTCGATTTGAAATTCTTGTTCGCATTCCGTATGAGTATTCCGTTCTCTTTCTCCCTGCTTCCTGCAAATTTCGAGGATGAAATTTTTCTGTTAGAGGGGAAGAGTTGTAAAACCCGAAAATCTAAAACATACAAAAATTACCAAAATGCCCCTGAAACTTTAAAATTTAAATTAAAGCTTAATTAAAGTTCCGAATTAATCCCGAATCTCTGGAAACGAACTACAAATCAAGCGAGATAATTTTGAGGCAAGCTCTAATTATTTTTACAAAGTAAAAAATGTATTATTTCACTTAAAATTCAATTGGGCCGAATTCTATATTAATAATACATAATAATTATTATTTAAAAACATTTACAACATAAAATTAATTAAGGAAATAAATTAAAAAAGGGTAAATTGATTCTTGGGCCTTGAAGGCCGGCTCTTAGTCAATTCCCCCTCCTCCTAATTCGGTCCATCCCATTTTATATCATCCCATAATTTTATTTCTTCCATAAAACCCTAAAAAACAAGTTAGCCGCCACACTAAAAATCACCCACACCACATCCGAATTTTCTGAGGCAAGGAGGTAATTTTCTGGAGTTCTTCATAGTTCCAAGAAGGTGGTAAAAATAGCCACAAGGTTCTAGGGTCGATCGTGTGTTCGTGGTGAATTAATTGGGTCGAAATATTGAAACCGAGCAACAATAATTCAAAGCGTGTGAATCCCTTGATCTATAATTTTTCTGGTAATTTTCTAGCCCTCTCCTAATCATATATAATGTGGTAAAAATGATAAAAACGAGCCATGCACTATATATTAATCGTATGGAAAATTATGTGTTATAAACCCTAAAATCGAATTAAATCTAAAAATCTTGTATGCGAATTTTCTGGGCCAGGTTATTATTTTTTGTGGCTTCTATGATGATCATATAACATGAGAAAAATGGTAGTTCGAATTTTTAAGGCCTAAAAACATGTATGTCGAATTTAATTTAAAACCGGATTTAAGGAATAAAAAGAGGAATTATGGAAAACCCTAATAACCAAATCGATCTAGGGTTCTTGGGTGATGAAATCTTTAATTAAATGATTTATAATGATGATACAATGATTGCTTAATGATTGGGGTCACTAGGGTTTGATTTTGATAATTATTTTGCAAACCGATTGGGTAAATAAATAGTTAAGGGTGTGTTTTGTAATTATTAAAACTTGTGGGATATTTTTGTAATATTGTATGGACCTGGGAGAATGTGTAAAAATTATAACATGAGGGTCTTATTTGTAATTTTGGCAAGATATGGACTTAATGGTAATATTTGTGTCGAATTAAAAATAAATAAAAATGAGGGACTAAATATGTAATTTCTGGAAACTTGGTGCTATTTTGAGTAATAAATTATATTCAGGGGGTTATGTGTAATTTTGGTAATTTAATGGCTTAATATGTAATTGTTAATAATTAAAGGTTGAAATTGTAATTTAAAGGACTAAATGTGTAACTTTGATAACTAGAGGGGCTTGATGTGTAAATGGTGAATGTTTAAGGGTGTGTTCGTATAACATGTTGAAATAAGTGTTCATTGTGTAAAATTGAGAAAATAAGGGCTTAATATGTAATTATGGTTAATTATTTAAATCGATTTGTAATGTAATAAAGTACAAGGACTAAATATGTAATTTACTGAAAGTTTAAGGGCTGTTTGTAACATAATAATATTGAGGGTTATTTTCTGTAATTTGAAGGAATAAAAGGACTTGATGTGTAATATGAATCTTGTGAAGGTTAATTTGTAAATTATATAAGTATAAGGTTTAAATTTGTAATTAATTAATTAAAAGGGTGTAAATCGTAAATTATGAAACTTGAAGGCTAAATGTGTAATTCTGGAAAGTATAAGTGTTTGAATGGTAAAATGATGATAATTTTAATGTGGACCTTGAACTTTGGCAAATTTACAATTATAACCCTGAACTATGAAAAACTTGTCATAATTAACCCTCTGAACTTGTGTAACTTGTTAAAATGAATGTTACTTCCATAATAAGCTAATTAAAGACTTAACTTGAATTATATCACTTGAATCTTGCTAAATGTGGTAACTTACTAATTATGGAAACCTACTAAAAATAGAAAGTTACTAAAAATAGAAGTTACTTATAATGGGAAAATAACTGAACCCCTTTCGTATTTCTGTCTTTTACTCCTTTAGGTTCAAGGAGGGAGTGATCTTGATCCCTGTCAGCTACTCTTGTGTTTGTGCTTGCTATTTGAATAAGGTACAGATATTCTGCTCTTCTTGTAAAGAGCCTTCGTCTCATTTCTGATTCCTGATTCATTGTTATGTTTCCCCTTGTATTGTGAACCATAGATTTGAACCTTTGTCTTGAACCCTGTCATGAACCTGAACTTGAACCTTGATACACTTGATATGAACCATTTGACTTGAACCTTTGACTTGAACCCTGCTATGACACTTGACATGACTTGTTCACCCCTGATAACCTGGATAATTAAGACCTTGGGTACTTGAAGGTTCATAGGATTTTAGAACTACTTTTAGTTGTATATGAAAAGGTTTTTGAACATTTCCTTAAAAGGCTTTTATTATGAAACTGTTCTAACGATCATTTTATTAAAACCATGTAAAAAGGATTTCTTATAATAAACTATTATGAACCTTCCAGTATTTGACCTTTCTGATATGAACCCTGATATGAACCCTGATATGATACCTGACATTTGATACCTGAGACTTGACACCTGAGACTTGATACCTGACCTTGACCCACAGTTTGAGACTACGAGCCACCCACTAGGCATGAGGGTTTCATGTCCATGTCATTGATGCACCGGTGGCATGACTCTAGGGCAGGAGAGTGATGTCCTGTCCCGTCCCCGACCTGATTTGATTTGTTACGTAGAGGAAGACCCTGTGGCCTGCGGGGGCGTATGGATGCATCCTAGACATGTCCTGATTTGTTATATTTCCTGTTATATCCTGGTGACTGACGAGTGTGTGCGATACACGTCTTTCACACCCCTGGGAGCTCATGACTCCAACCCCTGGAGGTATCCCCTCACCCTGTTTCCTGGTATGCTGAGGTCACCCCTCCATACACCCTGATATATGTGATTTGATGTGATATGTTTGGGCTCGTAGAGGATTTCTGTTCTCCTGAAACCTTGTAACCTAATGACCTGATACTTGACCTGACATTTGACCTGACTTGAGTTGACTTGGGTGTGTGATGGATTTCTGGTTATGTTACCCTATAACATGATACTGGACTTGACTTGATTTCGACTTGGGCTGGTGGTGGGTTCTGGTTTCATTTGCACCTATCATTGTAACCATTCTTAGTTCCTGGTATGTCTGCATAACTCTCTTGTATTCCTTTTCCTGACTCTTGTTACTCCTGGTATTATTTCTTTTACTTTATGATGAAGCGAAAAGTGTACCGCTTTTAAGGGGTCATTTAAGCCCTAAATCGTATTTATTTGATCAAATATTGCCCTAAATCGTTCCTTTTGTCATTTTAGGTACTTTTGAGGAGAAATCTGGAAAAGGAGGCATTTTGGACGTTTTTGGAGCATAAAAGTGAAGAAAACGACAAAGTCTCAAAATTGTGCTGGAAACTACCTTTGACGGCGTCAGGATTTGTTCTGGACGGCGTCATGGCTTGGCAAGAAAAGGTGGATGTGAAAATTACTCATGATAAGCCAGAGAAATTTGCATGGAATTCTGACGGCGTCACGCTTTAATATGATCAAGGTCGTCACGGCTTAATTTAAAGAGGGACGGCGTCACCCCTAATTCTGACAGCGTCAACCCCTGATAAGCCAGAACGGATTTTGAAGAGCTAAAGAGGGACGGCGTCAAGAAGGTCATCCGAGAACCCTAAAAGCGGCGAGGTGACGGCGTCACACTCCATAACGTGACGCCGTCAGATCTGAAAGTCTATATATAGTTTTGCAATTTTTTGTCATTAGTGTGGAACTTATTGGGGAACTTTGTGTGTGAAAACCCTAGGACGAATTTGGCAGCTCTTTCAAGGCTTTTTGCCTTGAGATCTTCCATGTTACATTGAAGATAAGTTATCAATTAATCATTCAATATGTCTATGTGTTGTTTGATTCTATCTTGTTCTTGTCTTTTGTTTAACATGCTAGGCTAGATTTATCTTGTGTTTGCTTAGATCTAATGAAACCTAGCTATTGATTATTGGTTATTAGTGTGTTATTAGTTGTATTGGATGATTGTTCATCTATGTTAGGCTTAAGAAAACTGGCTAACTTCCTATTCGGTAACTTGCTTGAACATCTTAAGAAACATGAACCAATGCGTACTAAAGGTTTTTATGGTTGTATTTAATGCACAAGCGAATTCTAGTGATCCCATGTTAGGAGCTTCCTAGCCGGCTCGACATAGGAGTGAAGTAGGAGCTTGTAGAGTTGGGGAAGTACGTACGCCACCCCACAAATGGTATTAAGGAATACACCCGTCATCCACGCAACTAATACACACTAATCAACCGGTAAAAGATAGTTAGGGAGTAAGGAAATCTAAGTAAACACATTTCTCTCCACATAAGTTTTCACCAACCTTTTCATTTTCTGTTATTTTATTTTATTTGCATTTGTAGTAACTTGGGTTAGTTGACTAGCAACTAATTCCGCCCACTCTTTCAAACCCGAGATTTTACTTGCTTTCATAAAAAATATAAAAACATAAAAAGAATCTTCTCTCACCCTTAGACCTATTAGAGTAATTTTTCATACCTAACGAACACTATTCCCTGTGGATAACGATCAATCCCCGTACTTACCACTACACTATACTACATCGGTCAGGTACACTGCCTGGTGGGGTTGTAAGCCTCTTGAGATCCCTCGAGAGGTAAAACCTGTTGTAAGGTTGCAAAACCACGCATCAAGTTTTTGGCGCCGTTGCCGGGGAATAGTTATTGTTTAGGTTGAATTTTTATTTTATAGGTCTACTCACTAGATTCCCTTCTAGTGAGATTTTTATTTTCTTTTTATAGGTTTTCTTTAGTCTATCTATTTTCTTCGTTTCTTTGTTCGTAACTATTACCATTAGACATCATGGAAGATGGTAATATCCTTGATCCCAACATCCCACCACCACAACAACCACCACCACCTCCTAGAGCCCGTACTTTAGGAGAGTACTCCCGTCCTAGCCACCATGGCTATCGAAACACCATTGAGCTCACTCAAGGAGCCAATATCACTCCCTTGCGATCCGACACCATCCGGTTGGTGCAAAGCGGATGCGCATTCCATGGACTTCGTTCTGAAGATCCTAATCAACATCTCAAGGACTTTCTCAAAATTGTTGATTCTATAGACCTTGATGTTGCCACTCGAGAGACGACCCGACTGCGTCTCTTTCAATTCTCTTTGCGGGACCAAGCTAGTCAATGGCTAGAACGTCAACCCGCAGGATCCATCACCTCTTGGGATGATCTCACCACTCGTTTCCTTGCTCAGTTTTTCCCACCGGGAAGAACTACCAAGCTAAGGAATGATATCTTGATGTTCCAACAACGTCAAGGCGAAACCCTCTACGAGGCATGGACTCGATTCAAGGACTTACTCCGAAAAGTCCCTCACCATGGCATGGATCCTTGGCTACAAATCCAAATCTTCTATGATGGTGTCAATCATCAAACTAGAAGAGCCATAGATTACGCCGCCAATGGGAGATTGAGCAGGCTCAGTGTCGATAAGTGCTGGGAAGTCATCGAGGACTTAGCACAGTACGAAGAAGAAGAATGGAATGACTCAATGTTCTCGGAAGTAGGGACTTTAAATTGCATAAGTGCTACCCAAGAACAGCTGTTCGAAAACATAAAAAGGCAGGTTGAGAAATTGATGAAAGCCGAGATACCTACGGCTGAGGAAAATCCCGATGAGTGTGTGAACACAATGGGTATACATACGTCTCATCAATTCTCACGACAAGATGAATTTGAAGGGATAATGCTAACTTTCGTGAACAACCAAGAGAAACGGATCCAGAAATTAGAGACTCAATTGAAAAACACCCGAGATATGTTCATGGAGCTAGCAGAAAAATTTATCGCGAGAATAAAGGAGAAAATTAGGGATGAAGCTTCACACAAAAAGATCGAGAAGATCTTTGAACTCCCGGTCCCTAATGAACCATACAACGAATGGGATGATGAAACCCCTCTCCCCGAGCCTTCACCTTTAAAATCCTCTTGTCCAATTGGATCCCCTCGCGAGAAAGAGAATTCTCATGATCATAGCATTTTCGTGGGAAGCATGGTTGTCACGCTCCCTAACTTTCATGAAGCTAGGAAACGATCTTTTGGCTTTAAGCCAGGAGTGAGAAGAACTAAATTAAAGCACACCCTCAATTCGAACACCCCCTGGAAAAGTTCCCCCCACTCCCTGAATACCTGCCGTGATGGAAATTTGAACCTGAATGAGACGTCAACCGGCCCTTTTCAACATTTTACTACATCCCGTGACAGTAACAAAACATTTGACCTAGGAGGAACTTGTTAACGAGACTAGCTATTAGGATTATTGACCCTGACCAGCTTCTTCCTTAAAGTACAAGGGGCTCATTTGTAAACTGGCACAAAGTAGTAAAATACGCTAACCTGACGGCGTCAGGATTTGAACGTGACGCCGTCACCCCGTCTGCACAGCAATAACAACTTTAATTCCATCACTTTCATCACAAACCCCACAAACCATATCCACTCCAACCCCACCCACGAATTTTCAAGATCAAATTCACCGACTTTCACTATCAATCTCCACGTGGTAAGTAATTCTTATTCATTCTTTTCTCTTTAATTACTCATAGGATTCGTAAATTTCGAAAATCCCCAACTCATGAAACCCTAGGATTGATTCATGCTTAGAACTCATAATGTCCTTTAATTAGTGTTAGTTAACAATAATTAAAGCATTTGATAATTGGCAATCAATTGGGTCTATTCACTAATGGGGAGGCCACGAATTTGAACCATAACCTATGATCCAATCACCCATTTTGCTGTAAAAAGGGGGCGTTTGGTTTAAGCTTAAATTTTGGATATTGATTTTTCCCTCGTAATTTTGGATTTAAATTTGGTCGAACCTGACGGCGTCACCTAGAAAAGGGTGACGGCGTCAGACCTGTCTGATGCTCCACCAAATCTTTAATTCACATATTAACACTTTTGTTCCTCCCTGCTTTGTTCCAGATAATGAGTAAGCGTCAAAGACCTAGCCGAGGGAGTTCTTCCAGATCTCAACAAGAGAACTTTGGGGACACGGTCCTCAGTTGGGGTGTCTTTGATAATGATGCCGCCACAACTAAATACACCCAGTTGCTGCAGCATAAAGTTAAAAATGGAGCTATTGTAGATTGGAGCTTTCTGAGGAGGGAAGGTCTTGAGCAAACCTTTCTCCAAAGCTTTCAGACGGACGAATTTACCGGCCCTCAGTGGGAAAGACTGTTTAGAATTCAAGAGCTGGTATATGAAGAGTTGGTACGTGAATTCTTTGCCACTTTTCACTTTGACATGGCTGAGGCAAGGACCGATGTGGGCAGGACCACCATCTATTTCAGGTTGGGGGGTGAACTTAGGACGTGCTCGGTTACTGAGTTTGGGTGGAGACTAGGGTTGTATAGTCAGCATGAAACCACTCAGGTGGGGTTCATGAATATGTTGTTGCATGGGGAGTCGATGAGGAATGATTTTAGATGTTCCATGTTTTGGCCTACTATTGGGGATGGGGTGTACACCTCGACTACTGTGGCATCTCAGATCAGGGAGCCTAGGATTAGGTTGACCCATAGGTGTCTCACCTACAGCTTGACAGGGCGCCACAGCTCTCACCACCGTGTCACTACTTCAGACCTCTTCTACTTGTACACCATTTGCTCAAATGAGGTTTATTGCAACATCCCATTTTGGGTTGCTAGCTTTCTGCATGGTGGAGTTGGGGAAAGGGAAGGAGACAGGATTTATGGTGGGATGTTTATCACCCGGCTGGCCTGATCTTATGGAGTCCTCAGGCCCGAGGTCATGAGGTATTTGAGTGGTGATGCGTGCAGGACAGTGAAGGTGAGGTCCCTGAAGCAGATGGAGGTGGTTATGGAGATGCATGATGGGACCTTTATGTGGTATCATCCAGACGAAGCTGAGGATGATGATGATGAGGATGATGAGGAGGAGGAGCAGCAGCAGCAGCATCAGCAGCAGCAGCACGGGGGTTATGAGGCTGGTACGGCAGATTATTACCAGCACATGAGCAGGGGGGATTGGCAGGCTCATCAGGGGGCATGGATGGGCCAGGTTGATACTTGGAGGACCCGGGTGGACGAGAGGTTTGACTGGATGTATGATCACACTGTTCGTCAGATGCAGCATCTATCCACACGTGATCAGTTGGACCCACACCTGTAGATTGACCCTTTCCCGGGACGTGAGCAGGATTACCCACCATACGGGTACTACGGGCACCTCCCTCCTGGTTACGACTATCGCCAAGGTCCTCCACCCCAGTGATGCTTTGTTTTGATGTTTTGATATTTGAACAATTGAAATTTTGGTTGTATGATTTAGAACAATTGGGTCTGTAATAATTTAGGATAAGGCCTCTGTTGGCCTTTTAACATTTGTTACATTGATTTTATTTATTGCATGCAAGCCTTATTTGATTGCTTATTTTATTTGCTTTGTGTGTTTATTTATTTGTTTGTTTGATTTTATTTGCTTCCGTATGTATGTTTAATTTTTATTATTATTGATTCATGTTCAAAACTAAAATTGTGAAAATGCTTTATTTTGTTTTTAACTTCGTCTTAACTACATATAAAGGTATTTTGCAAAAGATAAGTGTAAGGGAAAGTCAAATCGGTTTATTAGAACAAATGAACATGAATCATAATAATATTAAATTAACATACATATTAGTATTTGTTTGAGTCAAATGCTTGTATCGAGTCATAATGATATTTTGCAGGATTTCCAGGAAATGAGGTATAGGTTTTTCCAGAAATTTTCCGGAAACTTAACATGAGAATTCTGTCAGATCATTTCTGACGGCGTCAGGATTTACAACCTGACGGCGTCAAGTTTAATTTTCTGAAAATTTTTGAAAGTTTTGTTTTCATAAAAAGTTTTTATTAAATCTCTAACTTATAATCTCCAGGAATCTGCAAAATTATCATTCCACAAGCATTATATCCTTATATATAGATTTTATCCCGCCGATGTTATGCAGGTTTTCGTGTTTGTTTTCTCAGGTTTAACAGGTTATTTTGGACAAGGAAATGTTTGTTGGATCAAGCTTATGGCGATGCATTAGTCATGGAGCTTCAACATTACTTTGGAAGAAGATCTAACCGTGTTACTTCATTATCCACCGAGCGAATCAGGGGAGTATTTGATTTTATTCTTTTACTTTATGCTTTTACATCTTGTTATTTGAACATTGAGGACAATGTTCATCTTAAGTGTAAGGGGGGGGGGGGGTAAAAGTACGATTAGAGAATGCTATTACACTTGATTTTTGTTTGTTTAATGGTAGATGTGTAATAAAACTGAGATAAATACCTGTTAGGGTAATTTTAGTGCCAAATTTAAAAAATTTTACAACATTTAGGAGTGAAACTTTGATTTTAATGAGCGTCTCACGGATAGGAGTTATATGACTAGCACAAAAAACCGTACCACTAAAAAATTTTCCACCCCCAAATATGTGAGGTTCGCCCCTAGAATTGGTAGGAAAAGCATTTATGCTATGATGTGTGTACCGGTAGCACTTAGATTCTAGAACTTGCGTTAGGACCATTCCGAGGCCACAAGTGAGACTACATTCGTGTAGTTAGATTTACTACATGATAAGAGGCATTAGAATTAACCCATTGTTTTACACCTATGTTTTTGTTATAATTACATTGACTACATTGGTCAAGTAATTCTCCCACACCCTTTGCGTTGTACTCATTTTTAGTACACGATACCCCTAGTACACCCCTCAGAGCCTATCTTTTCGTTTCGACCTTTAAGCATTTTACTTAAAGGAAGAATTTGTTACACCCCACTAAAATGTACACCCAAATCGCCTTAGCCTACCTTGTATGCACTCATTTTTAGTGCATTATTGTTACAACATTTGTTTAAACCCAAGTTAATTATCTAGTTGATTACATGGTTGCTAAGTCGAGTCATATCCTTGTACATATTGTTTTGGGACGATTGGGACTCATGGGTAAAGTACTAGTGTAATGGAGTAATGGGGAAGAACATCATTTATTACCCCCATATGTGCTAAATATTTTAAAAGTACTCCAAGTGTTTTGATTATCTTAATTCGAGTCATTAGATTAGTTAATTGTAAAGTTATGTAAAAGTTCAAGTGTAAGGGGAATGCAACGCCCCTATGATGTATTATTTTGGATGGTAGGGCAAGAATGTATGAAAAAAAAAAAAAAAAAAAAAAAAAAAAAAAAAAAAAAATCAAGAAAAATACAAAAAAATGAGAAAAAAGAAAAATAGAAAAAACATACGGACTACCATCCCGTTTCATTTTATGTTTATTTTATGTTTTTGTTACTTTGTTATTAGCTTAAATCGAGTCAAGTCTTGGCTTAGCAACATTGTATAGTACATGTAATTGATCAAGATCATTAACTCGCCACCAGTAAAATATCCTTTATCCAACAAAACCGTGTTTTCCTTTTCCTTACACCTAACGTTATAACCCATTTAAAAGCCCTCTTTGATAGTTTATCTTAGGTGCTTACGCCTAGTGGAGGAGGTTTTCGATCCTTTCCCAAGCCTATGGTAATCTATTTGCTATGACAGGTAGTGAGAGATATTATCCGTTTTCATTTATGAGATTTATTTTGATGACACTTGAGAGATGTGAGTATCTAAACACTACTTGTGAGGTGCTAGTTTGTAACCTCCGTGCTTATTATGATTAAAGTGGAACGAATATTTGTTGTAATTACTTTTATGTTAGCATTAAATGACCCCTAACTTGTATTTTGATTAGAATAAAAGCGCATTTGCTTGAGGACAAGCAAATCTCAAGTGTAAGGGTATTTGATGAAGCGAAAAGTGTACCGCTTTTAAGGGGTCATTTAAGCCCTAAATCGTATTTATTTGATCAAATATTGCCCTAAATCGTTCCTTTTGTCATTTTAGGTACTTTTGAGGAGAAATCTGGAAAAGGAGGCATTTTGGACGTTTTTGGAGCATAAAAGTGAAGAAAACGACAAAGTCTCAAAATTGTGCTGGAAACTACCTTTGACGGCGTCAGGATTTGTTCTGGACGGCGTCATGGCTTGGCAAGAAAAGGTGGATGTGAAAATTACTCATGATAAGCCAGAGAAATTTGCATGGAATTCTGACGGCGTCACGCTTTAATATGATCAAGGTCGTCACGGCTTAATTTAAAGAGGGACGGCGTCACCCCTAATTCTGACAGCGTCAACCCCTGATAAGCCAGAACGGATTTTGAAGAGCTAAAGAGGGACGGCGTCAAGAAGGTCATCCGGGAACCCTAAAAGCGGCGAGGTGACGGCGTCACACTCCATAACGTGACGCCGTCAGATCTGAAAGTCTATATATAGTTTTGCAATTTTTTGTCATTAGTGTGGAACTTATTGGGGAACTTTGTGTGTGAAAACCCTAGGACGAATTTGGCAGCTCTTTCAAGGCTTTTTGCCTTGAGATCTTCCATGTTACATTGAAGATAAGTTATCAATTAATCATTCAATATGTCTATGTGTTGTTTGATTCTATCTTGTTCTTGTCTTTTGTTTAACATGCTAGGCTAGATTTATCTTGTGTTTGCTTAGATCTAATGAAACCTAGCTATTGATTATTGGTTATTAGTGTGTTATTAGTTGTATTGGATGATTGTTCATCTATGTTAGGCTTAAGAAAACTGGCTAACTTCCTATTCGGTAACTTGCTTGAACGTCTTAAGAAACATGAACCAATGCGTACTAAAGGTTTTTATGGTTGTATTTAATGCACAAGCGAATTCTAGTGATCCCATGTTAGGAGCTTCCTTGCCGGCTCGACATAGGAGTGAAGTAGGAGCTTGTAGAGTTGGGGAAGTACGTACGCCACCCCACAAATGGTATTAAGGAATACACCCGTCATCCACGCAACTAATACACACTAATCAACCGGTAAAAGATAGTTAGGGAGTAAGGAAATCTAAGTAAACATATTTCTCTCCACATAAGTTTTAACCAACCTTTTCATTTTCTGTTATTTTATTTTATTTGCATTTGTAGTAACTTGGGTTAGTTGACTAGCAACTAATTCCGCCCACTCTTTCAAACCCGAGATTTTACTTGCTTTCATAAAAAATATAAAAACATAAAAAGAATCTTCTCTCACCCTTAGACCTATTAGAGTAATTTTTCATACCTAACGAACACTATTCCCTGTGGAGAACGATCAATCCCCCGTACTTACCACTACACTATACTACATCGGTCAGGTACACTGCCTGGTGGGGTTGTAAGCCTCTTGAGATCCCTCGAGAGGTAAAACCTGTTGTAAGGTTGCAAAACCACGCATCACTTTATTATTCCGTTACTACTGCCTTGTTTCCGTTATATCTGTTCACTGGGCTTTTTAAGCTCAGCCGCACGTTTTCTTTTCGTGTGCGGCAGGTTATAAGCAGGACGACGGGTTTGGGTATGAGCGAAGAGACTTTTGGACTTAGAAGACCTTGATAGTTATTCTGAAGTAGAAGTCATTAGAAGGATTGCTTTTGCAGACTTAGTATTTAGTTTTGTTTCATTCTTAACCTTATAATGCTAGTATTTCATTTGTAACCTTTGACATTTTATTGTATTACCATCGAAGTATGCTTTGTTTGATCTGATATGAAACCATTAACGTGGCATCTTTACCCTTGCCGGGTTGGGGTGTTACACTTTCCTTCTGGTTGTCTGTTGATAGATGCTTGTGACATAGTGCGAGACATTGTTCATCTGTTCAATGCAAATACCAATAGCAATACCAAGAACACCATATATATGTGTTAGATAAGTGACCATGATACAATGGCTCTATCCTATAGTATATACAATACCAGATAGAACATATAGCATAAACCATATATCCAACAATATACATGACAGATCATAGAATCTCGGTTACTCAACCAGTAATGACAACACGTAGGTCAAATACAACATAAGGTTATGCTCATACAGTTACATCACACCTTTATTGAACAACAAACAATTCACAATCAATTGAAGCACAAGATAAGCAGCCACATATAGATTCAATTTAACCACAGCTATGGCTAAACATAGGAGTGGCTACAATTGCACAATTAAACTCTAAGTCTGCATATTCAATCATTTGTTCAACTGTGAAGTCTGGTTTGATTGTTATAACCTGGTTCGACTCATCTGTCCTTGTTCGACTTAAGTGGTTGGATTAAGAGTACTCGATCAAGTAATCCTGTCGTTCGATTAATGTAGTCGAATGACTAAATTGGTCGTTCGACAAAATTAGTTGTTCGACTAGATTGGTCGTTCGACTGATTAGGTCGTTCGACTAATCTTTGTCGTTCGACTAATTTTGCTCGTTCGACTAGTATTGGTCGTTCGACTAATCTTTTGTCGTTCGACTAATTTAGTCGATCGACTAGTTTGCTCGTTCGACTAGTTAGGTCGTTCGATTAAACTATTCGTTCGACTAAATTGGTCGTTCGATTAGATAAGTTGTTCGACTAATCTTAGACGTTCGACTAAACTTGTCGTTCGACTAAATTCATCGTTCGATTAAATTAGTTGTTCGACTAATTTACTCGTTCGACTAGGTTTAGTCGTTCGACTAGTTTTGCGTCGTTCGACTAAAACACGAATCGTTCGACGTAATTGGATGTTATCTCCTAACTCGGAGATAACATGATCTTCTTGAGTCCTACAATCTCCTTAGAAATTATTTACACATTAAGCAATAATTCACTCAGTCAAATCAGTCCTTTAAACACTTCGTTCGACTATTATCCGAACCCTAAGTCAAGAACATTCATACAATCGATAAGCCCCTTATTACACAACACATTCTAACCTGTTAAGCACACTCAATTACATTCAATATCTTCTCAAATCAATAGTTCAAGAAACCCCTAATTCGATTGACTCTTATGAATATGCTAACAGTTATAATAAGCACTTAACACTCAACAACAGTTAGACAATCAATATTGAGACCTAATGAATGCTTACAATCGATCAAGATTAAAGAACTGATGATTTAGTGTCCGTTCGATGAAATAGGCGGGCTCTTGTTCGTTCGATGAGATAGAGAGAAAGTGAGATGAAAAGTGAGAGTGTTGAATATCTGTTTTGACTAAGTTGGCTTTTTATAATCCAAAGAAGCTTTCAATATTTGGCACCTTTAGTCCTTAAACTTGTTAACCTATTCTTTTTACATTCCAAAGCTATCCTAAATGTTATAAGTTAACACTTTTAAGTCCTTTATGTCCAACTTATTATTCTTTTAAACCCTTGATAGTCTTGATGAGATAGATAATTTTCATGAAGAATGATTAGATGACGAAGAAAGGTGAACGGTGTGCAAAGATATCTCCCCCTCAAAATATGATCAATGTTTGAAATATCTGAAAGAATTTGAAAGATTGAAATCATATTTTGAAAAAAATTTACTTTTGCACACTTAAATAGTTTTTTTTTTTTTTTTTTTTTTTTTTTTTTTTTTTTTTTTTTAAGCAATATATTTACAAGATAGTGAGAGAGCATGACTCGACTAGTTGTTCTTGAGAAAGTTCGCTAATTCTGGAGGAGTCAAGCATCTCATTCCAATTTGGTGAACCAGTTTCACAAAACGATCATGAGGTAAAGCCTTCGTGAAAAGATCCGCCAATTGGTGTTCCGTTCCGACAAAATACAACTCAACGGTACCCTGCTCCACATGCTGCTTGATGAAGTGATATCTGAGAGCGATGTGTTTGGACTTGGAATGTTGCACTGTGTTGCACGAGATAGCAATAGCACTTTTGGAGTCACAGTACATCGGGATTTTGTTGAATATGTAACCATAATCCATCAGTTGTGATCGCATCCAAATGATTTGAGCACAACAGGCAGACATGGCTACATATTCAGATTCCGTTGATGAGAGAGACGTACAATCTTGCTTCTTTGACTGCCAGGACACTAGCTTATCACCTAGGAATTGAACACCACCAGATGTGCTCTTTCTTGTATCAATACATCCCGCATGATCCGCATCTGAAAAAGCAGTTAGTGCAAAACCAGAATCCTTTGGATACCAGATCCCCAAATTAATGGTTCCCTTGATGTATCTAAGGATTCTTTTAACAGCAGATAAATGTCTTTCTGTTGGGTTAGACTGATAGCGTGAACATAGGTATGTGGCAAATACAACATCCGGTCTGCGAGCATAATGATTTACAATAGTGTTTGATTAAATATTGAAACCAAGTTGTGGGTTTCATAATTACTTTAGTTATGCATATTTATATTTTAGTATAAAGATATAAATATGAAGTCTTTTATTATTATAAGACTTATAACAAAGTAAGACGTTATATTGTTATGGTTTTTTAATTAAAGACATATACAAGAAGTCATTGAGTTGATCAATGACTTATAACGTACATTGGGATTATAACAGTTTATGTCTTTTTGGTAAGACATAGATATTAAGTGGCTTGGACAATAAGGCACTTATGTTATAAAGTATGCAATTGGCTTGGAAAATCTATTGTACCATTAAATTGATTTAGTTGGTAAATAGGTAAGCCAAAAACGAAATGTATTTATCTCACATATTGTAAGATTAACTTTACAATATATTAACCCTAATGAAATACATAAGTTTATGGTATGTTCATTTAGGAAAATCAAACTCTTGAAAAATTGTTTGATTAAAGATAACTATATCTTCTAATCTTCCTAAAGATATCAAGGTTAGAAAATTGAGTATGAATTGGATATACTCAATTAGACTCCAACCTAGAAGATTAATAAGACACCATTGATTATGGAATGTGTTGAATCACATTAAGTCTTAAAAATTGAAGTTCAGAATTTGTTAAACTACTTGTTGAGTAGGTTATTAACAAATTAAGGTTAGGAACTGTCAATTTGTATCTGCAAAGTCCCAAAAGAGAACAAGTTTTGTGTTGCTCTATTTGCTAAGCATTTATAGGTAATCTTTAAATTGCAAAAGGCGAGTGGGAGTTTTATCTTCAAAAGATAAAAAATTACAAGATACATAATCTTCTAAATACGCTAGCAAAATCATAATGAGGATTTAACATGTTAGTATTAAATCTCAATGATGATGGAATTCTTATTCATAGATCCGCAAGGATATCTCAAATATTTGTAGAATATGTTGAGGGTTATGAGTTACAGGATCGTGATATGCCTGTTAATAAATTGCAAATGTTATTTGGCAAATTACTCATACTATGAAAAATTAGATGCAGTCCAAGAAAGATAACTAGTTTGGAAACGTAGTTAATCTTAAACTCTATAGTAACACTATAGAATGGAAATGAATTTCTACAAAGGAAATGAAAATATTAGAGATTTAAATTCTTGTGTAGAAATCATAATGGACAAAATTTGTATACATGTTTAATGTGTGAAAAGATTGTCAATCACACTTAAGCAATTAAATGTGATTGAAATTCTTTCTAAGCACGTTAAATATATAAAGATTATGATTGTCATTATTAGTTTCATTATATGAAAGTAATAATGGAATATCAAAACTCTTTCTTGGATAATTACTTGTGCGAGGACGAAAAGTAATTGAAAGGAGTATTTGAATTCAAAATAATCTTTAGAAGTATACAAAATGCAAATCATTTGAAAATGGATTAATGCATGCATCTAAAAGATATACTTATTTTTAGTTATTAAATCTAGTTTGATTTATAATTAAAATAAGGTATTTCTTAATATTCCTGAAAGCTAGTGGGAGTGATGTATTTATTTTCTTATTTCATATATGTTGTATAACATATGGGAAGTAACATTCCATTAACATTTATATGTTAAGTTTTAGTTTGGAATGAAACTTCATATAGAAAATAAAACCTTGAAATATATGTTTATTTGATTATAAATATAAGCGGTAAAATAACTGATTCTAAAAGAACATGATATTCTATTAGAAGATCTAGATAGAAACATATCTTTGAAAAGATATGACATGAATAAATCTAAGGTTGACGAAAGGATTATTCATGTAAATCATGTTATTTGTTGTATCATGCTTGAATGCAAGATGATTGACAACATTAATATCTAATTATAAATTATTAGATAGTTAAGTGTAATGGATATGGTTTAGAATTTACATCCTCAGCCTGGATTTGCTCCAAAATTCTAAATAAGAACCATATAGCATATTGTTGCATGATTGATATAGTTGACAAATCTTGATAGATTTGGAGATATCAAAACATTACACGATGAATATTAAAGTTTACGGAAACCTTGTAGTTAAAGTATTCTAATTCTTTATGTATAATGCAACTGTGCTCATATTGAGCATAACTAGTATACATGGTCTCCTAATAAGGATGAGCTCCCACCATGACTAGTATTGAGTGTCATCTCAATCTTACTAGCATCATTGTATCAAACAACAATATGCTCTTTTAAAGTTCCGTAAACTTTAACATTCATCGTGTAATGTTTTGATATCTCCAAATCTATCAAGATTTGTCAACTATATCAATCATGCAACAATATGCTATATGGTTCTAATTTAGAATTTTGGAGCAAATCCAGGTTGAGGATGTAAATTCTAAACTATATCCATTACACTTAGCTATCTAATAATTTATAATTAGATATTAATGTTGTCAATCATCTTTCATTCAAGCATGATACAACAAGCAACATGATGTACATGAAAAATCCTTGTGTCAGACTTAGATTTTTGTTCATGTCATATCTTTCCAAAGATGTGTATCTATCTATCCATACTAATAGATTATCATGTTCTTTTAGAATCAATTATCTACCGCTTATGTTTATGATCAAATAAACATATACTTCAAGGTTTTATTTTCTATGTGAAGTTTCATTCCTAACTAAGACTTAACATTTAATGTTAACGTCAATGGAATGTTACTTCCCATATGTTATACAACATATATGAAATAAGAAAATAAATACATCACTCCCACTAGCTTTCAGGAATGTTAAGAAATATCTTAATTTTAATTATAAATCAAACTAGATTTAATAACTAAAAATAAGTATATCTTCAAGATGCATGCATTAATCCATTTTCAAATGATTTGCATTTTGTATACTACTAAAGATTATTTCGAATTCAAACACTCCTTTCAATTACTTTTCGTCCTCGCTCAAGTAATTATTAAAGAAAGAGTTTTGACATTCCATTATTAATTTCATATAAATAAAACTAATAATGACAATCATAATCTTTATATATTTAATGTGCTTAGAAAGAATTTCAATCACATTTAATTGCTTAATTGTGATTGATAATCTTTTCACATATTAAATATGAATACAAATTTGTCCATTATGATTTCTACACAAGAATTTAGATCTAAACAATATTCCTAGAAGCATACTTCATATGGATCTTTGATCATTTGGTTTCAATAGTATTTTCAAGATTTATTACAATCAAAGATGATGGAATTCCCAATTCATAGATCCGCAAGGATATCTCAAATATTTGTAGAATATGTTGAGGGTTATGAGTTACAGGATCGTGGTATGCCTGTTAATAAATTGCAAATGTTATTTGGCAAATTACTCATACTATGAATAAATTAGGTGCAGTCCAAGAAGATAACTAGTTTGGAAACGTAGTTGATCTTAAACTCTGTAGTTACACTATAGAATGAAAATGAATTTTTACAAAGGAAATGAAAATCCTAGAGATTTAAATTCTTGTGTAGAAATCATAATGGACAAATTTGTATACATATTTAATATGTGAAAAAATTATCAATCATAATTAAGCAATTAAATGTGATTGAAATTCTTTCAAGCATATTAAATATATAAAGATTATGATTGTCATTATTAGTTTCATTTATATGAAATTGATAATGGGATATCAAAACTCTTTCCTCAGTAATTACTTGAGCGATCTGCTAGCGGTGAGATACATGAGAGACCCAATTATGCTACGATAATTTGTAGGATCAGTGGGTTTCCCATGAATGTCAGCATCTAGCTTCGGGGATGAGGAGGACATAGGGGTGTTATAGGTGTCACTAGATGTCATGCCATGCTTTTTTAATATCTCTTGTGCATATTTAGACTGACTCAAGAATATACCACGAGGTGATTGGTGAACTTGTAATCCTAGAAAAAAGTTTAATTCACCGATCATGGGCATCTCAAAGTTTTGTTTCATAAGTTTTGCAAAAGCATTTGAGTACTTTTTGTGGGTAGACCCAAAAATGATGTCATCCACATAAATTTGTACGATGAGAATGTCCTCCCCGTGTTTTTGGATAAACAAAGTCGGGTCTACAGAGCCTTTAGTGAAATGATTAGCAATAAGGAATGCTGAAAGTTTGTCGTACCAGGCCCTGCGGGCTTGTTTAAGGCCGTAGAGAGCTTTCTTAAGCCTGTATACGTGATTTGGATGTTCTGGATCCACGAAGCCGTCAGGTTGTGATACATACACTTCTTCACGAAGTTGTCCATTCAAGAATGCTGTCTTCACGTCCATTTGGTAAACGGTGATGTTCTTATGAGCCGCGTATGCCAGAAACATTCTAACTGCCTCAAGCCTAGCCACTGGTGCAAAAGATTCCTCGAAGTCAATTCCTTCCTCTTGACAAAACCCTTTAGCAACCAACCGAGACTTGTTACGAATAACCGTGCCTTCTACATCCAACTTATTTTTCCAAATCCATTTTAAGCCCACAACATAAACTCCATCAGGTTTTTCAACGAGTTCCCAGACTTCCAATCTTTTGAACTGATCCAACTCCTCTTGCATTGATTCAATCCAATTATCATAATTCATGGCCTCTTTGATATTTTTCGGTTCAGCTTGACAAACGGTGAGAGCGTAAATGCAAGTTTCACCATCTGTGTGGAGTTTCTGTCGTGTCATAACTGGTTTATCTGGATTGCCAATCACATTAACTAGCGGATGATCCCTTGTCCATTTATGAGTTGATGGGTAGTGTTGCATGTTGTGATTCAGATTTGACGGATCCATGTTGCTCGAAGAAGATTCTCCTGGTTCGGGAATGGTTGGGGGTGGAGCAAATGGATTGAAAAATGCATTTCCGTCAAAATCTGATGGTGTTGGAACAGGATTAGAAATGGGAGAAGAATCTTCAACTGTTGGTTGAGGTGTTTTATCTATGGATGATGAAGGTTCAGGTGGTGGTGCATCATCAGCAACTACTGTAGAGGTAGATGCTGACGGATCAGGTGCTTGATTTGGGAGTTGTTGAGCAGCGGAACTTGTGGAAGCCTCTGATGCACTAAAAACCAAACTGTCATCAAACATAGGAGCAAACAGATCTTCCAGATCTTTCCGTTTGAAAGGTAATGGTTCAGCTGAAGATTCTGGGAAATTCAAGCGGTTGTGTGCGGGTTCCAAGCGGTCTTGCTCAGAAGCCATTTCTGTGAGTTCATCGAAATTAACGTGTATCGTCTCATGAATGTCTCCGGTCCGATGATTCCAAATTCTGTATCCCTTGGATTTCTGACAATAACCAACAAATATCCCTATATCTGCTTTTGCCTTTAATTTTCCAAAATCATCTTTATCATTCTTTGGGTAACATAAGGCACCAAAGACATGAAAGTAGTTGATATTGGGTTTTCTGCCTTGTATTAGCTCATATGGGGTTTTGTTATGTCTTTTGGTGATCATGCCGCGGTTCTGAGTGTAGCAAGCAGTGTTCACAGCTTCAGCCCAAAGATAATCTTGCAATTGGGCATTCATCAACATAGTTCTAGCTGCCTCCACGAGTGTACGGTTTCGTCGTTCAACTACACCATTCTGTTCAGGAGTGCGAGCTATAGAATATTGGTGAACAATCCCATGTTTCTCTGTAAATTCCCGAAGGATTTGGTTTTTGAATTCAGTGCCGTTGTCGGTACGAATGATTCTGACGGTGTTGCGAACTTGCACTTGAATCTTTGTGAGAAACGTGGTAACTATAGACGGAACCTGATCTTTTCTGCGGAGAAAATAAACCCATGTCCATCTTGAGTAGTCATCCACAATTACCAGAATATATCTTTTCCCATTTACAGACTGAACCCTCATTGGACCACACAAATCCATGTGAAGCAGTTGTAGGATGTGGTCTGTCCTATGTTCTGTTTTTGGTGGAAAATGAGCATGGTGACTTTTTCCCTGTTCGCATGCAGAACACAGATGATCCTTGGCATATCTGAATTTTGGTAAACCGTCTACCAATTTTTTCTTTGCCAGGTCGGTCATGGTTTTGAAGTTGAGATGAGATAATCGTTTATGCCATAACCATGCTTTCGTGGGATGAGCCTTGGAGAGTAAACATATAGGAGTCGAAGCTGTCATTCCTTCAAAGGAGATGGTGTAAAGACTAGTTCCCCGTTTTCCTTTCATCAGATCATTCCCCTGAAGATCACGAATAAAGCAGGTTTTCTCCCTAAATGCTACTTCTAAGTCGCCATCGCAGAATTGACCAACCGAGAATAAATTGTGACCCAGACCTTCAACATAGTACACACGACTTATTTCAATGTTCCCATTTACATAGTCGCCATAACCCATGATTGCGGCGAAGTGGTCATTCCCGAACCTGACCGTTCCTATAAACTTTGCAACGAAGTTTTGGAGAAGCTTGAGATTGCCGGTCATGTGTCGGGAACAGCCGCTATCAACAATCCATTGAACGATTTGAACCACCTGCATCACAATTAGTAGAAACAGATGGAGTAACGGTTGGACCCGTTGGGTTAGAAACACATGTTTGAAGTAACTTAGGAACCCATTTAAAGTATGCTGTGTTCTCTAGCCAACGTTGCCATTTCCTACTACTTGCTGCTTTCTTCCTAAGGAATGTGCTAGGTGATTTGTTCTTTTTGTGATTAGCTATGGGTGCAACTATGGTCTGGATAGAAGCTTCTAGTGGTGACTCCCCTAAAATTGATTTGGCAGCTGTGTTCGACTTAGGGAAGCCACTAGTTCGTTTCTCTTTTCTCTTCAGCAAAGTTTTAGCAACACAATTTTGATGATTACCAGATAAGATACGAGTATGACAAAACACACAAGAAGCATTAACATCATTCAAAACTATTAAAGATTCAGCATTCATTACATCTTTTGTAGAATTACACTTAACCAAGCTAGATTCTATTTTGGACATAACATGCGTCTTATTTTCACTAGATGCGTTATGTCATATGACCATACCCTCTACAGTTGTAGCATGTAATTGAGGTATTTGCAATGCCTTTTGATTCTTTTCCATTCAACTGATTCCTGTTCTGATCTGCCCCCATATAATTCCTATTACCCCCAGACTGAAACCTTTGTTCTCCAGCTTGAAACCTTTGTGACCCATATCCTCCTCTGTTCCCTGAACCAAACCGTCCCGATGCTCTGTTCTGAATTTCTACCCTACCATCATTAACAACTGCCTGATTCCTTGTGTTTGATGATGAGCGAAGGCGGTTGTTTGATTTGTTTGTGAATTTCCCAAATGCTTTAGCAATCAACCCAAATGCTTCATTGAGGGAACTGAAAGCTTCTTCTTCATCATCATATTCACTGTTGGTGTAAAAGTTGGAGTCAGTGTTGTTGTAGGTTACCATTTGGTTGCCTGATAGTTGAGATGGTGGTTCATATGGGACAAGTTGGTTTTGAGGTTGAAAGCTTGGTTGATAAGATGAGTTTCCAAATTCCTGAGAAGGTAGAGAGAAGTTTGGTTGAGCCATTAGTGCAAGCGAATTAGGTTGTGGTCCTGGTATGAAACCTCCTCTTGCTGCTACTTCTTTGTCCACCTCTGATTGATGTTGTTTGAGAAAATCATAAATCAATCCATATTTGATCCCACCAATCTTCTTTGATTGCCTAACAAACGTTGCATATTTCTGCCATTCAGGACCTAGGCATCCCAGAAATTTGGAGTTGATTGCAATCCTTGGAAACTTCATGTCATGACGATCAAGGTCATTAACAACATTGGTGAAGCGGTGGTAGTATGATTCGATTGTCTCTCCTGGTTCCATAACAAAATTGTTGAATTCCATGTACAATTTTGATTCAAGGTCTTCCTGATTGAGCTCTGTTCCTTCCATCAGAAGATGCACATGCTCCCACTTGTCCTTTGCAGTCTTCTGAGCATCAACACTTCGATAAATGGGATTTGGAATTCCCTGAAGGATAAATGCCATTGCCATTCCATTTGCTTCTTGTTGTAAGGCTTGTTCGGTTGTATAGCTAGAAACAGCAATAGGAGTGGATGTTTCTTCTCTTTCAGGAGTTGCTGGAACAACAATTACTGGTTCAGGAAAGGGCCCCACAGTGATGACATGCTTCAGATACGGTCCATGGGGTTTGCAAAGTTCAACGAATCGGAGAAACCTACTTGCCCACTGCACATAATTTCCAGGTGTTAACATGGGTGGAGTATCTTGATTTCCAGCCTCATGACGAGATTGCTGACTGCTTATAGCTTCACACATCTTATGAAACCAGTGAGGTTCTCTGGACACTGAAGGATTGTTCTGAAGGTAATTTTGTTGCATTATTTGTTGTGGAGATAGTTGTGGTGGAGGAATGAATTGATGTTGTTGCACATATGCATGATGTTGTGGATATTGTTGAGGAAATTGTTGTTGTTGTTGAGAGTATTGTTGTTGCTGAGGATATTGCTGTAGCTGGTAGTAGTAATTAAAGTGTGGTGGTTGAGACATCTTGTAGTAGCTTGAAACGGTTAAGGATCTTTAAAGGATAAAGACAGTTGTTGTTTGGAAGATTGGAAATTTGTACGAAATCCAAGAAAAAATTATCTCATTCGATCAGGTAATCACGTTCGACTCTGTTCGTTCAATCAGGTAAGCACGTTCGACTATCTTGTTCGATTAAGTTAGTTCGTTCGATTAGGTGTTCTCGTTCGATTAAGGTTTCTCGTTCGATTAAGATTTCTCGTTCGATTAAGGTATTCTCGTTCGATTAAGGTATTCTCGTTCGATTAAGATATTCTCGTTCGATTAAGGTTACTTCGTTCGATTAAGGTTACTTCGTTCGATTAAGTAACTTGTTCGATCAATTTAGCTCGTTCGATCAAGTAAGATCGTTCGATTAATCAAGCTCGTTCGATCAATTGGAAGAGTAAGTCTAACTCGACTACCCTTTTGCTCGTTCGACTGAATTCTCCTTTGATGCGTGGTTTTGTAACCTTACAACAGGTTTTACCTCTCGAGGGATCTCAAGAGGCTTACAACCCCACCAGGCAGTGTACCTGACCGATGTAGTATAGTGTAGTGGTAAGTACGGGGGATTGATCGTTCTCCACAGGGAATAGTGTTCGTTAGGTATGAAAGGCTACTCTAATTAGGTCTAAGGGTTGAGGAAGATTCTTTTTTATGTTTTTATAATTTTATAAAAGCAAGTAAAATCTCGGGTTTGAAGGAGTGGGCGGAATTAGTTGCTAGTCAACTAACCCAAATTACTACGAATGCAAATAAAATAAATAACAAAAATGAAAATGTGGTGAGAAACTTATGTGTAGAGAAATGTGTTTACTTAGATTTCCTTACTCCCTAACTATCTTTTACCGGTTAATTAGTGTGTATTAGTCGCGTGGATGACGGGTGTATTCCTTAATACCATTCGTGGGGTGGCGTACTTACTTCCCCAACTCTACAAGCTCCTACTTCACTCCTATGTCGAGCCGGCTAGGAAGCTCCTAACATGGGATCACTAGAATTCGCTTGTGCATTAAATACAACCATAAAAACCTTTAGTACGCGTTTGGTTCATGTTTCTTAAGACGTTCAAGCAAGTTACCGAATAGGAAGTTAGCCAGTTTTCTTAAGCCTAACATAGATAAACAATCATCCAATACAACTAATAACACATTAACAACCAATAATCAATAGCTAGGTTTCATTAGATCTAAGCAAACACAAGATAAAATTAGCCTAACATGTTAAATAAAAGACAAGAATAAGATAGAATCAAACAACACATAGACATATTGAATGATTAATTGATAACTTATCTTTCAATGAAACATGGAAGATCTCAAGGCAAAAAGCCCTGAAAAAGTAGCTAAAATCGTCTTAGGGTTTTCTCCCAAAATTCCACACACTAAGCTCTCCTTAATGACAAAAAATTAGAAAACTATATATAGATTTTTGGATCTGACGGCGTCACCTTATGGAGTGTGACGCCGTCACCTCGCCGCTTTTAGGGTTCCCGGATGACCATCTTGACGCCGTCCCTCTTTAGCTCTTCAAAAATCCATTCTGGCTTATCAAGGCTTGACGCCGTCGAACCATGAACGTGACGCCGTCCCCTTATGATTTAAGCCGTGACGCCCTTGATCAAGTTAAAGCGTGACGCCGTCAGAATTCACATGCTATTTTCACTGGCCCGTCATGAGTAAATTTCACGTCCAACTTTTCTTGCCAAGGCATGACGCCGTCCAGAGTAAAGTCTGACGCCGTCAAGAGTAACTTTTAGCCGATTTTTGAGACTTTTCCGTTTTCTTCACTTTAATGCTCCAAAAACGTCCAAAATGCCTCCTTTTCCAGATTTCTCCTCAAAAGTACCTAAAATGACAAAAGGAACGATTTAGGGCAATATTTGATCAAATAAATACGATTTAAGGCTTAAATGACCCCTTAAAAGCGGTACACTTTTCGCTTCATCAAATACCCTTACACTTGAGATTTGCTTGTCCTCAAGCAAATGCGCTTTTATTCTAATCAAAATACAAGTTAGGGGTCATTTAATGCTAACATAAAAGTAATTACAACAAATATTCGTTCCACTTCAATCATAATAAGCACGGAGATTATAAACTAGCACCTCACAAGTAGTGTTTAGATACTCACATCTCTCAAGTGTCATCAAAATAAATCTCATAAATGAAAACGGATAATATCTCTCACTACCTGTCATAGCAAATAGATTACCATAGGCTTGGGAAAGGATCGAAAACCTCCTCCACTAGGCGTAAGCACCTAAGATAAACTATCAAAGAGGGCTTTTAAATGGGTTATAACGTTAGGTGTAGGGAAAAGGAAAACACGGTTTTATTGGATAAAGGATATTTTACTGGTGGCGAGTTAAAAAATCTTGATCAATTACATGTACTATACAATGTTGCTAAGCCAAGACTAGACTCGATCTTAAGCTAGAAACGAAATAACAAAATAACAAAAACATAAAACAAACATAAAATAAAACGGGATGGTAGTCCGTATGTTTTTTTTCTATTTTTCATTTTCTCATTTTTTTGTGTTTTTCTTGATTTTTTTTTTTTTTTTTTTTTTTTTTTTTTTTTTTTTTTTTTTTTTTTTTTTTTGCATACACTTTTACCCTACCATCCAAAATAATACATCATAGGAGCATTGCATCCCCCTTACACTTGAATTTTTACATAACTTTACAAATACTAATCTAATGACTCGAATTAAGATAATTAAAACACTTGGAGTACTTTTAAAACATTTAGCATATATGGGGGTAATAAATGATGTTCTTCCCCATTACTCCATTACACTAGTACTTTACCCATGAGTCCCAATCGTCCCAAAACAATATGTACAAGGATATGACTCGACTTAGCAACCATGTAATCAACTAGATAATTAACTTGGGTTTAAACAAATGTTGTAACAATAATGCACTAAAAATGAGTGCATACAAGGTAGGCTAAGGCGATTTGGGTGTACATTTTAGTAGGGTGTAACAAATTCTTCCTTTAAGTAAAATGCTTAAAGGTCGAAACGAAAAGATAGGCTCTGAGGGGTGTACTAGGGGTATCGTGTACTAAAATTGAGTACAACGCAAAGGGTGTGGGAGAATTACTTGACTAATGTAGCCAATGTAATTATAACAAAAACACAGGTGTAAAACAATGGGTTAATCCTAATGCCTCTTATCATGTAGTAAATCTAACTACACGAATGTAGTCTCACTTGTGGCCTTGGAATGGTCCTAACGCAAGTTCTAGAATCTAAGTGCTACCGGTACACACATCATAGCATAAATGCTTTTCCTACCAATTCTAGGGGCGAACCTCACATATTTGGGGGTGGAAAATTTTTTAGTGGTACGGTTTTTGTGCTAGTCATATAACTCCTATCCGTGAGACGCTCATTAAGATCAAAGTTTCACTCCTATATGTTGTAAAAAATTTTAAATTTGGCACTAAAATTACCTTAACAAGTATTTCTCTCAGTTTTATTACACATCTACTATTAAACAAACAAAAATCAAGCGTAATAGCATTCTCTAATCGTACTTTTACCCTCCCCTTACACTTAAGATGAACATTGTCCCCAATGTTCAAATAACAAGATGTAAAAGCATAAAGTAAAAGAATGAAATCAAATACTCCCCTGATTCGCTCGGTGGATAATGAAGTAACACGGTTAGATCTTCTTCCAAAGTAATGTTGAAGCTCCATGACTAATGCATCGCCATAAGCTTGATTCAAAACATTTCCTTGTCCAAAATAACCTGTTAAACCTGAGAAAACAAACACGAAAACCTGCATAACATCGGCGGGATAAATCTATATATAAGGATATAATGCTTGTGGAATGATAATTTTGCAGATTCCTGGAGATTATAAGTTGGAGATTTAATAAAAACTTTTTATGAAAACAAAACTTTCAAAAAATTTCTGGAAATTAAATCTGACGCCGTCAGGTTATAAACCTTGACGCCGTCAGAAATGACCTGACAAAAATTTTCATTTTTAGTTTTCGGAAAATTTCTGGAAAAACCTTTACCTTACTTCCTGGAAATCCTGCAAAACATCATTATGACTCGATACAAGCATTTGACTCAAACAAATACTAATATGTATGCTAAATTATTATTATTATGATTCATGTTCATTTGTGTTCTAATAAACCGATTTAGATTTCCCTTACACTTATCTTTTGCAAAATACCTTTATATGTAGTTAAGACGAAGTTAAAAACAACATAAAGCATTTTCACAATTTAGTTTTGAACATGAATCAATAATGATAAAAATTAAACACACATACGGAAACAAATAAAATCAAACAAACAAATAAATAAACACACAAAGCAAATAAATAAAGCTTGGGTTGCCTCCCAAGAAGCGCTTTTCTTTATTAACGAGTCTTGTAGCTAGACTCAAAGTAAGGCTCATCTAGTGTCGCTTATGCTCACGTATCCGAGTGTGAGCCATCTAATTGTTGCCTCATCTCTCTTGTATTCATCATTCAGCTCCAAACATCCATGATAATATCTCTTATTTTTCTCATGTGGATATTTGAGCCCCTTCCTCTTATCATTCTCACTTAACAAGTCGATAGGCATAATTCTATTGCAAGATTCAATGGGGTAGTTCTTAAACCTAGGATGTGCTCGGGGCATTTGATAGACAAAATCTTCATCCCCATCCGAGAATGTAATTAACCCGTCCACAAGTTTTTCGTCAAGGTTGGTCAACCTTTTGAAGGGTTCTCCAAAAATGACTTGGGTTAATTTGTCATCGATAAATTCTCCTAAATTCTCCATAACCATAAAATCCACCAAATACACAAAACTTCCTACGAACACGTGTAGTGGCTTAATCCTAGCAACAATGTTATCTCCTTGATATTCAAGCTCATCTACCATGATTTTATTATAATTAGCGCGAGAGATAATGTTCATAGGCAAAGATGAATTAAGATAAGCATAAAAATCATGATAACCAATTTTACACGGGAATTGCATGTTAAAGAGGCTATCCTTATCGATCTTAGTCCTAGGGTCAACATACTTAAAGGGATCAATTTCCTCTTTTCCCCATTCCTCGTTAACTACTTCTCCATTACCGATATCCTCATCGGAGTCTGAGTAGTAAAATGGACTAACATAGTCATTCTCATGGTCAGACTCCTCCATCTCAGAATTGTTACCAAAGTGGTGGTCGGGTGAAAGGTTGTTGTTTGCTACTATGGGGGCGGGAACGGGTAGTTGAAAATTTGCACTGCGAAAAACACGAATAGCAGGGATCAAATGACCAATGTTACTCATGAGGTAAGTGGAAGGTATCACAAACAAAAGTACAAAGAAATAAGATAGACTAAAGAAAACCTAGAAAAATAAAATAAAAATCTCACTAGAAAGGAATCTAGTGAGTAGACCTATTAGAAATAAAAATTCAACCTAAACAATAACTATTCCCCGGCAGCGGCGCCAAAAACTTGATGCGTGGTTTTGTAACCTTACAACAGGTTTTACCTCTCGAGGGATCTCAAGAGGCTTACAACCCCACCAGGCAGTGTACCTGACCGATGTAGTATAGTGTAGTGGTAAGTACGGGGGATTGATCGTTCTCCACAGGGAATAGTGTTCGTTAGGTATGAAAGGCTACTCTAATTAGGTCTAAGGGTTGAGGAAGATTCTTTTTTATGTTTTTATAATTTTATGAAAGCAAGTAAAATCTCGGGTTTGAAGGAGTGGGCGGAATTAGTTGCTAGTCAACTAACCCAAATTACTACGAATGCAAATAAAATAAATAACAAAAATGAAAATGTGGTGAGAAACTTATGTGTAGAGAAATGTGTTTACTTAGATTTCCTTACTCCCTAACTATCTTTTACCGGTTAATTAGTGTGTATTAGTCGCGTGGATGACGGGTGTATTCCTTAATACCATTCGTGGGGTGGCGTACTTACTTCCCCAACTCTACAAGCTCCTACTTCACTCCTATGTCGAGCCGGCTAGGAAGCTCCTAACATGGGATCACTAGAATTCGCTTGTGCATTAAATACAACCATAAAAACCTTTAGTACGCGTTTGGTTCATGTTTCTTAAGACGTTCAAGCAAGTTACCGAATAGGAAGTTAGCCAGTTTTCTTAAGCCTAACATAGATAAACAATCATCCAATACAACTAATAACACATTAACAACCAATAATCAATAGCTAGGTTTCATTAGATCTAAGCAAACACAAGATAAAATTAGCCTAACATGTTAAACAAAAGACAAGAATAAGATAGAATCAAACAACACATAGACATATTGAATGATTAATTGATAACTTATCTTTCAATGAAACATGGAAGATCTCAAGGCAAAAAGCCCTGAAAAAGTAGCTAAAATCGTCTTAGGGTTTTCTCCCAAAATTCCACACACTAAGCTCTCCTTAATGACAAAAAATTAGAAAACTATATATAGATTTTTGGATCTGACGGCGTCACCTTATGGAGTGTGACGCCGTCACCTCGCCGCTTTTAGGGTTCCCGGATGACCATCTTGACGCCGTCCCTCTTTAGCTCTTCAAAAATCCATTCTGGCTTATCAAGGCTTGACGCCGTCGAACCATGAACGTGACGCCGTCCCCTTATGATTTAAGCCGTGACGCCCTTGATCAAGTTAAAGCGTGACGCCGTCAGAATTCACATGCTATTTTCACTGGCCCGTCATGAGTAAATTTCACGTCCAACTTTTCTTGCCAAGGCATGACGCCGTCCAGAGTAAAGTCTGACGCCGTCAAGAGTAACTTTTAGCCGATTTTTGAGACTTTGCCGTTTTCTTCACTTTAATGCTCCAAAAACGTCCAAAATGCCTCCTTTTCCAGATTTCTCCTCAAAAGTACCTAAAATGACAAAAGGAACGATTTAGGGCAATATTTGATCAAATAAATACGATTTAAGGCTTAAATGACCCCTTAAAAGCGGTACACTTTTCGCTTCATCATCCTTCGATGAAGTATCCTCCTTCGATCACCCTGCTTGTTCGACTAAGACACCTCGTTCGACTACCCTTTTACGTTCGACTAAAAAACCCACGTTCGACTACCCTAACTCGATCGACTAAACAACTTATCTGATGAACAGTAACTAGTCTGATGACTCTAAATCTATGGATTTTTTAGTTTTTTCTTAGATCTAATCTTCTAACAACCTAGATTACCCCTTGGCGAATGATACCACTTGTTGTTTTATGCTTTTATGAATTAAACTACCACTAATTACCTACTAATTACCTACTAGATCTAGAGAGAGAAAGATAGAGTGAGAAAGAGATGGAAGGGAGATGATTACACACACTTAACAATAAACCTTCTTAATTCATCAACCAACACCCTTCCCTTGGATGGGAGGGGTATTTATAGTTTTACAAGAGAAATGGGCTACTAGCCCTACAAGCTTAATATAATACATGATTAACATAATAAATGAACTAAATGACACAACCCATGGGCCTTCTACACGGGCTGGGCCTAATAACAAACATAAAGGCCTAAGCAACCTAATACAAATGATCAATACTTGAAATATTACAAAACGTGTTCCCAACACTTATGATCCACAAAGCAGGCTCAAGTCAGTAATGACTTGAGTCTCCAAAGTGTACTTATATTTTGTATATATTTTGTTGTTGTTGTTGTAGGATCATCCTCTGAAAAGTAAAGAAGTAGGCATAGTAGATAGTGGTTGTTCCAGGAGTATGTCAGGAAACATAGAGATGATGCATGATTTTGTACCCATTGAAGGAGGAGGCAATGTGACTTTTGGTGGAGGAGATGGTAGAATCACTGGGAAAGGAACCATCAGAACACCTAATTTGGACTTTGAGAATGTGTATTATGTGAAGGAACTGCAACATTATCACAAATTTGTGACACCAAGAACAAAGTGTTCTTCTCTGAGGATGAATGTCTTGTGCTCTCTAAAGACTTCAAACTTTCAGAAGATACAACAATTCTGCTGAGAGTTCCCAGAAGCTACAATTTATACACATTCAATTTGAATGATGTTCAACCTGAAGGTGACCTGACATGTTTGGTGGCTAAAGCATCCCTGGATGAGTCTACAAAATGGCATAGAAGGATGGCTCATGTGAATTTCAAGACCATTAACAAGCTTTCTAAACTTGGTCTAGTTCATGGGCTTCCTTCCAAAGTCTTCACCAATGAGCACAATTGTGTTGCCTGCAACAAAGGAAAGCAACACCGAGCCTCATATAAAGCCATTACAGCTGTGAGCACTATCTCAGAACCTCTTCAGTTGCTGCATATGGATCTCTTTGGTCCAACTCAAATCAGAAGTATTGATCATAAGTACTTCTGCCTAGTAATCACTGGTGACTATAGCAGGTTTTGTTGGGTATTCTTTTTGAAAACTAAAGATGAAACATCTCCAATTTTAAAAGAATTCATTACCCTTGTTGAAAACCAGCTAAACAAAAAGGTTAAAGGTATTAGGTGTGATAATGGGACAGAGTTCAAAAATGTTGTTTTAATAGAACTTTGTCAGTCTAAAGGGATAAAAAGGGACTATAGCAATCCAAGAACCCCACAACAAAATGGGGTTGCTAAAAGAAAGAATAGGACCTTAATAGAGGCAGCAAGATCCATGCTTGCAGACTCTAAATTACCCACTATGTTCTGGACTGAAGCAGTAAGCACTGCTTGCTATGTTTTGAACAGGGTATCCATCACTAGACCTCATTTCAAGACACCTTATGAACTTCTCACTGGGAAAGTTCCTGATATTCATTATCTCAAACCTTTTGGATGTCAAGTGACCATTTTAAACACTAGTGATCCACTAGGAAAGTTTGATGAGAAAGCTGATGAGGGGTATATTGTGGGATATTCAGCTCATAGTAAGGCTTATAGGGTATATAATTTAAATGCTAAAAAGATTGAGGAGACTCTCAACCTGAGCTACCTAGAAGACAAGCCCAATGTTCAGGGTCAAGGTCATGCTTGGTATTTTGACCTGGATTACTTAACTGGTTACTTGGGCTATACTAGATATGTTGCTAACCAATCTGCAGGTTCTCAAGAGTCTCCCACTAACACTGCAGGTACCCTGGATGATGACTCAGATAGTGAGTCTGAGCATGATGAACAAACCATTGTTGTACCTTCTTTTGCTCCTAACCAGTTTACAGGTGATCAAGGAACTTCTGATGAGCTTGAAGATGAGTCACACTATGCAGAGGACCTTGCTAGACTCAAGAAGCAAGAGCATGCAGCCAATCAAGAAGCTGATAGGCTTGGTGTGGAGTTTGCAAGAGATGTTGAGGCACTACTCAGACAATCAGCACAAGCAGTCAGTGGAAACCAGGATTCTGCTGACAGTTCTCCTGTTTCTCCTGACATCATCAAATCTGCTGACTGTCCTACTGCACATACTCCCATGTCTACTAGTGTGTCCACAGACTTCGAAGAACCATATACACGATTTCCAAGTCCTTCAGACCTTGGTAATCACCAACCCAAAGCTGGCATCTTCACCTCATCTTCCTATGACAGTGATTTTGGACCAACTGTGAACAATCTTGACACCACAATTGATGTCAACCCCACTGCTACAAAAAGGATCAACATTGCTCATTCTCAATCGAATATTCTTGGTGATCCACAAGCACCTGTTAGAACTCGAAGTATGGTGAAAAGTTCTAAGTATGGTCAAGTTGCTTTTCTTTCCTATGTCTCAAATCAACAAAGGGACAATCACACAGACTTTAAGCATTGTCTGTTTGCTTGTTTTCTTTCTCAAGTGGAACCAACCAGTGTTACTCAAGCTCTTGAAGACTCAAGCTGGCTTGAAGCAATGCAAGATGAGATGCAACAATTCAAGAATCAACAGGTTTGTATACTGGTACCACTACCTGATGGGAAGATTGCAATTAGGACAAAATGGATTTTGAAGAATAAAAGAGATGCAAGGGGTATTGTGGTCAAAAACAAAGCAAGATTGGTGGCTCAGGGGTTCAGACAAGAGGAAGGAATTGATTATGATGAAGTTTTTGCACCTGTAGCTAGAGTTGAGGCCATTAGAATCTTCTTGGCCTATGCATCTTATATGGGCTTCATGGTATATCAGATGGATGTGAAAGGTGCTTTTCTGTATGGTGAAATTGAAGAGGAGGTATATGTCACTCAACCCAAAGGTTTTGAAGACCCAGATAATCCAAAGCATGTTTACAAGGTTGTAAAAGCTCTCTATGGACTACATCAGGCACCACGAGCTTGGTATGCTAGGCTTTCTGCATTTCTGCTGAAGCATGGTTACAGAAGTGGTGCCATTGACAAAACACTCTTCATAAAGAAGAATTCCAGAGACATCATTCTTGTGCAAGTTTATGTGGATGACATTATCTTTGGCTCTACTAAAGAAGCTTGGTGCAGGGAGTTTGAGAAATTGATGATGGAAGAGTTTCAGATGAGTGCTATGGGGGAGCTTACTTTCTTTTTGGGTCTCCAAGTTAAGCAGAAACCTGATGGTATATTTATCAGTCAGGATAAATATGTGAGAGACATTTTGAAGAAGTTTGATATGGAAAATGTCAGAACTGCCACTACACCTTATGAAGCTCCTAAACCAAAGAACAATCTTGAACTAGATCCTGCTGTGGATGTTCACCTATACAGATCCATGATTGGTTCATTGATGTATTTGACAGCTTCACGGCCTGACATTACATTTGCTGTGAGTGCTTGTTCTAGACATCAGGTCACTCCACTTACTTCCCATTTGAATGCAGTCAAAAAGATCTTCAAGTACCTCAAAGGCCAACCCAAGTTAGGTCTTTGGTACCCAAAAGAGTCTCCTTTTAAGTTGGAAGCATATAGTGATAGTGATTATGCTGGTGCAAATCTGGATAGGAGATCCACAACTGGAGGTTGCCAATTTCTTGGAAGAAGATTGATTTCTTGGCAATGCAAGAAACAAACTATTGTTGCTACCTCATCTACTGAAGCAGAGTATGTTGCTGCTGCAAATTGTTGTGGTCAGGTACTATGGATACAGAATCAATTGCTAGATTATGGGTTTAATTTTATGAACACCACAATCTTTATTGATAATCAAAGTACCATATGCATAGTTAAAAATCCAGTTTTTCATAATAGAACTAAGCATTTTATAAGAGATGCATATGAAAAACATTTGATAAAGGTGACTAAGATTCACACAGATGATAATGTGGCAGATTTATTGACTAAAGCCTTTGATGGACCTAGGTTTCAACACTTAGTTGTCCATATTGGGATGCTTAACCCTTAACTGCAAAAAATTTTGAGGGGAGGCATAAGCCTCAGGGGAGGCATATGCCTCAGGGGAGGATAGTAGTTGTAAAACTTGTAAAGTTTGTAGATTATTGTTTATGTTTTTGTTTGCTAACACTAATCAGCTAATGTTCTTTAAGTTTTTTATGTTTTGGTTTGGTTTGTTTGCTGCTTTGTGTCTGTTTTGCAGAATGTCTTTATGTGCAGTTGCTGATTTTATGTTGAAGTTCACAAGATTGGTTAATTGGGAACATGGTCATGAAAGCTTAAAGTCTGTTTCTACTGAAGAGAAGCACAAGTCATAATCACTGGTACAAGTGAAGATAATTATTTCTACTGAAAAGAAATACTGAAGCAAATTCCAAGTAATAATCATTGAGATATATAAGAAAAGTTGTTCATTCATTCAAGAAACAATTTACAGCTTACAATCAACTTCAAATGAAATACAAGACCATCCCTATACAAAATCTACCAAACATATTCTAGCTCCTATCATCTATTACAAAAGCTGGTGGATATGCATGACCAGTACGATGAAGAAGCTGAAGATGAAAACGGAAAGGATGGATTGATGAAAACGATGATGATGCTCAAGAACCTAGTTTTATGTCTTTGGTCCCTGACAACATCACATCACCTTCTACTCCACCTTTCCTTTTCCCTTGCCCTTTCTCCTGCTTCCATGGTATGTAGCACCAGATCCTAGAGCAGGAAGACCAATCACCACTTCCCGTGATTTTGGAAGTGAAGGGTTAGAATTCTGTGGCATTGGTTGGGATCTCTCTGGTGTGGAAGGAGGGATAAATGTGGGATCTTCATCTTCATCCTCAGAAGATTCCTCATCAGAGGAACAAAGAAAAGGAGAGACATATACTCTATTCGTTACTGGGTAGGGACACAAGGGGCGTGAGTCTTTTGATGAATCAGACTTAGCAGGAATGGGGGCTTTGCTTGGTTCCCCCACATCATGTTTCTTCTTACTTGCTTTTTCCTTGGTTAATCGGAGTGTCCATGGTTGAGCACTGGGTGGAAAGTAAGTGCTCCAACCATCACTGGATGATGATGATGTTGAGGAGGAGGTTAGAATGATGATTTCTGGTATGGAAGACATGTTTGTTACTGATAATTATGGTATTATTGTGAAATTAGGGTTTTGATGTTAATTGGGGGTAATTGATATGTATGAATTGAGATTAGGGATGATTTTATAGGCGGAGTCAAGGGTTGATGGTAATTAATGCGAGTTGGGTGGCACAGTAAAAATCAATATATTTACTGAAGATATTTTTTCACTTGAGTTGATTCTGCTGATTGACTTTCCATCAGCAGATTGACCGTCATTTCGGCTGAAGCGTTAATTTCGAATGTAGGAGTTACTTTACACGTCAGATCGGGTCAACGATTTGTTCCAATATTCTTGACCATGATTGGGTAACTTATATTTATAACATACTTCGTATAATCTTCGCCCAAAATCAACTGATTCCCTCTTCAATCAATTTAAACCCATTTTTCATTCACTTGATTCATAACAGATTTCTCACAATTTCTTCAATGGCGGCACTACAATTGAAGAAGGATCACAACAAAGTTGCTTTTCTGGGAAAAGCAAAGGGACATGAACTGTATGAACCTATGGTGGATTTCTTGAAGCGTTCCAAGATTCATTATGCACTAACACATTCTCCAAATGTGATATATGAATCGTTGGTTAGACAATTTTGGGCATCTGCTGCCAAACGTTCTGACACAGAGATAGTAGCTACAATTGATGGAGAAGAGTATGTGGTGACTGAATCATTGATTAGGACAAGATTGCAACTGAATGATGAAGGTGGTGTCTATCACACCAACACTGTAGAGATACTTGCTGGGTTAAGAGCTGCTGGTTATCAAAGTACTGACACAGATATGTGGCACAAGAATAAGTTTTGCCCCATGTGGAGGTTTTTGGTGCACACATTACTTTAGTGTATCAGCAACAAGTCTGGAGGATGGGATCAATTCTCTACCCAATTGGGTTGTGGTATTGTATGTCTTTCAAAGGGTTTGACTTATAATTTTTCTAAGTTTATTTTTGATAATATGGTTGAAAATATTCAAAAGAAAAAGCATAAGTTTCTAATGTACCCTAGGTTTTTACAAATGATTTTAGGTATAACAACCCAAGAAATAGTTTATTGTCCCATAGGAGCTCTTAGTGCTAAATTGTTTGCTTCTATGAAAACTTATTATGTTGGGGCACATCACCCTCTGCTACCAGCTATGTTGCCACATGGCAATGATGATGCTGGTGAGGGTAATGCTGCTGGTGCTACACCCTCTCCAAATGCTGCTGATGATGGTAATCCATCATCTTCTAGTGTTGCTGCTGATGGTAATACATCAGTTGCCATTGATGAGGGCCCTTCCATGACTGCTGAAGCATCCAATGTTTCTCCTGAACAACCTACACCTTCACCTTTACCTGTTTCACCTAGTCCTAGTGCAACACCAACTCATGTTGCTCCTGATGAGCTTGTTCCTGAGGTTGAGGAGACAATTCAGTCTTCTTATACTCAAGTACCTACACCTCTTGTACTTGAGATTACTAGACTGTCCACACCTAGTCCAGTTAGAGAGCCATTTGATGAAAGCTCTCCTATTTTTGAGCATACACATGTTTCTCCTGAAAGGCCCAATGAAGCTCCCATTACCACTGAGCAATCTGCTGGTGGAGCTGAGGACCCTATTACTCTCACATCTGTATATGATTTGCTCAACAGGAATGTGCAAGAAGTTGACAAGTTAAAGAAGGAGATTGCAGATACCAAATCCTCACTTGGTGGTGAGATTGTGTTGTTGACTAAGAGGGTTCAGGATTTAGAAGCTCAAATTGGGCAGAACAGGAAAAGGAAGTTTGTGGTTGATTCTGATGTAGAGCAGGAGGACATACATTTGGATCCTCTTGAGTTATTGGCTGAAGCTGCTCAACAGACTCATGCTTCTTCTCCCAAAGCTGCTAAATCATCAAAATCAAAAGAGACTATCATGTTCTCTAGAAAGAAGCGAAGACAGTATTTGAGCAAGGATTCCACTGAGATTTCTAAGGTGCCAAGTGTTGATGATGTTCATAATACAGTTGCTGGTGATCATCTTAAGGCTGATGAACTAATGGTTGATGTTGCTTCTAATGTTGGCCATTCATCTTCAATTTCAGCACAAACTTGTGTTACATCTTCAGAGGTTCCTCCTGCAGTATTTGTTGCTGGGAGAACTTTTGTTCTGGATCCTGATGCTGTTGTCTCTCCTACACATGTTGAAGATACTTCTCAACATGTTTCTATTGATGCTTCTCTTGGTGTTCCTTCTGAGAATATTGACACAGTTCCTATTGTTGATATCTCTCATGATGATTCTTCTGATGAGCCTGCTACCCATGTTCCTGCTATGGTTATCTCTGGCAATGGGAAAGTAGTTATGGTCGATGAAGATCTTGGTACAGATATTGTGATTGACAAAGAGAGGAATGAGCAAGCAAGAATGCTAAAAGGTTATGAAGATTTGATGAAAAGAGAAAGGCTATTGTTGCACAGAAGGCCAAAGCAAAGAGAGAGAAACCACAGACTGAGGCACAAATGAAGACTTATATGAGAAATGTGGTCTATAACCAATATACTTCTATCTATAACTCTAGTTTGACCAAGAAGCAAGTCTGGGCTTTACCTGAATTTGAATTGACAAGTCTATATAATAGGATTATGACGGGTATTAAACCAGCTTCTAATCATTTGAAGAGGATTGCTGCAAGTGTGAATGCTCCAGAAGGTAAAAGGCTCAAGACAGTTGAGATTGTTTCTTCATTTTCTGGTGATAGAGAACAGCTGAGCACTCATGCTGTTTTTACTGAGACAACTCCTGAAGGGATACAATCTGCTGAACCTATTGCTGCACCTTCCATTTCCACTGAGGAAACATTTGAGAGACAACCATCAATGATTGTTGAGAATCCTTCTATTCTTGTTTCTCCTGAAGCTTCATCCAGTGCTGCTGACACATCTATTGAGCCTGATATCATTTCTTTTTCTGCATCTGCTGAACTAGAAGGATCACGTCTTTCCAACTATAATGCAGATATGGTTAGGAGAGCTGAATAAGAAGCTGCTAAGTCTAGACAGGTCAGAGATGAGTTTGATAAATTGTATGAAGTAGGTGGTTCTGTTCCAATTTCCTCTGTTCCTTCATTTTCTATTCCTACTGAAGATGCTTCTGTTGCATCTGAGAATGTGAGTTCTTCTTTTTCTATGGGAATTTATATACCTGGTAGGAGGAAGAAAAGGATGTCTCACAGAAGACACATTGCCATCAGGAGATTAGTAAGATTAGCTAGGAAGCAGACCTCTGGAGTTCATAAGTCTCATAAGGGTAGTTCTTCTAAGCATGTGGACCTACAATCTGCTGATACAACATTTATCAAAGTGGGTTCTTCTGAAACTTTTCCTGAGGGTTCTTGTAGTGTTTTGACACAATGGAATGTGACTGATGGACAGCTTAACACCATATATAGGCTTGATAAGTCTTATATACATTTTACTTTCTTGAAAGATATACTTCACTTGGTGGATAAGCAAGATCTGATTACTCTCAATAGACTTGTCACAGAGTATTATGCCACTCATACACCACAGGGTTCTGGTTTGTACTTACTGGGAGATCTTCAAGTTCTTTTTGATTCTCAATCTCCAAATGGAATAGGCTACTCAATTTGGAAGAATTCACATAAGTGGAAGGTTGATACTTGGAGATTTTACCCTATCCCAAATGTGCATGTTGTTGAAACAAAGTCTGGTATGAGGGTATGTATGTTTTCTGATCAGCATTATCCTTTGTCCATTAAACTGATGCAACGTATGCTTAGAAGGAAATTGGAAGTTCCTCCTAATCCAGTGGCAAATGATATGACTAATGCTGAACAGTTGATTGGGTTAATCAAGTCCAAGCTTCTGCAACACAAAGCTTCTACTTGATTCTGGTATCTTGTATCCTTGTTGTGTGTTTTATTTCATTTCTTTCTTAGTTAAAAAAAAAAAAAAAAAAAAAAAAAAAAAAAAAAAAAAAAAAAAAAAAAAAAAACATTGTATATTTGTACTAACTTTTCTGCAGGTTTGTTGTATATCACTCTGTTGATGGTTATCAACTCACCAGATGTGACTTGTGTCCATCAAATAGTTGGCTAGTCCAAAGGGTACAGCTTTGGTAAAGACACATCAAATCTGTTGATAGCTGTAATGGTTTGCTAAAAACTATAGGGTATGCAACTCACCCATGCTTAATTGCTGAGGGTTGTATGGTCATCAATTCACCATGGATGTAACCCTTTATGGGATCCAAAGAATTGGCTAGTCCACAAAAGTATGGTTTGTGGTAAAGACATTTGGTATCCATATTTGGTATTCAATTCACCAAGGTTCAGTTGAAACCAAGAATTGACTAGTCCTGAGCAAACGGCTACAGGTAAAGACATCTCAAATCCGTTTATAGCTGATGATTTGCTAAAAATCATATGGTTATCAGTGTACCATAGTTTTCGAACTTAAACATTTGGCTACTCCAGTAGTAATGGCTATTGGTAAAGCGACATCAAATCCATTATTTTCAATGATTCACCTCTCACAGGAGTTAACACACCTGGATGTGATGAGAATAGTATGAAACTAATCTGTTTTGATGTACACTTTGTCATTTGTTGCTGCAAAGACCTGAAGTTTAAAGTTTTGCCCTTCATGGAGATGTGGCTGATTTGATTCTTTGCTGTTGATGTTCGAAGTCAATCCTCTTTTTCTGAAGTATTAAAGATCTATCAAGAATCTTGAACTTAACCATGTCAAATTCAAGATTAGGGGAGGATTGTTGGGAATTTTGCAAAGTAAGAATTCTGCTGAAAAATACTGCTGATGGATTCTGCTGAAGAGCTGGAATCTACTGAAGAAGTGTTTATGCGAAAGTAGAGATTCCGCGTATTATGTTTCTGCTGAAGAAGTGTTTTCGCGTATTTTGATATGCATGAGTTTAATAAGGAAGGGATAATGCATATCTTGTTTAGTTTTTAGAATATACATTTCTTGTGAAACAGTTTAGGGTTCCTTGTCTATAAAAGGAACACATTATTATGTATTATGTACGAGTTTTGAAAAACAAGTTTTAGTTTTAATAAAAGATCCATAGAGGATTAAGTATTCTTAGTAATCTGTGTTCTTACTTGTGTTTGATTTCCGCTTTAGAATACAAGTAATAGAGACTTTCTATTAGTGTGTTTGTGATTACATAGACATTACTAACGATCCACGAGTGCTCAAAGATCTATCAAGGTCTAAGGTTCTACATCAACAAATAGTTTCATGTTCTCAGCAAACAGTTGCTTTAAAGAAGAATACACATGTTAAAAGTATGAAGGTTGAAGCAAATAAACAAGCTCAAGGTCAAACTAATGCTCAATCTCAAAGTCATGTACAACCAATTGGTAATCAATCTGAACGTCATGTTCAGGAAACTGGTGGCCAATCTGAAAACCATGTCCAAGAAAATCTGGTTCCATCTAATTCTCAATGTCATAGTCAAGTTCAAGCAAATGTGGTTCAGTCTCAATCTGAAAGACAAGCTCATGTTGGTTCTGGTTAAGGTGAGACTTCAAAACCTATGTGGACTAAGAAGAAGATTTTAGCTGCAAGGATGGCCTCACCGTAGGTCGTATGTGTGAAGTATTTCAAAGATAATGTTTTTCATCTACTATGTATTTCCTAGTTAATATTTGTACTCTTTAAACAATGTGTGTTTCTGTACTTTGTAGACTAATAAATTTTATGCATTTGGAAATATATCCATTCGCATGATCTATGAAATCATCTATGTTAGTCTATTTACGTATCCACTTGCATTTTGTATGTATGTTACATGGATCTGTGTTTTGACTTGGATCATGTTAGACTATTTACGGATGTATTTAACACATTTTATGTACAAGGACAAAACTTATAAAGGAATAATATTACAACCGTACAAGGACCAAACTAAAAAAGGAATAGATAATAGAACAACTGTACAAGGACCAAACTTAGTCAACCCAAAAGCAACACTTACATCTTCCTATAGAATCCTTACCAATTACCATCTACAACCTAAAACGTAAAAAAATGAGTTTCTAAACCCACTACATAAACTATACAAAAACAATGATGATAACAATCCAAGAAAAAACACACAATTTCTTCAACCTGCAAAATTTCTCCTTCTCAAGAAGGAGGTCAGCTTGGCAAGTTTGGCGAGCAACCTCGAGCACACTAGCCGAGTTAGCCGAGCTTACCACCTGGTCTGCCTCAGCAATAAGGTCAGCTTGGCATTGTTTTAATGCCGCCTCAACCTGGTAAATGTTCATCTGCAAAAAGGGTATCACAACCCTGGCTCTTGGAGACATGAGTGGATCGTACCACCCTATCAACGGACATGTTGAACCTTAAATGTAAAAATAAAAAGTTAGAAAACTAAGGATAACCACCATTGTTACTGTACATAAAACTTATAACTTAAAATTTATAGATAAACTTAAACCACCATTGTTACTATTTACAAATAGCCATTAAAGAACATGCAACTTACAAGTTGAACACAAAAATAAAAAGAAATGTCCTAACCTGTCATGGACAGGCATAGAACCGCAGTCCAGGGTTCACATTGTTCTAGAAAGTTCTAACCACAGATGGTCTTAAGCAACTGCAATGAACCATTTTCAGATTTGATGATAAGAAAGGTAAAAAGATAAGATTTTTGGAGAGAGGAAAGTTTAGGGATGAGTGTTAATAAGGACGTGACTATTTATAGGGGATAACTTACATTGTAGCTTGTCAGGTGGTAGACGCGGTGGATTTACTCAAAGTTAGTTGATATACGAAATGACCATTATGCCCTCAGACTAAAGACAAATGAGACAGTAGATAACAAAGCTTGACTGAGGGATAACGGTCAGAGGGACCTTGGGTGATCAAAAAACATGGAATAGGGATCTTGTGTGATGAATGGATGCAAGTTTGTACTCAACATGATGGTTTTGTACAAGTTCAGGGACGGACGGTGTATTTTACTCGTTAATTTAAGTTTCTTATTTTTTATAGTTGAAAATAGCAGTAGTAGTAGTCATAATTAATCTCTCCTAATTAAAAGAATTTACTATTTTTTGTCTAATTAAATAGGAATTATAGTGTTAACCATAAGCTCCTCGTGGATACGATCCTTTACTTACCTTATTCTAAAGTAGGTTATTTAAAGTTATTTTTGGTAGAGTCTGTAGGGTTCTGGTGGTCATCTATATAGCTAAATCATGTACAACAGAAAATAAACACATAAAAATGTGTAGACCAAAACCCTTGTCCACAGGCTCTCTAAACAGTGACATAACCTATAGTTAACACATTAAAAAAGGTGTTAAGAAAAATTACTTGTTAATCTTGCTATCAGTAAGCTTCTTTGATTCAGTTGTACGGAACACCTTCTTCAGCTTCTTGATCCTTCACGTCCTTTATTGGGGTTTCTCAAGAAAACCACCATGCGGGTTGTGTCAGGTATCCACTGGTACTACACAGGTAGGACTAGGCCTCCGTGCCTATCACAAGCTAGGCGAGTACGAACCTAGGTAAAAACCGGTATTGATCTTTGGGAACAAAGAGGGTGTTGATTAGGGTTTAGAAGCCCTAATCGTCCTTGTGTGTTGCGATCGACCCAAGAGAGAAATCCCTTTGAGGTTTTGGTCGACTAAGAGTCGACTAAGTTGACTTTGGGTCAATTTCTGTTGATCGACCAAAGGGTTAACCCTTTATGGTTGTGTTCGCTGATCCCACAAAGAGAAAGGAGAGGGAAGAGATTTAAGGATCTTTGAAGAGTTATATAATGTTATGTGAAACCCTTTGAGACTCTTTATATATATAGGGCTCAAAAGAGAGTTCTAGAATAACTTGGAGACCAAGTTATTCCTTATTAGACAAAAACTCAAACACCCCCTTGTTAGGGGGGGGGGAGGGTTTCGTTCGATCGACAAACACCCCTAGGATAAATATTAGACCCCGGTTAATTATCATTTAGTCCTTCAATGAAAATAACACCGTATTTTCATTTCCATGTCTCTTTCATCTCATTTTGTAACTCGTTTATTATTTCCTCTTATATTATTTTGATTAGTGTGCACCGGTGTGACCCTTCGGCATTTTCGTGAAGGCAAGGTGAAAGACGTTGTTGATACGGTTGTAAGTACGCGGGCAGTTTTAAATTTGTATTCCCGTTAGATAAAATAGTCACTTGAGGACAAATGACAATTCGATCTTCCGGAGTCGTATTCCACGGCGAGATTTGAATTGAAAATCACGTTATGTCTTTTGTTTAATGCTTGATTGTCAAATATTTTTGGTTTTGGTTTTTAGAGAAAAATTAAACACTATTTTAAAACAATTATTTTAAACTATTTTAAAATTAGACTACAACTAATTACTATAAAATAAAGCTAAGAATATGATATTAAAAGATATGCTTGTCAAGAGTGGTGAAAAGCTCATTAATTGTGAATATTCATTTTAAGCCCTTTTTAATTAATACCCGTCAAAATAAATTATTTTCTCACAACGTTGGCTTATATTGAAAACAATTCTTTTTCTAGGTAAAAATTAGTAGATTTAAATAATTAATTATCCCAACGGCTTTTGCCCGTTAAAATAACCAACTAGTCAAATCTACAAATAATCCGGAAATTACTAATTTTCAACCTTCTTAATTACTTGGTTTGATAATTAGTTATCTTAACGGCTTTTGCCCGTTAAAATTACTAAAAATGAATCCAAGTAAACCAAAGGTTAAAAGTCAATAATTTCTAAGTTTCCACACTTTTATTCACAATCCACCAACACTTAACAAGCATATAATATATCTACTCACTAATCATAATAACTAAGCTATAATCAACAATAACTCCAACAAACATGATCATAATTATCTAAACTAATAATCTAACTAAAGCATTTAAAATGCTAAATATGACAATAAACATAATAAAAATAAAGTAAAGAAAAGGAAGAGAGAGCACCCGGAATGGATCAAGAATGATGACGATAACCATACTAAACTAAAAACCCCTCCAAAGCTCATAATTAACCCAAAATACTCCTTATTTACCCATAATCATCTTCTAATCTTCAAAAGCTTGAAACTTTATGTGAATTTAAGTGGATGTAGATAATAAAGTTTGCAACTTTTATAACTAAAACTCTTAAAAATAATAAAAACTTGATTTTTAAAACTAAATTAACACTAAAAATTTAAAAAGATTAAAACTTTAGTTAAAAGATAAGATTAAACCAACTTTTAAAACAAAAAGATTAAAATAAAAAAAAGACTAAGATAAAAAAAGATTTATAAAAGTTGATAAGAAAAGTTTATAAAGGGTGATTAAGAAAATAAACTAGATATTAAGTGGGTAAAACACACTAATTAAAAAGTTGAGATAAGATCATGTAAAAAATAGGAGATATAAGAAACATAAATATGATTAATACCTTAAAATATTAAAATTTAATACAAAGATTAACTATTTTAATTAAAACTAAACTAATCCTACAAAACTAAAAAAAATAAAAAAAAGACAAAAAAAATTGAGAGCCATCCACGATCTGGCGCTGCCTCACACTTATAATCCAAAATTTTGCATATCCTCCAAGCCAAGTGGGACCAGGGGCGATTTAGTAATTTTGCTTGGCTAGAACAATAATAAAAATCACTTTTGTCAAGCATGGGATTCGAACACTAGACCTCTCGCCCAAACTCCAAGCGCCCCTCCCATCTCAACTATGCAAGGTTTTGTGTTATATCATGCAATCATTTCCTTTTAACTCTCTTTCTCTCATATCCGATTTTACTAAATAATAAGCTTCGTTCGGGCCTCATTTAATCTTTCAAAATTCCGCCTTTTGCCTGAATAAAATACCGATGGACTTATTTTTTCATACTCTTTCTAATGGAGTGCTCGGGTAATTTTTTCGACCTCGTTTGAACCTCGTAAAACGGTAAAACATCATCAAAACTCATCCTAAAGTCACCGTTTTTGCTTTATTTTTGTCTTTTTTCTCGTATCTGTTGCCTGCACAATCACAAACACAAATATCTTTGGCATTTTGGTTAGTTTTTGGTCGTTTTGGTCTTAATTTGGTCAAGAAAAGGTATGTGTTTAAGCACATACCAAAATTCTCCCAGACTAAGATATTGCTGTGTCCTCACACAATGTTATAAAAACACGTTTTTAAAACCAAAAATTTATAACCTCTTTTTACTAACTTTGAAAAGTAGCAAAATTTTCAAAAGAGATTGAGAAATCTTAAGTTCTAAAAACTCCCCGATTTTCCTTTTATTCTATTTTTGTATTTTCCTCATAATCATGTGACGGCTTTGTTGACAATCATTATCTCACGATAACTTTTAGGGTCAACGAGCAGGAAACACGACTCATAAAGAAGTGACCATACGGATAAAATTCGTCGTTCCTGATTTTTCACGAGTCCCCAAACTAAGCGTAAAAATGAAATCATTGTCATTTACAAGTTAGATTGCCAACACTACTCAGAAAGCTAATTGTGGACTCTTTGCTCCCAAATTCCTATTTTCCCTCTATTTCTTTTATTTTTGGTGAGAAATGAATTTCTTCATATTCTCGTTTCGATAATTCTTAGTCCGATAAAGATACCTAGTTTAGACGCTAAGTAGTTTCCAAACCTTCCCTCGAAAACCGTTGCATACAAAAATGAGGTCCACATCAAGGTCTCTGATTTAACACGATTTTGAGGATATCCCTTTTATATACAACCGAAACAACTCATCCACGAGTCCAGAGACAGAAGATTTTATTAGGATACCCCCGGAGTCGAAGTTTGGCATTATAACACTTTATCTACATATTCAAGCACATTAACGTATTTAATCCTTGGCCCTTTATAACAATCACAACATCGGTTGCGAGCCGGCAAGATGTGATAGTCTATTATGACCTTGGAATTTTTCCTCTGCCTTTATTAGAAGTCTACAACATCGGCTGCGAACCGGCAAGATGTAGAAAACTTTTTATGGCTTTGGATTATTATTATACATTATCATATTCATTAATTATTTGTGTTGCCAAACCCCAAGTCCTACGGCTTTTATAACAATCCCAACATCGGTTGCGAGCCGGCAAGATGGAATAGTCTATTACACCGTAACACTGACAGTACCTTGATGTGTACCCAACTTTCATAAGCAAGAATTCTCTAAGGAAGAAATAAAAACTAATTATCGCCAAAACCAAAATACCTTTAATTATTCCTAGATTACTGTTATTGGGTGAAACAAGCTTATGGGAAGAAAAAGCCACAAGTAACTTTGATGAGCTCTAAAGAGATCCAACTACTCCACGTTTAGCAATCTAACTTATAAACAACTCTATCATTTCTCGTTCTTCGCAAATTTAAAATCTTAAATAATAAAATCCGCGAATGCTTAGCCAAATAATCAAGCCATGCATATATAAAGTCAATACGGGAACTTGCAAACTCTTAAAAAGAATTCGCATTTTATAGCTCCTTGTGTAAAAGACTAGCACGAGCTTATAGATTATAAGTGGTTAAGGGGACAAGCTAGGGCTCAACACGCCCGATCAAGTCAGAATTTTATTCCTACTCTCACCAGCGGAAAGTCAACAAAATGTCAAAATTTATTATATTTTTGCAAAAATTTTTAAATTTTTCTCATTTTTTTGGATTTTTTCAATTTTTTTAGGAAAAACGGGGTTGCATGAGAAAACGGCAAAAATGCAAGGCAAAAATCAAATCGAAAGATAACCCCCCCCCCAGACTAAAACGAGACATTGTCCTCAATGTCTTAAAGGTAAGGGTTCTCCCACATAAATCTAAGGCCGTTTATTAATTATGCCAAAAGATAGATGTAAAACGATAAGATTAAGGATATCGGATAAGCAACGAATGATGAAACTCGAGTGGAGAGAAGTAAACCACGAGCACGAGAGTCTTCAATCATCGGGCAATTCTGGACACAGCACAAACAACCACGAAACACAAGATATGGAAGAGGAAGCCCTCCTCACGTTTTATTAGAAATAAGATAAGAAGATAGATGGATAAGCATGGGGTGCCTCCCACGAAGCGCTTGTTTTTGGTAACCGAGTCACATGAGCTTGACTCAACCCCGAATTTAACTATCCTTGGGGGAGCATGTGGAAAAAATAATCTCCATCGGACTTTCGTTCAAGATGTTTGGATAAACATTGAAGCATACGAAAGTTCCACTCCGATGAGATGCCCACGGCTCTAAATAGAAGTTATGAATGAGATGCCGGGGTCAAAGATTGTATCTTCACTCCTGTAGGAGTGAAGAAGAGGAGAAATCACATTATATGTGAGGAATGGAAGAAAGATTTTGATAACAATCATGATGAAATCTTCATCCTCAAAAGCAGATTTTTCATTTTCTTTAATTTGAATTTGATCATTAAAGCTCTTTAAGTCATGATCTAATAATACCTCAGGAGGAAGAGTAGGAATAGTGTCCTTAATAGGCAATACGTCTCCCTCCGAGTAATCATACTCCGACGGAGATATGATGTGAGTGAGTTCATCGGTGAACTCCCCCAGACTAGAGGCACAATTAGTTGAAGGATCATGACTTAGTAAAAATTCCAATTTTCTCAAATCTGATTCAAAATCGAAGTTTTTATCTTCATCCCCCGGTGGGATTGGATCGATGCGAGTGAGTTCATCGGCGAACTCCTCAAGAAGATAATCACTCTTATGAAGTACGTCTTTTAGCTCGGGCTTTGGCGGGATGTATGGAGGCGGGACTTGTGCGGTACTTTGTGGGCTATAAATGTGCACCTCGTCCATATCGGTTTCCGTGTCGGACTCATCACTTTCCTTAAAAAAAGTTTGATTGTCTGAAAATAGAGTAAATTCATAATCAAAATCAAACAAAGGATTCGTGATAGTCATATCGAATGTATGGGAAGTAGAATCAGGAAGATCGAAAGGTTCTTCGGATACCCTTGGGATTGGAACAAGGTCATCAATTTCCTTAAGAGGATTGATTTCGACTTCCTTGTCTCCCATTAAAAAGGTATCTGAAGGGTCCTCATCTGATTTCTCTTCATCATAAGGAACATCCTCATCACTTTCATCGAAGTATGAAAAGTGGATAATGTTAGGATGACCTGGTCCTTGCTGGCAATATTGATTTATATAACTTTTGTGATTGCCAAGGACCCCAATTTGTGCAATCTCAGCGGGAATATAATCGGAATAATGATCACTCAAAACAGTGGTAGAGTCATAAAGGGCTCCAGTATCCCACTGATAGTGATGTTGTGTCATATTCTCGATCAAATCATAAGCTTCTTGAGGAGTCTTCCGCATGAGATTGCCTCCGGCAGCCAACATGATTTTGTCTCGATCAATCATATTTATGCCATGATAGAAGGTTAAGATTTGATCAAGGAGCAAAATTCTATGATCTGGACATCTTTGCAACAAATATTTGAATCTCTCCCAAGCTTCAAATACTGATTCCCTGTGCAGTTGTCAAAAATTTAGAATGTCTCTTCTAAACTGCATCATTTTTGAGTATGGAAAGTATTTTGAAAGAAATTTGATGCACATCTCTTCCCATGTATGAATAGAATTGGTTTTAAGAGTGTAAAACCAAGATTCGGCTTCATGGGTTAACGAGAAGGGAAAGAGATTCAAACGGATGTTGTCGTGAGAGACTCCGTTCTGCATGAAGAATTGAGTGATCGATAGAAATTTGTCTAAATGATGATTAGCATCTTCATGTTCAAATCCATGGAATTGGCAGATTTGTTGAATAAACTCAATCATATGATCTTTCAAAACAAAATCGTTTGTTGGAGCGATCGGTCCTCCTCTACCGATGAGCGTCGGATGATAGAAATCCTCCATGGTCCTTGGATCATGGGGATGAGATGGGAAAGAATCGAACATGGTGGAGAACTAAACAATATGAGGGATAAGAAGATAAGAATTAAATGGTTAAGAGGATAAGAAGATATGAATTAAACGGTATAAGAGGGTAAGAGATAAAGAATCAAACGAATAAGAGGAATAAGAAGAATATTTTTGAATTTTTATAATTGAGAAACATAAAAGTAAAAGGAAAATAAATTATTGAAAAGAAAATCTTTTTGGGTTTTTATATTAAAGAAAATTAATCACAATATTTTTGGATTTTTGAAAGATTTTTTAAAAAAGGAAAATATTTTTGGTTTTTGTGAATTTTTAATTTTTTTTTTTTTTTTTTTTTTTTTTTGGATTTTTGAATTTTAATAAAATAAACTTTCAAAAGAAAGGATCTTCAAGGCACGAACGCCAAACACAACGTAACAATCGGTCAAACCTCCCCGGCAGCGGCGCCAAAAACTGATACGGTTGTAAGTACGCGGGCAGTTTTAAATTTGTATTCCCGTTAGATAAAATAGTCACTTGAGGACAAATGACAATTCGATCTTCCGGAGTCGTATTCCACGGCGAGATTTGAATTGAAAATCACGTTATGTCTTTTGTTTAATGCTTGATTGTCAAATATTTTTGGTTTTGGTTTTTAGAGAAAAATTAAACACTATTTTAAAACAATTATTTTAAACTATTTTAAAATTAGACTACAACTAATGACTATAAAATAAAGCTAAGAATATGATATTAAAAGATATGCTTGTCAAGAGTGGTGAAAAGCTCATTAATTGTGAATATTCATTTTAAGCCCTTTTTAATTAATACTCGTCAAAATAAATTATTTTCTCACAACGTTGGCTTATATTGAAAACAATTCTTTTTCTAGGTAAAAATTAGTAGATTTAAATAATTAATTATCCCAACGGCTTTTGCCCGTTAAAATAACCAACTAGTCAAATCTACAAATAATCCGGAAATTACTAATTTTCAACCTTCTTAATTACTTGGTTTGATAATTAGTTATCTTAACGGCTTTTGCCCGTTAAAATTACTAAAAATGAATCCAAGTAAACCAAAGGTTAAAAGTCAATAATTTCTAAGTTTCCACACTTTTATTCACAATCCACCAACACTTAACAAGCATATAATATATCTACTCACTAATCATAATAACTAAGCTATAATCAACAATAACTCCAACAAACATGATCATAATTATCTAAACTAATAATCTAACTAAAGCATTTTAAAAGCTAAATATGACAATAAACATAATAAAAATAAAGTAAAGAAAAGGAAGAGAGAGCACCCGGAATGGATCAAGAATGATGACGATAACCATACTAAACTAAAAACCCCTCCAAAGCTCATAATTAACCCAAAATACTCCTTATTTACCCATAATCATCTTCTAATCTTCAAAAGCTTGAAACTTTATGTGAATTTAAGTGGATGTAGATAATAAAGTTTGCAACTTTTATAACTAAAACTCTTAAAAATAATAAAAACTTGATTTTTAAAACTAAATTAACACTAAAAATTTAAAAAGATTAAAACTTTAGTTAAAAGATAAGATTAAACCAACTTTTAAAACAAAAAGATTCAAACTTTATAAAATAAAAACATAAGACTAAGAGATTTATAAAAGAAAAGTTTATAAAAGGGTTGATTAAGAAGATAAAACTAGATATTAAGTGGGTAAAACACACTAATTAAAAAGTTGAGATAAGATCATGTAAAAAATAGGAGATATAAGAAACATAAATATGATTAATACCTTAAAATATTAAAATTTAATACAAAGATTAACTATTTTAATTAAAACTAAACTAATCCTACAAAACTAAAAAAAAATAAAAAAAAAGACAAAAAAAATTGAGAGCCATCCACGATCTGGCGCTGCCTCACACTTATAATCCAAAATTTTGCGTATCCTCCAAGCCAAGTGGGACCAGGGGCGATTTAGTAATTTTGCTTGGCTAGAACAATAATAAAAATCACTTTTGTCAAGCATGGGATTCGAACACTAGACCTCTCGCCCAAACTCCTAGCGCCCCTCCCATCTCAACTATGCAAGGTTTTGTGTTATATCATGCAATCATTTCCTTTTAACTCTCTTTCTCTCATATCCGATTTTACTAAATAATAAGCTTCGTTCGGGCCTCATTTAATCTTTCAAAATTCCGCCTTTTGCCTGAATAAAATACCGATGGACTTATTTTTTCATACTCTTTCTAATGGAGTGCTCGGGTAATTTTTTCGACCTCGTCTGAACCTCGTAAAACGGTAAAACATCATCGAAACTCATCCGAAAGTCACCGTTTTTGCTTTATTTTTGTCTTTTTTCTCGTATCTGTTGCCTGCACAATCACAAACACAAATATCTTTGGCATTTTGGTTAGTTTTTGGTCGTTTTGGTCTTAATTTGGTCAAGAAAAGGTATGTGTTTAAGCACATACCAGTTGTGTTGTTTATACACAAACCCTTCAGAATCCCAATTGTGCAAATACAACAACAGAGGAATCTTCTTTCACTGTATCAAGAGGTCCCAAGCAAGACATTGAGTACCTCACTCACATACGTCGATTCAATACTCAAGTAGTGAACTACTCATCGTTAGCTACACCTAGCTAAGTCTTGCTTAAAACATCATGTTTAAGCCCGCCTCAAACTTCAAGTTGAGCCTAGGGTATGTGAATGTATCCCTTTGCACTTTCTGATATTTTTGAAAGTATTAGACATGGATGTATAATCTATAATACCTTCTTCCTTTCTTATTCACGTGATACTCGATTTGTACTCCCATAGTCGCATCGCCATGCTTTCAAAAATATTTTTTACACAAAGGGCCTAGGAAAAATATCCTTTCTCTAGTTAAGTTAACTTGGAGTTGCAAATTTCCATTTTGGCCAATAAGTCATTCTTCCTCATTTCTCACTGAAGGTGACCTTAGCACACAGTGTTATGCTTTTACGCTTGTTGGGCCAATTCAGTTCCCAACGGTCTCTGACTAAGATTCAAATAGAAATTAGACTAAGTAAAAGAAGACTCTCTGATAATGAAATCAGATAGCATTTCAAGAAGACTCGTTGTCCAATGGAGTCAACGAGCAGCTCCAGCAGAGTTCATGTCTTAGACATCGTCAAGATTACCTGAAGACATACTCCCTAGCTGATACGGGTTAGCTAGTATGTAGAAGGAACTATAACTGAAGTATAAAGGTTCATCAGGGGTGGCAATACCCTAATGAACCTCCCAACTCTCTAATCAGGCCAACAGAGCATAGCTTTCATTCCTCTGAAGTTTAGGCAGGACTTTTCAATAATATGTTTGAGCGGGATAAAGTGTATTTTGTTGAAAAGTTAAACATACACGAGTTGGTGATAAAGCAATGAACAGTCGGCAGAACTGTTCACAAAAGCAAGGAAAGAACATTTCCCAATATAGATGCGTTAAATAGACAATATACTTTATTATACCTCTTCCATTAGATTTGTGACATGCACTCACCTAACCTCACTAGCAACTACCTTCGTACTTGTATAAATAGGAATGTTGGTCGGCGTAAAGTCTTGTAGCTTCAGCTTATATTGTTGTATTTATTGAAGCACTTTACGCCTTGATTGAACTAACAAGAATCTCTTAGAGATTATATGTTAACTTGCAAACTTAGTAATTTAAGTTTGCATGTTTAGAGAGTTGGTTATACATAAATATACTTACAATATTTAACAAAAAGAAGGTGAAATACCCATATTACCCTCACCATAATCAGCCCCTTCTCTTTACAGCTCATATACCACTTCATCTGACATCTTGACACCTATGGTACACTTTTTATTGTTGTTTAACACTTGTCCTCCTAGCATCATTCATATATAATCTTCACACCATTTCATTCACCCTCATTTCACCCATAGAATTCTCACACACTCTTCTTACTTTTGTTTTAGCAACAACACCATAATCTCATTCATTTAGTGGGTTTAGTTCAAGTTATAAAAGGGTTGGTCTTTATTTGGAAGCTTGGGTAAAAACTTTGTTGGTGCTTGGAAAGACTAGGTTTGGTATAATCTTGTTCTTTTCACCAACAAAATTATTATAAGAGATCGTCAAAATTATGTGCTTTTATACATTTTACATATCTTTTCATGTTACATCAACTTATTTTGAAAGATTATACCTTGTACTTCGATAACAAAACTAAAAAACTCAAGAAAATATGTTTTTGTTCATAAGTTTCTGTGACAGTTTTGACCAGGGGCATAAACGTAATTTTATGATCTAATAATTGTGTTTCTAGACTTAGAAAAAATTGTGGTTATAGGCCTTTGTCTTAGCTTCAATTCGCCGGGTGGCTTGTCCCGTAACGATACCCGATGATTTAATTAGAAAATAAATGGTGAAAGTGTCCAAAATTTGCATAAAAGATTTCAAATGGTAAAAACTCTAAAATTTTGTATAGAACCAACTATTTGGAAAGAGAAAATGTATAGGACACTTTAACTTAAACGTGGCCTTTTGAATCGATAAAAACAGAGTTGTGGTTCAAAAACTAGAGCCATTTTCATGAGACTGTTTTACACAGAAAACAATCAGCTTTGATACTTAAGGGTAAAATGGTAATTTCACACAGGTTATACTAATTTTGGAATAGTGGGACCAACGGAACTGATTATTAGACTCAAATACCTTTCCGTGGACGTAAAAACCGAGTCATAACCATTTACGATTTAGGAGTAACGGATTTATTAAGTCGGATAAGTTTATAAAAGATCAATCAACTTTTGATTTATGGCTTGTAAAACTTTTTGAACTTGTCAAAACTAGTCCCTGTCGTTTTAAAAACCTTATAAACATTAAGTACAATGGTATAATCGATATATAATCTTTACAAAGTCATTTGCATACATACATGTGTTATTTAAAACCTAAGACGCAACGCTATATTCTAGGTTACTATTAGGAGTTTCACGGCTTTTCCGCTATCTTATTTCATTACTTGATATCATAATGCTTAAGGTGAGTTTCATAGCCCCGCTTTTATATTGTTTATACTTGTTTTCAAATATTTGGGGTGAGAATACATTGTTTGCTTTTATCTACGGACACAAGTACTTTAAGCCATTATGCATACATAACCGAATGTACTGGATACATAACCGAATGAATCGGTCAAACTGCTATGTAAGTACATGGCAGAATGTAGCGGTCAACCACTACATGTTCATAACCGAATGTAACGGACAAACAAACGATAAACCTTGTGGTCCACACTACTTTTACATACTTAAACCTATAAACTCACCAACTTTATGTTGACACACTTAGCATGCATTTTCTCATGTCCGTAAGGCATAAACTTTGGCTTGGAGTATTAGAGTCGGACGACATGTTTTGAAGACTTTATGCATTTATATCCACCATTCGATGATATTTTGAAAATCTTTATGTATCCTATTACATTGGGACCACTATTTTGTAACTCTGATATTATTTATCGAATGGTGTCTTTTAAAAACGTCTAATTTAAAAGTCGTTTTCTACGACTTAAACTTTATACTATGAAGTAGCACCCCAGTTACACTATCTTCTGTTGCGATATTTTTAGGGTGTTACAACATGTGATTCTAGAGGTTTAATAAATAAACTGGTAGGAATATAAATATTCATATGAAGACTCGGTCACCCCGAGTATCTATTTAGCATTTATGTAGCTCGTAGGCTTATTAGTATTATTAGTATTAGTTTAGTTAGATTAGTATTTGTGGAGTGGGTCGGGTCTTTACCCACTGTTAGCTCACTTTACAGCCCACTCGGGTCACTTATGTTAGTAAGTATAAATACCCCTCTCCACCTAAGGAGAGGGTTGGACCTTTCACTTCACCTTAATTTAATCATTCATTTTCTCTCTCTAGAAAAGGCTCCCAACTCTTCTGTTTCTCTCTCTAAGATTCGATTCATCATTTATCTTGTGTTTGTGTTATGATTATGCATATCCTATAATTGGTATCAAGAGCCTTGGTTTGATCTTGGGTACTCGGATTTACTTGATTGGTTGTTTTTTCTTTTCTTTCTTTTGGTTTGAATACAAACACAATCATTTGTGAAAAGATATCACTCGTAATAATTTGTTTTATGGCACGTGATTGGTTGAGTGAAACAGAAGGTGTATCAGATTTTATTTTGTAGTTCATCTTTTGTCTTCATTAAATCCGATTTTAATATTGTGAATCCAAAAACGTAATTATTTATTCGGTGGTTCATCTTTGGTCTTCATCTTTGGTACAGTAGACACGTGATCATCAAATCAAACTTCTTTAAGTAATATTCTTGTTTTCTAGTGTGTTGTTTCAGACCAAAATGAGTGCTTCGGTTAAACTTCATTAAGTATCAATGAATGAAGGGCCCCATTCATTTGAATTCATTTGTTTCATTTGAATTCATTCGAATATAAATGATTCTGCCGCTATTCTTATTGAGATTCTGCCGCTATACTACTAGCTTAATTTCTGGATTTGTTTTCTTTTAAATATTTTTCTTGACTGTGGTTTGGTTAAAAAGTTGTGTTCTTGGTTGAGGTTTGAGGTGTGTTCTTAGTTGAGGTTTGAGGTTTTTTTTCTTGATTGAGTTTTGTGCAAAAATGGATTGAGGTTTGGTTTGTAGCCAAATTGGGTAAAGGACAAAAGTAGCTGAAAGTGACACTGCGGTTTGACTAGTCAACTACGTTTTGGTCACTACGGTTTGACTAAAATTCTTCACTGCGGTTTGACCAAGATTTCTTCATTGTGGTTTGACCAAAATTCTTCATTGTGGTTTGACCAAAGTTCTACACTGCGGCTTGACCAAGATTTCTTCATTGTGGTTTGACCAAAATTCTTCATTGCGGTTTGACCAAAATTCTTCACTGCGGTTTGACCAAAATTCTTCATTGCGGTTTGTCTAGGCTTCTTCACTGTGGTTTGTCTAAGATTCTTCATTGAGTTTTGTCTAGGCTTCTTGACTGAGACTTGTCCACCTCATTACGTAAACTCATTTCAACCAAACCAAATCACAATTAAACAACATATCACCTAATCCAACAAACAATCATCACTTTTAACACATAATCACTAATCATTGCAAAGATCAAATTTTTATCATAACACATATAAGTAATCATTATCATTTCACGGTTTATTCTTGATTTTTGTAAAATCCCACGAAAGAATCTATTTCTCGGTTTAAATCATAAGAATTGTAAAATCCCGTGCACGTTTACACCATGTCTACTACTTTAGATTCGTTAATATCTGAGATACTCAAGTTGTACGACACGAATGATAAACATAAGACTTTCAATCCTGTACAACAAATAAATGTGTGTGATTCTGATAATGCTAATATGGAATTGTTGTGCTCGAATTCTCAAGAGAAAGAGTTCCATCAGTCACTAAAGTTGCCTAATGCAAAGGAAAGTTGCATTGAATGTTTTCGATTACTTCACTCACATCTCAAGGTTCTCTTTGAAAAACCTTGACACTTGGGAGGATACACACGGGCTTTCGCAACACTCTTTGGTCAAGATGTTCAGGATTTCACGATCAAAATGATTATGTATTTAGATCAACTTGAACAACAACTTGACAAAGGAGAATTTTCTGAAGGTAGATCCATGACTGCCTTTTGTGTACTCAACAACCAACTCCAAGTGTTCATTGATTCGCAATTCACTGAGGATTATGATTATGATAGTCAAATGACGTAAAAATGTTTTGCTAATTACACTAGAATCGAGGTTGACATGTTTAGAGTTACACTACTCCAGCTAATGAGTAATGTTAAGGAGTTCATTAATGAAAGAGCACAACACATGGGGAACGGGACAGAGTCAAATAAGCATGATGATAGCAACAACTCAGGGACTGATATCACACATGGTGTGGATGCAGATCTCAGTCCAGTAAATCACCAAGTATCATCTGCTGAGGTACATCTGTCTGATCAACATAATGTTCTTTCTAATGAACAACACCATACTGATCAAATTAAACCTACTTATGACACATATCTGTTGGAAAAGACTGATAGCAATATCACCTCTGATTCAACAAATATGAGTCATAGGGAGGGGGGAGAAATTGATCAGGATGCTGAACATGATGATGCGTCAAGTTCTTTGCCCACGGCTGAGTTTCTCAAATCAAATGATATGGTTGAAAAAGAAGTTTATAATGAACTTTCAAACAGATTTTTACAACTTGAAAAACATTGTATTTCACTTGAAATCTCAATGCAACAAAAGGAAGAAAGTCTTCAAACTAACCTACCATGTAAAAATCCAGAACTCCCTGAATTCCGTGAATTCTTTATGATAAATGATTTGAAAGCTCAGCTAGAAGCCAAAAATGATGAATTCAAAGCTCAACTTTAGGAAAAGGGTTTTGCAATTGCAGCGTTGAAAAACGAGTTAAAAAAATTGACAGGAAATGGTGTGAACACTAAGTTTGCAAAACCATCAATCTTGGGGAAACCACCACTTAGAAACCAATCAGTTGTTAGACAACCGACTGCGTTTAGATCTGAACGACCAAAATCCTCAAAACCACGGTTTGCCTCCCAAGTTGATTCGAAACAAGTTTTGTCAAAACCAGTCACTTCACAGTCTAGACCTAAGGAAAAGGAATATACACTTGCAAAACCTCATCACATGAGTGCCTCTAGCTCTTCTAGGATTAGTTCAAAGCCTGTGTCATTTGTGACACCAAAGAAACATGTTAGACATAAAAACAGTGTTCAGAATCACAACCTAGAGGATGCTAAGAACAACACACATAAAAAGACTAGGAATTTGCCTACTTCTAAGAGTAGTTGCATATCGATTAATGCGATTCCCGTAGCAGATCACTCTAAGAATTCTAGATCTTTCTCTGAATCCAAACACTTTGTTTGCTCAACTTGTCAGAAATGTAATTTTATGGCAAATCATGATAATTGTGTAACAAAATTCCTGAAGGAAGTGAATGCTCGTGCTAAGGTTCAATTCTCTAAGACTAGAAACAACAACAAGCCCGTAGAACCAAAGTGTTATACTCAGAAACCTGGTAGGCAGATTCCTGTAGGACAAAGGTCTTCTCTAAACAAGTCTTCCACTGTACATGAGAAACTAAACACTCCTAGATCTTGCCTTAGGTGGATACCGACGGGTAGAATTTTTAAGATTGTTGTTCTTAGATGGATACCTACTAGAAAGATGTTCACTGAGTTCAACGACAATGACGTCTGTTCACATCAGTTCAGGCTTCGATCTTCAACGACAATAACGTTTGAACACATCAGTTCAAGCCTCATTCTTCAACGACAATGATGTATTTTCACATCATTTCAGGCCTCGTTATTCATCGACCATGACGTTTGAACACTGCAGTTCAAGCCTCGGGCCTCAATGTCAACATAATGGCGTCTGCTGACAACTCTTCAGGCCCCGTTCATCAAAGAAAAGAGAAGTGTACGCTTAAGTGCGCTTTATCTTCGGAAGAAGAGAAATCTTCTTGTTTATGATCATTCTCATCAACAAGCTTCATGCTCTTCCCATGCACATTCAGTCATCAAGTGGATCAACGTACATTGGAGCATATTCTTATTCACTCGCTCAATCAAAAATGGCAGTCATATGCAATTTTTGAGGGGGAGAAGGGTGAATAAACAGATTGTCAGCTATCAAGTGGATCTACTTACCGGTGATGGTACTCTTATTCACTCGCTCAATCAAAAATGGCAGTCATATGCAATTTTTGAGGGGGAGAAGGGTGAATAAACTGCATGTTGATTGAGATTTGAGAAATGGTCATACGACTCTCCTTCAACACCTAATGTTCCACTTATTCCTCAAAGGTGTTGATAATGACTCTCAAGATATTGAAGCTGCACGCTTGAATAATGATCCGTTCTTGGGTATTCTTTCCCAGAAACAGGTTCTGAAGAATCTCCTTATTCACGGATTGTTGTTCCCTCCAATGTGCACTCTGTAAATCAACCACAAGAACATAAAGGAAAAATTCGGCTAAACCGTCAAAACGGCTAAGAGTTTGGACATGGAATGTCAAGTGATCACGGAGTTTATTTGGCATCCATTATTTGAGACTGAAGTGGGTTTCACGAAGGCTTCTACTTATTTCATCATCGAGACTTCATCTATCGATTGATGACTTGCTTGAAGTTATAAAATTTATGATTGGGACTTGGATTATCTAGTTATACCAGATGTAAGGAGTTACATTGTAGTTCTCACGGGTTATAGCTATCACTTCAAGGAGTTACATTGTAGTGCTCAGTGTCACACGCAGATGCAGATGTGGATAGTCTCAAGAGGTGTTGTACTTGCTTTGGCTCTTAGTTGAGTATATAAGGGTACTTAGGGGTTTTCTTCTGCATCGTTCTTCAATCAACAACAGTGCAAGCTTAAGTAACAAATTTGGGGAATTCTTCGTCAGTTTCAAGTTTGGTATATCGGGTTTTGATTCGCTGGAATCAACACGTATTTATTTCCGAGGAATACAATGGAAGTTGTATTCCCGAGTCGTTATCCCCAACGATGGCGTGAATGGAATTTGTGATCTCGATTCGTGAAACGTGTTTGAATGGTGAGAATAAAGGGATTTTGGGTTTCTATACTAAGATATGTGAACATTAATTAAAAACGGTTTAAAAGGACAAGAAAAACAATTTAAGAAAAACATATATGATTAAAAACGTAAACGGATTTAAAAACGCGAATTATAGAAAAACGGGAACTAAGAACGAACCTAAAAACGTCAAAACTATGAAATATTAAATCTACGTGTACAAATCTATTTTTCCTAAATCCTAATTAATAAAAGAAAATTTTGGGAAAAAGAAAAATATTTTTTGACTTTTTGATTAATTAATATGAATTTAAAACTAAATTAAACTAATAAAATTATTTAAAAATAGTAAACGACTTTGGAAAAATCTGAAAAATTCTGAGTAAATCTAAAATTAAATTCTTAATCTAGAAAAAATAAAATCAGAAACTGATTGAACCCTAATAATTAGATTGGGACAATAAGCAGTTTGCAAATAAGCTAAAAATTGCCAAAAATTATCAAAAGCTAGAAAACTAAAGAACATACTAATTAAAGCTTGAAACATCTGAATAAGACCAGATAAGCACAGGAAATAAGCCAATAATCAGCTGTGTAGATGCAAAGATGAGACAGAATCAAAATGGCTTATCAGCCTACTTCCAGCTGATCTATAAGCTAGGAAAGAGCTTTTCAAGGGAAACAAAAAGTAGAGTCTATGACCTTACACTACTGACTACTTAAGAACTGAAAATGCCCAAATTTTAACCTCAATAGCTTATCCAATTGGACCCTAGATCAGATGATCAAAGAATCCAAAATCTGAGCAGGTTGAGATCAGGACTAGGGGCAGATTTGCAGACAAGAAATAAGCTGTGAAATAATCTACAATTTCAGAATAAAGCTAAAACATATAAAGATTAACTAGCAAGCTACTGATAAAAACAAAAATTAGAAGTTAAAACCTACTTAAGCTAGCTTAAAACTGATGTTGAAAAAGGCTGAAAATGCAAAAAATGAAGAAAATGTGCAGAGTCTGCTATATGCTAAGTGGACTGATTTTAGTGAATTTGGACTAAGGCCTAAAAGGGACTAAACACTACTGAATTATGGACTCAAATGAACATGAAGACACCTAAAATAAGGCTTCAAAACAGCTTATAGCAGAATAAGCTAATTTGATCAGAAAAGGTTCTAAGCTCTACACTACTAACTCACAAACCTACAAATCTCCAAAAACAGGTAAACAACTTATTCTAACAACTCCCATATGATGAATTAGGCAAGATTAAACTTAGAACTATGGCACATGAACAGTGAATATGGGTTTTTACCCGTTTGACCAATAAAGCCAAACACCCCTTATTAATCCTGAAGTTGCATTTTACACTAGAACTGATTAACTTAAGCTACCACTTCTTCTAAATTATGATTTCCTAGGTTACTAATTAACTAAGAAGCAAAAATCACTGACAAATAAGCATTTAATAAAAGCTGACTAAGATTAAGCAGAAAATAAGCTAGAAATGATATATGATACTCACAAGTGAATTCTGGCTGAAAATGAATGATCTCAGAAGCTACAACTACCCAGGCTTATCCAATTAAGCCAAAATAATACCCAGATCAGCTTATCACATCAGATTATTACCTCAGCTTATTTTGACCCAAATAGTTGACTTATGTTGACTTTTGACTACTTTAAATTTTGAAACTGAATAAGCACAATAAACTAACACAAGTTGTCACAAGCTTATGTTAGCTTATTACATAGTAAAGGAGAGCTTTTAAGACTTTAAACAACAATAGCTTTTAATCACTGAATTGAAATTAACTCGAATTACAACTGAAAAGGAACAAGATTCTTGAAATTAAACATAAACTGAAATGAAGGTTACATTTGACTGAAATTAAATTGACAAAAAACTTAACTGAATTTAACCTAAAAATCTACACTAGGAATGTGGTCTAAAAACGGTGACAGACTTTTTTGTGTGAGAAGATAGCTTTTTATATCACTCCAATTGGTTCTTTCTTTCTTCTGATCATTTCCCAGCCGTTGGATTGGTTAAAATCAATCCCAATCGTTAACTTTCAAAATTGGCGGGAAAACTGAGCCAAGTGGGTTAGTGGGTTTTTGACATTTTCTGAGCACGTGGGACTTGGTACTAGTTAGGAGGGGGAGGTTGGCGTGTTTCAGAGAAAGGCATGGGTGATGTCAGGGATAAGGTGAGGGAACATGGTTTTGGTTTTTAGGCGGTAAAGTGGTATTGGGAAGAAAGGGTTTGACCGATGGTTTGACTGTGGGTTAACTAAAAATACGGGGTAAGGTTGGGTTTGTTTTGGGCTTTGTGGAGTTGGGCCTAGGATTTAGGATAAGGGTTGGATTTAAGGATTGGGTTTTGTTGGTTTAGGTTAGGATTAGGTTTAATTAAGTTATAGGTTTAGGATAGAGTTTGGTTTAAAGTTTAGGGACCATATGTGTAAAATCTGAAAATTGAGGGACCAAATTTGTCATATGAGCAAAAATAATTCCAAGGGCCACTCTTGACAACTTGGTATTCTTGAAGGTTGATACTGACATCTTGATCAATTTTTCGGTCCAAACTCGTAAATTCCATTCCGGCCTCGGCTTTTCACGCTTTTCCAATCTTGTGCTCGGTTTTGTCCGTATTTGCCCTGTTTTCGATCCTTTTGTACCTGAAACACATAAAAACAAAAACCAAGAATATTTGCAGTATAATATGGTCTATTTGGGTGTTTTCAGTATTTTTATTGTCTAAAATGGGCATAAAATGATGAGTATTTACACACTCATCAGGTTTACTTCACCAAGTGGTCACAACAATAGCCGACAGAACCTAAGGGTTGATAAAGATAGTCAGAGAGCGTTTCAGTAGCTGTTGATTCACACAGGATATATTTGAGCCAAGTTTGTTCTTCTCACAAGATTTCAAGTATATGTGCATAAAATGTGTTGCTGATTCTGAGGTATCAAAACCAGTAAAGGGGAAGGAGACATACATCGGAATGCACAACGAGTACATGTGATGAACTTTATACTTCTTCTTAGTTGAAGTTATTCCGGGAAGACAAATGTCATGACCGCAGAGAAAATCAGTATCTTAACTCGTGGCTTTTGGTGTATTATTCCAACTACGTGGGGAAGAGATGTAAGAAACAGTTTCCGATGATAAAAGAGGTTCACAATGGCAATTTCCTGACGGGAGAAAAGGGGATTTTCGGGTCTTAATTGATCTTGATGTTACGTTTTCGTCTTCTTTTATGGGATTGAGTGTGTGTTTGAGCTTCATACAATGAGACTGATTGCATCTCTTCAACTACTTGGGGGAAGTGGTCTCTGGATACTTTTGGTATGTAGTATTTCAGTCTTCAGCAGGAAGAAATGTGAGAAGAATTATTCAAGCGTGAGATGATACATTGCTGATCTATTTGATGATCCCGGAATGGAAAATCACGATGATTATTCTTAAAAGGAGCAGCAATATTTGATGTGGTTTGGTACGATTTCCGCTGTACACTCACCTTATGTAAGCTTGAAAGAGAGCTTTGAATCTGCTCAAAAAGAAGATTGTCGGTTTGGGGGAAAGCTATCAAAGCGTCACAATTGAGAAGGCTCTAGTTCAGACGATTATTCAGGAGCCTCGAAAGCTTTCGTGGTGATAGTTTAAGAGATGTTGACTACTGACTTCTACAACGTACAGAACGATATCCTTATTTCGGTATTCATGTCAACATCTTCTTAAACTGAATAATATAGTCTGTACATATCTTAAACCAAATTGTAAATAGAAAATTATAAAACCAGAAAAATGTAAACAGAAAAATATTAAAACCAAGAAAAACCATAAAAATCAGAAAAATAGAAAATACCAAAAATAGTTCCTCTAGGCTTGTCTTCTATTTATCGATAACATTTACGGTCTTAGATATGTCATTCAATAATGACACGGGACTTTAAATGAAGCTCGAGCAGAAGTTCGAATGATTAAAACATGTCTCAATGGCTTGCTATTACTTCAGATATGCAACCCGGTCTTTCAAAATTAGGAAAGCACGTTGGCAAAAAGACGGTTGTTCCTAACAACAGGTGAAGTTCACCCGGGCATGGATTACTTCATATCCGTGCATCCCCGATTTAGTGCACGCCTCAGTGCATTATTTCATGATACGGAAGAAAAGTCTTCTGTCCTGAACAAATAATTTTCTTTCTATGATTCTTCTGAAAATTATTTGTGAGACACAAGGTGGTAACGTGTTGTTTGAAATTCTTTCAAAGTTGGATTGTTCATAAAAATTTTCACTCAATCAATGACTATGGCTCGTTAACTCGAATACGGGTCATTGATTGAGGGGGAGAGTGATTTCAAATTTTATATCATCAAACGGGTTTCTTGGTTATCTCATAATTGTTAGAAAAGGTTTTGTAGTTAATGGGGTATTAGCTGAAGAGGATCTTACTAAGCTTTATCTCAAATGGCCAAATGTGTTAGTTGTTAAAAAGATTTGGGCATTATGTGCAATTTGGTTATTGTATCCTAGCTTTATGTAACTATAAGATTCATTTGTGTCACTTTGGAATCCTCGTTTAATCCCCTAAATACTTTAAAACTTAAAATCTAAAAGAAGTTAGAAAACCCATTGTGTTTGATGTTCTTGAATACTCCACAGGCATTTGCATGATCTGATTGAATGAGTTTCGAATGTTGATTGACTTTTGTCAGTCGATAGCTGTTTAAATTGTTGTTGACGTATTGCTTGTGCACTCAGAATATGCTTAGGTATGTAGCTATTGTGTTAAAATCATGTCCCTAAGATCTTGAGTTGAATGTTGAAATATGAGTGAATTGCCATGTTCATGATTGCTGATTGCTCTTCATGCTAGATAGCGGTTTGATGTATTTCCTGACTATGGTTTGATTATGAGATGAGTATGGTATTATGAGTCGGCGAGCTGCTATGTGGTAGCTGTTAATGAAGAGTGAATCCGTATGTATGTATATCTGTGTTGATATTCTTATGCAGATTCCATGGCCGATATGAATGTGCCTGTTCCCGCTCTAACCATTTGATCAGATGTTCAAACTCTATTGACGGGCTCTGAATTCACCACAACAACAACATCAGCAACAACAACAACAACAACATTGTCATCACCACAACACCTTCATTTCAACAAAGCATTACTTATTTTGGTCTCGCCAAGTGGGGATCTACAATACTTAGGAAGTTTTGTTGGTGGATGGATAATTGATGTTGACTACTGACTCCCTCAGAGAAGCGGATGATTACATCGTCTGTTCAAAAAGGTCAATGTCACCTGTGTCATTACAGTTATCATGTACATCATAAGTAGTGAATTAACATTTGTTGTTATGTGTCAGTGTATGGTTGTTTTAATTCAAAATCTTTCAAACCTATCATAACTGACACTAACATTCTCCCTCATAGATTGAGGGGGAGCATCGTCATATTCCATTATCAGAATATATGTTAAACTTGACCACATTTTCTCCCAAATGTTCTAAACATATTTAAATCAATTGGAATCACAAATCTCAAATGGTTTGAAATTTTTGATCGGGGGAGAGAATGTGATTTAAATATGAAAATCTGATAAAAATGTGATCTTTTGGACTCAAGTGTAGGCTCTCCCATATGTGCTAAACTCTTTCGTATATCGATGCACATATTGAGGGGGAGCAAATGATTTGTGATGGCAATTGTGGAAGAATACCAAAGACAAACCATTTTATTTAATGTACTGAAGTTATAAGGATGGTAAGGTTAGGTATAAGTTCCCACTATCCCGCCAGAGCCAGAGGGATCTACCCAGGGACAATCCACTAGTTAGTGTAGAAGTCCTTAAGCATGGCTAAAAAGGAGAAAAGGGTGAATAAGGGAAGAGTGCCGACTGAGTTGGAGCTAGTACTGGAACAAACCCAACAAGGTGCTAATGATGAAGTCTCGGTAAGCGCTGAAAGGGTTGAATAATGAAAAAGAAATGTATAGATAAAGGGTGAAAAGAAAGAAGCCCTCCTTACACTTTAGGCAGAAACCGGGTCAATACACATGCTGTCAGAATCTCTTAGTTGATTGCTGACATTGAAGACAAAGTATCATGGACCCAGTGATATGCTGCACAACTCTCCCTAGCCACTCAAGGTCCCTAAAAGGATTCTTGTTTCATTTGTCACGGAGATCAATACATGTCTATCGTCTCTCTCACTCCGAGTTAGACGATATTGAAAAGGTGGCAGTCCTCTCCAGCCTCCGTTCACTAAATCAAAACACACTATTGAGTCTAGAGCCAAGAGATCATCCATAAATCTCATTAGGACACATTTCCAATATGCTTTCTGTTTCATACACCGTGAAAAGTAAGAAAACATATATTAAGAGTTGACCGGATCTACACACACTCCTTGTGTTAGATGTGATACTAAGAATTATGCTTAGTCTAGCACGCGGAATTTACTAGCTAGCACTTAGAAGACTTTATGTGTTTTGTATGATTTGAATAAAACAAAGAACACAGAATAATAACCTTCAACGATTCAATATTATTAGAATAATAATACGAGTGATCTCCTATCACTAGGGTTTACAACCTTGAATCTTTCTAATACGTATGAACTCTATCGTATTGTATTGTATTGTATATCTAAACCTTAACCTAGGCAATCCTTTTATAGACCAAGGATTCCTTTACAAGATAAGTATCAATCTATTCTTATACGATATACACAATATATTTTCCATATTTATCTACTTACACAAATCATAAACCGTACAAACTTCTTCACTCAGCAGTCTTAACTGCTCATGTCTTCAACACTCTTCAGCAGTCTTAACTTCCATCTTCAACAGTCTTAACTGTTACCTTCAACAGTCTTAACTGCTCAAGCTTAATTTCCTAACAATCCTCCCCTAAACTTATGATTTCTATCCAAATCACTAAGTTTCTTCAAATTAAGCTTCTTCTTCTTAATGCTGAAAATTCTTTCAAACACCCATTAAGCAAATCTCTTAGATCTAGCTTTCACTTCTTGTGCAAGGTTGAATATCTTTGCCACTAGCATATCAGCCATCTCAGACTCTTCATTAGCTTCCAGTCTAACACATGCCATCATTGTCAAAACACCTGGTCTGAGTGGATAATCCTTTTCAACCAGCATATAGATCTCTAATCCATCCTTGGTAGACACCTTGTGTACTCCACACATTCCAAATAACTTCCAAGAGATGTCCTTGACTTGAGCTTGAAATCTCCAAATCGATTCTTCACCATCTGGTTCATAAATTCTCTTCAATTGAACCCATAGTTCTTTATCTTTATCTTCAACAGGATCAATATCTCTGAATTTTTCTTTCACTAAGCTCCAAAGTTGATTTAGATCTTCTCTGTCAAAGCCTTTGAGTAAATCTTCAAACAACTTATATCTTTCAGAAATATCTCCAAGTCTGATAATCTTCCATCCCTTCATTCTTCCATCAGTAAACACTTCCCAGTCAATGATTGGATGTTTTACCTGCAAAGGTTTAATATAAGAAGACTCTGGAATAATCACCATCATGCTTCTGATCTTCTCATTAGTTAACCCTTCTTCCTCAGACTTTTGTTTCTTAGCAACTTCTGATTCCATAGATTCTGCTTCCCTCTTCTTACCTGTTTTGAAACTTCTTCTTGGAGAATTCAAAATAGCATAAGTTTCACAGAATTCCTTTTCAATTTTAGCATAAGACTTTCCCTTGAAATCATTCATTGAGTAATTTGCTGAGTTCTTCAAATAATGCTTCATGTCCTCAACAAGTTCCTTCTTTGTTGGCAATTTTGTCTTGTACCCTGACTTCTGTCTTTCTCTTATTCTATGAATCAGATCTTCCCACGTTGCAACTCCATTCTTCTTGAGTATAAATTCCTTAAGCTCCTCTGTCTTATCTTCTTCATTCAACTCTTTATCTTTAAGAATCATTGAAGCTTGTGCTCTTACAATCACATCAGAATCCAGAAAATATTGTAACTGTTCATTGAACTCTTCTTGATTTACTTCATTTGATCTTTTTCTTTCCATGAATTCAGCTATATTTCTTATATCATCAGCAGCCATTTTTCTTGCAAATTCTTCATCACGAGCAATCTGAGCTTGTTTAGCTTCCTCACCAGCCAAATCTTCTTCTACTAATTGCCTTGCAACTTCTGCATCATGATCTATCTGTTCTTGAGTTTTTGGTTTCAACCTTTTAAGCCTTTCAAGTTGTTGAGCAGCAGCCACTTCTTCAGATGTCATATGCTTCTTCCCTTTATCTGCTCTTCTCCTTTCATAAACTTGTTCAGCAGAAGTTTCATCAGATTGAACTGCTTGATACTTTGTCTCAGCAGTTTGAACTATTTGTTGCTCTGTCTCAACAGTCTGAACTGCTTCAACATTTGGAACTGCTTGATGTGTTTCAGCTGTTTCTTCTTGACCATAACCAGAACCTGAACCAATATCAAAACCTTTATCTTGTTCAGAACCTTCTTCATACCTCCCCTGAGATCCTGATCTATCCTTATCTTTGCTAAATTTCCTCTCTTTACCAAATTTCCTCCCCTGTTTGGAAGAATTTTCATCATCCCCGTCTGAACCGTCTGAATCATCATCATCAGAATCATCATCCAATATCACTCTTGCCCTTTTCTTTTTCAACTGTTCTTCAAGCTGCTTCACCCTTTTTGTTAGTTTTGTATAGACTTTGGCAAAATTCTCCTTGTGAGCTTTGAATTCCTCCTTGGTTTGCTTTAGCTCCTTCTCCAAAGTGTCAACCTTGGCTACTAACTTGGTACATAAAGCCGTCAATTCAATTTGTGAAGAACTACCCTCATCACTTCTAGCTGTATTACCTGCTATGAGAGGTGAATCTTTGGGCAAGGATTCAGTCACAACCCTAGTTAGACTAGGTTTAGACCTTCTCCTATAAGTGATAGGTGGTTGTTGGGTTGTTTCAAATTCTTGAGTGGATGTGTGATGGGGATCAGTTGGAACTGCTGAACCTTCACCCAACTCAGTTTGAATCATTTGAGGAAATAATGGAACTGGTTCCCCTTCAAAAAGTCTACTAGCCATAGTCATATTTTGAAAAACCTTGGATTGTAGACTAGGCGTAGCAAAAATTTCAGTTGGTTTTGTAAGTAGGTTTTTCTTTTTATTTAAAATTGTTTGAACAAACCTGGGATACATTAAAAACTTTGTTTTACTATCAACATTTGATGCCATACCCTCAAAAATATATTTTGAAAAGTTAAAAACTCTGTTTGTAGACAAGCAAATGAGAGCAATAGCAATATTGCTACTGAACTGTTCCCAAGCAGTCTTTTTATTACTTAAACAACATAGAAGAGTATGTATCAAAAATCTCCATTGGGGTGAAAAACATGCTTTTTGAAAAGTCAATTTATGTTCAGATGTATTATACCACATTTTTGTAAGTTCTTCCCAAATTTCAGTATTTAGCATAGTGTGGATACCATCTGAGTCATTTAATTTAAGATGTCTCCTAAGTATAGACTCGGTAACAACAAATTTAATGCCATCTACTTTAGTATGAATTTCTAAGTCTCCGTCATCACTTGTCAAGATAGATGAATTCTGCCAGAACTGTGTGATGTGCGAAAGATAAAGAGTAGGAGAAACAGTTAGAGCATACCTTATGTGAGAGTGGTTGAGAAAGTCCACAACCTCATAAAAGTTTTGGCCCATCTCCTTGCTCTGTTTTCTCTAAAAACGCAACCTGGTTGTGACGCTTAACAAATTTCAAAACATCCATTCTTAGCAGTAAATATTAGTTAACAGTCGTGAATAGTAATAAGTTTGAGTGAAAAGATAGAAGATGAAAGCAATATTGAGAGTTTATGGAGAGAGTTGTAGGGTTTCAAGTTGACCGACTTAAAGAATATGGTAACTATTTATTTTAGTATAAGAATATAATAAAATAAAAGTTAAAATATCTATAAGAGGATCCCTCGAAATCCGTAATTCATCCAGTAAAAATCGCAACAAACCGCCAACGGCTAGTTTTTACCCCAAAATTAATTACTGACACGTCAGTCATAACGGCTAGTTGAACCGTACCAATATTTTGTACTAACCGTCCCAACTGTTGAAAAAATTTTGTTGAGCCGTACCAACTTTTTGAAATAAAATTTTAAAATAACATGGCTCAAACATAGTTTTTAGCAAACTATCAGCTATCAACGGATTTGATATGTCTTTACCAATAGCCGTTTGCTTTGGACTAGCCAACTCTTCACATTTAGATATGGTGAGCTGATAACCATACAATTTTTGGTAAATTGTCAACCATCAACGGATTTGATTAGTCTTTATCAGAAACCGTTTGCTCTGGACTAGTTGGTTCTTATGTGGATAAGACATGGTGAACCAATTACCATTTGTTGTATGCAAAGATTACATACTAATCTTCAGAACACCATTTAGTCCAAAACATCAAGCATTCATAATCCCTTGGTGTTTTCTCCAATCCTGCAATTGTTAGTCCAAAAACAAAGAAACAAAATACAAGCATATGACTAACAATGCATATAACAAGAAAAATTAATTTCCTTGTGGAACCCAAGCCAAAACAGACTTAGGCTTTCCCCTAGCATCAACATAATTCATTCTTTTCAAAACAGTCTTAGCACCATTGGGTTTAATTGGTCTCCATACCCAACATGCTGAAGCATTCACTCCATTACCCATGTTTCCTTTAGCAGTGTTTTTATTCACACCAGTACCAATTACCCTGCTAGCAGTTGGAACTGCTGGCTTGGCAGTTGTTACCTTAGGTTTCCAAACTTGATTTTTCACCACTGCTTTCTCATAAAAAGTTCTTTTACCAGTTTTGTATGATGGTTTAAAAACAGTTATTGGATTTTGAATTGGTGGCCTTGGGTGAATTGGTCTCATAGGTCTGACAGTCTGAACTGCTGGTCTAGCAGTTTGAACTGCTTTAGGTCCAGACCTCAAAAGAACTGATCTGGGTATCATCTTATCATTCCTAGGAAGAGTTTTAGGTCTTTCTAGACACATGCTTTTGTTTGAATACCCTCTAACATACTTATCACAAAAAGCTGCAAGATGATCAAAGCTACCACAAGAGTAACAAGCTTTCCTATAGCAAACAAAATCCTTTCCTAATTGGTGGGATTTGAGGTCATTCCAATTCCTCTGGTTACCTCTTGGCTTGTTTGTGGTCCTATACATCTCTGCATACCTAACTGTTGGTCTAAAAGGTTTGGCATTTGATCTAGGCCTAACAGTCTCAGGTTTAACCATCTTTGGAACTTTTGGTTCCTCCACTTTAGCACTAACAGGCTTAACCACAGCCTGATCATCCTCATCATCAGAAGTCCATTCCTCAATTGTTGGAGCATCTGAGTCCTTAGGTGAGGACCTATCAGAAGACATCTTGTCCTCAGATAGTGATTTATCACTTGCACTTTCAAACACAGGTTTATCAACTACATCCTTCTTGGGTTGAGGACCATAGTTAAGCACAGGTAATTGAAATTCAGGAAGTCCTGTGTGTTCTAAGTCTATACCTTTGGGTGATGGAATTCCTCTATAAGGAGGTGGAACTGACTTATATCCTAGGCCTGACTTAGCTTTATTTAGAATCTGAGTCTCAATTATCTTTTGAACACCTTTTGATGTGTATTCTAGTGTGTCTACACTCATCTGTATGTTCTCCTTAGCTTTCTTAACCTGTTCTAGCTCATGTTTTAAAACAGTAATTTCATTCTCTCTAAACATTAAGTCTCTCTTAACAATAATCATATCATCAGAAAACTTAGACTCATTGTTTTGATAATGAACAATTTTTTCTTCCAACACAGCTAAAGCTCTTTTATGATTTGCTAAGCTAAAAGCAGTTTCAACTAATTCTTTTCTCTGATTATCATATCTTGTTTTAAGTGTTTCTAGATCTTTTAAAGCTTCACAAGATTTAGAACATTTTGAAACTTGTACCTCAGAATCAGAAAATGCCATGAGAGCAACCTCTGTAGATGCTTCTGCTTCCTCCTCTGCAATATAGCTCCAGTCAAATCCTAAGCCATCAATGGCAACCATGGCTTTCGAGCTTGAATCAGTAACCTCCACAACTCTTGACTTGTTTCCATATGCTCTACTCTTTCCATCTTGTTGGCTTGGCAATCTGCACTCCCTTGAGTAATGACCTTTCTTGTGGCAGTTGTAACACTCAATCTTGGACTTGTCATACCCTGCAACATCATTACTGTTTATGACAATCTTCTTGCCAGTCTTCTTCAAGAATCTCCTAGCTCTCAAACTGAGAAGAGAGAGCTGCCACTTAATATCCATCTCTTCAATATCATCTTCATCAATCACTTGAAGATCTGAATGAGTCAACATACTTCCATTGTGCTGAGTAGTTAGGAAAGCACAATAAGTATCATCATTCAAAAGTCCACTAGTACTGCTTGAGGTGCTAGCAGTACCAAGGTTTGCACTAGCAGTACCAACTGCTCCACCAACTTGCACTTCTTCATCTGGACTTGAGGAACTGGGAGTTGATACAAAGGCCAAATTGCCTGAGCTTGAGCTTGAACTTGATCCAGCAAACTTCTTAATCTCATGTTCAACTATCTTGAAGTTGCTATATAGATCCATTAAGCTCATGGAATCTATATCAGGCTTGTTTTTCCATACTACCACATGCATATCCCATTCAGCTGGTAGACTCCTCAGAAACTTAGAGTTGAGATCTTCCTGAGGCATCTCAATTCCTAGAACAGCCAATTGACTCACCAGTTTTTGAAGCCTATTGAACATATGATCCAACGACTCATTGCTTGTTGCAGTAAAGTTCTCAAACTGATGTTTGAGAAGGGTCTTCTGGGTTTTCTTTGTGGCTTCATTCCCACCATATCTTGCAACCATAGCTTCAAAAAGAGATTTAGCACACTTGAACTTACTAAAATTCAGCAACTGATCATTGGGAATGGTCATCAGAAGCAAACTTCTAGCCTTAATATCATTCTTGTATCTTGCCTTCTCTTCATTAGTGGTTGGCTTTGTCTGCACTGTACTCTCAGATTTACCATCAACAACAGTTGTTGTTTCAACTGGGGTAAAAGAGTTTCCATCTTCAATGATCTCCCATAGTGCATAGTCTTGCACTTGGAAAAACTGCTCAATACGAAGTCTCCACATGTCGAACTCATTTGGTTTAAGCATAGGAAGCTTAGCAGCAATTTTGGTTGTGGATGGTGTTGTTTCCATGTCCATCTTTGTTCTTCTCGAATCTTCTAAATCTATGTATCAGCAACCTGTCTCTGATACCACTTGACCGGATCTACACACACTCCTTGTGTTAGATGTGATACTAAGAATTATGCTTAGTCTAGCACGCGGAATTTACTAGCTAGCACTTAGAAGACTTTATGTGTTTTGTATGATTTGAATAAAACAAAGAACATAGAATAATAACCTTCAAAGATTCAATATTATTAGAATAACAATACGAGTGATCTCCTATCACTAGGGTTTACAACCTTGAATCTTTCTAATACGTATGAACACTATCGTATTGTATTGTATTGTATATCTAAACCTTAACCTAGGCAATCCTTTTATAGACCAAGGATTCCTTTACAAGATAACTATCAATCTATTCTTACACGAAATACACAATATATTTTCCATATTTATCTACTTACACAAATTATAAACCGTACAAACTTCTTCACTCAGCAGTCTTAACTGCTCATGTCTTCAACACTCTTCAGCAGTCTTAACTTCCATCTTCAACAGTCCTAACGGTTACCTTCAACAGTCTTAACTGCTCAAGCTTAATTTCCTAACAAGAGTCCTACGCATTATCCCTGTGGTATTGCCAGAACATCCGAGTGATACAAAAGCATTCACAATGAAGATGGAAATCCTTCTAGAGCCAACATCTAACAAGCTCTTGGTAGGTGACATGTGAGATCCTTCATGAATCAAACTAGTGACAACTGGAAAGAAACGATGGGGCGATTCACATTTGAATCAAACTTGTTCCAGGAAAAGGATTGACGGATGCTTTTGGAAAACCTTTCAATGTGCTCACCAACTGAATTTCGAGCACATTGATTATGTAAATTTTCAAACAAAAGTGTTTATAATGAAAATGTGATTTAACTTATAAAACTCTTGTCGTGTTGCATTAAATGTTTATCCAGTGACACGCGAGTGATTTTTCTAATCAATTTCTCATCAATAAGTGGGTATTTAATTCACGGATTCACTCTACAGTGCTGTCTGCTTTGAGACATTCCGGTATGAGAACATGCTTAGTATGATGATTCTGACATTAATTTGTTGGATGACTCATTACTACAAGCTGGAAATTCCTGTCAAGGAGAATCTTCTTTAAAGGGGATTCTACCTGATCACAGGTCGGTCCTCATGGAACCGAAGGTTAATCCAACCACCCTAAACGAATGACAAAGCCATATTCGTTCTCCAACTTTATTGCTAACTGTTTTATTTCAGATTCATATAAAGATGGTGATGGTGGTTCCTGATTCCAGTAGTGACGTGTCAATCCACACTCCATGCTCACACTTCCAATTCATTATCAAAGACATCATGATAGATGAAAGACCTTCAACACAGCTTCTGCAACTCTGATGATAGCGATCATGATTCAGAAAAGTGTGAGCATGCGAGTCCAACGGTCACAACAAATCATATGAGGGCAATATTACAACGGATGAGCTTGAAGATTTACGGTGACAGATGATCTCAGAGAACGCTCAAAGATCACAGCTTCACATGGAGACAATGCTGCAAGATGACTTGAAGACGTATGTTGGATGATATTCTCAAAGATTCCTCAAACATCATCCTAGACAAAAGACCTGTCATCAAAAGCTCACTGCTGAATGGGAAAAGATTAATGAATTTGAAGAATCAAAGACTACGAGCTAGGAAGTCAAAATCAGGTAATAGAATGCTAGAATTCAAAATGTAATTTCCGGGGTGACCTCCCTTAGGGGGAGATTGTTAGGAATATAAATATTCATTTGAAGACTCGGTCACCCCGAGTATCTATTTAGCATTTATGTAGCTCGTAGGCTTATTAGTATTATTAGTATTAGTTTAGTTAGATTAGTATTTGTGGAGTGGGTCGGGTCTTTACCCACTGTTAGCTCACTTTACAGCCCACTCGGGGCACTTATTTTAGTAAGTATAAATACCCCTCTCCACCTAAGGAGAGGGTTGGACCTTTCACTTCACCTTAATCTAATCATTCATTTTCTCTCTCTATAAAAGGCTCCCATCTCTTCTGTTTCTCTCTCTAAGATTCGATTCATCATTTATCTTGTGTTTGTGTTATGATTATGCATATCCTACATAAACTGCTCTAACTTAGAAGTTGATATACAATGAGTGTTATATGCTTGAAAAGCCATTAATATGTGCTTTGCATTGCAAAAAGCGTGAAAACTTTTTAATTTATACTCAAATAAATATATCCATTTTAATATAGTTGTGTAGTGTTCGAAATTTCAAATTAATGTTTAATCACGTAAACTTTTTCTGTCCCATATTAAATGTTCAGTTTTAACTTTTTGGAATATTTCTTTTTTAACTTTGGCCTTAAATATACATATTTTTTTGTGTTATATAATAGTTGATGCAAAAAATATTAATAGATTGGGTTTTAGGTGTATTTTTATTGGTATAATTTTTATAAAATATTATATAATACAAACAAAAATATTTAACATCAAAATTGAAAATGAAAAAACTTTAAAGAGTCAAAACTTAACATTTAATATGGGACGGATGGAGTAATATATTATGTGAATTTTAATACTAAACTAGGTGAAAACAAAAAGTGAAAAAAAAAATTATTACGTCGAAAGTGTATGAAAGTGTCCATTTATATAAAGATATTAAAATGCTCGTTGCGATGGTATAATTTGTTTTGCTTAACGATTAATAATTTATGAGTTATTTAGATTATAAACAAATGTGTGTAATTTTATTTTTATTTAAAATATAAATTAATCATTCTCAAATTGAAAAATAATTGGTTAAAATTTGTCATTTAGTATGGAGGAAACTTTTGCTATGTAAGAGCACTGGGTGTCACGACATCCCACTACTACTCATTCGGGTCTTACGGAGTGGCACGTCATCATGACATACCTACCTTTACAACCCCCTTATCATAACAAACCACTACTTAGTCATTTGGGTCCCACATACATGAATGAGTAGCCGTGAAGAGTTGGGATGGTGTCATGGCATGCCACAAAGAGTTGGAATCGTACACAATTTGCAGGGAGTTGGGTTCGCCGTGCAGACGAGTAACCCATGGATGAGTAGCGATGAAGAGTTGGGATGGTGTCATGGCATGTCATGGCAAGCTGCCATATCACCCATGGCGAGCAACGAAGGGCTCCACACCCAGTGATCTAAATGATGTTGGTGGGAGAATCCCGATTCCTTTTCAGTCAGGATTTCATTTTTATTATAATTGCAAACAATTTACACGTCGTTATTTGATCAATGATGTAACGTTTTTGTTTTGTTTTGCCTTATTTTCTATGTTGCGCAATAACATTTTACCAGCAAACATGCAGAAACCAAAACGTACTGGTTTAACCTTACCACATATGACATATCACTTTCATGATTTGTGGTAGCAAAATATTATTTGTATTGTCTAAGTGTTTTGCATCAAGTTGTGATTCAATAAATTTGTGCCAATGGCTGAGAATAATTCTGCAACAAGAATGTCCAGGTGGTCGCTAGCAGGAACCACGGCTCTTGTAACTGGTGGTACACGTGGAATTGGATATGCTGTGGTGGAGGAATTAGCAGAGTTAGGTGCTTCGGTTCACACCTGCTCTCGTACTGAGGCTGAGCTCAACAATATGTTGCAAAGATGGTCCGCAAAGGGCTTTGATGTCACAGGTTCGGTTTGTGATGTAGCTATTCGTTCCCAACGCCAACAGCTTTTAGAGACCGTATCGTCTCATTTTAGTGGGAAACTCAACATTTTAGTAAGTTGTTACTTCAGAGATCCTCACAAATTAATTGAGATTATGTGCCCTGTTTCAAGAGGAAAAGTTTACAGGATGAGAGCATATCTTCTCTCAGTCTTTTCTTTTACAAGATTAATATGTGCCCCAATTTGTAGGATGTAGTTAGACACGGTAATAGTGATCATTTAGTTTAATTAGACACGGTAATAGTGATCATTTAGTTTAATTAGAGTACCAAGCATTTTTGGGCAACTAATTGTAGGTTATGCCAGACCTCCTATTACCTATGTCGGACATTATTTACTTTCGTAATTGTGATTTCACTCTGGAACATGTTATTTTGGTTCCCGGCTTCATTAAAATATTTGCTTTCTTCTCTTATAAGTTACTAGTATATGCATTAAAATGACAACCGTTTGCCAACTTTTACTGAACATTCTTTAAAAGCGTGTGCGCATCCTTATATTTCTTGATAGGTGAATAATGTTGGGACTTACATTAAGAAACCGACTACTGAGTTTACGGCTGAAGATTACTCTATGATCATGGCGACGAACTTAGAATCCTGTTACTACATATCTCAACTGGCACATCCTCTTCTTAAGGCTTCTGGATCTGGACGCATTGTGTTTATTTCCTCGGTTGCAGGTCTACTTAACGCATACGTTGGATCGCTTTACTCAGCCACTAAAGGTATATATCGTTGAATAACTCACTTGCGTCAATCTATACGAAAGGGGATATAATTAATGTCCTTTTTCTGTGTATAGGAGCTATAAATCAGCTTACAAGAAATTTAGCTTGTGAATGGGCCAAAGACAACATTCGGAGCAACTGTGTGGCACCATGGATCACTAAAACCTCACTTGTTGAAGATGTATTAAACCAATTTCGTTTTTTTTTTCTACTTATAAGATTAAGGTTTCCTTATTCTCATACAATAGCTAGAGCTCAACAAGAAATGTTTGTTTTGTGCAGTTAACTGGAAACAAGGAATTAATTGACAATATGTCATCTAGAACTCCTCTGAGACGCCCTGGAGAAGCAAATGAAGTTTCGTCACTGGTGGCATTTCTTTGTTTACCTGCTGCTTCATACATTACGGGCCAAACCATAGCTGTTGATGGAGGGTTTACGGTTAATTGTTTTGAGTTAGTGTGATTTTTCTTTTCAAGGGACCGGGGTTCCTCTTATGAATTCTTGTTAGCATGATGAACCACTCACCACTATACCGAGCAGTTTAGTTTGTAAGCAAAAACAACGAATGCAATTATTGTTAGAGTTTGTGGATATAAATTAATATTTGTATGTCCGGTTTCGAACCTGAGACTCGGGATTGCACACAATACGTAAGAGTTTCAATGGTTTGAATAAATTAAATATATTTTATATTTTATTTATTCATTTCACAAACAATACTTAACGGTTGTTAGTACTTAACGGAGTTAGCAATAACGGCTGTTAAAGGACTAATAATGAAAAGAAGGAAAGAAGGATCTAGATCCCTCCCATGGATCTAGAATAGGCCGGCTCTCCCCTTTAGGGTTATGGGTCGATGCCTTGGAGTGGGGAACAAGAAAACTGGGTGCCTATAAATACAATCCCATTGTGTTCATTAATCCCTAATCTTGTTCCAAGCAAAAACCAACTTCTTTCTCCTCTCCTCTTCTTGTAGTCGATCGGCTATCACCACCTTAACATATAGGGTTTGCCGAATTTACTACAATACAAGTGTTGGTAGTGTTTTTGATCAAGAACCTAGCTTTTCCCATTGAAACGCTAGTATTACGTGTTTACAAGAACGAGTAACAAGCTTACTTTAGCTTGTTGTGATTTGCCCTATTCGATCCTTCCTTAGATCGATCCATCCTAAACCCTAGTTAGGGTTTATATTGTTCTTGGAGCACGTGATTCCTTGTTCTTGCTAGGAATCGAAAATGTACGCGTCTATTTAGTTTTTATGTTAATTAATTATATGTTATTGTAGATCCTATTCCGCTGAGCAATGTGCTTTGATGTTCATTATATGGTTATTAGTCTATTGATGTATGATTCTAATATTCCAACAGTGGCATCACAGCCTCGTTTTTTAACATGTAATTAATTACTAAAAACCTTAAAAATTGAATCTTGTTGTATAGATACATGCAATTTTAGCTAGGGTTTTATTTTTTTTACAAACCCTAATTTTTTTTAGATGGGTCGACACCCATTAAATTATTTTTAGGGTTTTAGTTTTTGTAGAAAACTTGTAGAAACCCTAGGATTGCATGCAATTTTAAGGATTAATTAATGAATACCTTATGTGATGTCATTAATTATGGATTGCGTACTATATAGGCTTGTAAATATGTGATACATGATTTTAAGTGCTATATGAAATCCATGACAAAAATCTTGCATGTTTTGTCATGGAATGTTATGTGTTAAATTTGCTACATGTTTTAAGATAAATCTAAAATTAGGGAAGACCCTAATTAAATATATTAATTAATTGGTTATGTGCAATGTGGTATCTAGTTAATTAAAACTTACGCGGCCAAGTTATTTGGCGTCTGTGGTCCATTGGGTACAATGAGCTCGAAAACCAATGGGAGTTTTATTAATTAGATACATTAAAAATTCACATAGATAATTAATATGATTTATCAAAAGGGTTTGCATGTGGCTATATGATATTGTTAATGATCATATATGTGTTATTGAGTGTTTATTTTATTTTTTTTAATTACTTGTTCTTTGTGTTTAATTATGATGGATTGTAACATCAAAGAGGGTAATTTTTTAAATAAATAAAAAATAAATGAACCTAATAACTATGAAACCTTTGTAGTAAACTATTTAATTGCCAAGTCTTATGTGCCGACAGTAGTTCGCTTCGCACGGTAATTTGCTCCCAGGTGAGACTAGCAATTAATAATTTACTACATAAATGTTTTAAGCTTTAAATCTTAAAGTTTTAATTGATTGATGCGACTTTACAAAAGTGGTCGAAGCGACGGACCTATTATTGACAAACTATAAAGTGGGTATAAGGAGGCTTGACATTAAATTGTCATCCGAAAAGGGCGCGTTTTTAATTAGCTTCGGCGGACGTTTGCCCCTCCGCTCGCCTGTGCGTCAATAATAAACTTACCAAGTACACCATGAAAAAGTACGAAGCATCTTTAGGCAATGTTGTAAGTTTCTCAACGCCATCAATTAAATTTTGTTGATTTAAGCTGCAAATGAGTAAACAGTTTTTTGTAGAAAACATATGATACAAAGATGAATGCATGACATCTTTGTACATATTTTTTTGATTACACATCAAAAATTTAATACCCTTAAAATTTAAGTGATATGTCATCCAACTACAAAAAGGAACACCTAAGGTTTCATCCTACATCACTAGCAGCCAAAGCTGAATGTTGATGTTCAAAGGGTGGTTGTCTAAGGGTAAATTGAGTACTTTCATTGCTAGCAGCCAAAGCTGAATGCGATGAAACGACGTCAATTTACAGTTTCTTAAGTTGGTTAACTTAATTGAGCACTTTCATTACTAGCAGCCAAAGTTGATGTAATGGAATGGCGTCAATGCATAAAGATTTGGGGATGAAACATGCTTACATTTACAACTGAGGTTGGCATAATATGTAAGTCCCATGATTCTAGGAATTGCAATTGGATATTGGCAATTGAGTGTAGCTCTACCTTATTGAGTACTTTCATTGCTAGCAGCCAAAGCTGATGTGATGAAACGACGTCAATTTGGATCCTAATTTTCAATGAAAATTAAATGGCTAAATTTTATTTACCGTGGGTGTTTAATTTTCTTGAAAATTTATTATCGAAAATACTAAAATTGAATTTTGAAAATTCTTTTAATGTATTTAATGCAACGTTAAAACCGTAAACGTGGGGTTTTCTTTTAGTAGTAAATTGATCTACACACGTAGGGGTTTTGGAGAGAGTCAATTTTTACTGAAAAGAATAAACCTAGTCTACTTTCCGTGTGAAGAGTAAGACTTAATCTTATTCCTTTTCGTGAGTGAGAAAGGAATAATAGGAAAATTAGAATGGTCTAAATTCTAAGAAATAACTCATGGCGAATTTCTTAAGAAATTGCATGGTTAGGAGTTATTAAATTAGAAGCTAGACTAATTACCGCAAAATTGGTATAAGGCAAACTAGAATGTTTGATCTAGTTGTTATGCTTTAACCATTTAAAGGTGCTACATGCCATGATGGGGATGGTAGACCTAACTAAGGAAGAAATTGCATACCCAATTCTTTCAAGTTAATTGCATTGATGGATATTACATCATTCACAAAGTAGAATACATTCTTTGAAGTACGTTAGTAACGTTACGTAAGGGATTCATCAAAGGTGTAGGAAAGTAAACAGCACGCTATTTGCTTTTACTGGTTATGCAACACTTACAATGTTGTCAAACCCAGTGGGAGCATTGTGCTGTAATTACTTAATAATGAGTTCATGTAGTGATCTTAAATTCAGTGGGAGCGACAAGTCTTGGTAGTAACCCAGATTATCTCTAGAATCTCTTGGGATAAATACTTTCCAATTATAGACACTTGTGGTATTAAGGATAGCCGTGTACGTTTCCTTACTAGACGAGGTGATTCTATATCTACTTATATCTATGACACAAATCATATTGATCAAATAAGCAAACGATTGACGTGTTGTTTATCTGATACATAATGTTGTTCCATGCACAAGTGGGAGAAATCTTATTGTGTGCAAGCAACAACATAAAGGAATATGATTTAAAGGGTTCTCTTGACTGCAAGGTCAGAGATTGATGTTCTAATGTGTTTTATACACATTCTAATTTATAGAACACTTGGAGTTAATATCTACTTTCATTACTAGATATTAATGACAAAGTAAATTACATACCTTCATCATTGCAGCCTAAGTTGATGTGATGAAACTATGTTAATTTACAAGTTCCTAAATTAGATAATTATTAGAACAAGTGTCAATATGATAATAAGACTACTTCAAATGTAAATATTTATGTATTGTTGTAACGACATAAATAAATGAAGTAATCTTATACTACTTCAAACTTGAATATTTATGTATTCTTGGAATGACATAAATATAAGAAGTAATGAATTAACTTGAAATAACTATTGAAACCAAGTTGTGGTGTTCATGATTACTTTAGTTATACGTGTTTATATATTGTAATGATATAAATATGAAGTCTTTTATCATTATAAGACTTATAAATAAAGTAATAAGTTAACTTGATATGTCTTTTAATTAAGACATATACAAGAAGTCATTGAGTTGATTAATGACTTATAACGTAAATTGGGATTATAACAGTTTATGTCTTTTTGGTAAGACATAGATATTAAGTGGCTTGGACAATAAGACACTTATGTTATAAATTATGAAATTGGCTTGGAAAATCTATTGTACCATTAAATTGACTTAGTTGGTAAATAGGTAAGCCATAACAAAATATATTTATCTTATGTATTGTAAGAATGACTTACAATATTAATCCTGATGAAATACATAGTGTTTATGGTATGTTCAGTTAGGAGAATCAAACTCTTGTTATAATTGTTTGATTTGAGATAACTATATCCTCAATTCTTCCTAAAAGAAATCAAGGTTAGAAAATTGAGTATGAATTGGATATACTCAATTAGACTCCAATCTAGAAGATTAATAAGACACCATTTAATATGGAATGTGATCAATCACATTAAGTCTTAAAAATTGAAGTTCAGAATTTGTTAAACTACCTTTGAGTAGGTTAATTGACAAATTAAGATTAGGAACTGTCAATTTGTATCTGCAAAGTCCCAAAAGAGAACAAGTTTTATGTTGCTCTATTTGCTAAGCATTTATAGGTAATCTATAAATTGCAAAAGGCGAGTGAGAGTTTTATCTTCAAAAGATTAAATTACAAGATACATAATCTTCTAAATACGCTAGCAAAATCATAATGAGGATTTAACATGTTAGTGTTAAATCACAAGATGATGGAATTCTTATTCATAGATCCGCAAGGGTATCTCAAATATTTGTAGAATATGTTGAGGGTTATGAGTTACAGGATCATGGTATGCCTGTTAATAAATTGCAAATGTTTATTTGGCAAATTACTCATACTATGAATAATAAGATGCAGTCCAAAAAGATAACTAGTTTGGAAACGTAGTTAATCTTAAACTCTATAGTAACACTATAGAATGGAAATGAATTTCTACAATGGAAATGAAAATCATAGAGATTTAAATTCTTGTGTAGAAATAATAATGGACGAATTTGTATACATATTTAATGTGTGAAAAGATTATCAATCACACTTAAGCAATTAAATGTGATTGAAATTCTTTCTAAGCACATAAAGATTATCATTGTCATTATTAGTTTCATTTATATGAAATTAATAATGGAATATCAAAACTCTTTCTTTAATAATTACTTGAGCGAGGACGAAAAGTAATTGAAAGAAGTTTTTGAATTCAAATAATATTTAGAAGTATACAAAATGCAAATCATTTGAAAATGGATTAATGCATGCATCTAGAAGATATACTTATTTTTAGTTATTAAATCTAGTTTTGATTTATAATTAAAATAAGATATTTCTTAATATTCCTGAAAGCTAGTGGGAGTGATGTATTTACTTTCTTATTTCATATATGTTGAATAACATATGGGAAGTAACATTCCATTGACGTTAACATTAAATGTTAAGTTTTAGTTTGGAATAAGACTTCACGTAGAGGTTTAGAAAATAAAACCTTGGAATATATGTTTATTATCATAAACATAAGCGGTAATTAATTGATTCTAAAAGAACATGATATTCTATTAGAAAGACTAGATAGAAACATATCTTTAAAAAGATATGACATGAATAAAATCTAAGGTTGACGAAAGGATTATTCATGTAAATCATGTTGCTTGTTGTATCATGCTTGAATAAAAGATGATTGACAACATTAATATCTAATTATGATTATTAGATAGTAAAGTGTAATGGATATGGTTTAGAATTTACATCCTCAGCCTGGATTTGCTCCAAAATTCTAAATATGAACCATATGGCATATTGTTGAATGATTGATATAGTTGACAAATCTTGAAGGATTTGTAGATGTCAAACATTACACGATGGATATTAAAGTTTACGGGAACTTTGAAGAGCGTATTGTTGTTTAGATACAATGATGCTAGTAAGAATGAGATGACACTCAATACTAGTCATAGTGGGAGCTCATCCTTATTAGGAGACCATGTATACTAGTTATGCTCAATATGAGCATAGTTGCATTATACATAAAGAATTAGAATACTTTAACTACAAAGGTTTGGTAGTTTAATTGTCATAAATTCGTGCATGAGGATGTCACGCAATCTATGAAGTATGTGTCAATATCTAGATAGATGAAAGCACACATACAAGAATTTCATTCTTGAAATAAGTATTCTCAAAATTCTGATAGATCAAAATTAGTTGATTTATGCCTTGTCAACAAGTATGGTGGTCATGACTTGTGGCATAATTAATTAATGGAAATTATCATGCATTGATCTAGTTAGTATTTAGATAAGGGATGTTAAGCAATATTATTTTAATGAAATAAAGTGTGGATAACGTTTATTCTCATTTGTAATATTGTATCCTATATTTGCATGTTTAAATCCGTGAATAACTTATGTTATTCTAAATTGTCCGTTGTCGATTAATGATATGGGAATATCATTAAATAAAGACAAATGTGAGGATTGGTAGAATGTACTGTAAGGTTGAGATACCAATATCACATGATATTCAATATTGGATAAATTGAATATAGGACTTATCCCAACCACATGATTATACTTTATGGATCGTCGTCATTAAGTAAATCATGAATATTTATCCTCAGACTTGAGATACCAGGTGACTGCCAAGGATGTAGCTCATTTTCCGTAAGGTAGTCTAACGCTATCCGTAAAAGGTAGTTATAAGGGCTATTTTCGGAGGTGATGCAAAGTTCGAGGGTCACGCTCGTAGTCAATAAAGGATTTGTTCCTTCAAATTTGTTTTGAAGTATAATACTGCTGGGCCCCTCGTAGGATTGACAAGATGTTTGTACGGCCGTACCCAAAGTCTATCTGGAAGACGTTCAGATGTTTTGGTAATCTTGATCAATTATTAATAACGAGAAACAGAATAGTTAATTATGGAATGACCTAGATCCATATCCATATTAACGCGGTATTAGAAACAAAAGGATAAGTATGATGATAATATCATCACGTGGTTTTTTCCAGGAAAACCATACTCGGTTCGATCTGGGGGCATTGGGATCTGTTAAGCTAGACTAGCCCATGTCATTACGATATTAATGAATATCCAAGTGGGAGCTGTTAGAGTTTGTGGAAATAAATTAATATTTGTATGTCCGGTTTTGAACCTGAGACTCGGGATTGCACACAATACGTAAGAGTTTCAATGGTTTGAATAAATTAAATATATTTTTTATTTTATTTATTCATTTCACAAACAATACTTAACGGTTGTTAGTACTTAACTGAGTTAGCAATAACGGCCGTTAAAGGACTAATACTGAAAAGAAGGAAAGAAGGATCTAGATCCCTCCCATGGATCTAGAATAGGCCGGCCCTCCCCTTTAGGGTTATGGGTCGATGCCTTGGAGTGGGGAACAAGAAAACCAGGTGCCTATAAATACAATCCCATTGTGTTCATTAATCCCTAATCTTGTTCCAAGCAAAAACCAACTTCTTTCTCCTCTCCCCTTCTTATAGTCGATCGGCCATCACCACCCTAACACCTAGGGTTTACCGAATTTACTACAATAAAAGTGTTGGTAGAGTTTGTGATCAAGAACCTAGCTTTTCCCATTGAAACGCTAGTATTACGTGTGTACAAGAACGAGTAACAAGCTTACTTTAGCTTGTTGTGATTTGCCCTATTCGATCCTTCCTTAGATCGATCCATCCTAAACCCTAGTTAGGGTTTATATTGTTCTTGGAGCAAGTGATTCCTTGTTCTTGCTAGGAATCGAAAAGGTACGCGTCTATTTAGTTTTTATGTTAATTAATTATATGTTATTGTAGATCCTATTCCGCTGTGCAATGTGCTTTGATGTTCATTATATGGTTATTAGTCTATTGATGTAAGATTCTAATATTCTAACAATTATGTCTTCTCGTTGGAAGTTTTATTAGTGTATTAATAATGTTTTCTCATTTGAATTTGGAAATAAGTGTTGGGGTCATAGAAATCAAAATTTCCTTATACATGTTAAATGTTGGTGGGAGAATTTCGACTCTTTTTCAGCAAAGATTTCATTTGTTTTTACATAGCAAAAATTTATATGTCGTTATTTAATCAATACTGTAACGTTACTTTTTGTTTGGCATGTTATGCAGTGGTACACAAACCAACATTAGATAAAAATTTATGTTAAGAGACCAATTTTATACACTTAATCCACTGCAACAATAAGTAGGACGGGTGAGGACACTTTCGGCGGGGACGCCCCTGTCCCCGCCGAAAGTCGCTAAACGACAAAAACGACGCTGAGCTGGTACACAAACTCGCTAACCATTTACTAAATTTTCAACGCAATCTTTTGGTGGCGACATGTCCCCGCGGAAAGTGTTTTTGATATTTGGCAAAAATTTTCAAAACTAGTAACTCTTAATTATTCTCGGGTTTTTTTTTCCCGCCCTCACTTTTAGCGGGGACACGTCCCTGCCAAAAGTTTAGATACACAGTGCCAAGCTTTTGGCGGGGACATGTCTCCGCTAAAAGAGTTTTCCAGTTTTCCCTCCTAACAGTTACTTTATCCCGCCAATATTTTCTGCTACTGATATTATCTTTTTGGCGCCAATTTATCCCACCAAATTGCAACTTTATCCCGCCAAAGTTTTACTTATATATAACCCAACCGATCATCCTCAATTCGGCAAAATACAAATAACCTTGTCGTCAATTCCCACAAAACACACATAACAATGGTTGGTTACACGCCGGAAGAGGAGTGGTCAAAGGTTTTATCGTCATTGTATCTCTTTAATAAAGTTCTTAATACATATGGCTACGAAATTTATGATGAATATGGTTCTTATAAGAACATTAGCCCGTGGATGAGAGACCAGATTCTGGAATGGTTGAGGAAAAAGCCATACTACAGAGAGATGTTGGACGCTCAAGCTGATGATGTTGGAGGAGAAAGCATGTTGGAAACCAAACTTGATGATCTGGAAAATAGGATAACAAATCTTGAAGCTATATTTGAACATTTTATCAAGCAAAGGAAAGCAAGGAAGGGAAAAGATGGTGCAGGTTCTAGCAAAGTGGGAAGTAGCAGCAAAAAAAAATGAATGGGCGATGTTTGTTATGGTCTATGTTGTGTGTTTCGTTTGATCTGTTTCGTTTGCTTGTCGAGTTGTTTCGTTTGATCTGTTTCGTTTGCTTGTCGAGTTGTTTCGTTTGCTTGTCAAGTTATTTTGTTTGAGTTGTTTCATTTGCTTGTCGAGTTATTTCGTTTTAGTCTGTATGAAATGTATGTGGTTGAGAACTCTCCCATGTTTAAATAAAAGGTTTGCCTTTGTGTCTGTTAATTGTGATATTGTTCCTTCAGTTCCATTCTTTATGCATATATAATTTATTGTTGGAAAATTGTATATTTTGGGTGTGGTTTGACCCACCAAGAGACGGGTGTATGTCATGTTCGATAACTTCAATAACAACAACATTTTATTAAACAATAACAATAACACAACGACAACAACAACAATAACACAAAAACAATGTAACACCCCCAAAATCTGACTTTACGGAAGCACTAGAATCATGGGGTGCTACTGAAATGGAAATCATAATGTAAGGTAACGAATAACCAATTACACACTTTATAAAAACGTATTCTTATGTTCAATTCGTTTATAAAATTCTTAATGTTTCCAAGTTTGTTTACAAGTTTAATGGTCCCTCAAAAATAAGTCTTAATCATTTCTTAAAACATTTTGGCCACAAGTATAAGTCCGCCGCCTTGCCAAGCCACACTTGCATAAATCTAGATACCTGAGAAAAACATGCTAAACGTCAGTAAAAAGCTGGTGAGTTCATAGGTTTAAGTTAAAACAGTTATAACATATTGGGACCGACAGTTTTATTTGTGAGCATTAAAATGTCACATTTATATTTTTATTACGCTAGCACTAAGTTCATGCAACCGAAGCTATAAAAGGTCTGCATGCTCTAGAGGCATGTTAATCATATAAGGCCCTGGCAAGTGTTTATCCCAGACACTTGTACTTTGATATGGTATACGCTCGTTTGCCTATCCGGTCAAACCGAACGGATATAATAGTTGTGGTCATTTAACACTTTTGCTATAGAGCCATAATGTGTTCTAGTCTCCTACGGGGTTATGATATATCCAATAGCTATCGAACTTAAAGATTGGTCAGATTGATGCTGGAGTGGGTCAGAATTGGAAAGAGATAGCATGTGATGAGATGTTAATCGATAGGGTTGTCTAACGACGGTCGGGAGTTGTGGGTTTCCTATTGAACTAGGTCGTAATAAGGGGCAAGGCAAACTTCTATGATATCTAGGTTGAATTGGTTCTTGTTGCTACTAGTTCAGTTTCCTAATTCTCATATTTCCATTATATGTAATCCTTTGGGTTTCTTGGGATGGAAGTAGATAATTTACCTTGCGGCAAGAATTTGGGGTCAGTGTTTGGGCTACAAATGAGTGATCTTGACTACGTATGATTTAAGCTTGGTGAAGGGGTGTTGGGTTTAGTCGACAGGGATGTATTTGTTGGTGAGGGTAGTAATGGGAAGTATTTTTTGAGAAATTTTATGGGATGTCTAAAATATAGTTTGTTATTTGGGAGGGAATAATAGGGAAATTTGGAGTGGGGTAAATTGGGTAGATAAAATGATTGGTAATCCCTAGGTAAGGTCAAAATTTTTGGAGTTTCTGTGAAGTGGTAGTTATAAAAGTTTTGGGGTTTTGGGAATTTTTGTGGCTACAAGGAATGGATAAAATGATTTATAGGTAAAGTTATCATATAAAGGGAATAATATCATGATAGTTTATGAAAGGAAAGATTAAATCAATAATGGAAATATATAACAAAATGAGCTTGTTATAGATTAAGAGTTGACTACAAGGTTTGAAAATTACAAGCTCTCTAATAAGATCCTACACTGACTAAGGACTACTCAGTTAAGTGAATCCCTATTAATCATAACTAGGACTGGCTCCTGGTCCTATCCAGGTATCGGAACCTAAAAGCGTACTCCCCAAGCCGTGCCTCGACTTCAACAAGGCGAATCCTTAATGCTAAGTTCTCACTACGGTGTGCCTGATCAGCTCTCAGCAATGCTGCAACTTGAGCCTTGAGGATCAACATCCTCCCATTCATCATCTGAGCTGCCTCTTGAGCTATCACCTGTGTCTGCTCAAGTCTTCCTGATCTGTCACCTAAGTCAAGGATGTCTCTACTGTTGGAGTGTGTCCTAGCATAGAGTATGCTGAAGTCGTCATCATAATGCTTGAAACGGGCTGGATGTAACTCATCAAACAGATAAGAGTGGAGACCTAGTATGTTAGTCTGTAAGTCTAGCTGAGTCTGGATCTGTGAGATAGTATCGGTCTCTGTAGCTGCTGGTGATGCTGCTGGAAGTGAGGAATGTGACATCTATGTGCTATTTTCTGTCTCATCCCGAGCTCTCCTTGAGCTCTGTCCAGTCTCAAAAGCACTAGGCACATCCTCCAGTACTAAGCTAATCCGAGGCACAACTGATCTCTACCCTATCCCCGAATCCAAATGAGCATCTATCTCTGTACCCTCGGCAGGAGTACTCTCGGCTAATGTCTGCCCAACATCCTCTACTGAACAAGAGTCGTTGCTCCTTCTGATCCTCTGACGTGGAGGTAAGTGGGTAGGTGAATGTGGTGATGAGGTGGGCGGTGGTGATGTTGGGGTAGTAGGAGTGTCCATGTGGGAGCATAAGGACCTATAACGGGATGGGGGTACTAGAAGAGCAGGGTTTTGGGTATTCTCTGCGGTATGAGATGGTGGTCTAGTAGATGGACGTATTATTATGCGTGTAGTACAGCGAGGAATAGTAGGACTAATCTGAGTAGCTGATGTGATATGAGTATGTGATGGTGGTGTAGGCTCAATGGTGTTAGGGTTTGATATATGATGATCTTGGGGCATCTGCATGCTGGAATCATTTGAGCCTGGTGAAGTCTGAGTGATGTTGCGGGAAGGCATAGTCTGTGACAAAATGGTATATATATGTGTAAGTATATGGGAGTTACTTGTGATAGTTTGTGTAAATTTTATATGTATATAAGTATGTATAAGGTATTTATAATGTACGTAACTGAATAAACATCAATGATTAATAGTATGCAACTAAGACAGGTAATCAAAAAGTATGATGGCAAGCAAGGCAAGTGGCGGTCAAAGGGACTTGCTTTTGAAAAAGTGGTTATAGTTTAGGGTTTATATGTACCTAATTCTCTATAACCTAGGCTCTGATGCCAATCTGTAATACCCCCAAAATCTGACTTTGCGGAAGCACTAGAATCATGGGGTGCTACTGAAATGGAAATCATAACGCAAGGTAACGAAGAACCAATTACACACTTTCTAAAAACGTATTCATATGTTTAATTCATTTATAAAATTCTTAATGTTTCCAAGTTTGTTTACATGTTTAATGGTCCCTCAAAAACAAGTCTTAATCATTTGTTAAAACACTTTGGCCACAAGTATAAGTCTGCCGCCTTGCCAAGCTACACTTGCATAAATCTAGATACCTGAGAAAAATATGCTAAAAGTCAGCAAAAAGCTGGTGAGTTCATAGGTTTAAGTTAAAACAGTTATAACATATTGGGACCAACAATTTTATTTATGAGCATTAAAATGTCACATTTATATTTTTATTACGCTAGCACTAAGTTCATGCAACCGAAGCTATAACAGGTCTGCATGCTCTAGAGGCATGTTAATCATATAAGGCCCTGGCAAGTGTTTATCCCAGACACTTGTACTTTGATATGGTATACGCTCGTTTGCCTATCCGGTCAAACCGAACGGGGACGTTACTCCTAATAGATCTATTTATAACATTCACGCTTCCAGTTGGGAATTAACGGTTCATGAAATTCGGGCAGTAGTGGACATATCCAGACTTAGGCTAATTGCGCAATAACTTTAGTATAAATAGTATTAATGGTCCAATAAATTGGTTTTGCATGTTTCTCACCCCATTCATATAAAAAAAGTATAAGTAAAAAGGGGCTATAAAATCACCTTTAATGGTCTGAACAGTGAATGCTGTGAAAGTAAGGAGTGCACGGCACCAACACACAACCTAGATTAAATAATCATGTCTTAGTTTCAAGTATTAAATTTAAGTCCTTTCATAATTTAGTTTCAATGTTTTAGATTATTTATGTTGTTGTCACTTGTGTGGCGGCAAGTGTGGTTACGAAGGAATTTCCTAAGAAATAGTAAGGTGTAGCTCTTCGAATGACTTAAGTGTACGGAAATGAGATAATAGGGATTTGGAAAGAAGGGAAATGAATGAGTTAAAGCACAAATGGATAAAATCGAGATGTGATATATATATTAAGATCGTGTAGTTTGGTCGTTATATGTCACACCCCCAAAATCGGGTCCAGCGGAAGCATACATGCCACTAGGGTGCAACTCAATTGGTATCACAACACAAGTGTAAAGAACGGTTTTCACATCAATCATTTAGAATATATTTGAGAAGTCAAAAGTGTTAATTTACATTATGAAAAGTGGTGCGGAAGTTGGCCCATAAAATAAGTTAAGCGGTCCCAAATGTTTTATCAGAGTCTTCTATGACCATGCCATGCCTTGCCCAAAGCCTCCAGTAGCGTGCTATAGCTTAGTTCCTGAAAATACATGCTAAAGTGTCAACACGAGGTTGGTGAGTTCATAGAGTTTGTTATAAATAAGCTGAAAAGCCTTTAGAGAAAGTTTCCACAGCATAGGCATTGTAAATCCACTCAGTTCCAAGCCCTGCCCATTCAAGACTTGCAACCTGTGTGTTTACAACCCAATGCTAACATAGTATGAGTAAGACATGTGCGTATACGATGTGCGTTCTATAACACTAGAAGACCTTATGCTGCTCACGAGGAGACTTATCAATGCTGCTCACGAGGAGACTTATCAATGCTGCTCACGAGGAGACTTATCAACGCTGCTCACTAGGAGACTTATCAATGCTGCTCACGAGGAGACTTATCAATGCTGCTCACGAGGAGACTTATCAACGCTGCTCACTAGGAGACTTATCAATGCTGCTCACGAGGAGACTTATGTTCGGCTACCCCAAGTGTTTGATACTTAGGTCCGCGATATGATTCGTTCGGCTACCCCAAGTGTTTGATACTTAGGTCCGCGATATGCTTTCAAGAATAACGCAACTAAGTTTAACACAATCATGTATGTAAGCAAACAGTTTAAGCATGTATCTCCCCCAAAAGTTCAAAACGTATAAAGTAGGGGCTATGAAACTCACCTGATATGATAGCACAATGATCACAAAGGATAGGATGCAAATGTGGCTCGGTCTCTAACTGCGACCTATTGAATGATATGATCTAATATAAGTAAATGAAATGCTTCCACTCATGCAATTACGTATGTTAACGATACCACTCGTTAGTTTTGAAAATAACGTTTATCGTCGAAAACTACATTTTTGACGTCTCGCTAAGTTATGAACTACTTTTCGTGTAAATATGTTGAAACGGTACTCCACGATCCTTGTTTGATGTTTTATCGCCAAATAAAATAGTTTCGTCGCAAAATAACCCTTTTTACTACTTGTGAAAATATGACCAAACGGCCTCGCAAAACTAGTCGCAAAATATTGTACGTTAAGTGTTAGGAATAGAACTTGACGTTTTTGAAATCCTTGTAACATGATCTTAATGACGTCTCATTTGAGTTTTGGTCATACGTGACTCGATCAACGGGAAAATAGCTCGCAACATGGTGACTTGAAAGAAAACTGTTTTACACTTGTAATATATTTTGCTATTAGAAGCTGTCAAAATTAATAAGTTTCGTCAGGTTTTCAAACGTGTATATCTTGGTCGTTACAAGTCTGTTTTCAACGTTCTTTATATCCACGGAATCGTCATAACATGAACTAACATGTTTTCAGTAGCTCGGCTCTCCTAGATCACGTCTAACGCCTCGTTTTGCCCCTTGAAGTTCGGCAAACAGCAAGCTTATTTTCAGAAAATAGTTTTTGTGTTGTCTAACTTTAAAACTTCGTATCTCCTTCGTTATAACTCGGTTTTTAGTGATTCAAGCGACCACGGTTTCGTCTTTGAGTGTATTTTCTAAATCTTTGGTCCAAAGTTACACCCTAGCCCCTGAGTTTCCCACGTTTTGCAAAATGGGACAGCAACTATCTAATAGTGTCTAGAAATGAATTTTCTAGTTTATAACTTGTACAAAACTTAACCAAACTACTTCAAATCAACTCCACAAGTACTCAATCCTACCATACACCTTCTCAGGGTGTCATGGGTCCTAATCATCACCAAAAATGGTGGGTTTCATGAGGATGCTAATAAAACTAGTAGATCTAGTGTTTAGAGATAGTTTAAAAGAAAAGTGGTATCATAAACATAGTAACTTGCATTTTAAACCAACATAACTTGAAAACTCATAACCACATGGATCAAATGAAAGCATAACATGATCAAAAAGATGTTCTTGAACTTACTTGGAGATTAGATGAGTTTTGGATGAAAAAGATCACAACCTTGGAGTTTTTATTGCAAAACTCTAACAAGGAAGGTATTTGGGACTAATCTAACACTCGATCTAAAAATTTTTATGGTTGATCTTGTTCCTCCTCTTCTTGCCGTGGACTAGGGAGAGAAAGAGAGAGAGTTTGTGATTTTTTTATGAAAAATGAGCTAGTTTAGTCTTTATATAGTCCAAGGGTAGTTTGGTAATTTCAACGAAAGGGTAAAATGGTAATTTCACTAGGTTTTTGAAATATCTAGATATTTCTCAGAAAATATCTAGATATTATAGGTTGGATATTTATCTTGACTTACGGAGTGAGTTTTGGTCCCGTTAATTGCTAATTGTAAGTCGTAAAGTCACAAAACTTAAAACCGGGTATCCTAAAATTCCTAAATTCATGAAAATGTCACGGAAGGTGGAAAACATATATTTCTCTTGTTGGTAATGTTGTTTGGACATATCGGGATGCCTAAATGACGTTTAAACCTTAAAGTAAGTCTCGGACACGGCTTCGTGATTCTTGCAGAAATTATCCGACGAGTGCCAAAATCTCGGGTTATCATTAAAATAGTTTAACTTACGAGAATATGAAATAAAAATTTTGGAATGAATAGTGCCAGTGAATAGTAAAAATGAATAGTAACTCGTGAATAGTAAATTGTCGAGGTTCGGAAAAATGGCCTGAAATTACGAGTTGTGACAGTCTCCACCCGTTAGAGGAATTCAGTCCCTGAATTCAGCTCGCTCGTTCTACGTACGTACGTTCTCATGGTCGGGTTTGATGGGGGTAAACTTTCCCATGATCGAGCATAGCCTTCAAAAGACCTCTATGTAACCGATTTTTACTTAATCCCACAACTCATCAAACAAGAACTGTCATGGGATTAGGCTAAATCGGTTTGAGGTTGTCGATTCAAATTTAATCTCACAACTCATCAAACAAGAACTGTCATGAGATTAAACTGAATCGGCTCGGGTAACAACTTGATTCCAGTTTGATCCTCGCAACTCATCAAACAAGAACTGTCACTTAGATCAAACTAGGAACAAGTGGTTTGAAGGAGGTCTTTTGAAAATTTGGCTCGATTATGGAATTGCTTACACCGATCAAATCAATCCGGACATAATTCCATTATAACTACTCTCAGTATTGCAAAATTCATCTCTGAGTCGAACATAGGTAGTCAGGCTATGTCCCACTGTCCCGGGTCGAATATAGATGACTAGTCTATATTCCACCGAGGTTCAATGAATTTTGGAATACTCAGCTTAGTTATAATAATACTATGTCCTTCACATGTAAAGGGTGGTTCAAAAGTCTAAGGCAGGTGATCAGGCTTGAGGTCGAAAGATGAAACTACGTAAGGAAAAGGTGTAACGCTGTGACGTGTATGATATGTATGCACCCTTATATGTAAGACAATCACAGTAATCAACGAGAATAAGCGAGTATAATCTATCTGGCAATAAGATACAAATCTCATTAAATATGTCAGCAACAAACCACAAATGAGGCATCAGCTTGGCAGGCAGGCACGTGGCGGTCATAGGGTTAAGTTTTCGTAAAAGTAGCTATAGTTTAGGTTTTAAAATTACCCAATTCTCTATAGCCTAGGCTCTGATACCAATCTGTCACACCCCCAAAATCGGGTCCAGCGGAAGCATACATGCCACTGGGGTGCAACTCAATTGGTATCACAACACAAGTGTAAAGAACGGTTTTCACATCAATCATTTAGAATATATTTGAGAAGTCAAAAGTGTTAATTTACATTATGAAAAGTGGTGCGGAAGTTGGCCCATAAAATAAGTTAAGCGGTCCCAAATGTTTTATCAGAGTCTTCTATGACCATGCCATGCCCTGCCCAAAGCCTCCAGTAGCGTGCTATAGCTTAGTTCCTGAAAATACATGCTAAAGTGTCAACACGAGGTTGGTGAGTTCATAGAGTTTGTTATAAATAAGCTGAAAAGCCTTTAGAGAAAGTTTCCACAGCATAGGAATTGTAAATCCACTCAGTTCCAAGCCCTGCCCATTCAAGACTTGCAACCTGTGTGTTCACAACCCAATGCTAACATAGTATGAGTAAGACATGTGCGTATACGATGTGCGTTCTATAACACTAGAAGACCTTATGCTGCTCACGAGGAGACTTATCAATGCTGCTCACGAGGAGACTTATCAATGCTGCTCACGAGGAGACTTATCAACGCTGCTCACTAGGAGACTTATCAATGCTGCTCACGAGGAGACTTATCAATGCTGCTCACGAGGAGACTTATCAACGCTGCTCACTAGGAGACTTATCAATGCTGCTCACGAGGAGACTTATGTTCGGCTACCCCAAGTGTTTGATACTTAGGTCCGCGATATGATTCGTTCGGCTACCCCAAGTGTTTGATACTTAGGTCCGCGATATGCTTTCAAGAATAACGCAACTAAGTTTAACACAATCATGTATGTAAGCAAACAGTAACACCCCGTGCCCGCTAGACCAAAAACTTAAAACTTTTACGTGCGGAAACGCTTGACTTTACCTTTACTTTTGACCATTTACAAAAATCCTTGAACATAACCAAGATGACCAACTCTGGATCCACACTTAGGTCCATATCTTGGAACCTAAAGGGGGATCCTAAACTGAAACTATGGATCCACACTTAGGTCCTTACATTGGAACCTAAAGGGGGATCCTAAACTTAAACTATGGATCCACACTTAGGTCCTTACATTGGAACCTAAAGGGGGATCCTAAACTTAAACTATGGATCCACACTTAGGTCCTTACATTGGAACCTAAAGGGGGATCCTAAACTGAAACTATGGATCCACACTTAGGTCCTTACATTGGAACCTAAAGGGGGATCCTAAACTTAAACTATGGATCCACACTTAGGTCCTTACATTGGAACCTAAAGGGGGATCCTGGAAGATCCACACCAAGGACCATCACCTTGAACCTAAAAGTGGATCCTAGGCTCAAAGCTTGATCCACATCAAGGAACACCATTTTGAACCTAAAAGTAGATCCTGGGAGGATCTACACTAAGGTTCATCACTTTGGGACCTAAAAGTAGATCCCAAACTGACGGGTTATGCATAAACCCATTTTGACCCATTTTCACAACAAACCACATATACCACTTCATTTCTACACCAAACTTGACCAACTTCATTACATTATCATAACAAACATATCCCCACGGTACTTGACCCGTTTACAACTCGAAATGGGTACGTTTACACATTAACCAAACGCCCCTTTAACTTTACACTTAAACACTTAAAACATACTTTGACATACCAAATGACTACCAAATCGTCATACAACTCTTGACATACAAAATGCCACTTGACTACACTTTATAAAACATGACTAGACCAACGGGGTACAAACTTACACATGAGCTCGGTATCTACCTAAGCTCTACATTCTTACCAAATCTACCCATCTTGCATATCCATGCCTTAACCCTTATATCCGAATCCTTAACTCGCATATCCAAGCAATCCTACAAAATGGTTAGACAACTAAACCGTAAGCGATAACGCTTAGTAAGTAAAACGACTATAACATAACATATACTTCAATCCACATGATGCATCATATATATGAACACTTACATCGAGGCTCACTACTCAATATCAACTAGCACATAACATCAACATGACCATAGCATCATCACATCACATAAGCCATAACCATAACTTCACATAAACATATTCCAAGCTCATCCTTTCAACATAAACATACATAACACATAATGATAGAAATCCATATACATATGCTATCATCATTTTACTTACCTCAAACCAAGCTACAACATAACAAGAACATCATTATCATCATAAGCTTCCATCATCATCATCATCATCCTTCATAATAAACCACAACTTGATAATCAAAGCTAAGAAAGACCATAACCATGGACCTTCATCTTCTTCATCTACTCTCATTGTCTAGATTTCCTTCTCTTTTCCTTCTCTCTAAAAAGACCGGACCTCCAACCATCTCAATAATGGTGGAGAATTCTAGACTTAACTAGATATAGATAGTTAGTTGGCACTTTGGGATAATGGCAAGAATAGCCCTTCAAGTCCCATTCTTCTTACTTTAGTCATAACTAACTTATAATAACACTTTAACATATTTACCAAAATGGCAACCTAGGCCCCCTTTAGTTACACATCACATTTTACATAACCACTTTAGTCATATTTTGACTATCGGGTTTGACCACAACGCAACAATGTTGACTGGCCAATCACGTAAAGCCATAATCTATTTTCATCTAGGGTGGGGTCCCAACACCCGGGAAACGGGTCTAACAATTCTACCCCCCTTATATAGATTTCGTCCCCGAAATCTCCTGTCTAAATCTATCCAAAACTAATTTCACGACATATACATGCTCTTATACTCATGCTTTCAAAGCCAAATCATTGCAACGATCTAAATGATCATGCAAATTCTACGCTTACTATACAAAATCATAATTCATAACCTATCAAAACACGCTTCTCATCACAAACTTTTCTAAAATTTCCAATAATGACGACTTGTCATATGGAAAATCTTACTACTTCGACTCTATATGAGTCAAACTTTATTACTATAAACACAACATACGCCCATGCACTAACCATCACTTAACATCATATACCGGCCAATCTCACATAACACATAATACCAAATACGCATCTATACTAAAAACCAGCAACTTATCTCAAAATACACAAAGTACCACACCAACGGCACCTTTCAAAATCTATCACACGCATCACTTAAGCAAACTTTCTTATCAAATTCTGGAAATGCTCACAAATTGACTTATTGACTTAATGCACAATTCATTTTAGACGTCTATTTTAAGGTTTAAACACATTACCTTAATGCCACTATAAGTTTTATTCGTATTTATCTTTTCCTATGACGTCTAACGGGTTTTAGTTTTCACTATCTCTTATTACTATCCGTACTCATGTCATATCGGTCACACATAAGCCCACTCTTTTGTAACTCTTCATTCACATAAAAGGGCGTCCCGATCTATGTAAATCAAGAATTACAAATTCATGGTTCGGTGATTTACAATTTCTTCATTCAAATGAAAAGGCGTCCCCATCCATTTAAATCAAGAAACCATAAACCATCCTACTTATACGCTTCCGACCTAACACTCGTACATACTATACTTTCCATATTTACTAGCCTTGGATCCAATCTCGCTAACTTTCATCCATGCCGTAAGGCAACTAACATCATGCCATAAAAGGCAACTTAACCTCGTGTCATAAAGACACATCATCATCGTGTCATAAAGACACCTTACTATCGTGTCATAAAGACACATCAACATCGTGTCATAAAGACACCTTACTATCGTGTCATAAAGACACATCAACATCGTGTCATAAAGACACCTTACTATCGTGTCGTAAAGACACATCATCATCGTGTCATAAAGACACCTTACTATCGTGTCATAAAGACACATCAACATCGTGTCATAAAGACACCTTACTATCGTGTCATAAAGACACATCATCATCGTGTCATAAAGACACCTTACTATCGTGTCATAAAGACACATCATCATCGTGTCATAAAGACACCTTACTATCGTGTCATAAAGACACATCAACATCGTGTCATAAAGACACCTTACTATCGTGTCATAAAGACACATCATCATCGTGTCATAAAGACACCTTACTATCGTGTCATAAAGACACATCAACATCGTGTCATAAAGACACCTTACTATTATCCCGAAGGATACTAAAATTAGAGCATTGGATCCAAGCTATGTTTACTTTAACATCTTTACTCATTTTATCTTTCATTCGTCAATCCCAAGTTGACTCACATACTCGCTAAGTGCCATCTTTATTTTAGACAATTTCTATGTAATACTTATTCGTTTCAAATTACATATCTTCTACGTGTTCTTACAACACACTTTTACTAATACCCGTCAACACCTTGTTGACCATATTTTCAATTCATACTATCATTTCATTTAGTCTATCCAACTCACACACATAAACCTTACATAGGCTTATTCCTTAATACTTTTATTAATCTCTACTTACATATTCCAAAATATTGACATGATCACAATCGTGTTTTACAACTCTTTCTAGTTCACTTCAAGTCTCTAATGATTTCTAGCTCAATGCCGCAATCTATATTTTATTCGTCACTTTGACTCATCATATTATACCATATATCACTAGTACTTTTTCAATTTATCGTGTTTTATATGTAACATATTCTCATCACTTCTTAACTTTACACTTTAACTTTCTCATTTAGTTTAGCATATAAGAAATCATGTTTCTCAAAACATCTAGCTATAAACATACTTCTCTATTCACTTCTTCCTCATTTTTATCTTGTTAAGCATTTATGCTTTTTCAATTTATTAGCATGCTTCTTAACTCTCTTTACATATCAATGTTTTCTTTTTAGCTTTACCGACCCCAACTAGATCAACACATAATACGCATTCTAATGCATCTATCTCACTCATATACTAACTACACAAACGTGCTCTCAAGCACATCAAATAAAACTTAAACATACAATAAACTTACCATAGACTTATCATCATATAAACAACAACACTTAACATCATATAATGCAATCATATCATAACGCTTAACACTTGTCCGACAAGCGTTAAAACATTCATAACATAAAATCAAATCACATAGTCTATGGCATCATATATCACATTGCATAACCAAGCAATGTCTAAGCATCATCATCTAACTAGCCGCAAGCAATAGCCGAACTCATAACTAAGGCATCATATCTTAGTTCACTTACTAATCCATCTCTAATACCGCTTAGCATAGCTACTCACATTCATAACTCTAATTATATCATACCTTCACCTATCACAATACAATCCTCGACACCAACCAAGGTGCACGGCTATCTAATCACATAAACATTCCAAGTCCTCTATGGACTTACTTCACACAATCACAATACCAACACCGGCACCAACTAAGGTACTCGGCCGACTAATCATCTAAGCATCTCAAGTCCCCAAGGACTTGAATCTCATACACAATAACACTATAACCCACATACATCACCTATCCTCAACAAGCTCAACTAGCATAAATCATAATCCGCCTAACACTTAGCAACTAATTTCCGCGCAACTAATACTTTGAGTTCAAGCTTCTACGTGTCCATCACCGAACTTGGTGATATTCTCGGTGTTCCGTCATATGGTCAATGTGCCTACACAGAAGACCATTCCTTAGAGTCACTTCACTATAATCTTGAAAGTGAAGGTGCTTATCATACCGAAATCCCCAGCCTTGAAACCATAAAACTACACATCCAAATTCCTCGAGTCGCCAACATGCATCAAAAGCATGATGGTTCCATTGTCAATCTCGATCCAAATCGAATCTATCTTAAAGAGATTCTTCCCGATCTTAAAAGTTGGGAACTTCTTCAACGAGAAAATGTGTTGTGTCTTGGGGGCAACCGGGATCATGTTCCGGCTAGTCTTGCCCACATGCTCTATTGTCTTAGTATCGAGGAACCATACAACCTCGCATACTACATGGCCCAAAGGATGGCCAACATTCATTGTCGTACCGATAAGCTCATGCCATACAGTATGTTGCTTACTCGTCTCTTCAAATGGGTTAAGGAAACCTACCCACATCTCTATAGTGTCGACTATGTCCTAGTCAATCCCGTCATGAAACCCCTTGGTGGACTACAACGTCGCACAAAACAACGTAAGGAAAAAGGGTCCAAACGTGGTCGTAAATCCACTTCCGATGCTACTTTCTCGTCTTCCTCCTTCGGTCATGGTTCGTCATCCCAACCTATGGATAAGGATGATGATGAGGTGAACGAAAAAGGAACGTCTCGTCCTCGTACTCCCTCTCCCGACACCTTCTTTCATAACCTTGACACGTCATCGTTCGAACAAACCACCGACCTTCCTTTCAACCAAACCAACCTAACTTCGGTGATGAGAAGGCAAACCACCATGTACAACCGACAAGTTTCGATGCATGAGCAAACAATCAGGAGGTTCAAGTCCATTGGCAAGGTGATCAAAGGGCTCGGAAACAAGATAAAGAAGTTGGGGAAGAGAAGAGATTAGATAGCACTAACTTAAGTAGTATCACTAACTTAAGTATTATTAAGCTAATATTAATGGGGTTATGGCAATGTCCATCTAACATAAACTAGTTTGAATTGTTTTAACATTTCTTACTTGACATTGGTTACTTTGATTAGTTAATCAATCTTTATGTTATTTTTATGAGCTTTATCTAGTTCATACACTTTGTTTATATTTCTCATGCATGCACTAGATGATAAAATTGTTTGGTATGATGCATGCTTAATAGTTGCCTAAGCTTAGATGATCACATGTTGTTATTAGTTGCTAGTTGAGACTAGTGTTAGGAAAACTATGTGTTTATTCTTTAGTGAATTGAGGCTTTGGGGTTTGCTGCAAATAGTCCACCCAGAATTACCCATTTAGGCAACCTAGAACCTACAGAACTGGAAAAGAATCAACTGCAGGCCATGGCTCCACTAAATAGGGCACGACACCACTAAATTTAGTGGTACTGTGGGTCATTTACTGGTACCGTATCCTAGGGAGACGATTTTAATTGTTCTCTTCCACTTTTTGACCTTCTTTTCCTGAGAATCTGCAAACACATGCTGATTCTAATACACCCAAATCCCCAAATCCACCATCCTATCCGTCCTTGCATGCTTTGATTTGGCTATATAAGGTCTTATCATGCATTGCTCCTCCTCATAAATACACACAACTCCCTTCCACCACCATTCAACATACACCATACACTTATCATGTCTTCCACTATGGCTACTACTTCCCAAAAAGCCAAAAAGCCAAGGCTTAACCTCAAACAAACCAATGAGATCATTTTCATTGATCTCACTTTGGATGATGATGAAGATACACACACACCACCAACCTCAACCAAATCAACCTCTTCAATCTCTACACCCCTAGCTCCATCAAAGGCCAACTCAACAAGGCCAACATCATCATCCACCTCCACCATAAGAATTACCACACCTTTATCTCAACCAAGTCCTCCTCAACCTCTAGCCTTAACCTTAACCCTTTCACCCACAACTCCCTTTGAGCTTGGGATTAACACATCATCATCTTCCCTCTCACCATCACTACAACCACTAATGGGTCATCCCATTCTTTATCCCCTACAACCACATACCCTAAGTTGTCCTTGTTGTCACCACAACCAACACCTCATCATGTGCCTTATAGATGAGTTGAGATTTCAATTCTCCTACCTTGAGCACCTCCTCACACCACCACAAGGACCTATCATACCACCTCCTCCACCACCAAATAGCCCAACCAACTAAACATGTTTATGTTTAGTTTCTCAAATAAAAGCTTAGGACCCTTTTGACATTTGAATCAAATCTTGAAGTCTCAAATCACTAATGATATTTATATGCTTTCTTGTAGTTTGTTTTGCTTCCATGATGTAGTCATACCTATGTATGACATTTTTTTTATTTTTGTGAATGAATGGGCTTTTTTTTTATGTGGTTGTTTCATTTTTAGTTTTATGCTTGGCTACTTAGTCATTCTTTTTGTGGTTGGATATTTGTCCTAAGTGCTACATGTTAGATATTGTATACTTGTTATCTAACCTTGTTTTGTAGCAAGAACCATTGTTCTTCCTTGTTGTTCTCCAAATGAGGGGGAGTATACATCAAGGGGGAGCCTTAGCAACCTTTTTGCTTCGACAAAAAGGGGGAAAAATGGGAGTAAACTCATTAAAAACTGGTTAAAACTAATTTTAACCTAAAATGAGTTTATGTTTTGTCATCATCAAAAATGGGGAGATTGTTGATGCAAATAATGTTCTAAAAACATTATTTCTATCTTTCGATAACTTCACGTTTTGGGGATGACAAAATGTGAAAACACATTATGTTAAAATTAACGTAAACAATTTTTTAATCGAAAGTTCCCGTTTCTACGCAAATCACTCTAGAACAAATTTACAACTTGACAAATGATTAAAGAAGTGAATTTGTGTTTTAGACATCACATTTTTATGTGACAAAATATTTCTTTTAAAAATATACTTTACAAATTATTTTTGAATAATTAAGAAATTTTTTAATGGAAAAATAAGTTTAAAATACATAACAGCTATTTTTCCCCCCAAAATCAGCTCCAAACTTCCCCAAATAAGTTTTCACCAGAAAAGACAAAAAGAGGAGCGTTTTTGTCTGGCACAGTACCACTAAATTTAGTGGTACTGTGTGAAATTTAGCGGTACCGTGTCCCTGTAACGGCCATTTTTTCTCTGCCTATAAATATCAGCCCTGTTCACAGTTCATGGGCATCCTTTTTCACACAAAACTTTCTGAGTTAGATACTCTCTTCACATCTTTTCTTCTTGATTATTAGTTAGGTTTTCTTTAGTTTAAGAGTGATCCAATCATCCATTCAGGTGATCCTCATCATTCCTCTTCAAGTGCAAGAGAAGAACTCAAGGTATCAAAGTAGATACAAGAGTTGTAGTTGTAGGTAGAAGCACTTGTAACATTTGTTACACTCTTGATTGTATCATAGCATACATCAAGATCATTTTTCTTTTGAGAGTTTGTGAGGAAAGATCATTGTGATCTTATAGAGATATTGAATATCTCTTGTAGCCATTGGGCTTGTGTGTTGTTCAAGTTGATCAAGAGTTGATAGAGTAGGTTGAGTCGAGAGAGAGAGTTGATCATTGCGATCTTGTGAGATCTTGGAGATCTCTTCAGTCTTGTGTGTTAAGTGTCGGAAATAGGATAAGTGACGTGTACGGTTTTCTCCGCCTAAAGGGAGGTTGTTGACATAGTGCTTGAAACTCTCGAGTGTGGTACTCGGGGAGTGGAGTAGGGCGAAGAAGAGCTTCGTAGCCGAACCACTATAAATCCTTTTGTCCCGGTTTGATCTTTCCATCTCTTCTCTTTACTTTCATTACTTATAATTAGTTAGTTTAGTGTAGAGTTCATATTGGTGTTGATTGATTACACATTAGATTCGAATCAAATTTTTTCAAAGCAATGTTTTTAAGAAGATTTAAAAACCGGTAAAATTATTCAACCCCCCCCCCTTCTAGTTTTCCACAGACTGAGCATCGGTATGCTAACAACGATCATATTGGATTTTTCATCTTTGGCGATTTGAGAAACTCAAAATTATGTACCATGGTTCCCAACCTGGTAAACAATTATGATCACCTTTGCTTTGAAAACTCGTACGTTAATCCCTCGCGGTTGTGAAGATACTTCGTTTGATGAAACTCGCCTTGAGAGTTATTCAGTTGTTCGAAATTTTGCAATATGTTCTTGGTTTAACTATCAAGATTTCCATCTGAGTGTGAAATTGTTTTGATTTGGTTATGAGAATTTGTTTAGTCACGAATCGAGGTAGACTGTGATTGCAATAAGGGCATGTGTGTATGATGCAAGTATTATGACGCCTGGCCAACGTAATAATAGTTACATCTTATAACTTGAACTTATTGGGATCATAGGAGATCTTGAGCAGTGCCTGAGATCGATGAGTTAATTGAGTGAAAACCCTATCCGTATAAGAGCTAAGTTTTGCCTAATTCTAAAACTTCGTATCTTATGACATCAGTTGAATGGAAAGAATTGAAGGACCAGCTTTTAGAAAGTGGTTTTATCTGTTTGAGTGTGTATATGTGGTGTATCCAGTTTTATCCGCGAGGACAAACGATGATAGTATAAGGTTAAGTATTGATTTCATGAAGCTGAGTAGTATTGTGATTGGAATCGTTACCCGTTACCTCGAATCGACGATTTGATTATTCAACTTCAGGGTGTGAAGTTTTTCTCAATGATTGAGTTTGGATCCGATTATTTTCAGTTACGTTTAAGGAGCGAGATGTTCCTAGAATTGTTTCCATATTTGTTATGATCTCTATAAGTGTTGTGATGTAAATTGTATTGGCTACTACTCTGATTGTTTCTTATGGACTTGATTAAATCATGTCTTTCATGAATACTGGGACAATTTGTCATAGTATGACATATTGGTATATTCAGAGACAAAAGAGAAACATGGAAATCATCTTCGTATTCTGTGTTGAGATTTCTATGTCAGAAGAAGCTATATGTTATATTCTCGAAGAATAAATTTTGGTTGGGATGAAGAATGAGACAAAAATTTTGAGAAGCTGAAAAGAGATTTGTTTCTACTCAAGAAGGAGACTTAGCTATGTCCTCATGCAACACGGGAAGATTGCTGGTTATGCATCAGTACAGCTAGAACCGTAAGAAGTGAAATATCTGACGTATGACTTGGAAGTAATTTGTGACAGGCATGAAGAAGCTCAGGAGCAAGATGGTGAAATATGATCTATGTTAGAAGACTAGAAGGAAGCGGTTTTTATTGAAGCACAGTTCGATTTTCTCTATTCATCTTAGTTGTACTATTATGCATAGAGACTTGAAGCAAAATTTTGAGGGAATGGTATGAAGACGGTTGTGAGTACCTTGGTGGCGAAGTGTTTAGCGTGTCAACAGGTTAAGATTCAATATTAGCATACAAGTGGTTTTCCTTAGTTTGGATGTTCGAATGTGGAAGTGGGATTAAATTTTCAGGGACTTTGTAACGGGATTTCCGCGCACATTTAGGAAGGACAACACGAATTGAGTTGTAGAGGATCGTTCGACAAGGTCAGTTCACTTTAGAAGATTGGCATAGATTTCTTTCGGCAGAAGATTATTCAAGCTACATGGCGCACCTGCAGTGATCGTGTCAGAGATTCGCGTTTCTACTTCACATTCCTAGGAAGAGCTACTGAAGGATTGAGGAACCAGACTCAAGTTTAGTAATGCTTTGCACCTCTAAACCGATGGATAAGCAGAACAACTATTTGAACTTGGAAGACGTGCTGAGCAGAAAAGTTGACAAGTGTTAGTTCTGGTTGTGTTTACTCACTATGATTAGATGACTCGCGAGTGACAAGGGTTTTCCTGTCGGAGTTTTGTATGAACAGGAATTATAGGACACCTTTTGGTTAGAGTAAGGGTGAAGAGCTACTTACTGAAAGTTTAGAGTTGATTACAGCAACTAATGGTATAGCTACCATTGTGAAGAGAAATTTTGAAACTTTAGACCGGGAATTTTTGAGTTCCGTATGATGTGTCCGTACAGAGGAGTTAGACTTTTTTGCATATAAGAAAGATTTAGTTCGCGATACGTTAGTCCTTAGAATCGTTCTTATCCGTAGGATTATCCTACCTATTCCATTATGCTTTCTGATACGTTTTGATACTCCGATATGTGCTTAGTTGATCTTCAGTACGAATATGCTACCTATTTCATTATGCGATTGATACGGTTTGATATTTGATATTTGATATATGCTTCATTAATCGTTAGCACGTTCTCTCAGTTCGCCTAGAATTTTAGACAAAGTTGAGGAAGTCTTCCAATCGTTTAGCACTACATATGTATTTGCCTCGTATGTATTTGTGTTTCATGTATCTCTTTGTGAGATTATAACTGTCATCTTCTACGTATTTGTTTTGTATTCGTTGGATCAGATTTGTTATAATTTTTCTTTTGTGGAAGAGCCTGACGCTATTTTGGAGCGTCAGGATCGGGTCATGAGAAATAAAACTATTCCGTGTGTGAAGATGCTTTTGGAAGAACCTCTTCGAGTGTGAGGCTATTTATTGTCATTTGGTACGTCTCCGTCTAACTGTTGCGACTTCAAATTTCGAGGACAAAATTTTTCTTTTTAGAGGGGAAGAATTATAATAACCTAAAATAAGTTTCTGGAATCAGTTATAAATTTGAACTTTGAACACGAATACAACCTAAATAACTATGGGTTATAATTTGAGAACTACAAGATACTAAAAGACCATAACCTAAGCTAGATAGAATTCGACACGTACATGATACTATAAAGTAAATTATCACACGTCTAAGAGTACGCATGCAAGGGCCGAAGTTTATAAAAGTTTTACACAACATGGTAGCTTATGAATATGTCTAGGTTCATGAGGTTTGAAATGATATTTTGTCTTCTTTGATTCCAACATACTCAGCATTTGTCCCTTATAATTTCCCCCTCCTCTTTTTTTAATACCAACCGATTATACATTCAAAAGTCATGACTAAAAACCCTAAACTACATCCAAAGTTGGCTGTTCTTTGCTACCAAGAAAGAAGGAGGAGAAAGCTTGTGGTAATCAAGGTTTAGAGTGCTAGTCGTGGTGTTATTCCCTTGCAAAATCCGATCCTAAAACTGTTGCCCATTCGGTTGGGATTGGTCAAGTCGACATCAGGTCTTTAGTCCTCTCTTTTCTGTTTTTCATTCGACTTAAAACATGTGTAACTAGACTTAAAATCATGATAAGAATACCAATTGAATCATGTTTTTATATATGTTAATTATCTCGCTGTTGGTCACATAAGATCATGCATGAAATCACAAAGTTATGCGCCTATATGAGCTGTTTTGTGTCGAGCCCTTGTGGTCTGTTTTGGTATTTTTGTTCAGCCCTTATATCGACCTAAAACTAACCTAATACAAGCCCTAAAAATTTGTAGTACATGATCATTAATATGGCAACTTAAAAGAGAAACCCTAGGCTGTTTTGTTAACTCAAAATCTATGATTTTATGTGGAAGGTTATTGTTTGTTTTGAATCATTTTATGTGGGCTATTCATGGCGTAGAAGCGTGGGTGGGTATGCATGATTGTGTCGACTTGTAGGGCTATTAATTTTGGCTAATTAAACCTATGTAACATGCTTTGAAATCGGATCTAAAAGGATTAGACGTAGGGCATGTTTTGGTCTCGTTAAATGGTGTGGTGTGTCGATTTGTAGGAAATTATTGGGGTAGAGATTTCATTAAAAATGGTTAACAACCTGTTCATTAGAGTTATATATGATCTAGAGCATACGGGTTAAGGGTATAAGCAAGTATATGCATGTTTAACCCCATAAAAGTGGTTGTGGTGTGTTTAATTTCTGGACAGTTTTGTAAACGGAATATGTGTGCTCTATAGTTTATGTTTCATAAGGGTACAATACTGGATCTTTGTTTCTAAACTAAGTTTAAGGACTTAAATAAGTTTTCCAATTGGGTTGGAGTGATTTGGAGTTGTTTTGGTCATACTTCTGCATTTTATGGGATCATGTGTCAAACCTGAGTTTTGAAAACCTAAAAATCAGTCGATGTTTATGAATTTAATTTTCAAACCACAAGGAACGAGAGCTCTTCTTTTTCAGGAGTGATATTTACATTATTTTTGACTTCCTGGAATTTTTGTAGATTTTTCTGAAGCTTCTCAATGGGTAAATGAAAGGTAAGTTTTCTGTGTGTATCTGCAGTTAACTTTCTGAACAGGTCTGGAAAGATGATTTTTAAATCAGAACTTGTGCTTGGTAATAAAATCTGTAAACATTTTTGAAGGTAGTTAACTGATATGGGAATCACTGAGAATTATTTCAGAATTTTCTGAGCTTAGTTAGCAGGCATGAAAAAACATAAGAATGGAGTTCAGATTCACTAATATGTCCTAGTTAAGTGATATATGAATTGGAAGTATTATAAACCCTAAGTTTGATTAATTATGAATATGACCCTAACTTACTAATTATGGAAACTTGCTAAATATAGAAAGTTACTAATTCGGGAAAGTTACTTAATTCGGGAAACTCACTTAATTCGAAAAGTTACTAATTCGGGAAGTAACTAAATTTGGAAAGTTACTAAATTTGGAAAGTTGCTATAAATAGCAGGAAACCCTAATATGTCAAGCTGAACAACAATAAGTACTGAATCAGAAATAACTTATGAAATGGTTCTTAAATAATAAGACGATCATTAATACGTGTAGATTCGCTGAAGAAGGAGTAACTTCTGATCCATGTGTTTTCTGATATGGTTTTATTTGCGGTTTGAGGTATAGATATTCTACCCTTTCTCAGTAAGGGTGTTTTCTCTCATGACTCTTGATCCTTGAATTTGATTCGTTTGCTTTGCTATGATATGATCCTTTGCGATGATATGATCCTTACTATGATATGATCTTTTGCTATGATCCCATTGATATGATATGAGCCTTTTCTATGATTCCTTTTATATGATCCTATGACTTGATATGATTTGATATGTTAGTTGCCCGAGCTAACTAGCCATGGAGGTACCATGGCCATGTCATTGAGGCACCAATGGCATGACACCATCTTTGGCGGTGTGATCAGTCCACGGCGTCCCCTTTTGATATGATATGATATGATATGTGATCACTTGGCCATTTTGATATGTGTGTATACTTGTCTAGTACAGGGTACATATATGATTTGTTTTGCAGGGGGCGTATGGATGCATCCTAGGTATACGTTTGGTGTGATTGGTGTAATTATGATGTGACTTAGTGATTGGTTTGTGCGTGGCGTGCACCCCTCTCACTTTTGGTACTTTAGAGGTCTCCCCTCCTTGTACATTATGATTTGCTGGATGATGTGATTATGTGGTCTATTCGAGTGTCTCATTTAGACAGGCTCGTGGCTATCCTATGTGATTCTTTGGTCTATTCGAGTGTCTCATTTAGACGCGTTCGTTGCCTTTTCTATTTGACTCTTGTTTCATTATGATTATCTGATTTGTATTATCTTGAATTCCATTTCATTTGACTTATGATCTGTATGCCTTTGATTCAAATGATTCATCTTTGTTCACTTATGCTCATTTGACTTATTAATTGAATTCCATTTCATTTCTTTTCCATGCTGCAGGTAATAAGCAGAATGTTGGGCATAAGTGATGAGAGTAGGAGCTAGAAGACCTACCTTGATTAGATTCCCCATTGTTTTGGATTATGATTAGACTATGTCGGATATTTTATTTCAGTTCTTGTTCATTTAGACTTGTTGAGAGCTTGTAATTTGGAAGTCATGATGTTCTTGACTTTACTTTATTTATGAAGTCTTCCGCTTGCCTTTATTTTGTATATTCTGATAGACACCATAATGTGGCATCTTGACCAAGGTCGGGTTGGGGTGTTACAGAGGTTTTCGTGAAAAATATCCCATATCTCAAGAATTCAGTGGGAGGATCTATGATCTGGAAGATGATCAAGAAGATGCATTACCTTCTGAAAACATTAGCGAAATTCCTATGGAACCTAAAAGTCTAGGTCCTCCACCTGAAGTTGTTCCCATTCGCAGATCTGCAAGGACTGTGAAAGCACCTGAACGTCTATGTCTAAACGTAGAAGTTGAGGAAACTATATTAGGGGATCTTGGAGAACCTGCTAATTATAGAGCTGCCATGAATGATCCTAAAAAGGAAAAATGGTAGATTGCTATAAATGGGGAAATGCAATCCATGAAAGATAATGAAGTCTGGATTGAAGTAGACCTTCCTCCCAATGCTAAGGTAGTTGGAAGTAAGTAGCTATTCAAAAAGAAAACTGACATGGATCGTAATGTACAAACCTATAAGGCCCGTTTGGTAGCTAAAGGCTTTACTCAAACATATGGTGCTGACTACGAGGAGACCTTTTCTCCTGTAGCTGACATAAGGGCCATTAGGATTCTCATAGCTATAGCAGCGTACTATGATTATGAGATTTGGCAAATGGATTTTAAAACAACCTTCTTAAATGATCCCCTAGATGAAGACATCTATATGGCGCAGCCTGAGGGGTTTGTGAATCCAGAATTTCTAAACTGTGTATGTAAACTTCAAAGATCCATTTGTGGATTGAAGCAAGCATCACGACAATGGAATAAGAGATTTGATGAAGAAATAAAAAAATTTGGGTTTACTCAGAATCTGGATGAGCCATGTGTATATCACAAAGCTAGTGGGAGTGATGTTATTTTCCTAGTCCTATATGTTGATGACATATTAATCACGGGTAAAAATATTCCAAGATTGAAATAGGTTAAAGCATATCTTTTGAAATTTTTTTCCATGAAGGATTTAGGAGAAGCAGCATACATTCTGGGAATCAAGATTTATAGAGATAGATCAAATCGGTTGATTGGATTAAGCCAAAGTGCTTACATTGATAAAATATTAAAGAGATTCAATATGCAAAATTCCAAGAAGGGATATTTGCCGAGGCAATAGAATCATGGCTTAAGTAGCAAAACATGTGCTTCAACACCTGCAAAGGTGACACGCATGAAGAAAGACCCTTATGCTTCGGCTGTGGGATCTATTATGTATGCAGTGAGATGCACAAGGCCTGATGTGGCGTTTGCTCAAAATATAACCAGTTGATATCAACAGAATCCAGGTGAACTCCACTGGACTGTTGTTAAACATATTCTCAAGTACTTAAGGGCTACAAGAGATATGTTTTTAATGTATGGGTGAAATCCAGAAGCAGAACTTGGTGTTACAGGTTACTGCGATTGATGCGCGCGTGATGTGTCGTTGCGGTTTAGCAGTATTAATGCCTACTCAAGTTTTAAATTTATATTTAGCCAACTTATCAATAACACACACACACTTAATGAGCAGTGTTCCCGGTCAGTATGAATATAATGGTATGTAGAGTGTCGATCACTAAGAGTGGAACGTATTATCTAGTTATTCTAATCAGTATTTTAATATCCTAAGTTAGCTATACAACCTAATCTAACGCAAGGGGGTTCAGCCTGAGAGACTGGCACGGTTTGGTTATGATTAAATATAAACTAAACTAATGAGCACGAATCAGCGATTAGCACACACGTACACAGATAGATACTTGAGACAATAAAAAGACCAGTCCTGATAATTAAGTAGCTTGTCACTTGTTTTATTGCTAGTTTTATATGAAGTGTATATAATTAACCCTTTCTCGTTGGCTCTAATCTTATCGGCGAGTAAACCCTTAATGATCACTTATGTCTATCCCACTATCCTAGAAACGATAGAATAAAGCGAGAAAGGGGCATGGCGACCCAAGCAATGCTCAGCTAGACACAGAGGTTATCAATGCACTAATAAAAGTCACCAAAGACATCAACATATAAATTTTAATTAATGGGAAAGCAATTTTAAGGGGTGCGCATGATTGTAACACCCCAACCCGGCAAGGGTAGAAGCGTCACATTATGGTGACAAATCAAAGCATACATACATATTCACAGCGGAAGCCAATAAACATAATCATGAAATAAACCAAGTCAACATGACTGGAATTCAATACATAAGTCTCAAATGAAAGGAAGAAATAATCCCAAGGAAATACATAACGAAATAGATCCAATATTCAAAGTCTGAAATAAAAAAAATGGTAAAACTAGGGTAGGACATCATCTAAGGCAAAAGCTCCTCTAACTCTCATCCCAAGCATAAATCCATCTCCCAGCTAGATACCTGCCGCACACGGAAAAGAAAACGTGCGGCTGAGCTTACAAAGCCCAGTGAACAGATACATAATACAACAAAGATAATGAAACAGAAACATAATGAAGCACTGGGAAATATCATAAGGTATAAACAAAGAGAAAATAGAAAGGAAGGATAGGATAGTCATCCACCACGAGCCCATACTCAAAGTCATATCTCAACATCATAATACTCAAAGTCAAGATCTCACAATCAGAGGGGATACCTCTCAGGCAACCAGATAATATGAGGGGTGTCCTCATGTATCAAAAGGGGGTGGAGTGATCAGCTCCCATAAATGTGAAAGGCGTGTATAGCACACATGCACCAGTCACCTCAAAGTCATACTCAAAATCATAATTAAATCCACTAAACATACATGCCTAGGATTGCAATCCATACGCCCCCACTCAAAGTCATCTCAAAATCATAATCTCAGAATCATAATGGCCATATCATAATATAAAAGGGGACGGCGTGAGAAATCACTCCCCCACACAGGAGTCATGCCAGTGGTGCATCACAGACATGGCCAGGTTACCTTCCTGGCTAGGAAACAAAAAGGTGGCTCGGGTATCAAACTAAGAGTCAGGTCTCAAAATCATGCAAACGGGTTCATCTCAAAGTCATATCAAAGCATATCTCAAGGTCAGGTCAAAAGTGAATCTCAAAGTCATATGAAAAGGTTCACATCAAAAGGTTCATAGCAAAAGGGTCAAAGCAAAGGTTCATAACTCAACATCGAAGCATAGGTGATAAGACACCCTTTCTTAAAAGGGTAGAGTATCCGTACCTTATGTCGAAAGCAAAGTAGGAAACAAACACAGAAATGGGGAAAGCTCAAAGTCTCTCCTTCTTCACACCTAGAGGAGTAGAAGGGAATTACAAACATTCTTAATTAATCATCTTTCCATTTAAGTAACTTTCCCCTTTTAGTAAGTTTCCACTTTTAGAAAGTTTCCATAATTAGAAGGTTTCCATTTTTAGAAATATTTAGTATATGGCTTAATTTGATTAACACTTGCTGGAAATAAGGTATCTTTATCATATTTACACTTTTGGTCCTTAAGGCTTTCACAATTTACATTTTATACCCCCGAACTTCCAAAATTACATTTTAAACCTTCAAACAATCATAATTACACCTTAAACCCTTGGTTTATCAAATTTACATCATGAGTACTTATTTTAGTGAGTTATACAATCAGACCTCCAATTATTCCATATTTACACATTAGGTCCCTCCAGTTATCAAAATTACATATTCAGTCCTTAAACTTACAATTTCAACTTTTAATTACCAATAGTTACATGTCAAGCCATTAAATTATCAAAATGACACATAATCTCCTGAATATATTCATCTATTTCAAACAGCCCCAAGTTTCTAGAAATTACAAGTTTGGTCCCTCTATTTTAATAAGGTTACATATTAAGTCCTTAAAATTTACATTTAAATCATTAATTAATAATAATTACATAATAGCCCAACAAATATCCAAATTTTCACCTTAGTCCCTGAATATCATTAATAACACAATTCGACCACAACTTTTCAGAAATTACAAGTTTAGTCCTTGTATTTAATTTATTTCCATTTCGAATTAACATTTACAATTTAATTCATTATATCACGAATTTTACACATAGACCCTTTATTTTATAATTTTTTACAGATTATACATGATTTATATAACATGACAAAAATAGCCCATGAGTTTTAATATTTACAAAACACACCCTTTCATATTTATTTAGGAATCGGTAATAACAATTTTTAACCAATTAAAACCCTAGCCGACCCCCAATCATTATGCAATCATAACAACATCATTATTGTTCATTTAAGATCAGATCCTCTTAGTTTTAAACCCTAGTTTCCACGCTAAGGTATTTTTGCCCTTATTTTATCTTTTAGCCGATTACACATAATTCACCAAAAATGGTTTTAAGCTTCAATAATTCAAATAAGCATTTTTCTAGTGTTGTTTGATGATCAAAGAGCCCACGAAAATTATCCATTTGCCCAGGAAAAATCGCATGCATGCTTTCTTAATTTAATTCGATTTAGGGTTTAATAACACAATAATTATCATACGAATTTTATACAATGCATGGACCATTTTTATTATTTTTCTCATGATGTATACGATCAATAGAGGCTGGGAAAAATACCAGGGAATTTTTAGAACGAGTGGAAGAGTGTTGCACGAATTATTGATTCTCGGCTAGAACTTTCGAACCACAAGAAATTACCACGGCTTCAAACGGGACCAAATGACCTTGTACATATTTTTCACAGATCATACACAATGTAAGAACTCCAGGAAAATTAAGAAAAGAATTTTTACACGATCGAGTGAATTATTTGGGATTTAATACCTTTCGAGTGAAATATGAAGAAGAAAATCGATAGCTCTTGATCTAGGCTTCTAAAAATCGACTTGCTATTTTTCTAAACTCCTTAGTGATGCAATGAACTCCAGAAAATTGTTCTTGGCTTATGGGAGTGATCGAATGAATTATTGGAGAGGGTTTTGTGATTGTCGGCTAGAATGAAATTAGGTTAAATCAAAGAAAATATTAGGGGTAACTATAAAGGGTAAATGCCGAGCCTTAAGGTGATAATGGGCTGTAATTTCGGTTCAATTAGCTGGAAATTTTGGTTACCAAGTTTAGGATTTAAATTGTATTTATCTTGTACAATTAAATGTATTTTAATTACTTTAATTATGCAATACTTAACATAATTCGGCCATACCATATTTTGAGTGAAATAATGCACTTTTGGACTTGTAAAAATATTAATAGCATGCTTCATAATTATTTCACTTGATTTGTAGTTCATTTCCAAAGGTTCGGGATGAATTCGGGACTTTATAATGCTTTTATTCATTTATAAATGTTACGGGGGTAATTTGGTAATTTTGCCACTTGTGTAAATGTTGAATGAGATTGTCAAAATTATTTGGGATCATAACATGTGCATTGTCAGAAGTTTGAAATTTATTTGATACATTATAAGCCTTTAATTAAATTTCTAAACTAGCAGGGGCATTTTGGTAATTTTACATGCTTTATAAATTTTAGGTGTTACAACTTCTTCCCCTCTAAAAGAAAAATTTCGTCCCCGAAATTTGCAAAGAATCAGAATGAAACGATTCGGGAACAATATAGAGACATACCAGAATCAGAAAACAAAATGAGGATAACTAGCTCGAATAGACTCCTCGGTCTCCCAGGTAGCTTCCCGCTCTGGGTGATTCCGCCAAAGAATCTTAACAAAAGGAATAACTTTACGTCTCATAACTCGCTCTTGGCGATCAAGGACAGCTTCCGGCTCCTCCGGAAGAGACATATCGGGCTGAATCTGATCAAGAGGGTAAGACACCACATGCAGAGGATGATAATTGTATCCCCTCAGAAGAGATACATGAAAGACGTCGTGAACATGTGATAACTGCGGAGGAAGAGCCAAACGATACGAAACTTCTCCGATACGATCCAAAATCTCAAACGGTCCGATGAATCGAGGACTGAGCTTGCCCTTAATTCCAAAACGTTTAACTCCTCGAAACGGCGAAACCTTAAGAAATACCCGATCACCAACGCGGAACTCCAAGTCACGCCTATGCTTGTCAGCGTAACTCTTTTGACGAGCCCTAGCTTCCTTTAACTTCTCCCTAGCAACATCCACTTTCTCAGTAGCAATCTGAACTAACTCCGGTCCCTCAATAACGCGTTCACCTACCTCGTTCCAACAAACCGGAGCCCTACATTTCCGACCATATAACATCTCAAATGGAGCCATACGAATACTCGCGTGCCAACTGTTATTATATGCGAACTCTACCAAACACAAATAATCGTCCCAGCTGCCAGTCCACTCTAAGGCACATGCCCTCAACATGTCCTCTAAAGTCTGAATGGTCCTCTCCGACTGACCATCCGTCTGAGGGTGAAAAGCGGTACTGAACTTAAGGCGTGTATCCCATGCCTTATGCAATCCCTTCCAGAAGCGTGACGTAAACCGAGGATCCCTATCTGATATAATAGCCGTAGGCATGCCATGAAGCCTAACGATTTCCTGCTGAAATATGTCCGCCAATTTACTAACACTGTAATCCACACGAATAGGGAGGAAGTGAGCAGACTTGGTTAGTCGATCAACGACCACCCAAATTGCATCATGCTTCCTACGAGTAAGAGGTAAACCAGTCACAAAATCCATGGAAATTTCCTCCCATTTCCACTTCGGAATCTCCAATGGCTGAAGCAACCCACTAGCTCTCTGGTGTTCAATCTTGACCTGCTGGCAAGTCAAACACTTAGACACAAACGAAGCCACATCCTGTTTCATGCCATTCCACCAGAAATGTTGCTTAAGGTCCCGGTACATCTTGGTAGAACCAGGATGTATAGTGAAAGGGGAACTATGAGCCTCCGATAGAACAGCCTCCTTAAGCTCAGGATCGTTGGGAACACAGAGACGATCCTCAAACCACACTACACCGGAATCATCAACTCTAAATTCTGATTGCTTGCCGTCCTCAACATTTTGAACTATAGCCCACAACTCACCATCCTCTTTCTGAGCTTCCTTAATTCGTAGGATAAGATTGGACTCCACCGTAAGGCTAGCCCAATAACCGCCATGACCACGAACACAAAACTCCACATCCAGAAGCTCTAAATCATGCAAAACACGAGGCTCAAACTCTAAACTCGCAATCATACCGGATTTCCTACTCAGAGCATCAGCGACCACATTCGCCTTACCGGGATGGTACTGAATATTAGCATCATAATCTTTCAGAAGCTCTAACCAACGCCTCTGCCTCATGTTCAACTCTTTCTGGGTGAAGATGTATTTAAGACTCTTATGATCAGTGAAAATGTCACAAGTCTCCCCATACAAATAATGGCGCCAAATCTTTAGCGCGAACACCACAGCTGCTAACTCAAGATCATGCGTCGGATAGTTCACCTCATAAGGCTTCAGCTGCCTCGAAGCATAAGCGATAACCTTACCATGCTGCATCAAAACACATCCTAAACCCTTCTTCGATGCATCGCTATAAATCTGAAAACCGCCGGAACCCGATGGAAGAGTTAAGATAGGTGCCGACACTAAACGCTTCTTCAACTCCTCAAAACTACTCTCTCGCTCATCAGTCCAAATAAACTTCTCTCCTTTCCTCATCAACTGTGTTAAAGGCAATGCAAGACGCGAAAAGCCTTCAACAAATCTCCTATAATACCCAGCAAGACCCAGGAAACTCCTCACTTCCGTCACATTCGTAGGTCTTGGCCATTTTGTGATAGCCTCAACCTTTGCCGGATCCATCGTGATGCCGTCTGCAGAAACTATGTGACCCAAGAAAGCCACTCGATCCAACCAAAACTCGCACTTCGAAAACTTTGCATACAATTTCTGCTGTCGAAGAATCTCCAGAACTATACTAAGATGTTGCTCGTGCTCCGCCTCGGTTTTAGAGTACACAAGGATATCATCTATGAAGACAATGACGAATTTATCGAGAAATTCATGGAATACCCGGTTCATTAGATCCATAAACACAGCAAGAGCATTGGTCAGACCAAAAGGCATAACCAAGAATTCATAGTGACCGTACCGAGTGCGAAAGGCCGTTTTGGGAACATCCTGCTCCCTCACCCTAAGCTGGTGATATCCAGACCTCAGATCGATTTTAGAGAAATGCCTCGCTCCTTGCAACTGGTCGAATAAATCATCTATGCGAGGAAGAGGATAGCGGTTACGAATTGTAATACGGTTTAGCTCCCGATAATCGATGCAAAGACGCATGCTCCCGTCTTTCTTCTTCACAAACAACACGGGAGCACCCCAAGGAGATACGCTCGGACGAATAAAACCGTTTTCCAACAGTTCTTGCAATTGCTCCTTTAATTCCTTTAGCTCAATCGGTGCCATGCGGTAAGGAGCTTTAGATATGGGTTCAGCACCCGGAACCAGATCAATGCTAAATTCGACTTCCCTGACAGGAGGAATGCCAGGAAGTTCATCCGGAAATACATCGGCGAAATCGCGCACAATACGAATACTATCAATGCTAGGAACATCAACAGAGGTGTCTTTAATAGAGGCAAGAAAACCAAGACAGCCATGCGAAATCAAAGTCCGGGCTTTCATAGCCGAAATAATCTTTACAGATTTCAGAGGTTGGGAACCAGAATAAACATAATCAGGATGATGAAGATCACCAAAGATCACCTTACGAGCATAACAATCAATGGTTGCCTTATGAGCAGCTAACCAGTCCATGCCCAGAATAATATCAAAATCAACCATATCAATGGGAAGAAGGTTCGCAGAACGAACACGATCATCGAAACGGAGAGGGCACTTAACATACTCAACATCAATAATCACATGAGTTTTCATCGGGGTAGCAATAGATATACGATTCATTAATTTTGTGGGTTTAATGTTTATTTTATTTGCAAGTGAAGTGGATATGATAGAATGTGTCGCACCGGTGTCAAATAAAACAAAAACAGTACGATCTCCAATATGTAGAAAACCCGTAATAGTACCTGAGGTGCTAGCAGCCTGATCACGAGTCAAAGAATAAACCCGTCCCGAAGTAGGAGCTGTCCTAGAATCAACTTTAGGTTCACCCGCATTCTTCCTAGGGCAGTCCTTGACTTTGTGCTGATTAGATCCACACCAGAAACAAGCACCAGAAGCTTTGTAACATGGACCTGGATGAGACTTCCCACATGAAGCACATGTAGGAGGAGGAGGAAGAACCTCGTCAGCCTTCTTCTGACCTGACGATCCCGACTGCTGATACTGCTGAGAATCCCTGCGCCTGTTATTACTACCCTGACCCTGACGGTCACCACCATACCGACCATAATCCTGACGACCCTGGTTCCTAGAATCCTGTCGCCTATAATCCCCACCTCGGTCCTGGCGACCCTGCTGATCACGTCCATGGTCCTGACGACCCCGAAAATCCTGTCTCTGGTCCTGACGACCATGACCCCGAGAAATCCTGCCTTTGGTCCTGCCGACCTCGAGAATCTACCCGGTTACCATCCCTATCACGCTTATTAGACACCCTGTCCGCATGCAACAACTCGATGTTACGCGCGGCATCCTGAACACTAGCCACATCATCAAATGGAGTGTTAACGATCCGGTCTAACACCCATTTCTTAAGAGCCCACTTGAAGTGACGAGCCTGACGAACCGAATCCCCAGTAACCTCTGGCCCCACGAAACTAGCCAGACGTAAGAAACGCTGCATGAAATCTCCAGAAGACTCATGGTCACCCTGACGAATAGACCCGTATTCCCTCTCATACCTCAGCTGCTCTGCCATAGGAATGTACTGCTTATAAAACGCCTCAATAAAATCTGCCCACGAACAAGTCTCAGCAAAATCATCCCCTTTTGCCTGAACAAGAGCAGTCCACCAATTCTGAGCATCACCCTCTAGTTTGAACGTGGCCAAACGAGTTTTAAACTCGTCATCACATCCCAGAACACGGAACAACTTCTCGACGTGCGTAATCCAATCCTCCGCCTCATGGGGAGTAACAGCGGACCTGAAGGTGAGAGGCTTTAGCTTATTAAACCTCTCGATCCACACGTGGATACCAGCTGGAGGAGCAGCGGGTGGAGCAGTGGGTTGAGCACCACCACCACCACCTCCAGAAGGACCAGCCCCATTCCTGATATTATTGGTGACCTCAGTCACCACTCGCGGAAGAGCAGCAGCCACAGCAGCGGCTATCATCTCTTCAAAATTGGGGCCATCCTCCCCATTAGTGTACTGAGTAAAGCGAGTGTTCACCATCTGAAGGATCATGAAAAGAGTTAGCAAAACATAAGGGAAAATAGGCACGAATGGAAGACGAAACAGAAACCTATGCCTACCCAAAGCCTCACCAGTCAAAACTTAAAACCTAAGGGTCAAATCCTATGGTCCACATGTTTCACAGGCCAAAGCTTATGTACGACAGGTCGCAGCCTGGGCTCTGATACCATAATTGTAACACCCCAACCCGGCAAGGGTAGAAGCGTCACATTATGGTGACAAATCAAAGCATACATACATATTCACAGCGGAAGCCAATAAACATAATCATGAAATAAACCAAGTCAACATGACTGGAATTCAATACATAAGTCTCAAATGAAAGGAAGAAATAATCCCAAGGAAATACATAACGAAATAGATCCAATATTCAAAGTCTGAAATAAAAAAAATGGTAAAACTAGGGTAGGACATCATCTAAGGCAAAAGCTCCTCTAACTCTCATCCCAAGCATAAATCCATCTCCCAGCTAGATACCTGCCGCACACGGAAAAGAAAACGTGCGGCTGAGCTTACAAAGCCCAGTGAACAGATACATAATACAACAAAGATAATGAAACAGAAACATAATGAAGCACTGGGAAATATCATAAGGTATAAACAAAGAGAAAATAGAAAGGAAGGATAGGATAGTCATCCACCACGAGCCCATACTCAAAGTCATATCTCAACATCATAATACTCAAAGTCAAGATCTCACAATCAGAGGGGATACCTCTCAGGCAACCAGATAATATGAGGGGTGTCCTCATGTATCAAAAGGGGGTGGAGTGATCAGCTCCCATAAATGTGAAAGGCGTGTATAGCACACATGCACCAGTCACCTCAAAGTCATACTCAAAATCATAATTAAATCCACTAAACATACATGCCTAGGATTGCAATCCATACGCCCCCACTCAAAGTCATCTCAAAATCATAATCTCAGAATCATAATGGCCATATCATAATATAAAAGGGGACGGCGTGAGAAATCACTCCCCCACACAGGAGTCATGCCAGTGGTGCATCACAGACATGGCCAGGTTACCTTCCTGGCTAGGAAACAAAAAGGTGGCTCGGGTATCAAACTAAGAGTCAGGTCTCAAAATCATGCAAACGGGTTCATCTCAAAGTCATATCAAAGCATATCTCAAGGTCAGGTCAAAAGTGAATCTCAAAGTCATATGAAAAGGTTCATATCAAAAGGTTCATAGCAAAAGGGTCAAAGCAAAGGTTCATAACTCAACATCGAAGCATAGGTGATAAGACACCCTTTCTTAAAAAGGGTAGAGTATCCGTACCTTATGTCGAAAGCAAAGTAGGAAACAAACACAGAAATGGGGAAAGCTCAAAGTCTCTCCTTCTTCACACCTAGAGGAGTAGAAGGGGATTACAAACATTCTTAATTAATCATCTTTCCATTTAAGTAACTTTCCCCTTTTTGTAAGTTTCCACTTTTAGAAAGTTTCCATAATTAGAAGGTTTCCATTTTTAGAAATATTTAGTATATGGCTTAATTTGATTAACACTTGCTGGAAATAAGGTATCTTTATCATATTTACACTTTTGGTCCTTAAGGCTTTCACAATTTACATTTTATACCCCCGAACTTCCAAAATTACATTTTAAACCTTCAAACAATCATAATTACACCTTAAACCCTTGGTTTATCAAATTTACATCATGAGTACTTATTTTAGTGAGTTATACAATCAGACCTCCAATTATTCCATATTTACACATTAGGTCCCTCCAGTTATCAAAATTACATATTCAGTCCTTAAACTTACAATTTCAACTTTTAATTACCAATAGTTACATGTCAAGCCATTAAATTATCAAAATGACACATAATCTCCTGAATATATTTATTTATTCAAAACAGCCCCAAGTTTCTAGAAATTACAAGTTTGGTCCCTCTATTTTAATAAGGTTACATATTAAGTCCTTAAAATTTACATTTAAATCATTAATTAATAATAATTACATAATAGCCCAACAAATATCCAAATTTTCACCTTAGTCCCTGAATATCATTAATAACACAATTCGACCTCAACTTTTCAGAAATTACAGGTTTAGTCCTTGTGTTTAATTTATTTCCAATTCGACATAACATTTACAATTTAATTCATTATATCACGAATTTTACACATAGACCCTTTATTTTATAATTTTTACAGATTATACATGATTTATATAACATGACAAAAATAGCCCATGAGTTTTAATATTTACAAAACACACCCTTTCATATTTATTTAGGAATCGGTAATAACAATTTTTAACCAATTAAAACCCTAGCCGACCCCCAATCATTATGCAATCATAACAACATCATTATTGTTCATTTAAGATCAGATCCTCTTAGTTTTAAACCCTAGTTTCCACGCTAAGGTATTTTTGCCCTTATTTTATCTTTTAGCCGATTACACATAATTCACCAAAAATGGTTTTAAGCTTCAATAATTCAAATAAGCATTTTTCTAGTGTTGTTTGATGATCAAAGAGCCCACGAAAATTATCCATTTGCCCAGGAAAAATCGCATGCATGCTTTCTTAATTTAATTCGATTTAGGGTTTAATAACACAATAATTATCATACGAATTTTATACAATGCATGGACCATTTTTATTATTTTTCTCATGATATATACGATCAATAGAGGCTGGGAAAAATACCAGAGAATTTTTAGAACGAGTGGAAGAGTGTTGCACGATTTATGGCTTCTCGGCTAGAACTTTCGAACCACAAGAATTTACCACAGCTTCAAACGGGACCAAATGACCTTGTACATATTTTTCCCAGATCACACATAATGTAAGAACTCCAGGAAAATTAAGAAAAGAATTTTTACACGATCGAGTGAATTATTTGGGATTTAATACCTTTCGAGTGAAATATGAAGAAGAAAATCGATAGCTCTTGATCTAGGCTTCTAAAAATCGACTTGCTATTTTTCTAAACTCCTTAGTGATGCAATGAACTCCAGAAAATTGTTCTTGGCTTATGGGAGTGATCGAATGAATTATTGGAGAGGGTTTTTGGATTGTCGGCTAGGATGAAATTAGGTTAAATCAAAGAAAATATTAGGGGTAACTATAAAGGGTAAATGCCGAGTCTTAAGGTGATAATGGGCAGAAATTTCGGTTCAATTAGCTGGAAATTTTGGTTACCAATGTTTAGGATTTAAATTGTATTTATCTTGTACAATTAAATGTATTTAAAATTTCTTTAATTATGCAATATTTAACATAATTCGCCATACTATATTTTGAGTGAAATAATGCACTTTTGGACTTGTAAAAATATTAATAGCATGCTTCATAATTATTTCACTTGATTTGTAGTTCATTTCCAAAGGTTCGGGATGAATTCGGGACTTTATAATGCTTTTATTCATTTATAAATGTTACGGGGGTAATTTGGTAATTTTGCCACTTGTTAAATGTTGAATGAGATTGTCAAAATTATTTGGATCATAACATGTGCATTGTCAGAAGTTTGAAATTTATTTGATACATTATAAGCCTTTAATTAATTTCTAAACTAGCAGGGGCATTTTGGTAATTTTACATGCTTTTAAATTTTAGGTTTACAAATGATTTTCTCCGTAGTCCACAGAAATCAGCTCCATAATCTTGATGATTAAAGTGTACTAATACAATAAAACAAAACATCTTAATGAATGAATACATGCAGGACCTTCTAACAGCTCTGTATCCTTTGTTCAGGTGTTCTTGTGCTGCTACTACGTCTGAATTCGTCTGGTTTGGTACTCGACGAATGGTATCTGCACACAAAATTCGTCTGACTTTTTGGTACTTATGTTTCTGTCTGAGGGTTAGATGCGGCGCATATGGATAAGTAGTATGCGCGCATGGAACTTAACTTCGCGTAGGTCCAAGATTAATATATTCAGGATATTCGTACACCACCTTAAGATCCGGCGTAACTCATTTCTCTATGCGGCGCATGTCCTTTGTGTTTTAGGATTGTATCTTGTAAATCTTATAGTTTACGCCGTATGTAAACATATTTCGGTCTGTATATGGAGTCAGAAGTGATCTTGATTATGTATCATTTTCAGTAGACTCTTAACATCTTGCTTGTTTTGCTCCATAATAAGTCCAAAACGCCAAGTTTCACATAATACTTGTTTTTACTAGAATTACAAAAGTAAACATTAACGTATCAATTCTCATATATAATATAATAAAACAAGTCAAATAAATAGGATAAATGATGATAATAAAATGTACTTATTTGAGTTCATCAAATATCCCCCCACTTGAACTTTACTTGTCCCCAAGTAAACCTTAGAATAAATCTTATGAAAATGTATCCTAAAAGATATTAGGATTTATTTTTATATTTAAGCATGTATTCGTTTTGTCATAATTGCACAACCAAACACTTAACGAATTAGAAATAAAATAAAATATTTCAATAAAAGCAAATCTAATCGTTTAACTGTCTAGTCGTGATGAATATTCTATCATAAGCTTGGCAAGTATACGCATCTCCCCCACTAAAGCCAAGGAATGACAAGTCTAAAGCGGTAAAAGGGGTTTGTTGTTTAAGGGTTAATCATTCTTCCTAATCTCTATCGATCTCACATTCCAGAAAAGGCGACAAAATCACAAATACATGATCGAATCCACGACCACGATACTTGCAATTGCTCAAATCCTTAACTCGAATGGGCTAAAGATAGGACCAAGTAATCTTTACCAATAATATTATATCAAAAAGGGCGACAAAATCTTAAATACATAGCCGAATCCACGACTACGATACTTAAGATTGCTCAAATCCCTAATCTCAATAAATCAAAGGTTTGGATAAAGAATGATGTAGGGTATGGATAATATTTGGGATACAAATTGGTGTAAAATGAAAAATAAACAAAACAGATAAATTAAAATCCTAAGTGTGGTAAATTACTTTCCCAACCATCCCATGAATAAGACTCATATCATTGAATAACTCACGCTTTAACACTTGAAACACACGCTTTAGGTAGACACGAATTATGCTCAACAATATCTTAATCAAAGAATAATCCTAGTTGGCGTTCCCATATCGGCCAGCTCCTATTCAATCCATAAATATAATATACAACAAATAGTGGTGATATCTCCCACTTAATACAAAACTTTACATAAGTTGGTTAAAACAAACTTCCAACTTTTCCTTTTTCTTTTTCTTTTCTATTTTTTTCGATTTGTTTTTTTTTTTTTTTTTTTTTTTTTTTTTTTTTTTTTTTTTTCAACATATATGTGTAAAATTTCACAACTTTTCTATCACTATTTTTCCGGATAATTTTTCCATACTCTTCATACTTTCAGAAATAACTGTAATAGTGAAAGTAGTAAACACACGAAAAATAAACTCAAAGTTATACAATATTTATTTTCATACCAATTGCATTGTGCAGTTTCCAAAACTAACCAAAGATAATGAATTACGCACGCGAACACAGGTAACGTAAGGAAACACACTTTGCCTAAAGCAATTAACCACGGATTTTAATCTACAGGTTAGGCTAAGGTGTAAGGGTGTATCGAAACATTATAACAAAGGTGTAAGAAATGAAAGGAATGGCTCTGAGTGTTTTTCTAGGGGTATCTTACTCTAAAAGTGAGAGTAACAAAAGGGTTTATACGGGGGTTAACTAACCAGTGTAGTTAGTTAATATCACATAACATATAAAGGCTATTTGGGTGTAATCCTAGAAATTTACCAATTTAGACAAGTCATTCCAATTATATAGATAATACTTATTATGGTGGTCTCGAATAGTATATAAGCCAAGTTCTAAAGTTTACAAGTCACCGGCACACTCATAGATTTGTGAATTTTGAAAAGTTCACAATTTTTGGAAATAATGTTATGTGTGCAGCTATGTAATTTAGACTTTAAACAAAAACATGCTAGAAAAATGTTAAAATTTAAGCATATTAAGTATATTTTAAGCATATTTTGAAAAAGTTTAGGACAAGTAAGTGTTCTAATTCTCCATCCCCCCACTTAAGTTAAACAACGTCCTCGTTGTTTGTGTCAAAGGTTAAAAACTGGAAAATAAAAGAATTAGAACAGAAAAACTCCCCTGAGATTTGCTCGGCATGATCCTCCATTATTCGTATAAGAGAAAAAATCAACTTTCTTGTGGATGAGAACGTTTAAGCTTCATAGATGATGTATCCACAAGAATGCAGGAATCTATAATACCATTTAGACTTTAACACACCTGAGTTAAGAAGGTTCAAACTTGCATAATACATTAGTAGTTAGTAAAAATAAAACAGAAAATCATCAGGTCAGTCGATACGCCGTATCTTATAGAAAAAGATACGCCGTATCGAGCCTGGAATAAGTACGAATCAGAATAAAAGATGCGTCGCATCCTTAACCAGGGATGCGCCGCATTAAATAAACTGACAGAAAGTTTTAAAGTCAAAAATAAAAATGCAGAAAATTAAATAAGATATGACCAGTGCAGGCGATGCGTCGCATCTTAGGATTGAGATGCGCCGTATCTTCTGCAGGTCTAACAGACTCGACACATAACAGTAAAAAAATTTCTTCTGGGTTGTCTCCCGGTCAGCACTTGTCTTTATTCTAGAGTCTTCAAGTTAGACTCACGTTTAGCTCCTTAATACCGATCACTGAAAGAGTCGGAAGCATCGCGCTTCCTCATCGCCAGTCCAGTAATATTGAACACTCCTTGCTCGTCCTTAATTTCCACGCCATTCTTCTTTAATATCTGTATAAACAAAGTTCTGTCCCTTTCGGGTAGAGATGACAAAATGATAGACGGGAAATTCTTATTATTATATAGCCATAAATATGCAAGGTGGGGTGGTAGTTCAATAAACACATCATTATTCAAATTTGTATTCTCAACTATTCTCCTACGTTTGTTAATTACTTCGCAATCATACCACTCATCATCAGAATCATTAACAATATCGCGCCTAAGTTTGGTAGGTACATTAAGGTCAATAAATTCCTCGAGGTTCTCATGATTAGGATTAGTTGAGTTGTTTTGAATTAATGTTTCTCCCATAAGCCTAGCTTCTAGATCGAGATCCATACGTTCTCTTAATCCTAGCACATAGACGCCTCTAATTATGCTTTTAGCAGGATTTTGGCACTTATAGACTAGTTTATTATTCCCTACCTTTAATGAGATTTTTCTTTTAAACACATTAATCTTAGCATGGGCGGTAGACAAGAAAGGTCTTCCAAGGATTAAAGGAATCTTAACATCCTCGGGCATATCTAATATAACAAAGTCTACGGGGAAAACAAACTTCTCAATCTTAACTAGCACATTTTCAGCAATCCCTCCAGGTCGTTTTACCGTTTTATCAGCCAATTCAATAAGCAGCTTAGTTGGTGCTAATTTTCCTAGTCCTAGGGTAGTTAATGTCTTAAGGGGCATAACACTAACGCTAGCTCCTAAGTCAGCTAATACATTATTGAAAGATAAGTCATTAATTGAACAAGGTAAAGTAAAACTTCCTGGGTCTTTTCTTTATGAGGCAAGGCACGTAAATCGGTTGCAGAGCTCTCTTCTTTCATTGTAGCCTTGATCTCCTCTTCAATCTTTGCCTTCTCTTTGAGTAACCTCCTTAAACTGATTGAAGAATTAAAGAAAAATTCGGGCTTTGCAGCATCATTACCATTCATCAATCTTCTAGGAAAAGGTATGTTAGGCGTGACTTCTTCAGTAGTGCATATGGCCTTGACATGATCTCTTGGGTTAGTTTCAGTTGAGCTTGGTAAACTTCCGTATTCCCTTTCTTGAAGAACCTTGCTCATTTGTCCGATTTGTTGTTCCAATGCTTTGATCGAAGCTCCTTGATTTCTTGTTATAGTATCCGTTGAGGCTCGGATTTCTTTGATCATAGCGGTGTTCTCTTCATGTCTTTTAGCAGCATCGGCCATAATTTGCTTTAGAGTGTCATCTAAAGTTTGCCTCCTCTCTTGAAAAGTGGGATTATAGTTGTTCTTTTGATAGTATCCCGGAGTAGCTTCCCTAAATCTTCCTGAAGGTCGGAATGGTTGTCCAAATTGTGTGTAGTATGCCTCTTCAAAAGTCTCACTTTCATTCTTATTAGGGCAATCTTTAGTGTAGTGAGGTCCTTCGCATTTTTCACATCCAACTTGGGCAGCATAAACTTTCTCATCACGCTTCTTCATCTCTCTACTAATTTTATCCAATTGAGCTTGAATTGCAGCAAACCCGTCAAAATTAGTGCTGCTCTTAGATCTAGTAGAGGTTCCGTCGTGCCATTTTTTAGAGTGATCAGCAGCTTCTTGGATAGCTTTTCTAGCATTGGCTGCACTCATTTGAGGCACAGCTCCCTTAGCATCCAAGATTTTTCTAGTAGGCACGTCCAATCCTTGATAGAACAATATTATCTCCTGCATTGGGGTTAGATAATGTTGAGGACACTTTACCAATAAGTCTTTAAATCGTTCCCAAACTTGATAAAGAGTTTCATCAGGCTCTTGCTTGAAACTGTTGATAGCCTCCATCTTTTTAGCAGTTTTAGCAGGTGGACAATATCTTTTCAGGAATTTGCTCTTCAAATCTTCCCATGTTGTGATTGAACTAGCAGGTTCATTCCTTAGCCACTTATTAGCAACTCCTTTAAGCGAAATTGGAAAGATTCTAAGCATAAGTTGATCGTCAGAGACTCCTTCTGTAGTAAACAAATCTGCAATCTCGAGGACCTTTTCAACATGTTTATTAGCATCTTCATGTTTTGTTCCACTGAAAGCATTTTCTCTTAGCTCCTTGAGAAACTGACCCTTCAACTCAAACTTTGACTTTTCATCAAACTTCGGTCTAGCAACTCCTGAACTGTAATCAGCACAGGTTTTGTTCATGTATTCCTCCATAGTAGTGTTTTCCGTCATTGTTTCTGTTTCTTCTTCCTCTTTCTCTTCAGAAAAGTAATCAAGCTCGAACGAACTTGAAATTTCAAATCTTTTTGTGTTGAAAAGCCTTTTAAGCGAATGTAGGGCTCGTTCAGGATCTTCGAAAGGTTTAATCAAGTTCTTAGTTGAACTCCTGGTCATGCACTTCCTGAAACCATCACAAAAACATCAGTAGGGTATGTTCAAGAAAGTAAGATATCAGAAAATTAACAACGAAAACGGAATACGAAAAATAAAAGTTGCTGATATCTGCAAGCGATGCGCCGTATCCAAAAAGTTGGATACGCCGTATCTTATAATCGTTAAAATTTAATCAGACTTTTATTCAGAAAGCAGATACGCCGCTTATGAATTAGAATGCGCCGTATCAGTTTTAAATTATCAAAAATCGATTATACTTATTAAAATTAAATGCGTCGTATTAACAAAAGCTAATGCGCCGTATTTTCGTTACGTTTCAAAATACAAGATTTTTTATTTAGAAGATGCGCCGTATCGATAAAGATCGATGCGTCGTATCTGTTTAATAATTCGAAAACTGTTTTTAATTTAAATAGAAAATACGCCGTATCTGTTAAAACAGATGCGTCGTATGGCGTTAGGGTTTAGAAAAATTCCTTATTAAAAACAGAATACGCCGTATCTTGGGGAAAGATGCGTCGTACTCGAATTTATTAAACGCGTTGTATTTTATAAAAATTAAACGCAATACGCCGTATCTGTGAAAATAGATGCGCCGTATCGTTTGTATTAGCACAATACAACGATAGCAGAATGCAGAAAAATACAGAAAAAGAAAAACAAAAATAAAAACAATCAAAAAGAAACAAAAATTACAGAAACAAAAACACACAAAAACAGAAAATATGCAAATAATACAATGAATGCAATTTATCTAATATACAACAGGGTTAGTGGTTAGAATCTAAAAATTAAAAAGAAAACCTAATTAAAATACTAATCAAATTAACAGATAATAACAATTCACTCCCCGGCAGCGGCGCCAAAAACTTGATGCGCGCGTGATGTGTCGTTGCGGTTTAGCAGTATTAATGCCTACTCAAGTTTTAAATTTATATTTAGCCGACTTATCAATAACACACACACACTTAACGAGCAGTGTACCCGGTCAGTATGAATATAATGGTAAGTAGAGTGTCGATCACTAAGAGTGGAACGTATTATCTAGTTATTCTAATCAGTATTTTAATATCCTAAGTTAGCTATACAACCTAATCTAACGCAAGGGGGTTCAGCCTGAGAGACTGGCACGGTTTGGTTATGATTAAATATAAACTAAACTAATGAGCACGAATCAGCGATTAGCACACACGTACACAGATAGATACTTGAGACAATAAGAAGACCTGTCCTGATAATTAAGTAGCTTGTCACTTGTTTTATTGCTAGTTTTATATGAAGTTTATATAATTAACCCTTTCTCGTTGGCTCTAATCTTATCGGCGAGTAAACCCTTAATGATCACTTATGTCTATCCCACTATCCTAGAAACGATAGAATAAATAGGCGAGGAAGGGGCATGGCGACCCAAGCAATGCTCAGCTAGACACAGAGGTTATCAATGCACTAATAAAAGTCACCAAAGACATCAACATATAAACTTTAATTAATGGGAAAGCAATTTTAAGGGGTGCGCATGATTTTCCGTAGTCACATGACATCAGCCCATCAATCCTGATGAATTAAAGTGTACTAATACAATAAAACAAAACTACTTAATGAATTGAATACATGCAGGACCTTCTTACAGCTCTTGTATCTTCGTTCAGGGTGTGTCTTGTGCTGCTAATACGTCTGAATTCGTCTCTGGTTTGGTACTCGTACGTATGGTATCCTGCACACAAAATTCGTCTGACTTTTTGGTATTTATAGTTTCTGTCTGAGGGTTAGATGCGGCGCATAGGATAAGTAGATGTAGCGCTTTGACTTAACTTCGCTTGGGGTCTAAGATTAATATATTCAAGAATATTCATACACCGCCTTAAGATGCGGCGTAACTCCATTTCTCTATGCGGCACATGTCCTTTGCTGTCTTGGATTGTAACTTGTGAAATCTTGATAGTGATACGCCGTATGTAAGAAGTATGTTGCGGCGTTTCTGGAGCAGAATGATCTTGATCTTGTACATTTCAGTAGACTCTTAACATCTTGCTTGTTTTGCTCCATAATAAGTCCAAAATCGCCAAGTTTCACATAATACTTGTTTTTACCTGAGAATTACAAAAGTAAACATTAACGTATCAATTCTTATATATAATATAATAAAACAAGTCAAATAAATAGGATAAATGATGATAATAAAATGTACTTATTTGAGTTCATTAGCGATCTTCCTGGAAATGTGATAAAGATGATACAAAGTCTCAGACGGGTTATGTCTTTGTCATTAATGGAGGAGTTGTGGATTGGAAGAGCAAGAAGCAGAGTACCATAGCGATGTCTGCAACAGAAAGTGAGTATATAGCTGCTTCAGAAGCTGCAATGGAAGCCGTCTTGATTATGAAGTTCATTTAAGGGCTTGGAGTTATGCGCTCAATCGAAAATCCTATAAAGATGTATTGTGACAATTCAGCCGCAATTACATTTTCCAATGAACCTGGAATCGTGAAAGGCACCAAACATTTCCTTATTAAATATCACTATGTTCGAGAACAAGTCGAGATAGGTGAAATCGAGTTACCCAAAGTTCACACAGATAATAACCTAGCTGATCCTTTAACGAAGGCTTTACCTGGTGGAAAGCTTTATCAACATGCTGAAGGCATAGGACTTTGTTTAGCTAGTAGTTTCATGTCCATCTGTGATTAGTGTTTAGATAATGGGATGTTATGAACAATTATTATTTTAATGAAATAAAATATGACTTATGTTTGATTATCATTTTCTTAATAATATATCATGTATTTGCATGTTTAATCCTTGAATAATTTGATTATTCTAAACTGTCCGTTGTCAATTAATGATATGGGAATATCATTAAATCAAGACAAATCTGAGTATTAGTAGAATATACTTGAAAGTAGATTGATGTGTTAACATGCCAATTTCACATGATATTCAATGAATTGAATATAGGACTTATCCCAACTTCATGAGTTTACTTTATGGATCTTGTCATCAAGTAAATCATGAATATAATTATCCTCAGACTTGAGATACCAGATAATTGTTATGGATGTAGTGCATTTCTGTAAAGCAATTTACCGCTATACGTTACTGGTAGCCATAAGGATTGTTTTCAGGAGTGTTGCAAAGTGCATGGGTTAGGCTCGTAGTCAAGAGAGAATTTGTTCCTTCAAATTTGTTTTGAAGTTTAATACTGTTGGTCCCCTCTTAGGGTTGACAAGATGTTTGCGTGGCCACGCCCAAAATCTATCTGGAATACGTTCAAATGATTTGTTAATCTTGCTCAATCATAAACAATGAGAAACAGAATGGTTAATTAAAGAATGACTAAGATCCATATCTTTATTAACGTGGTATTAGAAACAAAAGAATAAGTATGATGATGAATCATCGAATGGTTTTTCCAGGAGACCAACCCTCAAGCTGTACTTAGGGCATTGGCGTGTTGCTAGACGCTAACCAATGTCATTACACTATTAATAGATGTCCAAGTGGGAGCTATTAAGTTTTATGGACATATATTAATGTGTGTATGTCTAGAATCGAACTCGAGACCACGAGATTGCACACATTATGTCACACCCCCAAATACATGACTTGCAGCGGAAAGGAACACTTGGGGGCATGATTGCCATAGCATCACAGTTACAGTTATATTGAAGACCTAAAGTGTCGTTTTAAAAATACATCGTTTGATTAATTAAAACATTTAGAGTTACAAAAGTTAGGTCCCAAAAGAAGTTTCAAGTTTGTGGAAATAAGTCACTACAAACCAAACGATAATTTAAAGTGCATATAAATACAGTGAGACGGGTCGTCACCGCGACTCCAAAATAGGTCCATATGCAAGCCATGATGCGATTACCTTAATTACCTGAAAATACATTGCTAAAAATGGTCAACAATAATGTTGGTGAGATTCATAGGTTTATGTAAATGAATAGTTCCTACAATAATCACAAGTATGAAGTGAAATGACATAAATGCCACATAAAATAATACATTGGCTCTTAAGCTCGTGACCCCGAAGCTAGACTGAAATGAAATGCCCCAAACTGAGTGTTTTGCCAGACACTCTAATATGATTCAAATGAAATGCGTTCGTATCACCAGTTGGCGCTACCAACCCGAACGGAGGCGTCACCCTCAATAGATCTATTCACTCACTCTCGCTTACTCCGTAATTAACGGTTCATGATAATAAAAGGGGACTTTAATCTGGGCAATGATGTAACTTAAGCAATGTAAATGAATTTTGATACTTTGGTCCGTATGTAAAAATGGTGCAATGTATTCTCCTCCGAGAGTTTAGAAATTAAATATTCAATTGAAAACGGGGCTATGAAAACTCACCTGATGCGATAGCAATAATGACAATAATGGATATGCTGAAATGAGGCTCGGTCTCTAACCGCAACCTAATATGAATGATATGATCTAATGTAAGCCATGAAATGATGCTACACATGCAAATACGTATGTTATCGATACAACTTGTGAAATTTGAAAATAACGTTTATCGTCAAAAAATACATTTTTGACATCTCGTTAAGTTATAAAACACTTTTCGTGTAAATACGTTGCAACGATATCCCACGATCGTTGTTTGGTGATCGATCGATAAATATAGTGTTTTCGTCGTAAATTAGCATTTTTTTCACAACTTATAAAAATGACTAACTAGCCTCGCAAAACTAGTCATAAAACGGTGTACGTTGAGTGTTAGGAAATAAGCTCGGCGTTTTTAGAAACCTTGTAACAATATCTTGAGTTCGTAGCATAGGTATTTTGTCCATACGCGTCTCGATCAATGAGAACAACGGCTCTCAACATGGTTATTTGCAAAAACTGTTTTAGACTTAGAAATATTTTTCTATTCAAAGCTGATAAAATGTTTGGTGAATCGTCGGTTTTTAAACGCTCGTATCTTGGTCGTTATAAGCTCGTTTTTTACGTTCTTTATGTCCTCGGCTTCGTCTCACAGCTAACTAATAGATTTTTGATATGTCGGCTCGTCTAGTTAGCATCCAATTCCTCATTTTACCCGTTGAAATTCGTGTAACAGCACGTAATTTTCAGAAAAATAGTTTTCCTCGTCAAACTTAAAATTAACGTATCTTTCTCGTCGTAAGCTCGTTTTTGCTCATTCCAGCGGCCACGGTTTCGTTTTTGAAAATATTTTCTAAAAATATAAGCCAAAATATCTCATGACCTACTGAGTTTTCCATAATTTACAAAAATGGACAGCATCTCATTTACACTTTGTTAAAACCAAATTTTCTAGTTCAAGGCTTGTTCAAAACACTTCCAATCAACACCACAACTAGTCTAAGCCTACCATACACCTTCTTAGGGTGTCATGGGTTCCTAATCTTCACCAAAAGTGAGGGAGTCCATAAGGTTACAAATAAAAATCTCTAGATCCATTTTTAGTGAGAAAATAAACATTAAGTGGTATATAACATATGTACATTTGCATAACTTGTTACTAGAACATCAAAATATAGTAAATGGATGTATAAAAAAACTAGAGAAATTTATTTAGACACTTACTTGAAGTTTTGATGAGTTTTGGTGAAAAATGCTTAAGAAATCCTAGAGGTTTTTAATTCAAAACCTTAACTAGGATGCAAATGAGACTAGAAATACTTGATCTTGTAAAATTTGATGAACTCTTGCTTGTTCTTGTTGTTTGGATGAACCATATAAGGAAGAAATGAGATGAGAGAATTTTGATAAGTTAGCTAGTTTATTTGTTTACTTGTATGTGTAAATGAATTATTGGAAGTATATGTATTTAGCTAGTTTTAATTGTAGTCAAAATACTCAAGTGGTTTTAGGACCTAGGGGGGGCAAGGGGGGCGGCAAACATGGGGTAAGAAAGGAGTGTGTGGGCTAATTAAAGCTCTTGTCCCATAAGTACATGAGTTAGTTTAGTTTAAGATGTGCATTAGGTGTTACCGGGTACCGAGTTAACTAGAAATAAATCTTGATGAAATAAAATAAAGTATGACGAAGTTGTAAAATTTATAAAATCACATTCCTTGCTAGAATCGGGTGTTCAAATAGTTGTCGTGTTGAAATTTTGCAAATCGTCGTAGTTATAAGCTTTTAACGGAAAATATTGTAAACGATTTAAAAACACCGGGTAAATTAATAATATTATTTTTATATCATTATAATGAGTGTGAAAATATATTAGGATCATAGCCGGGAGTGTCGGGTATTTTATTCGTAGTAATGACTGAGTGGTAACGTTTATTAAATAAATAAACATACGTTAATTGAAATTATGCAAACCCGTGTATGACCTAATATGAGATGGTGTTACTGATGATATGTAGACTACTCTAGTCTATATGTTGTGTCCTTAATGATGATGCATGAATACGTAGCTAAACCATAATGGTTACGCGAATTTGAATACCCGTAAACCTAGTTTACGAAATGATGAATGATAACCATGAATAGTGATTTATCTCCGGGAATGAATAGTGTTTCATGAATAGTAAAAATTTTGAAAATATATCAAAGTCGCAAACTGACTTCAAAAACGATAAATAGTGAAGTGATGAATAGTGATTGATCAATAGTAAATTGTCAGAGTTTGGAAAATGACCTGAAATTACGAATTGTCACAGTCTTCCACTCTAAAAGGAATTTAGTCCCTGAATTCAGTTAGTGTTGGTCTCTGGAGTGGATTTGGTAAAAAGATGTGGATATTTGAGACGCATCTGGTCTTCCCGCTCCCAAGTAAACTCGGGACCTCTTCGAGAATTCTAGCGAACTTTCACGATAGGAATTCGACTCTGCTTCAACTGTTTGACTTCACAATCCATGATTTCTGCTGGTTCCTCCACGAAATTGAGCTTATCGTCGAGTTGAATTTCTTCTAATGGAATTACGAGCGATTCGTCCTAAAGACATTTCTAGAGGTTTGAAACATGAAACGTGTTATGGACACTGCTGAGCTCTGACGAAAGCTTAAGTTTGTATGCCACTGGACCAATCCTATCTAGAATCTTAAATGGCCCAATGTATCTCGGGTTCAACTTCCCGCATTTTTCTGAATCATATCACGCCTTTCCAAGGCGAGACCTTCAACATGACTTTGTCTCCAACCTGGAATTCTAATGGTTTGCGTCGAACATCGGCGTAACTTTTCTGTCGACTTCTGGCTGTTCGGAGTCTTTCTCGGATCTAGATTATCTTTTCTGTTGTTTCGCGAACCAACTTTGGACCAGTGAGTTGTGCATCACCAACTTCGGCCCAACAAACAGGGGACCGGCACTTGCGACCATAGAGTGCCTCGAATGGTGCTGCCTTTATGCTGGTATGATAGCTGTTGTTGTAAAAAAAACTCGATCAATGGCAAATGGTTAGCCCAACCATTTCCAAAATCAATCACGCATGCCCTGAGCATATCCTCCAATGTTTGTATCGTTCTTTCGCTCTAACCATTGGTGTGAGGATGATAGGCAGTGCTCATGTCTAATTTGGTTCCAAATGAATCTTGTAGTGACTGCGAAAAGTTTGAAGTAAAGCGACTATCTCTGTCGGAAATGATGGAGATTGGTGCACCGTGCTTTGAGACTATTTCCTTGACATAAAGTCTGGCAAGTTGATCCATAGAATAAGTCTCTCTGATTGGGATGAAATGGGCTGATTTAGTGAGACGATCAACGATTACCCAAATAGCATCGTAACTGCCTGATGTCTTGGGAAGTTTAGTGACGAAGTCCTTTGTAATGCGCTCCCATTTCCACTGGGGAATCTCTGGTTGCTGAAGTAATCCTAATGGTTTCTGGTATTCTGCTTTTACCTTGGAACAAGTGAGACATTTGCTAACATACGTAGCTATTTCTGCTTTCATATTCGGCCACCAATAAAGTCTCTTGAAATCCTGATACATCTTATCAGAACCTAGGTGAATGGAGTACTTCGACTTGTGTGACTCGTGCATAATCAACTCTCGTATCCCGCCATAGAGAGGTATCCAGCTTCTCTCCTTAAAGCATAATACTCCATCTGACCTCTTTACAAAGCCATTTGCATTCTCTGGCATTCCATCTAGTTTCTCACATGGCCGATTTTCTTCCTTGAGTGCTTCCCTCTGAGCCTCGAGGATTTTTTATGGTAAAGGTGAAATGATCGTCATTCCTAATTATCTGACTCTCAAAGGCTTTAGTCGCTCTTACCGGCTAAAGGCATCTGCCACAACATTAGCCTTTCCTGGGTGATATCGAATCTCACATTTGTAATCACTAAGCAATTCCAACCAACGACAAGCAATTCCAACCAACGACGCTGCCTCATATTGAGTTCTTTCTGATCAAGTATATACTGTAAGCTTTTGTGGTCGGTAAACACTACACACTTAGTACCGTAGAGGTAGTGCCTCCAGATCTTGAGTGCGAAAACCACGGCACCCAATTCTAAGTTGTGAGTGGTGTAATTCTTCTCATGCGTCTTGAGTTATCGAGAAGCATAAGCTATCACCTTCTCGTTCTGCATTAATACGGCTCCAAGTCCTTTATGTGATGCGTCACAATATACCACGAAGTTTTCAATCCCTTCGGGTAGTGCCAAAATTGGTGCACTGCAAAGCTTCTGCTTTAATGTCTGAAAAGCGAACTCTTGCTTCTTTCCCCACTCGTATTTCTGATCCTTCTGTGTCAACTTGGTCAAAGGTTTAGCTATCTTAGAAAACCCTTCAATGAACCTTCTATAATATCCGGCAAGTCCTAAGAATTGACGAATATCTGTTGGAGTTTTGGGTGTCGCCCAATCTTTAATAGCCTCGATCTTTGTAGGGTCAACTTGTAATCCTTGACTATCAATGACATCACCAAGGAATTTTACTCTTCGGATCCAAAAATCACACTTTGAAAATTTGGCATACAATTTCTCTTTCTTGAGTAGCCCTAAAATCGTTCTAAGGTGTTCTCTGTGCTCTTCTTCGCTCTTCGAGTAAATCAAAATGTCGTCGACGAATACAATTACAAACTTATCCAAATATGGCTTGCACACTCTATTCATGAGATCCATGAATACCGCAGGTACATTGGTTAATCCGAATGACATTACATGAAACTCATAATGACCATAACGAGTTCTGAATGCTGTCTTCGGGATATCTTCCTCCCGAACTCTAAGTTGATGGTAACCGGATCTCAGATCGATCTTTGAGTAAAAACTAGAGCCTTGCAACTGATCGAACAAATCATCGATCCTGGGAAGTGGGTAACGATTCTTTACTGTTAATTTGTTTAGCTCTCGATAGTCTATAAACATCCGGAAAGATCCATCCTTCTTTTTCACAAACAAGACCGGTGCTCCCCAAGGCGAGGAAATTGGCCTAATGAATCCTTTGTCTAAAAGCTCTTGCAACTGGTTAGACAACTCTTGCATTTCTGATGGTGTTAGTCGATAAGGTGCTCTTGCAACTAGTGCAGCTCCTGGCACTAAGTCAATCTGAAATTCTACTTGGCAAGTAGGCGGATGTCCAGGTAAGTCTTCGGGAAAGACTTCTGGAAAATCTTAACAGTTGGTACATCTTCAACTCGTTTCTCATCCGACCTCTTTTCGGTTATATGTGCCAAGAAAGCATAACAACCCTTCTTTATGTACTTCTCAGTTTTAATGCATGATATGATACTGATTCTAGTTCCACTTTGTTCACAACGAATGATCAAGGTTTCGCCATCGTAAGGAAGATGAACAACTTTTTTATCACAAATGATTCTTTCATGATGTCGGGATAACCAATCCATACTGATTATGACGTCGAAACTTCCAAGTTCTACGGGCATAAGGTCTATATTGAATGGGTGATTTAGAAAATTGAGAGTGCAACCACGGACAATGTATTTGGTGCCAACTAAACTACCTTTAGCTAATTCAATGTGGTAAGGAGTGTCTAGTGTGGTTGGTTCGATGTTGAGTAAGGGTGCAAATGCAGTAGAAACAAAATTTCTATCGGCTCCTGAATCAAATAAAATGGATGCATAACGATTATTGATGAGGAACGTACCCGTGACAACATTCGGGTCCTCTTTGACATCTTCACCTCCTATAACATACACTCTGCCTCTAGCTGTTCCACCTTGGTTCCCATTTTCTTGATTCTTCCTTTTTGGACAATCATTCTTAAAGTGTCCTTTCTCTCCACAGCCAAAACACGTCAATGGGGGTCTCTGATTATCAGCTACAATGGGAATCTTGCAATCCCTGGTCGAATGACCAACCTTCTTATAGTTCCCTCAAGGATTAGGACAATTCCCAGGGTTATGATGACTTTGACACTTGTTGCACTTAGGTAAGGTACCATTGTAACTTCTCTTTTCAGCTGGGCCTGCAGCATAAGCCTTTGCAACTTCTTGCCTCTTTGGTGGTAGTTGAGTAGCATTGCCACTCTGATTGTTGTCCCACCTTCTCTTGCTGTTGTTGTTACTATGGTTGGTATTGTTCTGGTTGTTGTTATAGCTGTTGCTGTTTCGGTAGTTGTTGGAGTTGTTGTAGTTACGGTTATTGTTGTTGTTGACAGTAGTTCCCTTCTTCACTACTTGAGCCATAAACTTCAGAGATATTCTGATAGCCTTGTCCAGTGTTTGTGGATCAAAAGAAATTACATCCCCACGGATGTTGTGTGGTAGCCCACCAATGAAATTTTCTAACAACTTCTCGTTGTCTGGAACTATAGTTGGACACAGTGCAGCCAACTCCTGAAATCTCCTAATGTATGCTTCAATCTCATTACCTATAGTTACCTACTCATAAAATTTTGTTTCCAACTTCTTCACTTCGGTGCGTGGACAAAACTTCTTACTCAGCAGCTTCTTGAATTCTTCCCACATGAACTTGTAAGCATTTTCCATACCAATAGGCTGTGCATAAGAATTCCACCATGACATAGCTTCATCAACGAGTGTACTGGCTGCGAACTTTACCTTGCTGTCCTTTGGACAATTGCATAGAAGAAACATAGATTCTATCTTTTCAAACCAACGGATCATAGCACTGGCTCCTTCAGTGCCTTTGAATTTTGTGGGATCACCACTCTTAAAGTCCTTGTATGTACATTTGCGACCATTTGTACCATTAGCAGCTAGTCCTGCAGCTTCTGCTGTTTCTGCCCGAGAATCGGCTTCAGCTGCGGCTTCAGCAGCCCGAGCAGCTACGGCCTCTCTTTCAACTACTAATGCTGCCTCTATACTGTCGGCAACAAGCTTTCTGATCTCAGCTGGTGTCATCGCTGAAGTGGTTTTCTTTGGCGGCATGGTTCTTCATAATCATAAAAGATAACAATAATGAGAATCTCACAAATAGAAACGATCATCATACACAATATATACAACCACAACATGTATAAATACAACCACAGCATGTATAAATACAATGAAATCACAATGAGAAACAACCACGAAACATCATAAATATAATCACATCACACATGAATATAATACATGAAAATTTCGGCCTTCATGGACCGATATCATAGGTAGCACAACCATTCCTACATAGTAGAGTCACACTTGATACATTTCGTTTATACAACAACCAAAAGACTACAAGTTCTTTAAACTATGTCCCACACCCCGGGACTAGGAAAATAATAGTACAAGCTAACATGATACAAGTCAAATCTAGGCATCTCCTGGTGCTTCGCCTAATCGATGTCGAAGCTCTCGAATCTCTCTATCCATAGCGACCACAATCTCCTCCAGATGTTGAATCCTAAGCTGAGTAGCAGCGTCCCTGCTCTCCAAACCCTGATATGATACATCTATGGAAACCCTGCCTAACACCAATCCCTCAATCTCCTCCTCCATAGCCTCAACTCGGCTCACTAGAATCTCCTCCAACTAACCTAAGGCTCTGTCAATCTGCTCCTGCTACTGGTCTAATCGTGTCTCAAGTGTAGAAGCAGTAGGCTGTCTAGCAGCAGCAGCCCTGGAACTCTCACCAACCTCAAACCTACTGGGTGGTGTAGTCTCTGAAGTCTCTGTAGTAGCTGGCGATGATGTGTCAAGTCGTGCACGCTTCTTGAGCGGCAAGTCAGATATGGGTCTGGGATGCGATGGTGCTGATGGTGCTCCAGATGGTGGTAAGGATGGTAAGGATGGGGATAAAGATGATAGAGATGGTAGTGATGATGATGGTGATGGTGTACGGAATGCTACACTCCTTTGCGCTGTCAAGCGGCGTCTGAGTGGATAAGATGGAGTAAATGCTCTGGAATGAACACTGGTGGTAGGGGTAAGTGATGATGGTGGTGGTAGGGGTACATATGCAGCTGGTGATCTAGCAATAGGACGAACTCTCTTCGCAGCAGTGGGCTTCATGCGCGGTCCATCCGGACGTAGTCGGTATACCCGTCCAAGAGGTATCATCTCTCCTGGCTGAATGACAGGAACAACTCTAGGCCCACAGCGGATCACTGGTGACAAGGGTGGTATGGGTGTGACTTCGCCCTCCTCGAAGGGTTCGGTCTCAGCCTCAGATGGTACAGGTGATGAGTTCGGTGTAGGGTCCACTGATGACAAGATAATGGTAGGTGGTGATGAGACAACTGACTCTAGTACTATGGTAGGTGGTGATGAGACCTCGTCTATGTCAGAGTCTGAGGAAATGATGATGGGATGGGTATCTGAAGACATTTCTGTGATAATCGACGTGAAATAAAAGTAAATAACCACTTACATTATGCGGGTTATGATGAAATGATGTATGTATGAAACCGCATGTAAAATGAATATGCACTTATGATGAAATGATAAGATGCTATGATGATGTGGTTATAGTCTAGGGTATCATGGACAACCTAGTTCGCTATAACCTTAGCTCTGATGCCAATCTGTGACACCCCAAAATACATGACTTGCAGCGGAAAGGAACACTTGGGGGCATGACTGCCATAGCATCACAGTTACAGTTATATTGAACGACCTAAAGTGTCATTTTAAAAATACATTTTTTGATTAATTAAAACATTCAGAGTTACAAAATTTAGGTCCCAAAAGAAGTTTCAGGTTTGCGGAAATAAGTCATTACAAACCAAACGATAATTTAAAGTGCATATAAATACAGTGAGATGCGTCGTCACCGCGACTCCAAAATAGGTCCATATGCAGGCCATGATGCGATTACCTTAATTACCTGAAAATACATTGCTAAAAATGTTCAACAATAATGTTGGTGAGATTCATAGGTTTATGTAAATGAATAGTTCCTACGGTAACCACAAGTTTGAAGTGAAATGACATAAATGCCACATAAAATAATACATTGGCTCTTAAGCTCATGACCCCGAAGCTAGACTGAAATGAAATGCCCCAAACTGAGTGTTTTGCCATACACTCTAATATGATTCAAATGAAATGCGTTCGTATGACCAGTTGGCGCTACCAACCCGAACGAAGGCGTCTCCCTCAATAGATCTATTCACTCACTCTCGCTTACTCCGTAATTAACGGTTCATGATAATAAAAGGAGACTTTAATCTGGGCAATGATGTAACTTAAGCAATGTAAATGAATTTTGATACTTTGGTCCGTATGTAAAAATAGTGCAATGTATTCTCTCCTGAGAGTTTAGAAATTAAATAGTCAATTGAAAACGGGGCTATGAAAACTCACCTAATGCGATAGCAACAATGACAATAATGGATATGCTGAAATGAGGCTCGGTCTCTAACCGCAACCTAATATGAATGATATGATCTAATGTAAGTCATGAAATGATGCTACACATGGAAATACGTATGTTATCGATACCACTTGTGAAATTTGAAAATAACGTTTATCGTCGAAAAATACATTTTTGACGTCTCGTTAAGTCATAAAACACTTTTCGTGTAAATACGTTGCAACGATATCCCATGATCGTCGTTTTGTGATCTATCGATAAATATAGTGTTTTCGTCGTAAATTAGCATTTTTTTCACAACTTATAAAAATGACTAACTAGCCTCGCAAAACTAGTCATAAAACGGTGTACGTTGAGTGTTAGGAAATAAGCTCGGCGTTTTTAGAAACCTTGTAACAATATCTTAAGTTCGTAGCATTGGTATTTTGTCCATACGCGTCTCAATCAATGAGAACAACGGCTCTCAACATGGTTATTTGCAAAAACTGTTTTAGACTTAGAAATATTTTTCTATTCAAAGCTGATAAAATGTTTGGTGAATCGTCGGTTTTTAAACGCTCGTATCTTGGTCGTTATAAGCTCGTTTTCTACGTTCTTTATGTCCTCGGCTTCGTCTCACAGCTAACTAATAGATTTTTGATATGTCGGCTCATCTAGTTCGTGTCCAATGCCTCATTTTACCCGTTGAAATTTGTGTAACAGCACGTAATTTTCAGAAAAATAGTTTTCGTCATCAAACTTAAAATTAACGTATCTTTCTCGTCGTAAGCTTATTTTTGCTCATTCCAGCGGCCACGGTTTTGTTTTTGAAATTATTTTCTATAAATGTAAGCAAAAATATCTCATGACCTACTGAGGTTTCCATAATTTACAAAAATGGACAACACCTCATTTACACTTTGTTAAAACCAAATTTTCTAGTTCAAGGCTTATTCAAAACACTTTCAATCAACACCACAACTAGTCTAAGCCTACCATACACCTTCTTAGGGTGTCATGGGTTCCTAATCTTCACCAAAAGTGAGGGAGTTCATAAGGTTACAAATAAAAATCTCTAGATCCATTTTTAGTAAGAAAATAAACATTAAGTGGTATATAACTTATGTACATGTGCATAACTTGTTACTAGAACATCAAAATATAGTAAATGGATGTATAAAAAAAGTAGAGAAATTTATTTAGTCACTTTCTTGATGTTTTGATGAGTTTTGGTGAAAAATGCTTAAGAAATCCATGAGGTTTTTATTTCAAAACCTTAACTAGGATGCAAATGAGACTAGAAATACTCGATCTTGTAAAATTTGATGAACTCTTGCTTGTTCTTGTTGTTTGGCCGAACCATATGAGGAAGAAATGAGATGAGAGAATTTTGATAAGTTAGCTAGTTTATTTGTTTACTTGTATGTGTAAATGAATTATTGGAAGTATATGTATTTAGCTAGTTTCAATTGTAGTCAAAATACTCAAGTGATTTTAGGACCTGGGGGGGCAAGGGGGGCGGCAAACATGGGGTAAGAAAGGAGTGTGTGGGCTAATTAAAGCTCTTATCCCGTAAGTACATGAGTTAGTTTAGTTTAAGATGTGCATTAGGTGTTACCGGGTACCGAGTTAACTAGAAATAAATCTTGACGAAATAAAATAAAGTATGACGAAGTTGAAAAATTTATAAAATCACATTCCTTGCAAGAATCGGGTGTTCAAATAGTTGTCGTGTTGAAATTTCGCAAATCGTCGTAGTTATAAGCTTTTAACGGGAAATATAGTAAACAATTTAAAAACACCGGGTAAATTAATAATATAATTTTTATATCATTATAATGAGTGATGAGTTTGTATATACTCATCATTTTTATACCCATTTAGACTAGAAAATGACCAAAAACACCCAAATTATACTGCAGATATCCTTGGTTTGTGTTTTTATGTGTTTCAGGTACAAAATGTTGAAAACAGAGCAAATACGTGCATTTTTTGGAGCAATTCGACAACGATTGTGCATTTGGTCAAGAAAAGTAAAAAACAGAGTCAAAGTCAACCTCGGGACACAGCATTGGAATCAGCTTGGAAAACCGAACCCAAAACCAAAACCCAAAAAATCATAAAACACCTAATCCTAATTACCCTAACAATAAACCTAACTTACCATATAACTGGACCCATCATAACCTTTTAAACCCAGATCCTTAAACCCAACCATTACCCTAACTAACCCAGCCCATATCCAAATCTAAAGCCCAAAATAACAAAATAACCCAACTCGGTGTTTAGTCTTAGTTAACAAAACTAGTTGACTAAGTCAACTTTGTCTTCTTTCCCTTATCCCGCCAAAATAACTTCTCCCCATAACACAGTACAGCCATCACCATCACTTTCACCACTTCCCCACAATTTTCACCAATTCCCCAACATTTCTCCCTTCCCAACTCTGCTAACCCACCTCCTTGTACCTTCTCTCCCTTCTTCACAAGATGCCAAGCCAATTTGGCAACCCACAACTCACAATTGGGCGCCAAATCCAATTAGAAGGCTGAGATTATCCCAACTCTATCCAACGGTTGGGATTTTCTCCCAAGAAGCACAAAATGGTTTCCAATGCTGTTTTCTCTCACAAAAGAAGCACAAAAGTGAAGACCTTTAGTTAGTATTTTAGTATAAATAGGTAGTTTGTAAGCCTTACAAGGCAGGTTTTATTTTAGCATTTTTAATTAAGGTACTTATATTTCAGCTTATTGTTATCTAATTTTTCTTGTATTCCAGTATTGTGATCTTATTTCAATGAAATTTCAAGTTTAGTCAACATAAGTCAACGTTACTATTCAACTGCTTAACTATTGCTTATTTGCTTTTTCTACACTTAACTGACCTTATGAATGTTATTTGAGGCAATTTGGATAGGTGGCATTTGTTTAAGTATGGTTTTGCCTTAATTAGCAAATTAAGCTTAAAAACAGTCAAGAACAGTTCAAGCTTATTTAGTGCTATTTGAGGTTGAAAAGTTGTTTACTAGGTGTATACTGAGTCACTTGATCATTTGTCTTCAAAATTCTAGGCTTAAAAAGGTTAGATCAGTTGTAATTCTCACCTCAGCCCCCATAAGGGAGTGTTTGGGATTAGCTAAATTTTTGGCCAAAAAAGCCTAGCACAGTTCTAATGCCATTGTCCTAAGTTTGCTCGGGCTTTTGTGAGTCTGTATAAGCAGTTTTTAAATTCCTTTGAGTTATTTTGATCCTGTTGTAGCTTTTTAGTAGGGTAGAAAATGACTTGGATTTCAACTGCTTCTCATGAGACCTCCAATAAGCTAAGCTTATTCTGACCAACTTTTGAAACTTTTGAGTCTTTTATAGTCATTAAGGTGAGCATGCAAGGTTTGGAATCATTTCACTAAATTTTGCATGATCTGAGGCCCCAAAAACCCAATCCTGCACACACTAGCAAACCTGAGTCCCATTCCCTTTTCCTCAGCTTATTTACAAGCTAAGGTTAAGTCATTTAAGTCTTAATTTTGGTTTATAGAAAGTGCATAGTATGAAGTTTTTGTAATATCAATTTGGCAGCCTAATTTCAGCTTATAGGTAGCTTCTCAATAGCTTAAATGTCTCCCCTAGTGGACTGATATGCCTGCATGTACCACAGACCATTTGGTCTTTTGATTATTTTGGCTTATTTGCTTTTCAGTCAACTTTTTCTGATCTTGTGGTTTATTTAGAATTAGATTTAGTTAATATAGCTTAAATTCAGTCTCTCTTTAGCTTATTTCAATTTTAGATTAGCTTATATGTAACTTAACAACTTATTGCCTAGCTCATTTTCTTTACAAGGCTACTGAGCAGGTTTTCTTGGCTCATTTCTGAGCTTTTTATAGATTTTCATTCATAGTTATAGTTATAGAAATGGCTTATTTTCATTAGTTCAATAAGCTGCAAAAAGAAAAATTAAAAAAAAAAAAAAAAAAAAAAAAAAAAAAAAAAAAGAAAAAGAAAAAAGAAGAAAGTGGCAAAACTGGGGTTCGAACCCCAGTCACCTGACTCACACACAAACATGCGCACCATATGCCCTAGGGTCTTTGTCAGTTGGTATTTGCACTATTTTATTTTTAAGTTACTCTTCCATTTAATCCTATCCGAGCTTTTTAGCTTATTCCTAGCTTATTGGGATAAGCTGGGACCTCTTGGGTATTTTTCCTTGGACTGTTTTCCCGTAAAGATATTTCAGAAAAAATTTCATAATTTTTAGTTTAGTTTTAGTATTTTGAATTTGTTTTTCTTTTAATTTTAGTTTTTAATTCGTATAAAATAATTTAAAAATCAGAAAAATAAAATTCTTTTTTTTTTTTTTAATTTTCTTTTGTCATTTAGGATTTAGGAAAAATAATTTGGTACCCGTAGGATTAATATTTCTTAGATTTCACGTTTTAGTCTCGTGTTTTCCCGGTTTTTAATTACGTTATTTTTTTTCTTTGTGTTTTTGGTTATTTATGCTTAGTAGATTTATATGTTTAAGTTTCCCTTAGCCTATTTATGCTTCCCGTAGTTGTAGGATATTTAATCAAACACAAAAATCCAAATTCCAATCATCAAACACTTTAATTCCAAACCAAAAACGAAATCCTCGATTCACACCTCGTTGGGACACGACCCGGGTAATCACTTATCCGGTATCACACGTATCACATTCACGGGTTTTACAAGTTAGTCTTTTTCCTAAAGGGTTGACTTGTTGAATCTCGTGTATCACGTGCATTCGATACTATATTTATATATATACTCACACACGGATCAATGAGTGTGAAAATATATTAGGATCATAGCCGGGAGTTTCGAGTATTTTATTCGTAGTAATGACTGAGTGGTAACGTTTATTAAATAAATAAACATACGTTAATTGAAATTATGCAAACCCGTGCATGACCTAATATGAGATGGTGTTACTGATAATATGTAGACTACTCTAGTCTATATGTTGTGTCCTTAATGATGATGCATGAATACGCAGCTAAACCATAATGGTTACGCGAATTTGAATACCCGTAAACCTAGTTTACAAAATGATGAATGATAACCATGAATAGTGATTTCCCTCCGGGAATGAATAGTGTTTTCATGAATAGTAAATTTTTTGAAAACATCTCAAAGTTGCAAACTGACTTCAACAACGATGAATAGTGAAGTGATGAATAGTGATTGATGAATAGTAAATTATCGGAGTTTGGAAAATGACCTGAAATTACGAATTGTCACACATTACGAAATGAGGAATTAATGGATAATAATTAATATATAAACCGTTATGTTCTTAATTATTAAAACACGAAAATAACGACTAATGGACGTTAAGTAGTTAACGACAACTGACTAACGATCGTTAAGGAATAAGAGAAGGACTATAGATGAAATTAAAAGAACAAGAAGCTTCCGGAATCCATAAGGATCCCTTGGCCGATCGGTTATGGGCTTGGGAAACCCAATCCCATGCCAACTTGTTCACCAAGATTGTCATGCTATAAATACAAGACCTAGGGTTATTGATTCATTAACTCTTGTGCACTTGCTATTACCCTAAATCCTTTTCTTCTTCTTTCTTGCTCTTGGCCGATTGAACTAAACGCCATAGGGTCGATCGACTTTGATTTTTCCAAAACAAAGTTGTTTGGTTTATTTTGTATTTAATTACTAGCGTAAACATTAATTCGGTTATAGTACGTGTGTACAAGATCGTGGTATTAACTCATTATAGTTAATATCTAGGATTGAGTTACAAAACGATAGGGGGTAACTCGTTAATCCCTTCTTGATAAAGATTGAACAAGATTTGAAGTTTGATTCTTATTTTGCTAGAATCAAAAGGTACGTTCACTTTAATATTCGGTTAATTCTTATGTGTTAAATTAGATCCTACGCTTCCGCATGTGTATGATGATTACTTGTTTAATATATGAACTTGTCATGATTATTAAATTTTAACAAATCTCACAAAAACTAGACTAGAAAACTAGACTTTCTCGATAAATTTTCTTCTTCTTTTACATGCAAAGTTTTACTTAAATATAAGGGCCAATTCTACAAATAGCCCGGTCTATTAAGGTGTTGGGCTTTTTTAGCCCCAAAAAAGTCGCTTTCTCAAAATAGCCCAAGAAATAAGCGACCAAATGTGGGAGCGACATGTGGCGTGTACTTTTTGGCCCCTAGCGAAAAGTCGCTTAAAAAAGTAACTTTTTGGCTGTAAAAAGACACAAATAGTAAGTCGCTTAATTGACAAAAAAGTCGCGACTTTTTGAAAGTCTCTTATTTCTTGGGCTATTTTGAGAAAGCGACATTTTTGGGGCTAAAAAGCCCAACACCTTAATAGACCGGGCTACTTGTATATTTGGCCTTAAATATAAATACCAAGAGAATGCACACTAACCTATTCATTCGTTTGCACCAACGTGGGCACTAAAACTAAAAACATTGAAAATTTAATGTAAGCGTGGGACTAGGTGGTAACCTCCTTATTCCTAAAACTATGCATCGCAAATACTTTTTCAATTTGCATGGAAAAGTAGTTCAACAGTTTGTTAGCCTCCTCTTTGTAAAGTGTAATGTGATTTGATTCTTGATAATGAATGGTTTGTTACAAAATATATATAACACTAAAGAACAGATAGGTTTGGCTCAATATACATAATATATAATATATGATCTACTAACAGTCTCCCGCAGTTAAAGCGGAAAGATGATGAACGCTCAAACTGGACCGGAAGTCGTCAAATAAAGCAAATGTAAGACTCTTGGTGAATATGTCGGCATACTGACAATGAGAGGGAATATGTAAGACACGAACGTGACATGCTGCAACCCGGTCTCTAGCAAACTGTATGTCAATCTCGATATGCTTCGTGCACTGATGTTCCACTTCTTTGATAATGAATGGTTACAATACAAATACAACACTAAACAACACATGGGCTTGGCCCAATATACATAATATATGATATACTAACAGCCCCCGAAGTTGGAGCGGGAGGATGTTGCACGCTCAATCTAGACTGAAAGTCATCAAATAAAGCAAACAGAAGACCCTTATTGAATATGTCGGCATACTGATAACAAGAGGGAATATGTAAGACACGAAAGTGGCCTTCTGCAACCCGATCTCTAACAAAGTGTATGCCAATATTGATATTCTCCATGCGTTGATGTTGCACTGTATTAGAATACAAATATACCACACTAACATTATCACAATAAACTATGGTAGCTGAATGTAAAGGAGTCTGAAGCTCGCAAAGGAGATTCCGCATAGGCAACACCACGGCACTCACATCGGCACTAAAGTAAGACAGAGTGTAATACCTCTTGGACGACCAAGATAGTAGATTGTTGCCAAGAAAAGCACAGTATCCTGAAGTAGAACACCGAGTAGTCGGGCAACCTGCCTAATCAGCATCTGAATAAGCAACTATCGAGGAAGTCGAGAAAGAATACATCTGAAGACCATGATCCAAAGTATCACACACATACTGTATCTTAAGAGCATGAAGATGAGACTCCCGAGGATCATGCATATAGAGACAAACTTGTTGAACCACATAGACAAATCAAGTCTAGTAAGGGTGAGGTACTGTAGAGCCCTGGCAAGTCTAGTAAGGGTGAGGACTTATACAAGTAGGGTGAGGATTTGAATGAAAAACAACCTAAGTGTATACAAGTCCTCACCCTTACAAATGAAGTCTAGTAAGAAGTCTTGACTACTCTGAAACCTATATTGGAAACCCTACAACATAAGTAGTTGAGTATAAGCTTGCAAAGCTTAACCCATTTTCTGCAAAACTAAATCTTGCACCCTCAGACCTTAGTAAAAAAGAAGCCTCTTTTCAAAAATTATTTTCATGAAACATAGAGAATTTTATTTTCTTTCATCACTAAGGTTCTGGGGGGAAATAAATCAAGTGGAGACCATTTGAACCAACACTAACAAATGATTTTTTTTTCTTTGCTCACTGGTCTAAAAGTTAGTATAAGGAAGATCATCTATGATGATCTTGTGAGTAAGTTCTCAGAGGGACCCCGGTCAAAGAATGTGGCCTATTCTCTGTTCATTTCTCTAATGATAGAGCACTCCCTTGGGGATGATTATGCTCAATCTCACATTGAGGGTGTTCCTCACAAAGTAGTTCCTCTGATGTCTTAAGTGAGAAAATCTATCATTTTGCCAACTCTCCAACGTGTGTGGTGTTAACACCCTACATTCAATCCCAGATTGATTAGGCCCCTTAGTCACCACCTGATTCTGAGGAAGTTGTAACCATAAAGACAAAGAAGAAAAGGAAAGTGGCTAAACCCAAGTCACAGTCTTCCCAATCTCCTTTAAAAAAACTTGAACTTGAAAAGTCTAAGGTTACAAAAAAGGACCTAAAAAAGATGACCTTCCCAACTCTGACCCATCCAACACAAAAGAAGTCATCAGAGGGTGCTTGCAAATCATAACTAGTACTCTCGGACAAACCCTAGGGTTCAATTACCTCAATTGGTCAGCACAAACCAGCTGGGAAGAGAACCATGAAATAATCACATCCTGATGAGGGCATTCGTACATCACAGCCTTTGCCTGAGGGAGTAGAGGACCTGTACGCTCAGAGGAGCAGCACTACTCCTTCAAGACGGGGACCCATCAACACTTACATCCCAAAGATAACTTGAGTAAATCAAAACTCTTGTCAGAGGGAGTTAGCAGAATTTCTAAACCCTCGGAGGAAGAGCGCCCCATCTCCGAGACGGGAACCCCAAAAAAAATCACAACTACCAACTCCCAAGAGGGTTCTGCTGTTAAACAATCAGAGCCTAAGGAGCATATTATTTCTTTTGTTGATTTTCAGGATACTATAGCAGCCTTGATGATGAAGGAAGTGAACGATTCCTAAGGTTCACATGAGGAGGATGGAACTTTCATTGGGTAAGGGATGAAGTAATGTGTGATCTGTAATGCCACCTTCTCGTAAGGAACCTCAAGTCTCCACATGGTTCCTTATGCTCAATCTCCTCAACACACCGACTCTCCACACCCTGAATCATCCTCCTAGAAACCTGATGATGTTCACCCTGTAACTCATAAGGTGTTGGATCAAAACTTAGAACATTATGCAGGATACATTTTGAGGGTCAGTGAAGAAGCCTCATAAAGAAGGCATTTAGAGGCTATTGTAACTTATTGACTTTTGCATCACAGAGTCACGAAAATGCACAACGAATCCAGGAAATTCTTTGAGGACTCTGAAAATTCCATTGTGGCAATGATGGGTTACATAAGTTTCAAGAAGAAACCATTTCTCCACTTCACACTCATGTGGAAGATTTTTTCAGGAATCAAGTACCCATAATTAGGACCAGGTTCAATGAAATGATTTAGGCCACTAACAATGTTAAGGGCTTCACAAAGCAGTTCTCTAAAAACATCGAAGCCCTCAATCCCTCAGCGATCAAACAGTCAGTGGAAGATGTGAAGAAGGATGTCAAAGTTCTGATTGGCATGTAGGGTCCTTTATCTCAGGATTATAGATCCTTGGCCTTGTCAATGTGGGCTAGGCTATCAGGGGTTAAAAGTGCTCAAGATCAAACGGCCTCTGATATTGCCTCTCTGAAGATTGATGTTTCTTCCCTTCAAGCTGATACTTCTCAAATAAAGAACATGGTCTCTGAGATCTTTTAGTTTTTCAATGCTTCGTCAACAACCCCCTCAACAAGTTCTTATGAGCCAACAGCTGCCATTCCTGAAGTCATAGCAACTGTTGAGGGGGGGGGATAAATCAACACCAACACCTCTGAAACAACTCTTTAATTAAATTGATGTCAAGAAGACTCCTTCTCACACTAAGGGGGACCAAAGTTCAAGATCTGGTCAACTAATTTATGCATCACCATTTGTCCCAGAGAGTCCTGAACACAACAAAGCTTTAGTCCTTTACAATCCATTTTCTTCAGAAGGAGTGGGATTATACTTCAAATTATTATCATCCAGCTATCCCACTTCAGAGCATCAAGATCACTCATTATCCAACAATCTCTAATGTTGACAAGTATGAAGCTGACACTCCATCCATTGAAGAGCATGTCTCTAAACCCTCACACACTGATGAAGAACCTCCTGTCATTCAGAGGGAAGGAAAGGTTATTGCCTCAGAATCTACTCGATTTCCTCCAAAGCTTATACAACAAGAATCATCAACTCTGAGTCTGACACTGAAGAGCCTAGAAAAGATACCTGTAGAAATTGATGGTCAGATGGTAATGGTAACTGCTGAAGAGGCTTCCAAACTAATTGATGAAATTAAAGCTAGAAAACAAAGGAATGCCACAACTTATGAACTGAGAAAGATTTCCTCTAAAGAAACTCGAAGTCTGATCTTAATGTAAAAGTCTTAAGGCTCATACTTATAAACAGCTTCAGGAGTAAAGAAAGGAAACTAAAAAAGAGTATAAAAGGAGGCTGGCATTTGTTAGGCACTACAACAAAAAGAAGGAAGGGCGACCAATGTTTTTGCGGGGACTCTTATGTCCCCGCAGAAAGTCGCTAAATGACAAAAAAGTGTTGAGGTGGCAAAAAAGTCTCGCTGACCATTTGCAAAATATTCAACGCTACTTTTTTGCGGGGACACGTCCTCGCCGAAAACACTTCACAAACTTACACATCTTTGACCAAACTTTGGAGCCTTAATTCTTCGCGCCTTTTTTTCCCGCTCTACCTTTCTGCGGGGATGTGTCCCCGCAGAAAGATATAATGCATATTTTTCTTTTTTCGCGGGGACTTGTCCCCGCGGAAAAGGTTAAATATTTTGGCTCCAAAAAGGTAAAATTACCGCGCCAAAATTTAGTGGCTTTTGCAGGGACACGTCCCCGCCGAAAGTATTTCCAGCCAAAATTTTCTTTTACCCCGCCAATTTTTTACTTATATATATCGTATAATGAAACTATCATAAAACACGAAAATTCTCACAAAAAACACACATAACAATGGATGGTTTAACGCCGGAACAGGAATGGTCAAAGGCTTTATCACACGAGCTCCTGTATAATGAAATTATACTTCATTGGGGCTGGGAAATTTTTGATGAATATGGTTCTTATGAGAACTGTGCACCGTGGCAGAGAGACAAGATTCTGGAATGGTTAAGGAGAAAGCCGTACTATAGAGAGTATTTGGAAGAGCTAGATGCTGCTGAAGCTCAACGTGCTGCTGAAGCTCAAGCTGCTGCTGTTGGAGGTGACGATGAAGCTGAAAGCACGTTGGACCTCAACACCGAATTTGGTAATCTGGAAAATAGAGTAACAAATCTCGAAGCTACGTTTGCACGTATCAAGGAAATGAGAGCAAGGAAGGGAAAAGATAGTGCGAGTTCCAGCAAAGCGGGAAGTAGCCGCAAAAAAAAATAAACGGGTTGTTTCGTTTGATCTGTTTCATTTGGTTGTCGAGTTGTTTAGTTTCAGTTGTTTCGTTTGGTTGTCTAGTTGTTTAGTTTGAGTTGTTTTGTTTGGTTGTCTAGTTGTTTAGTTTGAGTTGTTTCGTTTGGTTGTCTAGTGGTTTAGTTTGAGTTGTTTCGTTTGTTTGTCGAGTTTTTCGTTTGAGAACTCTTGCGTGTTTTAAATAAAATGTTTGCCTTCGTGTTTGTTAATTGTGATATTATTGTTTCTTCTAATAAGGTCATAAACCCAAACACCCTTTTGGTGCAGGAAATAAGCAATCCCAAACACCCCTGTTTGGACAGCATAAACCAAACGGCCTTTGTGGGCTGCTGTTAACAAAACAGCATAAACCAAACGGCCCTGTTTGGACAGCATAAACCAAACGGCCCCTTATGGTTGAATCTTGATGGATACTTAAGTTTTCACAGCAACAACAACATCATTGGAACATTTTAAAGCGTACGAATTAAAAATATAAAGCACGTTCGACATCAGTTTTCACAACAACAACATTTTATTAAACAACAACAATAACACAACAAACAACAACAACGACAATAACAGCAACAACAACAACAATAACAGCAACAACAACAACCTACATATGAAGATTTCCCATATCACCTAGCATGTCATTATAAAGGTCGTGAAATAAGGCAGCTGAATCAACTGTGTGTTTGTTTGGATGCATATACACTTCTAGCATTTTATTGAGTACCATTATCTGGTGATTCAGTTTGATGCAGTTTGAGCACTCTGTATTTCCAGGACTCGATGTTGAAGGTCCTGCAGTGTAATGAGCTGGAGTTATGGATGGTCTTGCGGAATGAGTTGGAGGCGTTGAAGCTCCAAGAGAACCGGTCATTTTGGCTAGTCGTTCCTCCTTCCATAAAAAAAAATCGCATCCATACTCCTTTGTCCCACCCTGTTAAAGAGTAAAAACTATTATTTTTAAAAACTAACCAAATTATTTATATAACACACAAAAAAGTATGTAATTGTTCACCTTTGATAAAGGACACGCATAGTATTATTTACCAAGGGAGTAAGGATTATGCGATTCTCGCAAAATTACGTCTCCTCGTTTACAAGGACAAGCAAAAGCTTCAAATTCCGCCATCTTTACCATGGTAACAGTGTATGTTTGTGGTTGTGAGGTTAAGGTGGTTTTGAGTATAAGAGGTTGTGAAGTTGTATGGATAAGATGTTAGTATATAAGAGCAGGTCTTGGTGGGAAATTTTTGGTGCCAGTATTTTGGTGGAAAATTTTTGGCGCCAGTATTTTGGTGGGAAAGTTTCGGCTCGTTCGTTAAACAACTCGTGTATAACCATAACATCTCGGCTCGTTCGTTAAACAACTCGTGTGTAACCATAACATCTCGGCTCGTTCGTTAAACAACTCGTGTCTAACCATAACATCTCGGCTCGTTCGTTAAACATCTCGTGTATAACCATAACATCTCGGCTCGTTCGTTAAACATCTCGTGCATAACCATAACATCTCAGCTCGTTCGTTAAACAACTCGTGTATAACCATAACATCTCGGCTCGTTCGTTAAACATCTCGTGTATAACCATAACATCTCAGCTTGTTCGTTAAATATCTCGTGTATAACCATAACATCTCGGCTCGTTCGATAAACATCTCGTGTATAACCATAACATCTCGGCTCGTTCGTTAAACATCTCGTGCATAACAATAACATCTCAGCTCGTTCGTTAAACAACTCGTGTATAACCATAACATCTCGGCTCGTTCGTTAAACATCTCGTGCATAACCATAACATCTCGGCTCGTTCGTTAAACAACTCGTGTATAACCATAACATCTCGGCTCGTTCATTAAACATCTCGTGTATAACCATAACATCTCGGGTCGTTCGTTAAACATCTCGTGTATAACCATAACATCTCGGCTCGTTCGTTAAACATCTCGTGTATAACCATAACATCTCGGCTCGTTCGTTAAATATCTCGTGCATAACCATAACATCTCGGCTCGTTCGTTAAACAACTCGTGTATAACCATAACATCTCGGCTCGTTCGTTAAACAACTCGTGTATAACCATAACATCTCGGCTCGTTCGTTAAACATCTCGTGTATAACCATAACATCTCGGCTCGTTCGTTAAACATCTCGTGTATAACCATAACATCTCGGCTCGTTCATTGAACATCTCGTGCATAACCATAACATCTCGGCTCGTTCATTAAACAAACTCGTGTATAACCATAACATCTCGGCTCGTTCGTTAAACAACTCGTGTATAACCATAACATCTCGGCTCGTTCGTTAAACATCTCGTGTATAACTACAACATCTCGGCTCGTTCGTTAAACATCTCGTGTATAACCATAACATCTCAGCTCGTTCGTTAAACATCTCGTGCATAACCATAACATCTCGGATCGTTCGTTAAACATCTCGTGTATAACCATAACATCTCCGCTCGTTTGTTAAACCTCTCGTGTATAACCATAACATCTCGGCTCGTTCGTTAAACATCTCGTGCATAACCATAACATCTCGGCTCGTTCGTTAAACAACTCGTGTATAACCATAACATTTCGGCTCGTTCGTTAAACATCTCGTGTATAACCATAACATCTCGGCTCGTTCGTTAAACATCTCGTGTATAACCATAACATCTCGGCTCGTTCGTTAAACATCTCGTGCATAACCATAACATCTCGGCTCGTTCGTTAAACATCTCGTGTATAACCATAACATCTCGGCTCGTTCGTTAAACATCTCGTGTATAACCATAACATCTCGGCTCGTTCGTTAAACATCTCGTGTATAACCATAACATCTCGGATCGTTCGTTAAACATCTCGTGTATAACCATATCATCTCGGATCGTTCGTTAAACATCTCGTGTATAACCATAACATCTCGGATCGTTCGTTAAACATCTCGTGTATAACCATAACATCTCGGCTCGTTCGTTAAACAATTAATAAAATATGATTTAGAAAAATTTTAAAAAGTTTTATATTAATAAAATATGGTTTAGAAATTTTTAGTTAAATTTAAAAGAATTAATATTCATTTTAAAAGTTTTAAATTAATTAAAGATAATTTACAAAATACCTTCAGCGGGGACATGTCCCGCAGAAAGATTTCACCAAAAAAATTAAGTTTCCCTCGTAGCATTTACTTTATCCCGCCAAAGGTTTTGGCGAATAATTTCCACTTTCAGCGGTGACGTGTCCCCGCAAAAAAGTCTGATTAAATAATCATTTACATTCAGCGGGGACATGTCCCCGCAGAAAGTAATTCCTAAAACCTACCCCATATTTAGTTATCAGATCTAAACACTTAGAAAAAAAAAAAAAAAAAAAAAAACTCATCTCCTTCATCTGCTTCTGCTTGCGTTTGATCTGCTTCTCCACCACCACCACAACAGCGCCATCTCCACCACCACCACAACACCACTCATCTCCTTCATCTGCTTTGCGTTAGATCTGCTAAAACCACCACAACAGCGCCATCTCCACCACCACCACAACACCACCATCTCCACCACCACCACCACAACACCACCATTTCCACCACCACAGCACCTATACTCGCACCACTGTGCACATCTTTCCTCCCCCTCTCCCGTTTAATTCTTTCCTCCCCCTCCTCTCCCGTTTAATTCTTTCCTCCCCCATCTCTCATTTAATTCTTTCCCTCCAACCAAGGCCAAGCCGAGACCAAGGTTAATTTTTTTTTTTTTTTTTTGATTTTCGTTATTTATTTAATTTGTGATTTTTTTTGTTATTTGTTAAGGGTTAATTTTTGTTATTTGTTTTCTGAGTTTTGTTATTTTTTTTAAATTTTTTTGTTAACTTTTTTTGTACAGACAGTACTGTCGAGAGCCGAGACCGAGCCGAGACCAAAAGGTATATTTTTTTAATTTTTTATTTCTTTAGCGGAGACATGTCACCGTCAAAATTTTTGAGTTATTAATTTGTGTTTATGTGTTTGGCGATGATGAAGCGAAAAGTGTACCGCTTTTAGGGGGTCATTTAAGCCCTAAATCGTATTTATTTGATCAAATATTGCCCTAAATCGTTCATTTTGTCATTTTAGGTACTTTGGAGAAGAAATCTTGAAAAGGAAGCATTTTGGACGTTTTTGGAGCATAAAAGTGAAGAAAACGACAGAGTCTACAAAGCTGCTGGAAAAGTACACGTGACGGCGTCAAGGATTACTCCTGACGGCGTCACGGCTTGGCAAAAGAGGTGGATATGACAAATACACGTGACGCGCCAGAAAGTTTTACAATGGAAATCTGACGGCATAACCCTTTATGGTGATCAAGGCCGTCACGGTTTAAGTTAAAGAGAGACGGCGTCAAGCACAATTGTGACGGCGTCAACCCTTGACGCGCCAGAGTGGATTTTGGAGGATTAAGGAGGGACGGCGTCAGGAAGACCATCCGGGAACCCTAGCCGCGGCGAGGTGACGGCGTCACCTCCTACAACGTGACGCCGTCAGCCCCTAAATTCTATATATAGTTTTGCAATTTTTAGTCATGAGTGTGCAACTTTGTGAGGAGAAACCCTAAGATGAATCTTCTACCATTTTTAAGGGTTTTATACCCTTGGATCTCCCATGTTTAATTGAAGATAAGTAATCAATTAATCATTCAATATGTCTATGTGTTGTTTGATTATATCTTGTTCTTGTCTTTTAATTAACATGCTAGGCTAGATTTATCTTGTGTTTGCTTAGATCTAATGAAACCTAACTATTGATTATTGGTTGTTGGTGTGTTATTAATTGTATTGGATGATTGTTTATCAATGTTAGGCTTAAGAAAACTGGCTAACCTCCTATACGGTAACTTGCTTGAACCTCTTAAGAAACATGAACCAATGCGTACTAAGGTTTTTATGGTTGTATTTAATGCATGAGCGAATTCTAGCGATCCCATGTTAGGAGCTTCTTAGCCGGCTCGACATAGGAGTGAAGTAGGAGCTTGTAGAGTTGGGGAAGTACGTACGCCACCCCACGATTGGTATTAAGAAATACACCCGTCATCCACACAATTAATACACACTAATCAACCGGTAAAAGATAGTTAGGGAGTAAGGAAATCTAAGTAAACACATTTCTCTCCATATAAGTTCCACCATCTTTTTATTTTCAGTCATTTTATTTTATTTGCATTTGTAGTTATTTGGGTTAGTTGATTAGCAACTAATTCCACCCACTCCTTCAAACCCGAGATTTTACTTGCTTTCATAAAAATATAAAAATACAAAAAAGAATCATCCCTCACCCTTAGACCTATTAGAGTAGTTTTTCAATCCTAACGACACTATTCCCCTAGAGAACGATCAATCCCCCGGTACTTGCCACTTCACTATACTACATCGGTCAGGTACACTGCCTGGTGGGGATTGCAAGCCTCTTGAGATCCCTCGAGAGGTAAAACCTGTTGTAAGGTCGCAAAACCACGCATCAAGTTTTTGGCGCCGCTGCCGGGGAATAGTTATTGTTTAGGTTGAATTTTTATTTTATTAGGTCTACTCACTAGATTCCTTTCTAGTGAGATTTTTATTTTATTTTTCTAGGTTTTTCTTTAGTCTATCTATTTTCTTCGTGCTTTTGTTCGTATAAGATTTTCATTGACTATTCAGTTTGCCATTATGGAAAACGCGAATCCACCCCTTACACCTGGCGAAGTGGCTTTGTTGCGTAGCCAAATTGAGGATGAGATTAGTGAGCTCAGAGAGCTCAATAGAATGATTGATATAGAGCTTGATTATGCCTTTAACAACCTAGAAACCGCCATATACTCAGATAATTACTTAGAACGTAATAATCTTACGGTTGAGGAGTTGATTGAGAAACTTGATGAAGTGAAGGTAGATCCTAGGTTGGATGATTATTTCAATGAATACCCCACTAAGGAGGAGATTGCTTACTATAACAACCTAGTTGATAACCCTCGACCACCTTTTGTTAGAATTGACCCAAAGATTAAGAGGGGTGATCCCGGGAATGTGAAGATACCATGTATGATTGGGTACCAATACGTTGAGCATGCTTACATTGACTGTGAATCCCCAACCAACGTGATGTCCTCAAGCCTTTATAGCCACATCATAAACACACCACTTGAGCCTAGGAAAGACCCCAAGTGCCCCGGTGGAGTTTGCAACTTCGTTGGAAGGATTAAGGACATGCATATCCTTGTTGGGAATTTTACCTTTGCCACCGACTTCATGATCTTAGAGGATTTGGCAAGTGTTGTTGACTGCCGCCTATCTCACGTGGTGTTAGGTAAGCCGTTTATTGAAGCATCCAGTTTAAAGTATGATCGTTTGAGAGGCACGGTTCAGTTTTCTAATCACATAGATAGGATCACATATAGGATGCCTTATCGGGTAAATGAATTTCGTTTTGTGCCTCGATTTGACAAGAACAACATTGGTGCGATTGAGGACATCAATGATGAGGATAAAGAGAAAGGCATGGACTATGTTTGGAATAAGAGAAGCCTTTATTATAAAGATTGCTTGAACCTAGGACCTAAATACAAAGTTGATATGGAGGTTGTTAGGATGATTAGAGGGGCAATTGGGAAGCAAAACGGAAAAACGTAGAACCCGTGACTTTGAGTCTAGCTACAAGACTCGTTAATAAAGAAAAGCGCTTCTTGGGAGGCAACCCAAGCTTTATTTGCTTTGTGTGTTTATTTATTTGTTTGTTTGATTTTATTTGCTTCCGTATGTATGTTTAATTTTTATTTTTATTAATTCATGTTCAAAACTAAATTGTGAAAATGCTTTATCTTGTTTTTAACTTCGTCTTAACTACATATAAAGGTATTTTGCAAAAGATAAGTGTAAGGGAAATCCAAATCGGTTTATTAGAACAAATGAACATGAATCATAACAATATTAAATTAACATACATATTAGTAATTGTTTGAGTCAAATGCTTGTATCGAGTCATAATGATGTTTTGCAGGAATTCCAGGAAGTAAGGTATAGGTTTTTCCAGAAATTTTCCGGAAACTTAACATGAGAATTCTGTCAGATCATTTCTGACGGCATCAGGACTTACAACCTGACGGCGTCAGGTTTTAATTTTCTGAAATTTTTGAAAGTTTTGTTTTTCTACCGGAATCATAAAAAGTTTTTATTAAATCTCTAACTTATAAACTCCAGGAATCTGCAAAATAATCATTCCACAAGCATTATATCCTTATATAGATTTATCCCGCCGATGTTATGCAGGTTTTCGTGTTTGTTTTCTCAGGTTTAACAGGTTATTTTGGACAAAGGACATGTATGTGGAATCTAGCTTTTGGCGATGCATTAGTCTTGAAGCTTCAACATTACCTTGGAAGAAGATCTAACCATGTTACCTCTTTATCCACCAAACGAATCAGGGGAGTATTTGATTTCATTCTTTTACCTTATTACTTTTACATCTTGTTATTTGAACATTGGGGACAATGTTCATCTTAAGTGTAAGGGGGGGTAAAGTACGATACTTTAGAGAATGCAATTACGCTTGATTTTTTTTGTTTAATGGTAGATGTGTAATAAAACTGAGAGAAATACCTGTTAAGGCAATTTTAGTGCCAAATTTAAAATTTTTTACAACATATAGGAGTGAAACTTTGATCTTAATGAGCGTCTCATGGATAGGAGTTATACGACTAGCACAAAAACCGTACCACTAAAGTATCTTCCACCCCCAAATATGTGAGGTTCGCCCCTAGAATTGGTAGGAAAAGCATATATGCTATGATGTGTGTACCGGTAGCACTTAGATTCTAGAACTTGCATTAGGACCATTCCGAGGCCACAAGTGAGACTACATTCGTGTAGTTAGATTTACTACATGATAAGAGGCATTAGGATTAACCCATTGTTTTACACCTGTGTTTTTGTTATAATTACATTGGCTACATTGGTCAAGTAATTCTCCCACACCCTTTGCGTTGTACTCATTCTTAGTACACGATACCCCTAGTACACCCCTCAGAGCCTATCTTTTCGTTTCTAACTTTAAGCATTTTACTTAAAGGAAGAATTTGTTTACACCCCACTTAAATGTACACCCAAACCGCCTTAGCCTACCTTGTATGCACTCATTTTTAGTGCATTATTGTGACAACATTTGTTTAAACCCCAAGTTAATTATCTAATTGATTACATGGTTGCTAAGTCGAGTATATCCTTGTACATATTGTTTTGGGCGATTGGACTCATGGGTAAAGTACTATGTAATGGGTAGAAACAATTATACATGTTAAATTTAGTATAAGTGGATTACTAATTCGGTCATAAATATATAAAGTTACTTAAAGTGTAAGTGTAAGGGGAAACAAAATCCCCCATATGTGTAATTTTTTAATTTCGATTATCTTAATTGAGTATTAGAATAGTTATTTGTAAAGTTATGTAAAAGTTCAAGTGTAAGGAAGCAACCCTATATGTATTATTTGGATGGTAGGCAAGAGTGTATGAAAAAAAAAAAAAAAAAAAAAAAAAAAAAAAAAATCGAAAAAATCAAGAAAAATACAAAAAAATGAGAAAAAGAAAAGTAGAAAAAAACATACGGACTACCATCCCGTTTCATTTTATGTTTATTTTATGTTTTTGTTATTTTGTTTTTAGCTTAAGTCGATTCTAGTCTTGGCTTAGCAACGCCATATTGTACTTGTAATCAATCAAGATCTTTAACTCGCCACCAGTAAAATATCCCTTATCCAACAAAACCGTGTTTATCATATCCCTACACCTAACATTATAACCCGTTTAAAAGCCCTCTTTGATAGTTTATCTTAGGTGCTTATGCCTAGTGGAGGAGGTTTTTGACCCTTTCCCAAGCCTATGGTAATCTATTTGCTATGACAGGTAGTGAGAGATATTATCCATTTTCATTTATGAGATATACTTTTATGACACCTGAGAGATGTGAGTATCTAAACACTACTTGTGAGGTGCTAGTGTGTAATCTCCGTGCTTATTATGATTAAAGTGGGACGACTATTTGTTGTAATTACTTTTATATTAGCGTTAAATGACCCCTAACTTGTATTTTGATTAGAATAAAAGCGCATTTGCTTGAGGACAAGCAAATCTCAAGTGTAAGGGTATTAGATGAAGTGAAAAGTGTACCGCTTTTAGGGGGTCATTTAAGCCCTAAATCGTATTTATTTGATCAAATATTGCCCTAAATCGTTCCTTTTGTCATTTTAGGTACTTTGGAGAAGAAATCTGGAAAAGGAAGCATTTTGGACGTTTTTGGAGCATAAAAGTGAAGAAAACGACAGAGTCTCCAAAGCTGCTGGAAAAGTACACGTGACGGCGTCAAGGATTGCTCTTGACGGCGTCACGGCTTGGCAAAAGAGGTGGATATGACAAATACACGTGACGCGCCAGAAAGTTTTACAATGGAAATCTGACGGCGTCACCCTTTAAGGTGATCAAGGCCGTCACGGTTTAAGTTAAAGAGAGACGGCGTCAAGCACAATTGTGACGGCGTCAACCCTTGATGCGCCAGAGTGGATTTTGGAGGATTAAAGAGGGACGGCGTCAGGAAGACCATCCGGGAACCCTAGCCGCGGCGAGGTGACGGCGTCACCTCCTACAACGTGACGCCGTCAGCCCCTAAATTCTATATATAGTTTTGCAATTTTTAGTCATGGGTGTGCAACTTTGTGAGGAGAAACCCTAAGACGAATCTTCTGCCATTTTTAAGGGTTTTATACCCTTGGATCTCCCATGTTTAATTGAAGATAAGTAATCAATTAATCATTCAATATGTCTATGTGTTGTTTGATTATATCTTGTTCTTGTCTTTTAATTAACATGCTAGGCTAGATTTATCTTGTGTTTGCTTAGATCTAATGAAACCTAACTATTGATTATTGGTTGTTGGTGTGTTATTAATTGTATTGGATGATTGTTTATCAATGTTAGGCTTAAGAAAACTGGCTAACCTCCTATACGGTAACTTGCTTGAACGTCTTAAGAAACATGAACCAATGCGTACTAAGGTTTTTATGGTTGTATTTAATGCATGAGCGAATTCTAGTGATCCCATGTTAGGAGCTTCTTAGCCGGCTCGACATAGGAGTGAAGTAGGAGCTTGTAGAGTTGGGGAAGTACGTACGCCACCCCACGATTGGTATTAAGGAATACACCCGTCATCCACGCAATTAATACACACTAATCAACCGGTAAAAGATAGTTAGGGAGTAAGGAAATCTAAGTAAACACATTTCTCTCCATATAAGTTCCACCACCTTTTTATTTTCAGTCATTTTATTTTATTTGCATTTGTAGTTATTTGGGTTAGTTGATTAGCAACTAATTCCGCCCTCTCCTTCAAACCCGAGATTTTACTTGCTTTCATAAAAATATAAAAATACAAAAAAAAATCTTCCCTCACCCTTAGACCTATTAGAGTAGTTTTTCAATCCTAACGACACTATTCCCCTAGAGAACGATCAATCCCCCGGTACTTGCCACTACACTATACTACATCGGTCAGGTGCACTGCCTGGTGGGGATTGCAAGCCTCTTGAGATCCCTCGAGAGGTAAAACCTGTTGTAAGGTCGCAAAACCACGCATCAGGCGAGGACACAAAAGACCTGTTGTTTGCCGAGGACCACGTGCTTGCCATCTAGACCAGCTGAGACCAGCCGAGAACACACCACAGAAGCCTTGCAATATGTTATTTTTGTTTGCGTTTGTGTTTAGTTAATTACTTGTTTCGTACTATGCAGCCTTGCGTTTGTGTTTGGTTAATTAATTGTTAGATAATCACTAGGACACACCACAACAGCCTTGCATTTGTTTTTGGTTACAATGCATTTCGAAAATAATCACTAGGACATGTTAGAATGCATTTGGGGTTGCTTCTTAAGCTGCAAGGGTGTTTGGTTTACGCTTAAATCAGTATGGTGCTTGGTTTCGGCTTATATCACTAGGACATGTTATGAGTTTATTTGATTTCGGCTTATATTTCATAAGCTTCAATTTTCTGGCTTATTTGGATAAGTAATATTGTTATGTATAAGTAATATTGTTAACTGCCATATAAAACCATTTATATATGTGTGTTTGATGAATTGTCTAAGTAATTTCATATATGAATCATTATGTTAGCTACGAATATGTTAGTATTGTATGGTATTTGATTGTGTTAGACTATTATAAATGATTTTAGGAATTTAGTGATTAATTTCGGAAAGTCCCCATCCGAAGTTAATCATCCCATAGAAAACCCGTCCGAAATTAATTTATTAGAAATTAATTTCGAAAAGTCCCCTGTTTGGGACTGCTTTTTGAATGTTTTGTCTCATTTTGGATATGAATGCGTATAGTTGATTTACTATTTGTAAAAATTTCAACAGTGTTTCCCCTTTACTCCTACGAATATGTCTTTAATGCACATATTTGGGGAGTTGAGGGGAAATGCTGCCGAAATTTTCTCAAATAGTAAATTCAGTTATACGCATTCATATATGAGACGAAACATTCAAAGAGTGGGTTAGGATTGCCTTCCATAGTTGGATTAGGTGAACAAAACGCACAACTCGTGATTCCACCTTTATGTATTTATGTGTAGATTTTTTTGAACATGCTTAATTCTAAATAATTATTTATTGCATCATTAAAACCCAGTTATGCCAATTGATAAGAGTTGGGTCTCTCAACCTCGTGCTAGCCGCGAATTTCTAAAAGGTCTTAGAGCTTTTTGCGAGTATTGCAAGTCCTTTGTGAATATTGATGGGAATGTTTATTGTCCATGTAATTATTGTCATAACTTTCATTGGGTAAAAAACAAAGATTTGTTTAATCACATAATCTCATACGGTTGGGACCAAAGTTATACGAAATGGTATAATCACGGTCAACCGGATGAGCAGACAGTAGTACCCACTACGAATCAACATGGGAGTGATATGGCTGAGTTCCTTCATGATATTTGTCTGAATAACGAACAAAATGAGCCAACTGAAGGAAATATTGGCGAGACAAGCAACGAGCCAACTCCTCAACGTAACGAGTTTGAAGAGTTACTCACCACTGCCAACGAGCCACTATACCCGGGCTGTAATTGGATGTCTTCATTGGACTTTATGGCAAAGTTTACGAACATCAAGGTCAAAGGTAAAATGAGTGACACCACATTTAACGAAACCCTAAAATTTCTCAAAGAATGTTTCCCACCCGCTCTAGGATACAAAATCCCATCGTCATACTATGAAATAAAGAAAACACATTAAACCATCAGGTTAGGATACGAATCCATACATGCATGTGTAAATGATTGTTTTTTATATCGGGGGAAGGGTAATGAAGATTTGCAGAATTGTCCCATCTGCGATGCTAGTAGATGGAAAGACAAGAACACACTGGGGAAGAAAGTTCCTAACAAGGTGTTGCGTTATTTTCCTATCATTCCTAGACTACAGCGTTTGTACAAGTCTAAACACACTGCAAAACATATGACTTGGCATGCTTCTGGGCAGTCTACGGAGGATGGTAAGATGCAACACCCGGTTGATGGTCAATTATGGAAGAAATTTGACATGAAGTATTCTAAAGAATTTTCCTATGAAAAAAGAAACGTCCGATTAGGGTTGGCTTCTGATGGTTTTAATCCGTTCAGCAACCTTAGTCAGTCTTACAGCATGTGGCCGGTCATATTAACAACATACAATACGCCTCCTTGGATATGTATGAGAGAGACTTCTCTTATGTTGACGTTGTTAATTCCGGGCCCTAAATCACCTGGGAAGGACATAGATATTTACTTGAGGCCTTTGATTGAAGACCTAAAGATTCTATGGAAAGATGGAGTCATGACTAGGGATGCTGCCACTGGCACTGAATTCTGTATGAGAGCAGCGCTTTTATGGACTATCAATGACTTTCCCACTCGAAGTAGTTTGTCTGGGTGGAGTGGGCAAGGTTACTTGGCTTGTCCGACATGTAATATAGACACTCCATCTGTTCGCGTGTTAGGCAAAACCGCTTATGTTGGTCACAGAAGATTCTTAAAAACGACCAATAAATGGCGGAAAAATAAACAGGCATTCTATACTCGGGACGATGATCATAGACAACCTCCTAGAAAACTTACCAGTGATGTCATCTTGAATCAACTTAGTAGATTGCCTAAATGTATCCTGAGGAAACATCCAAGTTTTGGGGGTGCGAAGAAAAAACGTGATCCTGTTCGTGAATTGAATTGGACCAAAGTATCCATTTTCTACGAGCTAAAGTATTGGTCTTTTCTTACACTAAAACACAATTTAGATGTCATGCATATCGAAAAAAATGTGTGTGAGAGTGTGTTGGGTACTTTGTTAATGAATGACAAATCAAAAGACACCAACAAGGCAAGACAAGACTTAGAAAATTTGCAAATTCGTGAAGAGTTTTGGCTCGTCAACAAAGGAAACGGGAAGTGCTCTAAGCCTCATCCCACGTACTCTTTCACAACTGAAGAAAGAAAACAATTTTGTCAATTCATCAAAGGTACGCGTTTTATTTCAAAATTTATTTGTTCCAATTCTATTCGCGTATCCATTTCGACGACTTACTCTAATATCATGATTTTTTTGTCAATTCATCAAAGGTGTGAAACTACCTGATGGGTTCAGATCTAACTTCAAGCATAAAGTGACCGACAATGATAGCAACATAACAGGCTTGAAGGCTCATGACTGTCACATAATGATGCAGCGGTTGCTTCCTGCTGGACTTCAAAATTACTTGAAGGACCAAACCACCGCAACACCAATAATCGAGCTTTGTTCATTCTTCAAACAAATATGCGCTCGAACTTTGATGGTGGATGACATGTTGAAAGCTAAAGAACAACTCATCAATATTTTGTGCAGTTTCGAGCAAATTTATCCTCCTGCTTTTTTTGACATAATGATTCACTTGGTTATTCATCTACCCGAAGAGGCTATTGAAGGCGGGCCTGTTTACATGAGGTGGATGTATCCATTTGAAAGATACATGAAAAAGCTCAAGAATTATGTCAGAAATAAAGCTAAGCCCGAAGGTTCAATAGCGGAGGGTTATATTGCTGATGAAGCATTAACTTTCTGTTTGCATTATTTTCGGGGTGTTGAGACGAGATTTAATCGTCCTGACCGGAATGAGGACGGTCCAAGCCCAACAAGTCAATTTCAGGTGTTTCGATCAATCTGTAAACTGAATGGCAAGCAATCATTGATCCGGGTTCAACCAGACACAATGAAGAAAGTAGTATGGTATGTACTACACAACAGTCATGAAATCGACCCGTACGTGAACGAGTACGAGAGGTACGCGTTTTATTTCAAAATGTGATTTACATAAGTTATTATTCGACAACTTATTCTAATATCATGAACATTTACAGGGCATTTCCTGGCAATGATATACAAGAAGGATTTCCTCGTTGGTTTGGGAGCAAGGTAGACTTATTGTATGTATTACCCTGTAAAAATAACGACTATTACTCATCTATATCTATTCTTAACTTTTTCATAGATTCGTGAATTAAAAGTAAAGGATGACCCAAGTTGTACTTCCGAGTTATTTGCTTTGGCTTGTGGACCAGCATGCACTGCAGTCTCAGTCGACTCTTGCGTAGTCAACGGTGTGAAGTTTATCGTACACGACCGTGATTTACGTCGTTCAACTCAGAACAGCGGAATTTCAACTCCTAATCCTAGCGGAGGAATGTATTATGGCCAGCTTGAAGAAATTCTTGAGTTTTTGTATGTTCCTTTCAAGGTTGTGCTGTTCAAAGTCAAATGGTTCGACACTAATAACGAGGGTCGCATAAAACGTTGTACGTATAGAAATAACATTACACAAATTATGACAGACCGTGTATCATTTCAAAATGAACCATACATTCTTGCAACACAAGCAACACAAGTCTTTTACCTTGATTTCCCGAGTAAACGTGGTAGTTGGAAGGCCGTCCAAGATTCTTATCATCGAAAGATTTGGAACCCGGATATCATCGTGGTAGAAGACAATCAAGATGTTGTACATGACAACAACTCATCACATGTCACACTCTCTACTGAGTTGGAAAAGTTGAATTATAGCACCATAGATATAGATGTCCAGCCAGCGGAAGTTGAGGCACCACCAGCACCAATTATCACTGATGTCGACGACGAAGATGATATTGATTATGATGACCACATTCCTCATGATTTAGCATCTGATCATGAAGACCACGTCGATGGTGAAGATGAAGTTGGCACTAATAATGATGATTTTTATCTTAGTGATGTAGGAGATTGATCTCAAATTGTAATTTGTTAAACGAAACTTATTTGAATGAAATTGTTATCGAGTTGTTAAATGTGTTTATTTATTTATTTATTTATTTATTTGTTATTATCTTTTTTGGTTTATATTGTTATTTATTTGAATGTGTGTATATATATGCGTATATGTGTTTCTTCACTAATTTCTATGTTCTAGTACAGATGGCGGATGTCATGGCTACGAGCCATGGTGGTGATGGAGGTCACGAGCCACCCCGGGATCCCGCGAGGAGGATAGGCACCAATTGCGAGCGTAAGAATTTCTCCATTATTTTAATTAAACTTGATCATTATTTGAAATTGATAACTTGTTATTTTATGTCACCATCACTTTAATTTGATTACTTGCAGGCTCTAGTTCGAGAGCTCCCAGGCCTAAGCCTACGAAGCCTGGGTCGAAAATAGGGAAAGGCGGGAAGGTGGTTCGCGGTGCCACCCAGAACGCAACCTTACACGCCATGAGGAATGACACAGGGCACCCGGTCTCTATCAGATTCAATAGGAATGCTGATGAAGCGAAAAGTGTACCGCTTTTAGGGGGTCATTTAAGCCCTAAATCGTATTTATTTGATCAAATATTGCCCTAAATCGTTCCTTTTGTCATTTTAGGTACTTTGGAGAAGAAATCTGGAAAAGGAAGCATTTTGGACGTTTTTGGAGCATAAAAGTGAAGAAAACGACAAAGTCTCAAAATCGGCTGAAAAGTACCTTTGACGGCGTCAGGGATTGCCCTTGACGGCGTCATGGCTTGGCAAAAAAGGTGGACATGAAAAAATACACATGATAAGCCAGAGAATTTTGCATGAAAAATCTGACGGCGTCACCCTTTGAAGTGATCAAGGTCGTCACGGTTTAAGCTAAAGAGGGACGGCGTCAAGCTCATTTCTGACGGCGTCAAGCTTTGATAAGCCAGAGCGGATTTTGGAGGTCTAAAGAGGGACGGCGTCAGGAAGGCCATCCGGGAACCCTAAAAGCGGCGAGGTGACGGCGTCAGGATCTACAACGTGACGCCGTCAGCCATTAAACTCTATATATAGTTTTGCAATTTTTTGTCATTAGTGTGGAACTTATTGTGTGTAACTTTGGAGGAGAAACCCTAAGACGAATTTCTGCCATTTTTAAGGGTTTTCATACCCTTGGATCTCCCATGTTTAATTGAAGATAAGTATTTATTTAATCAATCAATATGTCTATGTGTTGTTTGATTATAACTTGTTCTTGTCTTTTGATTAACATGCTAGGCTAGATTTATCTTGTGTTTGCTTAGATCTAATGAAACCTAACTATTGATTATTGGTTATTAGTGTGTTATTAGTTGTATTGGATGATTGTTCATCGATGTTAGGCTTAAGAAGACTGGCTAACTTCCTATTCGGTAACTTGCTTGAACGTCTTAAGAAACATGAACCAATGCGTACTAAGGTTTTTATGGTTGTATTTAATGCATGAGCGAATTCTAGTGATCCCATGTTAGGAGCTTCCTAGCCGGCTCGACATAGGAGTGAAGTAGGAGCTTGTAGAGTTGGGGAAGTACGTACGCCACCCCACGATTGGTATTAAGGAATACACCCGTCATCCACGCAATTAATACACACTAATCAACCGGTAAAAGATAGTTAGGGAGTAAGGAAATCTAAGTAAACACATTTCTCTCCACATAAGTTTCACAACTCTTTTCATTTTCTGTTATTTTATTTTATTTGCATTCGTAGTTATTTGGGTTAGTTGACTAGCAACTAATTCCGCCCACTCCTTCAAACCCGAGATTTTACTTGCTTTCATTAAAAAATATAAAAATACAAAAAGAATCTTCCCTCACCCTTAGACCTATTAAGGTAGTTTTTCATATCTAACGAACACTATTCCTTGTGGAGAACGATCAATCCCCCGTACTTACCACTACACTATACTACATCGGTCAGGTACACTGCCTGGTGGGGTTGTAAGCCTCTTGAGATCCCTCGAGAGGTAAAACCTGTTGTAAGGTTGCAAAACCACGCATCAAGTTTTTGGCGCCGCTGCCGGGGAATAGTTATTTTTTAGGTTGAATTTTTATTTTATTAGGACTACTCACTAGATTCCTTTCTAGTGAGATTTTTATTTTTCTTTTTATTAGATTTCTTTAGTCTATCTTTTTCTTTGTGCCCTTTGTTTGTAAAACCATTTTCATTTGTCACCATGGCGGATGAAATTCCATTTAGATCATTAACAATAGAGGAACAATTACTTTACACGGATAGATTTGCTTCCTGTTGTTCCAATGAATTTTTAAGTGATCTTAGATATATACAAGAGGAGATGGGTATAAAGTTTGATAGGTTTGATGAATTATGTGCATGTGTGGCTTCTATTAAACAATCATTGTTAGGATCAACTCCTTTTAATAAGACCCTTTGGAATAATTTTGAGGAAAGCCTCCTAACCGTGAACCATAAGTTTAATGAATTAATGGGTTCGTATACATCACAACTTGAGGAAACAATTGAGGAGGATTTAGCCGAACATGAGCATATTGAGCAAAAAGACCTAGGTTTTTATGATCAATGACTTTGAATCTCAAGGAACACATGATGAATCCTTTAGGCAAATTGAACATAGTAATCATGTTATCGGGGAAGATTCTTATGAATCGGACTTAGAACTTGAAATGGCTAGAGAAGGATTTGAGATACTTAGGAACATGTTTGGGTTAGATTCTACTAAAACACATGATGTGGATATAATTGATATAGAGACAAGGAAGGATGAGGTAAATAACACAAACCTACAAAGTACCCCACAAGTCCTACCATCATTCGAGGCACACACACCACCCGTGACTTACCCAGAAGAAGTAGAAGAGACTATAGGAACCCCAATAGAGGTAGAACCCTTGGACCAAACACAACTAGAGGATATAGGTTTGAATACATGTAGTCATAACCTTTCTTTTAGTTATATGGAAGTTCCTAGTTTTGATGAACTGGAGCCTCAGCCAAAACCGTTACCTAATCTTCCATCCTTAGATGTGAATTTAGGAATTGAAAAAGGTCCCGATCCACCCATCAAACCATGTAGTCCGGGTAATGTTAAGATTAAGGTAGTAGACTCTAAGCCTTGTAGTGAGGAAGACAATATAGGAGTGAAAAATGACCTTACATGTCTACATCACCCATTCATGATTGATCACAAGAAACATTATGGGTTTAAACCGGGTCTATTGGGTCAAGATGGGTTCCCAATTAAGAGTCTCTCGAAGTTGTTAGAAGATGATCCCTTTTTAGGAGAAAACTTTAATTCACCCATTGACCAAAGTGAACTAGGTAAGGTTATGATGAAAGGAGCACACCCCTTTGAGCATATAATTCATCCACCAATCTTTCCTCACGTGGCATACTCCTACCGAGCTGGTGTGTATCGCTACTGTCACCCGCACTTAACCCTAAGTGTAGGGAAAACCTCCCCTATTTCCGTTAAATAAGGGTAGAGTCAGGCTCGTGACTCGAACAAAAACAAGCGCTTCTTGGGAGGCAACCCAAGCTTTATTTGCTTTGTGTGTTTATTTATTTGTTTGTTTGATTTTATTTGCTTCCGTATGTATGTTTAATTTTTATTATTATTGATTCATGTTCGAAAATAAATTGTGAAAATGCTTTATCTTGTTTTTAACTTCGTCTTAACTACATATAAAGGTATTTTGCAAAAGATAAGTGTAAGGGAAATCTAAATCGGTTTATTAGAACAAATGAACATGAATCATAACAATAATAAATTAACATACATATTAGTAATTGTTTGAGTCAAATGCTTGTATCGAGTCATAATGATATTTTGCAGGATTTCCAGGAAGTAAGGTATAGGTTTTTCCAGAAATTTTCCGGAAACTTAACATGAGAATTCTGTCAGATCATTTCTGACGGCGTCAGGATTTACAACCTGACGGCGTCAGGTTTTAATTTTCTGAAATTTTTGAAAGTTTTGTTTTCATAAAAAGTTTTTATTAAATCTCTAACTTATAATCTCCAGGAATCTGCAAAATTATCATTCCACAAGCATTATATCCTTATATATAGAATTTATCCCGCCGATGTTATGCAGGTTTTCGTGTTTGTTTTCTCAGGTTTAACAGGTTATTTTGGATAAGGAGATGTATGTGGAATCAAGCTTATTGCGATGCATTAGTCTTGGAGCTTCTACATTCTCTTGGAAGAAGATCTAACCATGTTACTTCATTATCCACCGAGCGAATCAGGGGAGTATTTGATTTCATTCTTTTACCTTTTCACTTTTACATCTTGTGATTTGAACATTGGGGACAATGTTCATCTTAAGTGTAAGGGGGGGGGGGGTAAAATACGATACTTTAGAGAATACAAGTACGCTTGATTTTTGTTTGTTTAATAGTAGATGTGTAATAAAACTGAGAGAAATACCTGTTAGGGCAATTTTAGTGCCAAATTTAAAATTTTTTACAACATATAGGAGTGAAACTTTGATCTTAATGAGCGTCTCACGGATAGGAGTTATATGACTAGCACAAAAAAAAAAAAAAACCGTACCACTAAAAAATTTTCCACCCCCAAATATGTGAGGTTCGCCCCTAGAATTGGTAGGAAAAGCATTTATGCTATGATGTGTGTACCGGTAGCACTTAGATTCTAGAACTTGCGTTAGGACCATTCCGAGGCCACAAGTGAGACTACATTCGTGTAGTTAGATTTACTACATGATAAGAGGCATTAGGATTAACCCATTGTTTTACACCTGTGTTTTTGTTATAATTACATTGGCTACATTGGTCAAGTAATTCTCCCACACCCTTTGCGTTGTACTCATTTTTAGTATACGATACCCCTAGTACACCCCTCAGAGCCTATCTTTTCGTTTCGACCTTTAAGCATTTTACTTAAAGGAAGAATTTGTTTACACCCCACTTAAATGTACACCCAAATCGCCTTTGCCTACCTTGTATGCACTCATTTTTAGTGCATTATTGTGACAACATTTGTTTAAACCCCAAGTTAATTATCTAGCTGATTACATGGTTGCTAAGTCGAGTCATATCCTTGTACATATTGTTTTGGGACGATTGGGACTCATGGGTAAAGTACTAGTGTAATGGAGTAATGGGGAAGAACATCATTTATTACCCCCATATGTGCTAAATATTTTAAAAGTACTCCAAGTGTTTCGATTATCTTAATTCGAGTCATTAGAATAGTTATTTGTAAAGTTGTGTAAAAGTTCAAGTGTAAGGGGAATGCAACGCCCCTTTGATGTATTATTATGGATGGTAGGGCAAGAGTGTATGAAAAAAAAAAAAAAAATCGAAAAAATCAAGAAAAATACAAAAAAATGAGGAAAAAAAGAAAAGTAGAAAAAAACATACGGACTACCATGCCGTTTCATTTTATGTTTATTTTATGTTTTTGTTATTTTATTTTTAGCTAAAGTCGAGTCTAGTCTTGGCTTAGCAACATTGTATAGTACATGTAATTAATCAAGATCTTTAACTCGCCACCAGTAAAATATCCCTTATCCAACAAATCCGTGTTTATCATATCCCTACACCTAACGTTATAACCCGTTTAAAAGCCCTCTTTGATAGTTTATCTTAGGTGTTTACGCCTAGTGGAGGAGGTTTTCGATCCTTTCCCAAGCCTATGGTAATCTATTTGCTATGACAGGTAGTGAGAGATATTATCCGTTTTCATTTATGAGATTTACTTTGATGACACCTGAGAGATGTGAGTATCTAAACACTACTTGTGAGGTGCTAGTTTGTAATCTCCGTGCTTATTATGATTAAAGTGGAACGATTATTTGTTGTAATTACTTTTATATTAGCATTAAATGACCCCTAACTTGTATTTTGATTAGAATAAAAGCGCATTTGCTTGAGGACAAGCAAATCTCAAGTGTAAGGGTATTTGATGAAGCGAAAAGTGTACCGCTTTTAGGGGGTCATTTAAGCCCTAAATCGTATTTATTTGATCAAATATTGCCCTAAATCGTTCCTTTTGTCATTTTAGGTACTTTGGAGAAGAAATCTGGAAAAGGAAGCATTTTGGACGTTTTTGGAGCATAAAAGTGAAGAAAACGACAAAGTCTCAAAATCGGCTGAAAAGTACCTTTGACGGCATCAGGGATTGCCCTTGACGGCGTCATGGCTTGGCAAAAAAGGTGGACATGAAAAAATACACATGATAAGCCAGAGAATTTTGCATGAAAAATCTGACGGCGTCACCCTTTGAAGTGATCAAGGTCGTCACGGTTTAAGCTAAAGAGGGACGGCGTCAAGCTCATTTCTGACGGCGTCAAGATTTGATAAGCCAGAGCGGATTTTGGAGGTCTAAAGAGGGACGGCGTCAGGAAGGCCATCCGGGAACCCTAAAAGCGGCGAGGTAACGGCGTCAGGATCTACAACGTGACGCCGTCAGCCCTTAAACTCTATATATAGTTTTGCAATTTTTTGTCATTAGTGTGGAACTTATTGTGTGTAACTTTGGAGGAGAAACCCTAAGACGAATTTCTACCATTTTTAAAGGTTTTCATACCCTTGGATCTCCCATGTTTAATTGAAGATAAGTATTTATTTAATCAATCAATATGTCTATGTGTTGTTTGATTATAACTTGTTCTTATCTTTTGATTAACATGCTAGGCTAGATTTATCTTGTGTTTGCTTAGATCTAATGAAACCTAACTATTGATTATTGGTTATTAGTGTGTTATTAGTTGTATTGGATGATTGTTCATCGATGTTAGGCTTAAGAAAACTGGCTAACTTCCTATTCGGTAACTTGCTTGAACGTCTTAAGAAACATGAACCAATGCGTACTAAGGTTTTTATGGTTATATTTAATGCATGAGCGAATTCTAGTGATCCCATGTTAGGAGCTTCCTAGCCGGCTCGACATAGGAGTGAAGTAGGAGCTTGTAGAGTTGGGGAAGTACGTACGCCACCCCACGATTGGTATTAAGGAATACACCCGTCATCCACGCAATTAATACACACTAATCAACCGGTAAAAGATAGTTAGGGAGTAAGGAAATCTAAGTAAACACATTTCTCTCCACATAAGTTTCACAACTCTTTTCATTTTCTGTTATTTTATTTTATTTGCATTCGTAGTTATTTGGGTTAGTTGACTAGCAACTAATTCCGCCCACTCCTTCAAACCCGAGATTTTACTTGCTTTCATAAAAAAATATAAAAATACAAAAAGAATCTTCCCTCACTCTTAGACCTATTAAGGTAGTTTTTCATATCTAACGAACACTATTCCCTGTGGAGAACGATCAATCCCCCGTACTTACCACTACACTATACTACATCGGTCAGGTACACTGCCTGGTGGGGTTGTAAGCCTCTTGAGATCCCTCGAGAGGTAAAACCTGTTGTAAGGTTGCAAAACCACGCATCAAATGCCAAAGGCATGTGGCAGCATGTAGGCCCTCACGCTCCGTGGTTCTCGAACTTTTTCGGGAGCTTGATACGGGACACCGTTCCACTGTATTACAATTCGTGGGATGTTGTTCCAGAGGCCTCGAAGGTACACGTGGATAACCGGCTCAACGTAAGTTTTTTTTTTATCTTTTATTTTTTTAATTATTGTGTTTATTTATTTTAAATGTGTTTATTTATTTAAATTTGTCTCTTTATTTAAGTTTGTATATTTATTTTAATTATATTTTATTGCAGCATTTCTTTGATCTCGCCCCCCACCTTGCCGGTCCAAATGGGGAGGAGATTGTCGCTAGTATTGAAGCTTACCTGAAAAAGATATACAATGACCAAAAGTACAAACACAAGAAGAAAAATTTTACAAAGGCAGGTGGGGTCGAGAAACTGGACGATATCAAGGCAAAGCGTCCCGAGAACATGGCGGAAGATGAATGGGAAAAGCAGGTAAATTTCTGGATCGACACATACTTTGTTATTATTATTATTATTATTATTATTATTATTATTATTATTATTATTATTATTATTATTATTATTATTATTATTATTATTATTATTATTATTATTATTATTATTATTATTAATAATAATAATAATAATAATAATAATAATAATAATAATAATATTTCATTTATATAATAGTTTTTATTATTTATAATAAGCAGATTGAGCACTGGAGCGACCCCAAGAAGTTGAAGATCGGGGAGATCAATAGCCAAAATAGGAGCAAAATGAAGACTGCCACCCTTCATGGATCACATTCCTTGGCTGTCATAGCTGATAACTTCGTAAGACACTTTTTAATCATTTTATTTATATATATAGTGTTGGGTGAGTATTGATTGATTTTATTTATAAACAGTTGAACTCCCCCGACCCCGACTCCGAGGATACTCGAGACCATATAGACATGTACAGACACACCCATACCACCAGAGGGGGCGCCTGGGAGTCTGAGGAGGCCGAATCCAGATACATAAGTATAATTTATTTCCAAAAACTCACCAACATTAATGCAATATAATAAATCATGACTTATATATTACTTTTCTTGTTTTTTTGTAACTAAACAGAATGAGATGGTCCGGCTGCGGTCAGAGAGCACCTCCTCTGGGACGCGTATGTCAGATGCGGAGATCCTGAGCCAGGTGATCGGTGGCAAGCAGAGGGGACATATTCCTGGCATAGGTCCAGTTTTACCCGGAGGTGGTCACAGGCCGACTCTGAGCTCCTCACGAGCTCGTGAGGAAGCCTCCTCGTCCTCACTGCGCGAGACCGTGACGCGGCAAGAGAACACACTGCAGATGATTCTGGATTGGGCGAGGAGACAGCCGGGCTTTCCTGTGGAGCTAGCAGCGGGATTGCCGGGGACATCAGGATCCCAGATTGCGTCGCTGGGTGAGTCTAGACCTGCAGGGGAGGGTAGTCGGGGAGCTGGGGGTAATGGGGATGGTGGGGAGAATGGGGATTAGTATATGGGTCGGATGGGTCACTTTAGGTTTGTTTTGGGTTATTGGACATAGTTGTGTAGATTTAGATGGATTATTATGTGTTAGGATTCCCACTAAACTGTTCATCGCTAGCTTATGTATAGTTTTGTAGAATATCATGTGGATCACGGTTTTTGAACCGTTTTTGGCGAATTAGGATTCATATGATTATGTTTAGCGAATTTGGATTGTTTAGCGAAGTTGGATTAATATTATTTTTAGCGAATTTTGTTTGAATTTGGTGTTGTTGTATATGTTTAGCGAATTTGGTTTTAATTTGGTGTTGTTGGCGAATTTATTGTGTTGGCGAACTTGGCGAAATGGGGTAACAGTAGGTTGCATGTAATATATGCTGCATTTGGTAGGTTTTTTTAGCACCCATTGCGGAAAAAACCTGGAATTACCAATTTTGCAGCAATTTGCTGTAAAATGGGTCAGACACTTTTAGCGGGGACATGTCCCCGCAAAAAGAAAGAAACAGATTTATATTAAAAATCTTATTTACGATGACAAGTCCCCGCAGAAAGTATTTCGAAAAATATTAAAAATAGTTTTCTGCGGGGACAAGTCCCCGCAAACAACAGATAATCATATTATATAATGACTGATTAAATATTTTTTAAATTAATTTCCTTAGTTTTCGGCGGGGACATGTCCCTGCGGAAACCCCTTGCCACGCTTGACAATCTTTGACCGGCTAGAAGGATGTGGGACCTACACGTCGCCGCAGAAAGGAGGTAAAAGTCACCGCCGAATGTATCAGCGACGAGTTTCCCGCGGTGACGTTTGGGCGGTGGCATGTCGCTGCGGAAAGTGTATTTACGGCGACATGGCGCAGCACAATGTGTAAAAAAGTCGCCGCGGAATGTGTCGAATGTTGTAGTGAGGAGAGAGGGAGTCATCACTAATATGAAGTTTAATGTCAAGACAATTCCTCCCACAATCACGTATCATAAGAGTCCATACCCGGGTCACGAACCCGATTAGTAAACAATACTAACAATTAAGCCCACCACGTATGGGCCGCAACTGATCTACCAGTTATGCGACTGGGGTCGACAAGGCCCAAACCCAAAGTTATTTCCGGATAATATATGGAGTATCTTCTAAATAAAGAAGATATATACCAAATATCCGATGTCGGCTAACACGCCGAGGAGTAGGGAACACGAAACCTACTAGGGTTTCGTGCATATATAAAGGGCATTCCAGCCCTCGGTAAAGGTACGATCTTCAATAAACCCTAACCCTTTACTAAACCCTACATTCGATTACTTACTCTCACGCCGGAGGATAATCGGGGGAGACAATCCCTCGATAAGCCTAACGGTGTTTGTTCTCTTTTCTTAGTGCGCAGGTTCCATCGAGCATTAAGATTCAATTGGTACGAGAATAGAAGTCCTATCAAGGAACGCCCAACTTTTGTATCAACAAGTGGCGCCATCCGTGGGACCCTACACTAAGAATTTTACCAAGAACTAGAATGACGAAACACGGAAGTCACAAGAGTCCGCATGGGAAGAAAGCGCATGATGACTCACTAGGGAAGAAGCATCAAACGGATGCGCCCCCTAAGCAGGCCACTGGGACAACCAGCACGCCTAGAAGCTTAGGAGCGTATTCAGATCTGGTCTTTCCTGCGGTAGAATCACTTACCAAAACTACCCCCGCTATTACGACAAGTACTAGCGCGGTAGAACTGGAGCGCACTCCTCTTGCCATGCCAGAGGTGAACTTCACTGAACCTCCCAACGCGCCTATCCGAAACAAGGATCCTGCCTTGGAGACAGGCTCCATCGCGCTAGAGGGAGTCACTTCCGAATTGGCGCCAAGCGACTTTGTATCTCAAAACTACGAAGCCTTGACTGTGCTCATGCGAGAAGAGACAAAGAAGAGGTCAAGCCAAAGTCTGCACGGCAGACTCAACTTCGACCCTGAGCACGAAGTATCCCCACCGCGCTACCAAAAGGAGAGACGCGAAAAGGATAGCCGCAAACAACCAGTGTTTGCCAGGATTGGAAGGAAGGTTGTGGACGATGAAGCAGCCGACCTTCAACATCTGGAAGAGCCTGAAGAGGGGGAGCGGCGCGCCAATGTCCACGCTAGGCTTGGCAGACGCAGGATCCAAGATAGGCTTGGGCGACGATGTTCCCCAAGTGAAAGCCCCTCAAGCTCTGACTCTGAGGATAGTCGGCGCAAGCGCCGCAGAGGAGCAAGCTCAGACTCTGATGATAGTCGACGCAAGAGTCACAAAAGAGTCCGCTCATCTTCAAGAGATTCCTCGGACAGCGAGACTGGACACTGGAAATCAAGAGGGAAATACCGCGACCAGGATGATGAAGACATGTCTCTTCCCTGGCGTCGCCAAAAGGTTGATGCGTTTACTAGGCGCATCAGTGACTTTTCTGAGAATAAGAAAAGGCGCATGCCTGCTAATGTCAAAACATATGATGGGATAGGTGATCCTGATGATCACCTAAAAATTTTCGAATCAGCAGCTACTATCGAAAATTGGCCACAGCCTGTGTGGTGCCATATGTTCAACTCCACATTAGTAGGGAATGCGCGCAACTGGTTTAGTAAGCTCCCACGCAGAAGCATTGGTGGGTTTGAAGAGTTGCGCAGAGCGTTTCGCTTAAACTTCACTCAAAGGAAAAAGTGCGCCAAAAACCCTGTCGAACTCGCTAGGGTTAAACAGCGACAAGGGGAATCCACAAGCGCTTTCATGGAACGCTTCAAGGACGAGTGCATGAAAGTCAAGGCGTGTCCAGAGATACTAAAAATATCGGGTTTTATGAATGCAATCAATAACCCAGATTTGATAAAAAAGCTAAACGATAAGGTTCCCCTAACCTTTGACGAACTCATGAAGCGCACGAGGTCTTTCGTCCAAGGAGAAGAAGCCGCTGCGGATAGCAAAAAAGGCTATTCGAACCATAGACCACACGAAGAGTCAAGGAGACAATCCAATGACCAGGGTGGCAATCGTAACAGCCGCAGCAGAGGCTATCGCAACCAAGGGAGTGGAAGAGACAATGATAGATACACACCCCTCACAAAAACCCCAAGGGAGATATTTGTGACGGAGGGCGCGAACTTCCCGAAACCACCACCAATCCGCACCCCAGAGGATAAGCGCATAGGGAATGGTTATTGCGAATACCATGGACAGAAGGGCCACACAACTAACGATTGCGTCCAACTGCGCCAATTGATTGACAAATTGGTAAAGGAAGGAAAGATGGACCACCTCGTAAAAAACATCAGAGAAGGGAAAGACAAACCAAAACCAGTGGCCAAGAAAGAGACGCCTAGAGAAAAGGCAGACATCATCTACATGATACAGCCATGGCCGCGCGCGACAAGACAGAAAGTTAGTCAGCGTTTTTCTAAGGGAAACGGAATTTCTTTCCCCTCCCTGACCGCGAACAACGCAGTAGTGGATCCACTCACCATTGAAATACATACGGGGGGTCACGACATCCGTCGCATGTATATAGATGGAGGTGCATCCGCCGATATTATATATGAACACTGTTTCAAGAAGCTGCGACCTGAGATACAGAGCCAGCTAATCCCAGCCACAACGCCACTCACCGGCTTCACAGGGGAAAAAATATGGCCCACGGGGCAATTACGTCTATTCGTAGAAGTTGGTGACAAACCACACTCTACAGTCACCTGGATGAACTTTATGGTAATCAGATCCCCCTCTCCGTACAACGGTATCATTGGGAGACCTGGAATATCATCCATTCGCGCCGTGCCATCCACAGCGCATGGGATGCTCAAGTTCCCAGTGGAAGGAGGTATTGTCACCCTTTACAATACCACCATACCACCCAAAGAATGCAACGCAGTGACAAGTGACGTAAGCGTTGTTCCAGAACAGCGCGCAATTAAAGTCCCAAACCTAACGGTCGCCATTCACCCTGAATACCCGGATCAACAGGTATCTATTGGCGGGTCTCTGTCTGACAAAGGCAGATCAGCTATATGCGCACTCTTGCAAAATAATTTGGATATTTTTGCATGGGAACCAAAGCATATGATAGGAGTGCCACGCTCCATCACGGAACATAAGCTGCAAATCCGACAAGGATATCCTCCAATACGACAGAAAAAGCGCGGACAAGCTCCAGACCGCGCAAAAGCCATCCTGGAAGAAGTACATAAACTAGTAGACGCAGGCATCATGCGTGAAGTCTACTACCATGACTGGCTCTCTAACCCAGTGATGGTAAAGAAGAGCGATGGCAGTTGGAGGATGTGCGTAGACTTCACAGATCTCAATAAAGCATGTCCACAGGACTGCTATCCTCTACCGGAGATAGACTGGAAGATCGAGTCACTGTGTGGATATCCCTTCAAATGCTTCCTGGACGCATATAAGGGATACCACCAAATTCAAATGGCGGAGGAAGACGAAGAAAAGACGGCCTTCCACACAAGTCAAGGGGTCTACTGCTACACAAAGATGCCCTTCGGCCTAAAGAACGCAGGAGCAACATACCAAAGATTGGTGGACACTGCGTTCGAGAAGCAAGTGGGACGCAACTTGGAAGTCTACGTCGATGATCTCGTCATCAAAAGCCATACAGAGGAAGAGCTAGTGCGCGACATGGAGGAAACGTTCAAAACACTCAGGAGAATCAACATGAAATTGAACCCCAAGAAGTGCACGTTTGGCGCTACGGAAGGCATGTTTCTCGGGTATTTGATAGAACCCGATGGGATCAAGCCTTGCCCAGAGAAGACTCAAGCAGTCATTGACCTCCCCTCACCGCGCACACTGAAAGAAGTTCAGTCACTAAACGGCAAGCTAGCCGGACTGAACCGATTCTTATCCAAATCAGCAGACAAGTCACTTCCCCTATTCAAGACACTCAAGAAGTGCACCAAAAAGGGAGACTTCAGGTGAACTGCGGAAGCAGAAGAAGCCTTCCAACAGCTCAAACAACACATAGCAGCACTCCCAAAACTTGTCGCACCCAGACCAGGGGAAGAGCTGATCATGTATCTATCTGCGACCCAAGGAGCAGTCAGCGCAGTGCTATTGACAGACAGGAACTCCGTCCAAACACCCATCTATTTTGTTAGTAAGGCGCTGAAGAAAACGGAGATTAACTACACTGCAATGGAGAAATTGGTCCTAGCCTTAGTGTTTGCAGCGAAAAGACTGCGCAGGTACTTCCAGGCGCATCCAATCGCTGTTATCACAGACCAACCCATCAAACAGGTTATATCGAAACCCGACGCATCGGGACGCCTACAAAAATGGAGTGTGTTACTGGGTGAGCATAACATATCATACAGACCGCGCACTGCAATTAAAGGGCAGATATTGGCCGACTTCATCATTGAGAAGCCGGATACAGACACTCCAGCTGCGACAAGCAAGGAGGAACTTCAAGAACCATGGATTCTATTTACTGATGGATCCTCATGCGTAGATGGATCAGGAGGTGGCCTTATTCTCACCAACCCAGAAGGAGTTGAATTCACCTACGCACTGCGTTTTGAATTCACAGCCACGAACAACGAGGCAGAATACGAAGCACTCCTAGCTGGGTTACGCATCGCAACTCAAATGGGTGCACGCAACCTAGAAGTAAACGTCGATTCGCGGCTAGTGGCTAACCACGTGTCAGGAGAGTATATAGCAAAGGAGGAACACATGATCCAATACCTCGAAAAGACCAAATCTCTGATCCAAAACTTCGATAGATTTATCATCAAGCAGGTTCCCAGGAGTGAAAATAGGAAAGCAGATGCGCTGAGCAAGATTGCATCCACCAGTTTTGCGCATCTATCAAAACAAGTTTTGGTGGAAACCTTGAAAAACAAGTTAATCACAGAGATGGAAATATCCACGGTGATAGAAGAGGAAAATCCTACGTGGATGACACCGATCATTGACTTCATCAGCAAGGGCATACTTCCCCAAGAACAGAAGGAAGCTCGAAGAATCCGACGCACAGCGCAGCGATTCGAGCTCAGAGACGACGTCTTATATAGACGCTCATTCCTACAACCATGGCTTAGGTGTGTTGGACCTCTCCAGGCAGACTATGTACTTCGAGAGATCCACGCAGGCTCATGCAGCATGCACTCAGGACCACGGTCCATTGTAGCGCGCGCCCTAAGGTCTGGATACTATTGGCCAACTATGCACCGTGACGCACGTGACTTGGTACGGAAGTGCAATGATTGCCAAGTTCACAGACCTATTCCGCGCCGACCACAACATGAACTAACACCTATTACATCGCCATGGCCCTTCTACAAATGGGGTATCGACATCGCCGGACCTTTCCCCATTGCCGCAGGAGGATTGAAATTCCTCATTGTGGCAATAGATTACTTTACCAAGTGGATCGAAGCAAAGGCAGTAGCGACTATAACAGGTAACCAGGTGAAACGATTCGTGTGGGACAACATAGTATGTCGCTTTGGATTACCTGGAGAAATTATCTCTGATAACGGAAAACAATTCCGTGATAACCCGTTCAAAGATTGGTGCGAACAGCTGAACATCACGCAACACTTTGCATCAGTAACTCATCCACAAACCAATGGTCTGGTTGAGCGCGCAAATAGAAGCCTAGGCGAAGGAATCAAAGCGCGCCTGGACAGACACAAAGGTAGATGGGTAGAAGAACTATCACATGTTCTCTGGGCGCACCGAACAACCATCAAGGTTAGCAACGGGGACACTCCCTTCTCTTTGGTCTATGGGACAGAAGCTGTTATACCAGCTGAAATTGGAATGCCAACCATCCGTACTGCGGAAGTTAACATGGCAACCAATGACGATGAGCGGCGCATAGACTTAGATCTATTAGAAGAGCGACGTGAACGCGCAGCAATACGCGAAGAGAAAGCCAAGTCGAGAATGAAAAAATATTATGATACCAAAGTACGCAGCACTTCATTCAGACCAGGCGACTTCGTATACCGCGACAATGACTCAAGCCGCGCAGAAGACACTGGTAAGCTAGGACCAAAGTGGGAAGGACCTTACGAGGTCATAGAAGCACTTGGCAATGGAGCGTACAAGCTACGCGACAAGGACGGACGTGAGCTACAGCGAACATGGAACGTCCGCAACCTCAAACGGTGCTATCTTTGAAGAAGGCTACGGCCCAACATGGACACTCATGCGCTTTAGAAAGTGCCCCCAATAAAGATCCATGTAATTTTATTTTTTAAGTATTATCTAGATAAATATTCCTTTTCAAAACTTGCAAGTATTAATAAAACGTTATGGTTTCTAGCTAACTCCATAACACATTTAACTTTATTGTTTGCATCTTTTATCATCGTGTTTCAATATTGTTATAATCTTGCCTACATGGCGTGCATGCACACACTAAGACCCACGATGGCAGAAAGGATGAGTTAACCTAATAAACAACTCGTTGAGTAAGAGGGTTGCAAACCCATCAACATTGGATCACGAATCCTTGTTAAACACCTTGCGCTCAAGACGTTGGCGCAAGTTCCTTACGCACCCCACGACGGATGCGCAAAAGGGCACACTGTGCGCGTTTAACAACTCAGGAAGTCAAGACTCTTGACTCCTTAAAGTAAAATACGACAAGTAAAATTACAAAAATACATAGACGACTATGATTTCTTTCTTTACAATAAGTTAGACAAATTCAATACACAACTACGGTCATTATTTAAGGAAATTCATACACGATTATGATTCTTCTCTTTCTAAATACGCTTAGACACTTAAAGATATCTTCACGCAAAGATACATAAGTCATACAAGATCTACGAGGTCAAAAGCATAAGTATTTAGAAGTTACAAAAACACTAAGTACAAAAAGCAACCTTTTATTTATAGAATACGTTTCTACAAAAGGACTTGTACAAAAAAGTTAAATACTATATGTACGCCTTAACTGGCTGGAGCCGCCACTCAAAGCCGCTTCCTTTGCATCCGCGAGCCTCTTCAACAACTCTGCATCATCAAGGGAAACAGTGGCCACGCAGACAGGCACACCATCGGATCTAGGCTGATGCGCAGCGCCTATGCCGCACAGAATGGCCTTTCCTTTCTCGCCTTTCTTTCGTGCGACCCTGGAAACATGCGCATTTAGCGATCTTTGCAAAGAAATCTCTTTCTCAATACGGAAAGGATTCAGAATGTCACGAGGCTGAGCAAAAATGGGTACCTTCAACTGCGCTACATCAGGCTTCAAGTAGAAGTCCACCTGCTGATCTGCATCATCCTGCAGATGCCTAGGAAGAGTGAGCCCCGCCATGATCACGCTGATAGGCTGATCCTGATCACGCTCCAAGAGAGCGATATGCGGAAGCTCAAGCTTTTTTAAATCTTCCATAGCAGCAACAAGCTCAGCTCGGGCATCCGCCTTGTACCCAGGGACCTCCGCAAGCGGCACGGTCAACAACTTGTCCTCAGCAAGTTTGTCCGCGGCCAAGGTCTTACCATGTGCAATAGCGCACTCCACAACCTTGCCAAAGGAGGTGGTGACCTCGGGATGCTCCAGCGTGCACATGGCGGCAAGGCGAAGACCATTACTGATCAACCACCTACCAAAATAACACAAGTGTTAATACGAGAGAGGATATAAATATATACAAGTTATATGGAAATACAACAGCATGTACCTGCGCTCAGCCACAGACTGAACCAAATGAGGGTATAGCTCCTCATCATACTCGACGCTGAGCTTACGGAGCTTCTCCTCCTGCATCTTCAGCGCAAGCTCCACTTTGCTACGGAACTCTTCAATATTGGCAAAGTGCTTGCTCCTATTCTGTTGCAAGTACTTCAGCGCCCATAAAGAATTTCGCCTCTGAAGATCCGCAGCAGCACGCTCCTTCTCCAGCTCAGCCATCACAAACATCTTCCCCTCCCCCAACCTTTGCGCAGACGCCTCTGCGCGCTCCAGTTTAGCCTTGGAGCTCAGCTGCTCAGCTTTAGAGCTTGCTAATTCAGCCTGCACAGACGCTAATTGCGCCTGCAGTCTGGAAATTTCCTCAGACTTGTGCACCCTTGCCTGCGCCACCAGCTCAGACTGGCGCACAGCGATGGAGGCCAGCTCCTCCATCGTAGAGTCAAATGGACTTGACTCCACTTCAACATCCTTCGGTGAACGCGCCCCGTCCAGAGAATGACTCACCTCGGGTGGCGCACTCCCATCTAGGACGCCAGCGTCTTCCACAGGCTGTTCACTGCACAAAACATCAAGAGACAAGGTTAGTGCACAATCAAGCATACACAAAATGCTCAGGAATTGCTAAAGAATACTTACATAGGGGGAGGAGTTGGGAACACGTCCCTCTCAGTCTCAGTCTCAGCCGTGGACGCACCTCCACCAGACTTCTCAGCATCCACACTGAAGACACGCAGAAACAAAGTTAGAATAAAGTATAACTTGACAAAAGTTTATTACTAAAATACTTACTTCATCTGCACCCCAGTAAAAGACGGGCTTTCCCCAACATCAGTTCGCGGCCTCTTGGAAGGCCCTTCACCATCACTGCCAAGCGCTCTCTTGCGCGTCAGTGGGGAGCTCTCCTCCATCTCACTGTCAGTCTCCTCTAAATGGATCACCGTTTCAGGAAGAGGAGGCTGCGCGGCGTCAGGACCTGGCTGCACAGGAGGAGCCACCTCCTGTATTGGCTCCGCTACTATCACATCAGGGGAGCCTTCGGGATCTGGGATAACCAAATCCACGACGCGCCCTGCCGTCGCCTGCAGAATAGTCTGCTCACCATCCCCCAAAGGACGCACTCCCACTGCCACGGAACGCGGATTCTCCAGACGTACAACCGAAAAAAGGTCCATCTCTGCGCATAAAATAGACAAAAAGAAGCAAGTTACATAAAGTATGGAAAACGAAGAAACGCTTACACTAATAACGACAGTAAGGCGACAGAAGGAGCACCCACCCGTGCCATCCGCATTCAAGAATGTGGGAACTTCTGTCTCATGCTCAAAGTAGTTGCGACTGATGCCCATGTGCACCAGAAACGCTTCCGGATATGGTTTGATCGGAAGGCGGTTCTCATCTATAATCGCCGCATGATCCACGTTATACCACGTCTCAGGGGGGCGCTCATCCTTGGGCAGATTGGCACGGGTGTAAAACGGAAAGTGGGAAGGAAAGACGGCGGCGTCAATCCAAAAGAACTTCTCCCTCCAGTCTTTGAGTTTATCCACCTTCTGCACATAGCACTGCAACTTGCCTACGCGCTTGGAGAAGGTAACCCACCCATTTGACCACGTCGCGTGATAGAACGCGCGGAATAAGTGGAGGGACGGGTGAACCGCTAACAAGCGACAGTTCACCTCAAAATTAGCAATCTTCCCAGCACCAATACAATGCAACTGGGAGATGTGGAGGTCGTAATAATGGAGTATGTCACTCAATAACACGGAGATGGGGACGCGCTGATTCGCCCACTCGAAAAAGCGCGTATATAACCCCACCTTCCCGGCAGGGAAATCCGCGATGGTGTCATTCGGACCTGGTACCTCTGGGCGCAGGCCCAAAGGGATAAAATAATCCGAAGTGAACTGCATTAGTTCATCCTCGGTTATGTTAGAATGGAAATCATGAAGTTGCGCTACCATTTTGTGATTCAGACTATGTGCGCACGCGCTATTACCTATGAATTATCGTTCTTGAAAGCAGAATTGAAGATGTAAAAATGGTGGAATTGTGATTTTTTAACTGTGGACGTCACAGTGAATGAGAGGCGGTAGTTTATATACTTTTCCTATCCACCACAGATGAGTGACACGTGTATCCCACTAACTCAAATCGTGTGGCTAGGATAAAGGACGGTACAAGACAAGTGGGCAACCTCTCCATTTCCCAAGGTACCCAAATTGCACTTTTTTGGACTAGATACATGATACGTGTATTTTAGGCGGTATATTTTTGAAAGCTTCCCGCGTACGAGTGAGGAATTAATTCGACACGACTTTAGTCTAGCATCCGCAGGTTTTACCCTGCGCATACTAGACTGGGGGGACATGATGACGTATAGTCCATACCCGGGTCACGAACCCGATTAGTAAACAATACTAACAATTAAGCCCACCACGTATGGGCCGCAACTGGACTACCAGTTATGCGACTGGGGTCGACAAGGCCCAAACCCAAAGTTATTTCCGGATAATATATGGAGTATCTTCTAAATAAAGAAGATATATACCAAATATCCGATGTCGGCTAACACGCCGAGGAGTAGGGAACACGAAACGTACTAGGGTTTCGTGCATATATAAAGGGCATTCCAGCCCTCGGTAAAGGTACGATCTTCAATAAACCCTAACCCTTTACTAAACCCTACATTCGATTACTTACTCTCACGCCGGAGGATAATCGGGGGAGACAATCCCTCGATAAGCCTAACGGTGTTTGTTCTCTTTTCTTAGTGCGCAGGTTCCATCGAGCATTAAGATTCAATTGGTACGAGAATAGAAGTCCTATCAAGGAACGCCCAACTTTTGTATCAACATCCCACAATCACTATCTTAAGAGATCATTAGAAATCAAAATATGAAGTAGTTAAAGACTTCAAATTTGGTATATTTGGTGTGAAGTAATGAGAAACGATGCCCCTATTCTTCAGAAGAAACAAAGAAAAGTTGTTGCTCGCCTTCTTGAAACTCTGAGCAAAAGGTTTGATGAGCTGATATCACAACTAGGGGTGGAAACGAGCCGAGCTGCTCGTAAAAAGCTCGGGATCGGATCGGTAAAAAGCTCGAACGAGTCGAGCTTAAACGAGCTCGAGCCCGAGCCCGAGCCTAAATTAAAGCTCATTTAATAAACGAGCCCGAGCTCGAGCTTTACATACCGAGCTCGTTTAAGCTCGCGAGCCTAAACGAGCTCTAGTATATTTTGTGTATGTATACATTATATGTATACTAATAAGCGTTTATTATGTGACAACTTTTAGCAATCTTAAAGTGGTTAACATTTTATATATACTGTAATACATATAACGTATATTAAAATACTACTAGTAGTAACTAACATTCATCTCACCCTAATCTTACTCACAATAATCTTACACACTCTCCCACCAAACAAACTTCTCAAAAACGCAGCCTCCATTCTCTTTTTTTTTTTTTCATTTCATTTGCATACCAATCAAATCTACCACACTTAATATCAACCATAAAAAACTAAATTTGAATCTTTCCTACTGCTTAAGATCTAACCGAACACAAACAAAATCCTTTCTTCTTGTTATACGAATGAGAACAAAGACTCAACAAGGTCACGGCTACGAACACCAACACACGAACGGAACCAAGCCATACAAAACCTTTTACTCTTTTTGTTTCATGTTTTTCGAAGATCCGTAAGACCACGATAAGATCTTTGATAGGTCTCGGGTAGTTATAGTTATTGTTTATGGTTTGTTCGTTTAGATCTATGATGATTTTCTCTCGAGTTGTTAAGATCTTGAAAGATCTTTAAGCTATCTATGATTTATTAAAGAAAAACTGAGATCTTGTTTTCTTTCTTTTTGAAGTTCAAGTCTTGGTTGTTTATTGTGGTTGACTGTGAAATGGGGAGTGTTGTGAGGCTGTTTTGATGTTGGTTGTTGTAGTTGATTGTGATGAGATAAGATAGATTAAGGTTGTTGGTTATGTTGTTTACTGCTCTTTCTTGTTCACCTCCTTATTTTCCGTTCTGTTTTGGACCAAGGACAACCAAGAACAAACGAGCTCAAAACACGAGCCGAGCTCGAGCTTTATATAAGCGCATCATAAACGAGCCGAGCCCGAGCCGAGCTCGAGCTTTATATATCATAACACGAACCGAGCTCGAGCTCGAGCTCGAGCTCTCTAAAATATAAACGAGCCGAGCTCGAGCTCTGGCGGGCTCGGGCTCGGCTCGGCTCGTTTCCACCCCTAAGCTGATATCACAACACATCATCAAAAACCTTTGTTTAATAGATTAAATAGATAGATTGCAAAATTGGACATTTTCAAAAGCTTTTTAAAATGACTTGAAGTATACCAAGCGTTTGAAGCATTATACTATACAAATATTTTGAAGCATTAATAGCGATAGTGACATGCTCAGTATCGAGTTTTAACCAACAACATCAACATGTAGATGCTCAGAATATAATCAAACCCAAAACAAAATTGAAGAAAAAGATAAGTAAGATATTATAAGACAAATAACATGCAACTGAAATTGGTCACAGAGATTCGTGTTGTAGAAGCAGCTCATTTGATTTGTTCGGAATTCTAAATTTTTTGAAATATGTATTCAAATCAAAATAAATAAATAAATAAATAAAACTCATTTATCCGAGGCACCTCCCAAAATCTCCAATCAGGGAAAGAGCATGGCTACACACCATAATTAAAAAATCACGCACAAATACTGTTTTTCATTTTTTTAAAGATGACATCATAATTCTAATTATATATTGCAATGGGCCACTCATATCACAACACATCCTCAAAATGACTTCAGCAAAAACCTTTGTTTAACATATTAAAAATAGTCAAATAGATATCCACCGTTGCCAACGCACAAACACCAAACTAAACTGACTCTCCAAACATGTCTACATCTGACTCCAATCCTGTCACTAGAAACCCACGATGGTCACTAGCTGGAATGACAGCTCTAGTCACAGGTGGTACACGTGGCATCGGATACGCTGTGGTGGAGGAGCTAGCTGAGCTAGGGGCTGTTGTGCATACATGCTCTCGCAACGAAACTGAGCTTAACCAACGGTTGCAAGAATGGTCGCTAAAGCGGTTTACTGTCACTGGGTCTGTTTGTGATGCAACTTCTCGTACTCAACGTGAAGAGCTGATGGAAAAAGTGTCGTCTGTGTTCAATGGGAAGCTTAACATTTTAGTAAGTCTTTTTTACTTTAGGTCATTGTTCGATTACTGATATGCTAATTGTGTTTTGATACAATGAATAGATAATGTTGTGTATATATATAGGATTTTTTTTTTCTTTATCTGGATTGTTTTTTCGTATAAGGTTACACCCTGAAACAAGCTTTTGTTATGGTGTATGATTTTAGTACTATGGGGGTAATAACTAATAAGTAATTCATCTAGTCTCTAACAGGTAAATTGCATTTTCGCATTTGATTATCAGTTCTTTGTAATGGTTCATAAGTCTTTAACAGGAAAATGTGCTTATCTAATTTTGTTTTGGTTCAGTTAGATAAGAGGTTTTGAGTGTTTGTATAGAATCATATTGGTTTTCCAAGTGCAAATAAGCAGTTTAGAAATTCCTTATACAAACTGGTTTTCTGATTATATCATTATTTAACCTCTTAAATCCTTTAGATAAGGAAAGTGGCCAACCACTCAAGCAGTTGCTTATCTGAGTAATTTGTTCTGTTATCTCAAAAGCAAATCATAAAAATACCTTTTGGAGCATAGTCTCATTTTGCTTATTCCATAGAGAATCAGCCGTGACTAAGCTCATTTAGAGTACTAATTGGATATTAGCAAGAAGTTTGCTAACGGATGAACAGATAAATTTAGTGAAATACAATTGCAGATTCGTAAGAAACTGACAAACTTTTGTTTGTTGCTAAAAGGACTAATATCATATATTCCAATTATCAAATTTATTGGTTCTTCGGTTGGCAAACTTCTTACTAATATCCAGTTACTCTGGAAGTAGTAACAAGTTCTTAAACTAACAGTTCCTAAAAGTACTAGTAGTTATACTCGACAGAATGAATCTGCAATGAACAAAAATGGTAGAAATTGGTGATAAGAGATCATAGATTCATAACTGAATGCTTCTTGCAATGATTTTACAAGCTCATGTGTTTTTCAGATCACTAACTTTCATAGACGTCTTTCATGTAGGTAAACAATGTTGGGACGAATATAAGGAAACCTACGGTAGAGTATACTGCAGAAGAGTATTCAATGCTAATGGCTACCAATTTAGAGTCTTCTTATCACATGTGTCAACTTTCACACCCCCTTTTAAAGGCTTCTGGAGTCGGTAACATTGTCTTCATTTCCTCTGTTGGGGGTCTTGTTCACCTTTTCTCTGGGTCTATATATGGAGCCACTAAAGGTATGGTATGTGTCTTATTTATGAGACTACAATTCATGTAGGCAAAGGGTATTAACTTCCTTTTCCATCAACAGGTGCAATGAATCAGCTTGCAAGGAATTTAGCATGTGAATGGGCCAAAGATAACATTCGGGTTAATAGTGTAGCACCATGGTACACTAAAACTTCGCTTGTCGAACATGTAATGTTCTTAGATTTTGCCTTTCTTTTAGTGCTACGTTTTGTATGGGCTTGATATAACTATTTTGTTTTATGCAGATGCTACGTAATGAGCAGTTTTTGGAAAGAGTTGCATCTAGAACTCCACTGAAACGCCCCGCAGAAGCAAACGAGGTTTCATCACTTGTGGCATTCCTCTGCCTACCTGCTGCTTCTTACATCACTGGTCAAACAATTGCTGTTGATGGAGGATTTTCGGTTAATGGTTTCACATGACTGCAACTGCACATTTGCATAATAATTGAGAATTTCGGCTTTTGGTCAGTCCTTTTATCTTCATGTGGACAGCGTTTGGTAAAAATCTGTTGCTATTCAAGATCATTATCTTTGTCATATCTGTAGTGAAGCTACACTGAAATATTAACCTTTGTTCTCAATGTTTTCTGTATCACCTACCTTACTGTTATTGTTTGGCTGTCATAAGTCGGCCTACCAGTTTGGTAATTTCCCGACCGTCTGATTCAGGTTGGAATTTGAATGTTGAAAGTTTGGATCCTTCCATACAAGATGAACCAATCCATATATCTTTTCATTTTATTCTGTTCATATATAAATGAAGTCTGCCTCATGCAATAGCACACTAATTTCCAAGCAAGAGACCATTGAATGAGATTATCTACTGTTGAAAACATTGTGTGACTATTTTGTTAGCAAGTTGAACTCTTTCACTTTCACATTACATATACAATGGGGCATTCACATTGATAATAGGCCAGTGTTCTAACATTTTTAACTGAAATGCATTTAAAATTTCTGTCATAAAACAATTTTGCCTGGTATGGCACTTATATTCCAACATTTTTCCGGAAAACCATGCAGTAATTTAATAACATTATGTCATTATTAGCTTTTAACAAAAACCCCGATATGTAATGGATTAAAGTATTTACATATGTTAAGTTTTCTTACTTTTCTGACTGATCGGAGTGTTTGTATGAGATATCTCCGAATACCCTATTTTGGACGATTTCCAGTATTTGATACCTTATCCTAAAACAATTCAAGGAATAAGTTCATTTTAATGTATTGCATTTGTCATTAATTTGCAGTAACATTATAGTGTTTCCTCATACATGCTTGTCTTATTTTTTCTAATAGCTCATATCATTTTTTAATATATGATATTTCCATCAGTCAATAGTATTCAAACTTGGGGGCTTTAAATTTGCAAGTTGGTATTGTACTAATATAATATGTCACTGCAACAAATATTTAAAAAGATGTCTATATCACGTTATGCAAGAAGCCCTGATAGATAACTAGCAAACAGAACCTAGGAACATGTCCACATTGTCGGTTAGCAGTTCTGCAACTAGAAAATCCAAGTTGTCGTTAGTTGGAATGACCGCTCTGGTCACGGGTGGTACACGTGGGATTGGATACGCTGTGGTGGAGGAACTGGCTGAGCTAGGAGCTGCAGTACACACGTGCTCTCGTAACGAGGCTGAGCTTAACCAACGATTACAAGAATGGTTTGTTAAGGGCTTTACTGTCACTGGGTCTGTTTGTGATGCAACTTCTCGTCCTCAACGTGAACAGCTTCTAGAAAAAGTTTTGTCAGTCTTCAATGGAAAGCTTAACATCCTTGTAAGTTGTATTGCTTTTTTTGCACAATTTTCTGTTTGGCCTTTTGATATTGGGTTTTTATTATAAGTGTTATTTGATTATTTCTTTATTTAAGGTTTGTTTTGATACAATAGATTATCTAATGATTTTATTATATGTCACATAATCAGTTTTTAAACTGTACCAAATTGTGGATGTGAAGTTGCCAGATGCCTATTTAGGACTCTAACGATATTTGTCATGTAACAGGTTGCATACATGAGGTTAACTGAATTAAACCGGATAGAACCCTTTATTGTGTAATTTTTTATGGAGACTTACTTCTATTGTGTTGTTTTGTGTAGATAAACAATGCTGGGACGGCCATTTATAAACCTACTATAGAGCATACTGCAGAAGACTATTCTATTCTCATGGCTACAAATTTGGAGTCATGTTACCATATATGTCAACTTGCACATCCTCTTCTAAAAGCTTGGGGAAATGGTAGCATTGTTTTCATTTCCTCTGTTGCAGGTCTTGTTCACGCTTCTTCATCAGTCTACGGAGCAACTAAAGGTGCATTTTTCCTTGTCCTATTCTTTATTAAGTGAGGCTATGTGGTTTTAACTTTTCTCCATTCATAGGTGCAATAAATCAGCTTACAAAGAATTTAGCATGTGAATGGGCTAAAGATCAGATTAGGACTAATGGTGTAGCACCATGGATCACTAGAACTCCGCTTGTGGTCTTGTGGATCATGTAATTTACTATATCAAAGCCGCATAGATCATTTTCTTGTAGTCAATAAATAATTGAAGTTTGATTTGAAATATTTCTTTTGTTCAGTGGCTAAATGATGAGCAGTTTTTCAATAGTGTGGTATATAGGACTCCGATGAAACGGCCTGGAGAAGCAAATGAAGTTGCGTCACTTGTGGCATTCCTTTGCCTACCTGCTGCTTCTTACATTACTGGCCAAACAGTCGCTGTTGATGGAGGAATGACGATTAACGGGTTTTCCTGACTGCAACTTCACATTTCCTTGATGCAAAATAACTTTCAGTTTTGATAAATCCTTTTATATGTTGATGTTAATGACCTTATTGGCAATGATATATTTCTTGTTTAAGACCTTAAACTTTCACATTTCCATAACTGACCTTGTGTTAAAGAATAATTTATTTTGGTCTTCGATGTTCTAAGTGCCACCAAGGAAACTATATGTGCCTAGGCAATGTGTTGTTTACGCCAGGTAATAAGTGACCTCAATTTCCCATAAGGTACTATGGTGCATATGCAACTGATATGGCACAAGCATTGGCAAGACTCCTTCCCCTGCCTCACAAAGGGATTATCTGTTAGTTGGCAGAACCCTCTCACATGCCCTCGCTAAGTTCATGTTCTTCTGTTAGTTACCCCCCTCACATGCCCTCGCTGAGATCTGCCCGTGTGAATTGGCCATGAGTCACGTCTTCATTTGCCAATAGTATAGACAAAGGATCATTAGTTCAAAATTATAAAATACACAAGGATGATTTTTGCAGTTTACTCTAGAATAATGTAAAGAAGTATATAAACGTGTAAGAATATTGATTAAGAGTGACATAGTAATAACTTCAGCATATTGGATATTCAATTGCAATAAAATTGTATGTAACATGGTTAGTTATGTCGGATACCTCAGTTAGGCCTTTACTTCGGTTAGGCCGCGTGGAAGCGGTCATGGGGATACCTCGGTTCGGCCGCTTACATTTTACTCAAAGATCGAATTGTCTTCCCCGAGTAGTGTTGTCTCTGTCATTTTGATTATACACATAGTGGTGCTGCAAATGTAACAGAGTAGTAATCATTAGTAAAATAGCATAGAGATCACTCGAACATTTCTACAGCTCATGCAAATAGAAGTTCCAGATGGTCTTTAGCTGGAGTGACTGCTCTTGTCATGGGTGGTACTGGTACACATAGGAATGTGGGATTGGGTACGCTGTGGTGGAGGAACCGGCGGGGCTAGGGGATGTAGTACACACTTGCTCTCGTAACGAGGCTGAACTTAATCAACGCCTACAGGAATGGGCTGCCAGTGGCTTCACCGTCACAGGGTTGTATGTGATGCAACCTCTCATCCTCAACGCGAACAACTTCTAAAAGTTGTGAGTGTATCATATTTTTTCATTGAAAAGCTCAACATCCTTGTAAGTTCTTTTGATTTTCTTTAAACGATATAGTTCATTTTTTTTTTTTTTTTTTTTTTCTTTTATTAATATTAACGAGTCTTAGTGGGTAGATAGTGGTGGGGCCACACATATATTAATGTTTCTTTATCTGTTAAATGGTCTGTATGACCAAAAATGCAAAAGATGCTCTTCCCCAATAAGTGAAAGCAACAAAAAGGGACAAACCAGTTAATTCAAAAAATAAAAGAAACACCCCCTACTCTGGTTATTCCATATCACGTTTCAAGATGCAACCCAAACACTCCCTATATGCCGGGTCATTTTAGTAACTAGATGGGACTTTTCTAGCTAAAAAAATTGCAGCAATAATGCACAATCTTCTTAGAGTAAAATTCAAAATACATCCTTGTGGTATAACAAATTTCATAGTTTACATCTTTGCCTGAAAGGTTGGGACATCTACATCCTTCTGTCAATAAACGTTACACAATATACATCCCTAGGAAAGAACGATGCAATTTTTTTTCCGTTATCTACTAGCGTTGTTCTAACATTCGGTGTATATTCGTCTTTTTGCTTATAACAGGAAGTATTTTGTAGTTTACTCTTAATATTATTTTTTAATTTAATTTAATTTTTATTATTATTAGTTTTAATATCATCATTACTATTACATTTTTTAAATTTTTAAATTTTTTAAATTCAATTTATTATTATTATTATTATTATTATTATAGGTCACAAATATTATTAAATTCAATTTATTATTAAATTCAATTTATTATTATTATTATTATTATTATTATAGGTCACAAATAATACCAAGATTCACACTTATATATAAAAGATTTAATCCTACAGAAAGAAAGAGAAAGGATTAGATTAATAGAGATGGTGAGTTTCACACACATATAAATGAGACACATACCCTCACAGAAGCATGCGTGAGAGGTTTTAACTCAGTCTGGGACCGGTTAGGCTGTGTGGTGGACTATCTAATGGACTTAGGTCCATTAGTTACATTAATACTTAACATAACACACGTCTAGGCCCATTAAGCTATTACTAACCAATTACAAGACCCGTATAAAATCTAATGATCATCACTTCAAAAGCTAACAATCTCCCATAAGGGGTGATCAATCACTCCATATCGATGATGACACTTCATGGCCTTGATATTTGATCTTCATTATTTGAATCAAAAGCAGTTTCTTTCATCGGTACCTGTTCATTCACAAAATAGTAGGTAACATTAAACCTCTGAATCTATGAAGATCTTTTACAACTCTTAAGAAGTGTCAAGAAGTTGACAAGTTAGGTATAAGTACCGCTCACTCAGGATTTCCACTTGATCATCGTATACTTCCTTATTCAGGTGCATTTACTACAAGTGTTTTGGATGTAACCATTTGGTTAACATCTTGGATCGTATTCAACCACTTCCGACTCTTTTTGAACCGTTATTGATGCGTGGTTTTGCAACCTTACAACAGGTTTTACCTCTCGAGGGATCTCAAGAGGCTTACAACCCCACCAGGCAGTGTACCTGACCGATGTAGTATAGTGTAGTGGTAAGTATGGGGGATTGATCGTTCTCCACAGGGAATAGTGTTCGTTAGGTATGAAAAACTACTCTAATAGGTCTAAGGGTGAGAGAAGATTCTTTTTATGTTTTTATAATTTTTATGAAAGCAAGTAAAATCTCGGGTTTGAAAGAGTGGGCGGAATTAGTTGCTAGTCAACTAACCCAAGTTACTACGAATGCAAATAAAATAAAATAACAGAAAATGAAAATGTGGTGAAACTTATATGGAGAGAAATGTGTTTACTTAGATTTCCTTACTCCCTAACTATCTTTTACCGATTGATTAGTGTGTATTAGTTGCGTGGATGACGGGTGTATTCCTTAATACCAATCGTGGGGTGGCGTACGTACTTCCCCAACTCTATGAACTCCTACTTCACTCCTATGTCGAGCCGGCTAAGAAGCTCCTAACATGGGATCACTAGAATTTGCTCATGCATTAAATACAACCATAAAAACCTTTAGTACGCATTGGTTCATGTTTCTTAAGACGTTCAAGCAAGTTACCGAATAGGAAGTTAGCCAGTTTTCTTAAGCCTAACATAGATGAACAATCATCCAATACAACTAATAACACACTAATAACCAATAATCAATAGCTAGGTTTCATTAGATCTAAGCAAACACAAAGAAAACCTAGCCTAGCATGTTAAACAAAAGACAAGAACAAGATAGAATCAAACAACACATAGACATATTGAATGATTAATTGATAACTTATCTTCAATGTAACATGGAAGATCTCAAGGCAAAAAGCCTTGAAAAAGCTGCTAAAATCGTCTTAGGGTTTCCTCCCAAAAGGTTACACACAAAGTTCCACACTAATGACAAAAAATTGCAAAACTATATATAGAGATTAAGGGCTGACGGCGTCACGTTATGGATCCTGACGCCGTCACCTCGCCGCTTTTAGGGTTCCCGGATGGCCTTCCTGACGCCGTCCCTCTTTAGACCTCCAAAATCCGTTCTGGCTTATCAAAGCTCGACGCCGTCAGAAAAGAGCTTGACGCCGTCCTTCTTTAATTTAAACCGTGACGACCTTGATCAGATTAAAGGGTGACGCCGTCAGATTTTTCATGCAAAATTCTCTGGCTTATCATGAGTAATTTTCACATCCACCTTTTTCTTGCCAAGCCATGACGCCGTCTGGGGAAATTCCTGACGCCGTCAAAGGTACTTTTTAGCCGATTTTGAGACTTTGTCGTTTTCTTCACTTTTATGCTCCAAAAACGTCCAAAATGCTTCCTTTTCCAGATTTCTTCTCCAAAGTACCTAAAATGACAAAAGGAACGATTTAGGGCAATATTTGATCAAATAAATACGATTTAGGGCTTAAATGACCCCCTAAAAGCGGTACACTTTTCGCTTCATCAAATACCCTTACACTTGAGATTTGCTTATCCTCAAGCAAATGCGCTTTTATTCTAATCAAAATACAAGTTAGGGGTCATTTAATGCTAATATAAAAGTAATTACAACAAATAATCGTTCCACTTTAATCATAATAAGCACGGAGATTACAAACTAGCACCTCACAAGTAGTGTTTAGATACTCACATCTCTCAAGTGTCATCAAAATAAATCTCATAAATGAAAACGGATATTATCTCTCACTACCTGTCATAGCAAATAGATTACCATAGGCTTGGGAAAGGATCAAAAACCTCCTCCACTAGGCGTAAGCACCTAAGATAAACTATCAAAGAGGGCTTTTACATGGGTTATAACGTTAGGTGTAGGGAAAAGGAAAACACGGTTTTGTTGGATAAAGGATATTTTACTGGTGGCGAGTTAAATATCTTGATTAATTACATGTACTATACAATGTTGCTAAGCCAAGACTCGACTCAATCTTAAGCTAAAAACAAAATAACAAAAACATAAAATAAAACGGGATGGTAGTCCGTATGTTTTTTCTACTTTTCTTTTTCTCATTTTTTTGTATTTTTCTTAAATATATATATATATATATATATATATATATATATATATATATATATATATATATATATATATATATATATATATATATAATTTTTTTTTTTTTTTTTTTTTTTTTTTTTGTGCATACACTTTTGCCCTACCATCCAAAATAATACATCATAGGGGCGTTGCATTCCCCTTACACTTGAACTTTTACATAACTTTACAAATAACTATTCTAATGACTCGAATTAAGATAATTGAAAAACTTGGAGTACTTTTAAAATATTTAGCACATATGGGGGTAATAATGTTGTTCTTCCCCATTACTCCATTACACTAGTACTTTACCCATGAGTCCCAATCGTCCCAAAACAATATGTACAAGGATATGACTCGACTTAGCAACCATGTAATCAATTAGATAATTAACTTGGGGTTTAAACAAATGTTGTCACAATAATGCACTAAAAATGAGTGCATACAAGGTAGGCTAAGGCGATTTGGGTGTACATTTAAGTGGGGTGTAACAAATTCTTCCTTTAAGTAAAATGCTTAAAGGTCGAAACGAAAAGATAGGCTCTGAGGGGTGTACTAGGGGTATCGTGTACTAAAAATGAGTACAACGCAAAGGGTGTGGGAGAATTACTTGACCAATGTAGCTAATGTAATTATAACAAAAACACAGGTGTAAAACAATGGGTTAATCCTAATGCCTCTTATCATGTAGTAAATCTAACTACACGAATGTAGTCTCACTTGTGGCCTCGGAATGGTCCTAACGCAAGTTCTAGAATCTAAGTGCTACCGGTACACACATCATAGCATAAGTGCTTTTCCTACCAATTCTAGGGGCGAACCTCACATATTTGGGGGTGGAAAATTTTTTAGTGGTACGGTTTTTGTGCTAGTCATATAACTCCTATCCGTGAGACGCTCATTAAGACCAAAGTTTCACTCCTATATGTTGTAAAAAAAAAAAAAAATTAAATTTGGCACTAAAATTGCCCTAACAGGTATTTATCTCAGTTTTATTACACATCTACCATCAAACAAACAAAAATCAAGTGCAATTGTATTCTCTAAAGTATTGTACTTTTACCCCCCCCCCCTTACACTTAAGATGAACATTGTCCCCAATGTTCAAATAATAAGATGTAAAAGTATAAAGTAAAAGAATGAAATCAAATACTCCCCTGATTCGCTCGGTGGATAATGTGGCAACATGGTTAGATCTTCTTCCAAAGTAATGTTGAAGCTCCATGACTAATGCATCGCCATAAGCTTGATCCAACAAACATTTCCTTGTCCAAAATAACCTGTTAAACCTGAGAAAACAAACACGAAAACCTGCATAACATCGGCGGGATGAACTCTTTATATAAGGATATAATGCTTGTGGAATGATAATTTTGCAGATTCCTGGAGATTATAAGTTATAGATTTAATAAAAACTTTTTATGAAAACAAAACTTTCAAAAATTTTCCGAAAATTAAACCTGACGCCGTCAGGTTGTAAAGCCTGACGCCGTCAGAAATGATCTGACAGAATTCTCATGTTAAGTTTCCGGAAAATTTTTGGAAAAACCTATACCTTACTTCCTGGAAATCCTGCAAAACATCATCATGACTCGATACAAGCATTTGATTCAAACAAATACTAATATGTATGTTAATTTAATATTATTACGATTCATGTTCATTTGTTCTAATAAACCGATTTGGATTTCCCTTACACTTAACTTTTGCAAAATACCTTTATATGTAGTTAAGACGAAGTTAAAAACAAGATAAAGCATTTTCACAATTTAGTTTTGAACATGAATTAATAATAATAAAATTAAATCATACATACGGAAACAAATAAAATCAAACAAACAATTAAATAAACACACAAAGCAAATAAAGCTTGGGTTGCCTCCCAATAAGCGCTTGTTTTTGTTCGAGTCACGAGCCTGACTCTACCCTTATTTAACAAAAATAGGGGAGGTTTTCCCTACACTTAGGATTAAGTGCGGGTGAAAGTAGCGATACACACCCTTAGGGTGTGAATATGCCACGTGAGGTGAAGGGGGTGAGTGAATGGCTTCCTTCATCCTAAAACTACCCGGATAATTTTGGTTGATGGGTGGGTCGGTTCCTCTTTTTTCTCCTAGATGTAAATCTAAGGATGAAAAGTTCTGTAAAGGTTGAGGTTCCAATTCATCAACACTAGGAAATTCCCTAGAACTATGAGTAAGGTCATCACTAAAAGTGTGCAAACCTATATCCTCTAGTTGTGCTTGGTCCAAGGGTTCTACCCCCATCGGGATTCCTAAAGTCTCTTCTACTTCTTCCGGGTAAGTCACGGGCGGTGTGGGTGCCTCAAATGATGGTTGAGTATTTTGTGGGCTTATGGTGTTTACCTCATCATTCCACGTGTCAAGATCACCTATATCCTCGTCAATTATTTTCTTAGGTAGTGATAATAACAAACCTAGTGCTTCATCCAACTTATGGTTTATTGATACGGCTCTATCCACAATTCCTTGGCAAACTAGGTCGCTTTTCCTATTAGCCTCACTAAAACAAGATCCTAAACATGGAGGTTGTTCATAAGAATCTATCCTAGGTGAAGGCTCATATGATTCATAAGTGTCTCTAAATGAGGTATTTTGAACTTCTTGGTGTTCTAGCCACTCAACCATGTCTTGCAATCTTAGAAATCTAAGTGAAAAGTCCATTTGAAGCAAATTACAAACAAAATCACAAAGAAAAGATAGACTACGAGAAAGCTACAAAATAAAAAGAAAAAATCTCACTTGATAGGAATCTTGTGAGTAGACCTAATAAAAATAAAATTTCAACCTAAGCAATAACTACTCCCCGGCAGCGGCGCCAAAAACTTGATGCGTGGTTTTGCAACCTTACAACAGGTTTTACCTCTCGAGGGATCTCAAGAGGCTTACAACCCCACCAGGCAGTGTACCTGACCGATGTAGTATAGTGTAGTGGTAAGTACGGGGGATTGATCGTTCTCCACAGGGAATAGTGTTCGTTAGGTATGAAAAACTACTCTAATAGGTCTAAGGGTGAGAGAAGATTCTTTTTATGTTTTTATAATTTTTATGAAAGCAAGTAAAATCTCGGGTTTGAAAGAGTGGGCGGAATTAGTTGCTAGTCAACTAACCCAAGTTACTACGAATGCAAATAAAATAAAATAACAGAAAATGAAAATGTGGTGAAACTTATATGGAGAGAAATGTGTTTACTTAGATTTCCTTATTCCCTAACTATCTTTTACCGATTGATTAGTGTGTATTAGTTGCGTGGATGACGGGTGTATTCCTTAATACCAATCGTGGGGTGGCGTACGTACTTCCCCAACTCTATGAACTCCTACTTCACTCCTATGTCGAGCCGGCTAAGAAGCTCCTAACATGGGATCACTAGAATTCGCTCATGCATTAAATACAACCATAAAAACCTTTAGTACGCATTGGTTCATGTTTCTTAAGACGTTCAAGCAAGTTACCGAATAGGAAGTTAGCCAGTTTTCTTAAGCCTAACATAGATGAACAATCATCCAATACAACTAATAACACACTAATAACCAATAATCAATAGCTAGGTTTCATTAGATCTAAGCAAACACAAAGAAAACCTAGCCTAGCATGTTAAACAAAAGACAAGAACAAGATAGAATCAAACAACACATAGACATATTGAATGATTAATTGATAACTTATCTTCAATGTAACATGGAAGATTTCAAGGCAAAAAGCCTTGAAAAAGCTGCTAAAATCGTCTTAGGGTTTCCTCCCAAAAGGTTACACACAAAGTTCCACACTAATGACAAAAAATTGCAAAACTATATATAGAGATTAAGGGCTGACGGCGTCACGTTATGGATCCTGACGCCGTCACCTCGCCGCTTTTAGGGTTCCCGGATGGCCTTCCTGACGCCGTCCCTCTTTAGACCTCCAAAATCCGTTCTGGCTTATCAAAGCTCGACGCCGTCAGAAAAGAGCTTGACGCCGTCCTTCTTTAATTTAAACCGTGACGACCTTGATCAGATTAAAGGGTGACGCCGTCAGATTTTTCATGCAAAATTCTCTGGCTTATCATGAGTAATTTTCACATCCACCTTTTTCTTGCCAAGCCATGACGCCGTCTAGGGAAATTCCTGACGCCGTCAAAGGTACTTTTTAGCCGATTTTGAGACTTTGTCGTTTTCTTCACTTTTATGCTCCAAAAACGTCCAAAATGCTTCCTTTTCCAGATTTCTTCTCCAAAGTACCTAAAATGACAAAAGGAACGATTTAGGGCAATATTTGATCAAATAAATATGATTTAGGGCTTAAATGACCCCCTAAAAGCGGTACACTTTTCGCTTCATCAGTTATCATTTCTTGAGATGGTTCAAGTGAATGACCCGAGGTTAGTGGATTGCCCCCTTTATCAGGATTTCCCATCGATTTGCATGGACTTCCTTTAAAGAGTGTTCCACTAAGATTGTTTCAGATGGAACGTGTCGTCATTTTAGGTAGCATTAACCTCCGGTTCCATTAGGACCGTTATCAATACATTGGAAAAAATCCAAGTACAGACCTACGTCATTAGGATTCGAATTATTAACGAATCACCTTAATAGGTTTTCCAGCTCAAAGAGTTTGAATAACCTGAAGAACATTCACTCTTGCCATTTCTGAACCCAGATGCCTCAAGGAAACTAACAACGAGTTTAGATGAATCATTGAAGTAAGCATGAAACATTCAACAACGGTTTTGGTCCATCTCCATCATTTTACAATTTCTTGGATCACATAGATTTCCAGTTAAAACTTAGATTGATTCATAAAGAATCAATTTACTGACCTACTTTCAGTGTTGTTTGATGTTAACACTAGTAGGATTCCATTCAATCATTATGAAATACTATGTGAGTATCACTATTAATGTTCTGGCAAGATCACGAGGATTTGCATAGGACTCTGGTACAGCTTGTGTTCTTTTTTGCAAACAATAAGTGTATAATAATATATTTGTGTCCTTTGGAGATTTTATTTTTAATCTCGTTGGCTCAAGACACTATAAGTGCATTTTGGTTTTAGTAAGCGAATGCTGGAGCATACTGCCACTTGTTTCAATATCAACATTTATCGGAATGAGAAGTCAATAGATAATGTGTGTAATCTCCGTGATAAATGAAACAATAACTTTTTGAGAAGTACTTGAGTCGCTGGGAAGGGTTGTGATTTGCATCACTAGGTCCATGATGTCAATCTTTAATATCAGAATTCATCTTTGTGATATCTGATAGATTATGAATTGACCCGGTTTATATCCTAGTGTATGGAGGGTTTTCATTTCTTTTAACCCTTTCATAACTATTCATTTTCATTCTTCAACACCTTCAATGCATATGATACGATGATTGTAACCCTCGCAAGGAAGTTTTACAATCCTCTAAGTAGTGTATCTAACCGTTGTAGTGTAGTATAGGTAAGTCCAGGGGATTGATCGTTCTCTAGGGGAATAGTCTCGCAGTAGTTGTGGAAAGGTTGAATTGTATGTCGAGATAGGTCTAGAGGTGAGGGATAATTCTTTTTGTATTTTTATATTTTATGAAAAACAATTAAAAATCTCGGGTTTTGGAAGAGTGGGCGGAATTAGTTGCTAGTCAACTAACCCAAAACTAATTATAAAACTAAAATTAAACTAATTAAAAAGAAAAAGTAAATTTGGTGACTTCTTATGATAGGGAAAATCGTTTTCACTTAGATTAATTACTCCCTAATTATCTCCTACTGATTTGTCGAATTGTCACGTCCTTGTTTTAATTGAAGTGTTGTATTCCTTAATATTAGTCGTGGGGAGGTGCCGAAGTCCCCAACTCTATGAATCTTAGTCTCCCCTAAAAACCTTAAAGTCTATTAAGTTTTCTAGGATCTACAAGCCGCAATTCACTCAATAAATACAACGAGAAAAACCAATAGTGCACTATACGGTTGCGTTTTCTAAGACGTTTAAGCTAGTTACCTAAAAGAGGTCAGCCAATTTTCTTAGCCTAACGCGAGGCAATCAACTAAACAAGAGATGAAAAATCAATTACCAACAACTAGGTTTCATTAGATCTAAGCAAACACAAATAAATCTAAGCTAGCATGTTAAAAAGAAGATAAGATAAACAAGTATTCAAATAACACATAGATATATTGAATGATTAAACGGATAACTTATCTTCAATAAAACATGTGTTTTGGGGGCTGTAGAACCCTTACAAAAGCTGCTAAATTCGTTGTTGGGTTTTAGAGTTACTGCTGCTTGCATGGTTAACACAAGAAATGCTCTAAGTTATTACTGCTGCTAGTTTCAAAAATTACAACTGCTTGTGTATTTTACTACTGCTAGTATTGCTGATGATGTTCAAGAAAATAAACTAAGTGGTTACTACTGCTAGACTAAATGTTACTGCTGCCAATTCAGAGTTACAACTGCTATCAGAATACGACTGCTAGAGTTAGAGATACAACTGCTAGATTATTTAGTTTGTACTGCTTATGAGATAAACTTGTATAGTTCGTTAGATAAATATAGAAAAGATTCTATAGAGATTTATCTTGTATAGTAAGTAATTGTAAGCCGACTAGGACTCCTTAGTCTATAAAAGGAGGTCCTAGGGCATAGAGATTGATACGATTCTTATGATTCTTTTATATACTTCAAGGTTGTAAACCCTAATAGTTTTGAGTATTCGTATTATTAAGTATATTGAAGTGTTTTGTTTGATATTCATTGTTTATCGATTATTCAATATTAAGTCCTTCTTAAGATCAAATACAAGATTCCGCATTGTGTTTGATATACTTCAAGACAGTTTCTATACTTAGTTGTTTTAGATTTATCTAAGATAACTAAACCTTTACAAGCTAAAGGATTCGATCAAGTATATTGCTGGGATCAACATAGCATGTGATCTAGAAGCTGAATCAAGAAGAACCTGTTTAAACTCAAGACTGTTCTGATCTTACTGAAGACATGGAGTTAGAATCTACACACATGATTACTGCATCAATGGTGCCAATGCTCAAGTCTAGAGAGTATGAGCTATGGAGAATGAGAATAGAGCAGTATATTCAGATGGTTGATTATTCTATGTGGGAGGTCATAGAGATTGGCAATTCTTTACCTAAAACAGAAATTTCTGGTGATGGTGTTATCATTACCTTGCCTATTAAAACTGCTGAAGACAAGGCTCAAAGAAGACTGGAAGTTAAGGCAAGAAGCACTCTCATGATGGGCATTCCTAATGACCATCAGTTGACTTTCAATCACATCAAGGATGCTAAATTATTATTAGGAGCAATTGAGAAAAGGTTTGGAGGGAATGCTACTACCAAGAAGACTAGGAAGAACCTTTTGAAGCAACAATATGAGAATTTTGTTGCTCCAAGTTCTAAGAATCTTGATCAGACCTTTGACAGACTTTAGAAACTTATTAGTCAACTAGCACTTGTGAAATTCTCAATTCCTCAAGAAGATATAAATCAAAAGTTTCTAAGAAGCTTGTCACCAGAGTGGAATACACGTACTGTGGTATGGAGAAACAAGGCTGATCTTGATACAGTGAGTTTAGATGATCTGTATAACAATCTTAAAGTTTATGAACCTGAAGTCAAAGGGTCATCTAACTCATCCTCAAGCACATAAAACTTAGCTTTTGTGTCCTCCCCAAATAACAGTTCTGGTAGTATTAATGAAGCAGTTAATACTGCTCATGGAGTTAGTACTGCTGGCACACAAGTTAATACTGCTGGGTCTACAACCCTTGATAACTTGAGTGGTGCTGTTATCTATGTTTTCTTAGCTGGTCAATCTACTAGTCCTCAGATTATGCATGAAGATTTGGAACAGATTCATCCAGATGATCTTAAAGAGATGGACTTGAAGTGGCAGATGGAAATGTTGACAATGAGGGCAAGGAGATTTTTGAAGAAGACAGGCAGAAACCTCAAGTTCCATGGGAAGGATAACATGGGTTTTGATAAATCCAAGATTGAATGCTACAACTGTCACAGAAGGGACATTTTGCAAGGGAATGCAGGGCACCAAGGAGCCAAGACTATAAGAATGAAGAGAGCTCAAGGAAAGTTGTGTCTGAGGAACCTAAGACTTCTACAGCTTTGGTGTCTTGTGATGATTTAGGAGGATATGACTGGAGTGATCAAGCAACTGAAGGACCAAAATTTGCACTTATGGCTTACTTTTCTTCATCAAGTTCTGATTCTGAGGTATCTAATGATTCTGGTTGTTCTTATAAATCTTGTTTAGATACTATTGAGGAACTAAAGGCTAGGAATGAAAAAGTAATAGAAGAAGTGAGGATGTTAAAGTTAGATAATTTAGGCTATAAAGTAGGCTTAAAATCTGTTGAGGAAAGGCTTGAATTTTTTAAACAGAATGAGTTAGAGTATGTAGATAAAGTTAATGTTCTTGAAGGTAAGTGATGCGTGCGTGCGAGTGCTCTAATTTATACCCACGGTATGTCGTTGTGGTTTTAGCAGTATTCAAGTTTTAAATTTATATTTAGCCGACTTATCAATAACACACACACTTTAACGAGCAGTGTACCCGGTCAGTATGTATATAATGGTAAGTAGAGTGTCGATCACTAAGAGTGGAACGTATTATCTAGTTATTCTAATCAGTATTTTAATATCTTAAGTTAGCTATACAACCTAATTTAACGCAAGGGGGGTTCAGCCTGAGAGACTGGCACGGTTTGGTTGCAATTAAATAATAAACTAACTAATAGGCATGAATCAGCGAATAGCACACACGTACACAGATAAATACTCGAGACAATAAGAAGACCTGTCCTGATAGTTAAGTAGCTTGTCACTTGTTTTATTGCTAGTTTTATATGAAGTGTATAGTTCGATGCAACGCACCGAGATTAAGTCCTTTCTCGTTGGTTCTAATCTTATCGGCGAGTAAACCCTTAATGATTACTTATGACTATCCCATTTATCTTTCTTCCTACTTTTCTACAGACGATAGAATGCATAGGCGATCTAATAAATAGGCGAGGAAGGGGCATGGCGACCCAAGCAATGCTCAGCTAGACACAGAGGTTATCAATGCACTAATAAAAGTCACCAAAGACATCAACATATAAACTTTAATTAATGGGAAAGCAATTTTAAGGGGAGTTGAAGTGAATGATAACATAACACAAGCCCATCAATCCTGATCAATTAAAGTGTACTAATACAATAAAACAAAACTACTTAATGAATTGAATACATGCAGGACCTTCTTACAGCTCTCGTATCTTTGTTCAAGGTGTGTCTTGTGCTGCTATCACGACTGAATTTGGCCTAGGGCTTCTGTCCTTTGAATATCGTACATAACAAAAGTCTTTTAGTTCGTCTGGTCTTTGGGGTATTTATAGTTTCTGTCTGAGGTAAGATGCGGCACATCTGATAAGTAGATACGGCGCATTGACTTAACTTCGCGTGGGGTCCAAGATTAATATATTCAGGAATATTCGTACACCGCCAGAAGATGCGGCGTAACTCCATTTATAGATGCGGCGCATGTCCTCTTGTATCTTGGATCGTATCTTGTGAAATCTGGATAGTGATGCGCCGTATGTAATAAGCAAGATGCGGCGCATCTGGAGCAGAATGTCTTGATCTTGTACATTTCAGTAGACTCTTAACTTCTTGCTTGTTTTGCTCCATAATTAGTCCAAAATCGCCAAGTTTCACCAAATGCTTGTTTTTACCTGAGAATTACAAAAGTAAACGATTAAGTATCAATTCTCATACATAATATAATAAAACAAGTCAAATAAATAGGATAAATGATAGTAATAAAATGTACTTATTTGAGTTCATCAAATATCCCCCCACTTGAACTTTACTTGTCCCCAAGTAAACCTTAGAATTAATCTTATGAAAATGTATCCTAAAGGATATTAGGATTTATTTTTATATTTAAGCATGTATTCATTTTTGTCATGATCACACAACCAAACACTTAACGAATTAGAAGTAAAATAAAATAATTTGATAAAAGCAAATCTAATCGTTTAACTGTCCAGTCGTGACGAATATTCTATCATAAGCTTGGCAAGTATACACATCTCCCCCACTAAAGCCAAGGAATAACAAGTCTAAAGCGGTAAAAAAGGGTTTGTAGGCTTAAGGGTTAATCATTCTCCTTAATCTCTATCGATCTCAAATTCCAGAAAAGGCGACAAAATCACAAATACATGATCGAATCCATGAACACGATACTTGCAATTGCTCAAATCCTTAACTCGAATAGGCTAAAGATAGGATCAAGTAATCTTCACCAATAATATTATATCAAAAAGGGCGACAAAATCATAAATACATAGCCGAATCCACGACTACGATACTTAAGATTGCTCAAATCCCTAATCTCAATAAATCAAAGGTTTGGATAAAGAATAATATAGGGTATGGATAATATTTGGGATATAAATTGGTGTAAAAATGAAAAATAAACAAAACAAATAAATTAAAATCCTAAGTGTGGTTAATCACTATCCCAACCATCCCGTGAATAAGACTCATATCATAGAATAACTCACGCTTTAACACTTGAAACACACGCTTTTGGTAGACACGAATTATACTCAACAAGATCTTAATCAAAGAATAAACCTTAGTTGGCGTTCCCATAACGTTCAACTCCCATTCAATCCATAGATATAATATATAACAACTAGTGGTGATATCGACCACTTAATACAAAACTTTACATAAGTTGGTTAAAACAAACATCCAACTTTTTTTTTTTTTTTTTTTTTTTTTTTTTTTTTTTTTTTTTTTTTTTTAAACAAAGATGTGTAAAATTTCACCACATCACTATAATGATAATTCTGGATAATTTTTCCATACTTTTCAAAACTTCAGAAATAACAGTAATAGTGAAAGTAGTAAACACACGAAAAACAAGACTCAAAAATATACAATATTTACTTTCACTCCAATTGTATTGTGCAATTTCCCGACCTAACCATAGATAATGAATTACGCACGCGAACACAGGTAATGTAAGGAAACACACTTTGCCTAAAGCAATTAACCAACCACGGATTTTAATCTACAGGGTAGGCTAAGGTGTAAGGGTGTAACGAAACATTTTAACGAAGGTGTAAGAAACGAAAGGAATGGCTCTGAGGGTTTTTCTAGGGGTATCTTACTCTAAAAGTGAGAGTAACAAAAGGGTTTATACGGGGGTTAACTAACCAGTGTAGTTAGCTAATAACACATAACATATAAAGGCTATTTGGGTGTAATCCTAGATATTTACCAAGTTAGACAAGTCATTCCAATTATATAAAATAATACTTATTATGGTGGTCTCGAATAGTATACAAGCCAAGTTCTAAAGTTTACAAGTCACCGGCACACTCATAGATTTGTGAATTTTGAAAAATCACAATTTTTGAAAATAACGTCATGTGTGCAGCTATGCAACTTAGATCTCAAACAAAAACATGCTAAAAATTTTTAATTTTGATATATTAAGCACATTTTGATATATTAAGCACATTTTAAGCATATTTTGAAAAGTTTAGGACAAGTATGTGTTAAGTGTTCTAATTCTCCAATCCCCCCACTTAAGTTAAACAATGTCCTCGTTGTTTGTATCAAAGGTTAAAAACTGGAAAATAAAAGAATTAGAACAGAAAAACTCCCCTGAGATTTGCTCGGTATGATCCTCCATTAGTATAAGAGCAAAAATCATCTTTCTTGTGGATTAGAACGTATAAGCTTCATAATCGATGTATCCACAGGAAATGCAGGAATCTATAATACCACCAAGACTTTAAACACACCTAAGTTAAGAAAGTTCAAACTTGCATAATACATTAGTAGTTAGGAAAAATAAAACATAAAAATTAAAATGAAAATCATCAGGTCAGTCGATGCGCCGTATCTTATGGAAGAAGATACGCCGTATCGAGCCTGGAATAATTACGGATCAGAATAGAAGATGCGCCGCATCCTTAACCAGGGATGCGCCGCATTAAAATAAACTGATAAAAAGTTTTAAAGTTGAAAAGTAAAAAATGCAGAAAAATAAAGTAAGATATGACCAGTGCAGGAGATGCGTCGCATCTTGGGATTGAGATGCGCCGTATCCTCTGCGGGCCTGACTGACTCGACACAGAACATAATAGTAAAATAAATTAAAAGATAAGCATGGGTTGCCTCCCACGAAGCGCTTGTTTTTGTTCGAGTCACGAGCCTGACTCCACCCTTATTTACTGTGTAATAGGGTGTTGTTCCCCCCACTTGGGATCAAGTGCGGGTGATAGTAGCAATAAACACGAAAAGAGTGTAAATTTGCTAGTAAAGATGGAAGAAATAAATAAAGATCATACCTTGGCAATATATGTACATCTTCCCTATTCTTACCCGGTTTGGTTGATAAATTAGATGACTTGACCATTCCATCTGAAAGAGTAGTGTGTTGAGGAAAAATGAGTCTCCTTTCTTCTTGGTTAGTCTCTTTGGTAGTAAGGCGTCCCTTGACTTCCGCAGAAGATGAGAAAGGGTCTTTGGCAAGTAAAAGTTCGAGTTCCTCAATAACCTTCATAGGGTCGAAATCATCATCCTCATCAATCATAGCAATGTTTAAGAGCTCATCACCAAATTCTTCCTCAAGCTCCACCAAAAACGGGTTGATCACAGGTACTTCGTGTGCTTCAATAGGTAGTGTAATAAATTTGACCTCATCATTCTTTTGTTTTGCAACCTGTTTAGGAAAACTAGCAAGATTATTAGTAACGGGATTAATAATATTAAATAAATTTGTACCACTTTGTGTTTTAAGTGACTCCAATTCATCTAGTGAATCTCCATCTTCAACTAGTGGTCTTGCAATTTCAGCATCGTCCCGAATTTCATCCTTCATTAAGTAATCCCAGACTTCTTCAAAATCCCTCGTTGGGTCAAAATCTGGTTGAGGTATGTCATCATAAACTATGGCGTCAAATGGTTCGAAATCAAAATTAGAATACTTTTCATCTTCATCCGTTGGATTGTCTAATGGTGGTAATACGATTGCAGAATATTCTTCAACGTACAGTTCCGTATACACATCATCTTGTGCAATCTCCGGAGAAAAAGTACTATCAAGAACAATTGCCGAAATTGGTTTCACGGTATATGAATCTTCTTCATCATCATTTGACATACACCAAGTGTGTTGAAACGGCAATTTGTTTCTTTCTTTCCTTGACTTTTCATGCCCTAAAATCAAGTATTCTTCCATAGTGATTTCTTTCGTCTCAATGACTTGTGCACCATATTTTGCTCTTTTCCAGTTATGCACCTGATTATTGCTCAAGGCTCTTTCCTCTATAAGCTTGCTATATTCTTCCATTGTAATATCCGGATCGTCCATCTTCCTGAAATAAAACTTACTCGTGCAAAAGAAGAGTGAAACAATCAAAGTAAAATAAAAGCTGCTGATATCCGCTTTTGATGCGCCGTATCCTATAAACGGGATATGCCGTATCTTAATACGTTAAAAATAAATCAGACTTTTATTCAGAAAAGCAATACGCCGCGCTCGATAAATCAAATGCGCCGTATGTTTAAATAATCAAAAATTAGTTATACTTATAAAAATTAAATGCGTCATATTAACAAAAGTTAATGCGCCGTATTTTCATTACGTTTCAAAATATAAGATTTTTGATTCAGAAGATACGCCGTATCGACAGAGATCGATGCGTCGTATCTGTTTAATAATTCGAAAACTGTTTTTAATTAAAATAATAGATACGCCGTATCTGCTAAAGCAGATGCGTCGTATCGCGTTATCGCTTGAAAAAAATTTCTTATTAAAAACAGATACGCCGTATCTTGGGGAAAGATGCGTCGTATCGAATTAATTAAACGCGTTGTATTTTATAAAAATTAAACGCAATATGCCGTATCTACGAAAATAGATGCGCCGTATCGTTTGAATAAGCTCAGTACAACGATAGCAGAACACAGAAAATACGAAAAATAAAAACAATAATAAACACAAACGAAAATAAACACAAATAAAAGCAAACAAATAACACACAAAACAAAAAATATGCAAATAATACAATGAATGCAAATTAACCTAATAAACAACACAGTTAGCGGTTAGATTAAAAATTAAAAAGAAAAACCTAATTAAAATACTAATCAAATTAACAGATAATAACAATTCACTCCCCGGCAACGGCGCCAAAAACTTGATGCGTGCGTGCGAGTGCTCTAATTTATACCCACGGTATGTCGTTGTGGTTTTAGCAGTATTCAAGTTTTAAATTTATATTTAGCCGACTTATCAATAACACACACACTTTAACGAGCAGTGTACCCGGTCAGTATGTATATAATGGTAAGTAGAGTGTCGATCACTAAGAGTGGAACGTATTATCTAGTTATTCTAATCAGTATTTTAATATCTTAAGTTAGCTATACAACCTAATTTAACGCAAGGGGGGTTCAGCCTGAGAGACTGGCACGGTTTGGTTGCAATTAAATAATAAACTAACTAATAGGCACGAATCAGCGAATAACACACACGTACACAGATAAATACTCGAGACAATAAGAAGACCTGTCCTGATAGTTAAGTAGCTTGTCACTTGTTTTATTGCTAGTTTTATATGAAGTGTATAGTTCGATGCAACGCACCGAGATTAAGTCCTTTCTCGTTGGTTCTAATCTTATCGGCGAGTAAACCCTTAATGATTACTTATGACTATCCCATTTATCTTTCTTCCTACTTTTCTAAAGACGATAGAATGCATAGGCGATCTAATAAATAGGCGAGGAAGGGGCATGGCGACCCAAGCAATGCTCAGCTAGACACAGAGGTTATCAATGCACTAATAAAAGTCACCAAAGACATCAACATATAAACTTTAATTAATGGGAAAGCAATTTTAAGGGGAGTTGAAGTGAATGATAACATAACAAAAGCCCATCAATCCTGATCAATTAAAGTGTACTAATACAATAAAACAAAACTACTTAATGAATTGAATACATGCAGGACCTTCTTACAGCTCTCGTATCTTTGTTCAAGGTGTGTCTTGTGCTGCTATCACGACTGAATTTGGCCTAGGGCTTCTGTCCTTTGAATATCGTACCTAACAAAAGTCTTTTAGTTCGTCTGGTCTTTGGGGTATTTATAGTTTCTGTCTGAGGTAAGATGCGGCGCATCTGATAAGTAGATGCGGCGCATTGACTTAACTTCGCGTGGGGTCCAAGATTAATATATTCAGGAATATTCGTACACCGCCAGAAGATGCGGCGTAACTCCATTTATAGATGCGGCGCATGTCCTCTTGTATCTTGGATCGTATCTTGTGAAATCTGGATAGTGATGCGCCGTATGTAATAAGCAAGATGCGGCGCATCTGGAGCAGAATGTCTTGATCTTGTACATTTCAGTAGACTCTTAAATTCTTGCTTGTTTTGCTCCATAATTAGTCCAAAATCGCCAAGTTTCACCTAATGCTTGTTTTTACCTGAGAATTACAAAAGTAAACGATTAAGTATCAATTCTCATACATAATATAATAAAACAAGTCAAATAAATAGGATAAATGATAGTAATAAAATGTAGTTATTTGAGTTCATCAGTAAGCTTTATGTTAAAGAGAATGTCATTAAAGTACTTACTAAAAGGTTAGAAAAGGCTCAAAAAGAAAAAGATGCAGCTTATCAGGAAAAAAAAAATCAAGTTAAGGTAAATAAGCTTGAATTTGCATTTGAAAGTGTAAATAAGACAATTGAGTGTCAAATGATGAGGAGAGGTAGTGGTATAGGTTATAATGAAGTTCCTCCCTCAATAACAGGAAAGTATTTACCTCCTATACCTAAATTGTCATGTTTAGTTGAGTCTAATGCTAAGCCTTTAGGAGAGAATAGTAAGTCTAATGAGGAGAAACCTAAGGTTGAAAAGACATATTTGATGCACCTATCATTGAAGATTGGGTGTCTGATAATGATGAGGAATAGGTGAAGACTAAACCTAAGGTTGAAAGTATAACAGTTAAACCTAGTGTTGAACAAGTTAAGTTTGTCAAACCTAGTTTTGGTGATAAGGTGTCTAGAAAAATTGTTGAATACACTGAGCAACCTAGGGAGTACACTAACAGGCCTAGAGGTAACCAAAGGAATTGGAACAATATGAAGTCACAAAGATTAGGCAGTGACTTTGTGATGTTTAACAAGGCTTGTTATCACTGTGGTAGTTTTGAGCATTTAAGGGAAAATTGTTCTTACTTTCAAAAGCCTGTTTGGAACTATGCTAGGAGGGTGAATCATCAAAGTTTTTCTAAAAATACTCACCCACATGCTAAAAGAAACATGGTTCCAACAGTAGTACAAATGAGATCTAGTTTAGTATCAGTTAAAACTGCCAAGCAAAATGTTTCTAAACCAGCAGTAGTAACTAATACTGCTAGATCAGTTAGTACTGCTAACTCAAAAGGAACAGCGAATGGTGCTAAACAATTGTCAAAGTTTTCAAATAAAGCACATTCAACTGTAAAAAGGCCCATTCAAAAGAATACAACAATTAGTGCTGCTAAGGCAAAAGCAGTAGTTTCTACTTCTAAGCCAAAAGCAATAACTGACACTGTTTTGGGAAATCATTTTTATGCTGTTAAGGCCTCAGCTTGTTGGGTCTAGAAACCAAAAGTTAAAGTTTTAGATCATGTTTCCAGACACTGCAGTGCATCCATAGTTTTAAAGAGGTATGATTATGTTGATGCACAAGGAAGATCCAAGTCAGTAATGGATTGGGTCCCCAAAATTAACTGATTTTCATACTTTATGTGCAGGGCAATCCACAGGTAGAATTAGAGGATAAAGGAGTGTTTGATAGTGGATGCTCAAGGCACATGACTGGAAACATGTCCTATCTTGAAGATTTTGAAGCAATTGATGGAGGATATGTTGCTTTTGGGAGTTGTTAGTGCAAATATTACGATATTTAAACTAAACCGTTTCTTTAGTTTTAATAATGACAAACATGTACCTTGTAATGCATAACGTAAAATGCACAAGTAACCTGTAAACACAAATCATCAATGCATACTTACATCAACATCTCTCGACGTCTCAAGTATGGTTCAACATAGTCGAAGATTTCCATTCCGACATAAATCACTCAAGGTATAAACAAACAAATTTAAACTTGACGGATGATCAAAGAAATAAATTTTTTGTTTTAAACTTCACATTTTTATGAATGTGACAAAACATTTTTCAAAAATACATTTTACAAATTATTTTTGAATTAGAAGGAAATGTTTTATTTGGGAAAATTATTTTAAAAATAGTAAGCCCCCCCCCAAAACAACTCCAAACATTCCCAAATAAACCTTCCCCACTAAAAACAAATGGAGGAGCGTTTTTGTCCCCCACGGTACCACTAAAGGACCGACGGTACCACTAAATTTAGTGGTGCCGTCTGACAATTAGTGGTACCGTCTGTCTGTAACGGCTAGTTTTTTCTTTGCCTATAAATAGTGGACCATTTTACACTTCCAACTTGATTTTTCCATTTAGTTTTCTTTGGTCTAATCCCTTTTTAATTAGATCACTTTCTTTAATAATTTAGAGAGTTTTAGTTTGTTTTAGAGTGATCCAATCATCCATTCAAGTGATCACCTTCATTCCTCTATTAGTGCAAGAGAAGAACACATCGTATCACAAAGATACAAAGTGTTATAGTGTTAGTGTAGTGCATTCGTAACATTCGTTACGTACTTGTTGTATCTTGATATACATCAAGTTGTCTATCATCTTGTTTAGTTAGTTCGTGTGGATCATTGTGATCTTGTAGAGATCAAAGAGATCTTGTGTAGCTAGTGTTGATAGTGAGTAGATCGGGTAGATAGTGTGAAGATAAGGTAGATCGGGTAGATCGTGAGTAGATCGGGTAGATCACGAGTAGATCGGGTAGATCGTGAGTAGATCAGGTAGATCGAGTGTAGATCATGTGGATTTTTAGCTTTTGTGATTTGTGAAGATCGGGTAGATCGTGAGTGAGATTGGTACTAGCTAGATTAGTACTCGACATTTAGCTTAATGTCGAAAAATAATGTAAGCGATGCGGTTTATGTGTTTAGGCCTCAAAATACAAGGTTTGTTATGTTGGGCCATAAAACATAACGGGTTTGGTTGTACCCGAAGAAGAACTCGACATTTAGCTTAGTGTCATAAAATATTGTAAGTGACGTTGTATGGTTTTCTCCGCCAAGAAGGGAGCTTGTTGATTAGTGAAGTAACTCTCGTGTTGGGTACTCGGGGAGTGGACTAGGGTAAAGAGGAGCTTCGTGACCGAACCACTATAAATCACCGTGTCCGGTTTGCGCTTTCTTTACTTATCTCTTTACTTTTTATCTTTGCATTTACCATTTTATATTTGCATTGTTTTTATGTTTGTGTGGCCTATTGCTTATATTTTGTGGTAGTTATGCTGTGTCTATGTTTGTGTTATGGTAATATGATTCACTTATGGAATTCCACTATCACTAGTTGTCACAAGACTTTTTGTTGACACTTCTCATATTACGTCAAACTTGATTGGTCATTTGATACAAAAGATTTAAGTTTTTAAATGGAAACGTATTCACCCCCCCTACGGTTTCCATAATTGGTACCAGAGCCACGTCGCTCAAATTTTTAAAACAAATGGTTTTCAAAATTGAGTACGATCCATGTATCAAATTACCCATGAAGGTGATAAAATATGAAAAGTATTTAGTTGCTTAATACTTACAAGTTTTGTTGTCAAGTATAATTTGTCATACTAGCTTGAAGGTTTTGTTAAACAAATAAAATAATAGAGTTTGTAAGCTTTCAGTAATGTCTTTAAAACAAGTCGTAAAGTAACACGATTTTGAAATGAGCATTTGGGAAAATTATTTATTTTGTAGTAAAAGAATTCTCGTAAATATCTTCTTGGTCCTAAACGTGGAAATGATGCTTAACATATTCTACATGTTCGGTATCTAGTTTACTAAATTTATACGTTTCTTTGTTGCGTCGAATCAGAAAATTAATCTAGGACAGAATTGTAATAACAGTGGACGGTACCACTAAATGTTGGACGGTACCATTATATTTAATGGTACCGTAGGGTATTTAACGGTACCATGTATCTGTCTGTCTGTTTTTCAGAACTGAGTCATTTTCATAAATTCATATAAAATCAACCGTAAGTCCGTTGGAGTCGCACCACCTATCGTTTTAAACGTAATTGAGTCTACTTTCATTTAAAAATACTTTTATGAATTGATTGTAAAGTGAAATCTATCAAAGTTTTTGATTCGTAATAGAAAGTCTAGTCCGGTAATGCTGATTGCGCAAATTTTTGGTCAAATTTCAAAGAGAACATCGCACGTTGATGTATTTATATTTTCAAAGTGTTGAACTTGATCAAATTTTGAAATGGGGTAGAAACTAATTAATTTTTAAATAAAATCAAGCTAAGTATACATTGTTATACTTAATACACAAAATGACGATAAGTATTTTTGTGTGTTATGCTAAATGGTTATTTGTCTTTCTTTGTGTCCTAGTATTGTTAGTTAATATTTTTGAGCGCTTATAGTTATATTTGGTTGAACTAATTATATCTATAATCACAAGCGTTTTACATGTCTTGTTGCTATGTGTTGATTATTAGTTTTTCAGTTTATGGGTTAATAGGACTTAGACTAGACTTCTTGCACTAAGTTGCGTAATTGGTTTTGCATTGCATATAGGCATAGACCACTTTTCTTGCATATGTGTTTTTGACATCTTGCAAGTTTTAAAATGCTTTAGTAACCTTCTTAGGAATGGAAACTAAGTTGGTTGATCATGTGTGTCGAAAAATATTGTCTTACACAATTATTTTTCCAAAGGTTTAAGTGTAAAAAATATATCACCTCAAAATATTTAACACTTTCATTAAATCCGTAACATGATCTCTAAAGCATTACTTCCTTTTGTCTTCCTTGACCATGGGTTGTCTAAACAAGATAAAAGATCATATTAATACGTTAGTATTTAAGTAAAAAAAAATGTATTGAACTTGCATTGATCTGACATACACAAAATGTTTTAAACATTTAGTATTTTACGTACCTTGTATAAAAATAGTTAAGTTAACTATTTTTATACTCATGATATGTCGAAAACTAAGAATATTATACTTAATAATAAATAGTTTTTCGCACATAAAAATAAATGACAATCTCGAAGTAGTAATTTAATATGTCATTAACCTCACAAATACAACTAGTATTAAAATAAATGGAACACACTCCTTAAATTTTTATTTTCTTTTTAAAAGGAGTGATCGTGAGGGTCAAGAAAGATTTCGAGTACAGATCAATTCATTATTCAACTTATGATTGATATCATCATCGAATCTAATTGACAAGTTTTCGAGTATGGACATGAAATAGGAGTCATTATTTGTCTAGCTTCAAGATAACATCAAAATTTAACGAAATATATTATCTTGAATCTACATACTCAATCACAGTCGGTTGTTATGAAAATAATGATGTCCTCTCAACACGAAAATAATATGCATCAGATCATAACTAACACTTGTGTTGAAGATGTCATATTGAGTCTTCTTGTCCGATGGTTGTGTTCCAAATATTAAACTAATATGTTTAAAAAGATGCATAAAATACACAACAAAGTAGGATTGACAACTTTGATGTTTCATCCGAAATATTCAAATAATTTACTTTGCAATGCAATTAGTAAATGTGTCATTTCCGAAAAAATAAACACGAGCAAACAAACAACATATATAAACTTTGCTCATGAACGACTCAACACTCAAAATCACATGTCTAGTAAAAGTGTCACACATAATATGTTATTAACTGTTATGTATGTCATCAATCTTTGAGAATATCACATGTATTTCTGTTATCAAAAGATTGACGAATGATAACTTATATCTTATGCATCTTATTTTCTTTGTAACATGAATGGTTATATTACAAGAGAATACATTGCATCTTGTTTAACAAATATAGGATATTAGATTTGAGTAATAACCCAATACAACATGTGTCATTGCATAAACAAGTAAAATTGATCATACACTAAAATACTTGTTTTACTAAGCATTCGTAAGAGTGATAAGTTTCCTCTTAGAAAAGCATATTTGTTGAAAGATACAATATGTCTCATTTCAATCATACATCATATAATACTCACAAGATCTATTGAGGTAAGTAACATTTACTAGATTTTTTTTTCTCAAGATATGCAAAAGAGCATTCTTGAAACACTCTCGATGTAGTAGATTCTACATTGTATCACATTAGAGCATCTCTTGGTTCTAGAAAACCAAATCATGTTAAAATAACATGTAACAACTTAACAAACAAAGATGTTATCCAAGAGATCATAAAATGCACCATCTCCACCAAATAACCTCTAAATCTTAAACACGAAATTAAAACATTTTGCTTGCCTTTGTTAGGAGTTGTGTAAGACATGTCATCTTCTTAACCGACTTTCAAAATATGGTTAGTTGAGTAATATTAGGCCATGTATTAGCAAAATAAGCTAATATCATCTTTGCTATACTTCGATAGGCAAATATAGGAATTTGAATTTTTCTAACATGAGAATGACTACTGGAGAACCTATCACACTAGAAATTAAATTTGACCTAACGGTTGAATTGCTTCCAGGAGAGAAGTTGGGTTCGTGGTATAACCCGTAAAAATGGTCGTGTTTAGCCTGAATTGAGCACCACTAGTGATAGTCTCATACTCATTCTCTAACTTGAAAAATTTTCATTCCTACATTTGACTAAAGATAGTTTACATCGGTGAACTTTATCTCCCGTTAGGATTTCATTTTGAACAAGTAGTAATTAGGATCCTCCTTAGCGAACCTAGATTACTTGCATCCCACATATGTGTTTCAAAATGATAACATGTTCTCGTAAGATATGATTGAATGTCTTCATGATCTTAAATGCTAAATGATTATCATGTTTTGTATGATGTTTGCATTTATTCCTTATGTGCATTTTACATGATTTGCTTGTAAATTTTGCACCCACACTATGTCATTTTAACACATAATGAATTAGGTATGCCTATCACTATGAACTCTTAGACGTCATATAGTCATACACTAGTGTCAAAACCTATAAGTTAAAGTAGTCGCGAAATTGTCCTAATTCCTTGGTCATCATTTCGCTTTCTTCCAAGTAATACACCCTTTGTCATGGGGAGGTTAGATACAAATCTAGTAGAACTCGAAGTAGGTTTGACAACTTAAATATTTCATCCGAAGTATTCAAGTAAGTTTAACGTGTGATAGCAATTATTAAATCACTACAAAAAAACAGGCTTTCAGAGACTGAAAAATCAGTCTCCGATACACCATGATCAGTTACGGATGGTCTATCAAGGACTGATTTTGCTAGTCACTAATCAGTGATAGAAGCTTAGTTACGGAAAGTGACGTTATCAACTGAAATTCAGTCCTTGTTGTATCGAACCAACGAGGACCAGAGATCAGTCACCAAAATAAAAAAGTCAGTCCTTATTTCTATGGGTTGGTATCATGTTATTTCAGTCCCCAATGCATATTATCGGCGACTGAAAAGTCAGTCGCCAATACCATGTTTGATCAGTTACTAACACATGGATTTAGGGACTGAAAATTAGTCCATAAACATTGTTTATAGTCCCTAATACGTTTCGTTGTTTTGTAGATTACCGTACCAAATCAGTCTCTAATAATAGGATTTAAAAACTGATTAGTCTCCGATGAAAGGCTTTAAAGATTGATTGTTAGTCACAAAAAACAGATGAATTAGTCCTTAATTTGTTTTTCTAGTGACTGAAAATTAGTTTCAAAATATATGTTAATCGATAACAGTAGTAATCTGGACGAAAAAATAATTGGATTTCAATATAAAGACCATCATCCGGCCTCTTGCAAGTTATACAGACCAATTATATTGGAAAAGGGTTGCAAGAAACAATTGAATATTATAAGAACCGATACAAAACAAACTTTAGATCAATCTATGGCCATTGGAGTGATTCTTCTTTTTGATGGCTTACTTGCAGAGACTGCTTGCTGATGCTTGTTTTACGTTCGGTTTCTCTGTTGAATTCACTAAACTTAGTCTTGCCGGTTCTTCTCGTGGTTTATCTATTTCCATTTCCTGAGTATCAGAAGCATTATTAACAATGTCTTTCTCTTTTCTAATCTCTTCTGTTATTTCCTTGCTGACCATATTATCAACTGCCATAGTTTTCTGATCTGCTGCAACTTGCTTATCGCCTGACGAGAATATAGCAAAATGACATAAATAACATATTTGAATAGAAAAAAGGCAAACAATATCTAATGTAAGAGCTTAGAAACAAGAAAAGGAACGTGAAATTAGAAAAACTTCATCTTAAATCTATGTACTTTTTCTAATAATTAGGAAAAACTTCATCTTAAGAACTTGTTGGCAATTGTAGTCTAAAGAAAAAGAAAACATCCGGAGGACTGGGAATAGGTTAGCAGCCAACAGACAATGATACAGACAAAGCACACACATCCCACTTTCTAGTCTATTAGTATTACACTATATTGGGCTACCACATTATATAAGTATATCATGCGTCTGAAATTAGAAAGCTCTGAATTCCACATGAAAGAATATAAAGTAGACCTAATCAAACTTTGTCATGGTAGCTACATCTTTCTACATCATCGTTTACAACCCAACTAATTCAAATCCTCAAAGTTACCCGATTTCCATCAAACAAATCGCTACTTCTTTGGGACCAATCTAAGGAAACTGATGAGAGGGAGAAAGAAAGATACCATGGTAGGCAATGTCCAGCCTTTTCTTTGGGACCAATCTAAGGATGGGCGTAAATCCTTGCAGAATGATACAAGTATATCCCCGACCGATCCTTCTCCTGCTGGAGGCATTGGCAATTCAAGCTACAAAAAGCATAAACATATCAGAAAACCAAGTACAGTTAATGCTTACAAAGAAAACAAAAGTTTCAAATCCTGCTCCATGTGTATAATATCATCCTTGCAAGTCAGATACAGTATATCCGTTTTATTGAGAAGATTTGTTAAATACTACCGTAGGTTATTTTTTCTCCAATTTATTGTTTGGCATATCCGGTATACCAAATCGAGAGCAAAGCTTTTGGCTGTAACCATATCTTATTAATAAAACCAGCAGAAAATTAAAGCCAAGAGCAAACATGTACTAAGACCAAGCGAGTGGTTCTACTAAATAAATAAAAACCAAGCAAATATATCAACTTAGTAACAATATTTATGTAAATTACTGTTATACTAATCTTCTACAAATTATAGGAAATCAAGCATATACCTCTTCTGAAAATGAATGAGGAAAATGTTGAGCAAGTTCTCAGCAAGCAGAAGCACCAGAATTATAAGTCGATCCCTATTTCCTGCCACTCTACACATTTCCACCATTGCAACGTACCTCCTGCAACAAGTAGTCCAACACCTTTAAATTAAAAATTGAAATAGAATAAAAAAAGTTTGAAGCACAGATACAAGCTGTAATATTGGTACCTTTTCAGAATATTGTCAGAGGATGCAACTTGATCTTCAAGAGCACACATGCTAATAATTCCATCCACCTCTTGTCGCGGTAACTCGTTTATGTCTTGAATCTGGAACACGGAGCAAACAAATTCAGATGTATACTCGCATGGAAATAACTATAGGTGGCAATTTTGACCAAGTTAATTTAAAAGAGGTCAAGTCAAGATGAAAAATAGCTAAAAAGGTAGTGGGTGAACAATGAGTTAAAGTCTACTTTCAATGCACACCAGCCTCCTATATCATTTTAACTCAAAAATTCAGATTATTACATTATTATTTTAACTGAGCATAAAGAAGGCATAAAATTGAAGTAAAATAAGAAGACTAATGACCTTGTTAAGCAATAATGATTTTTTCCTCAGCAGCATTTTCAAGAGCAGTGGTCACAGAGTTCAGAAGAAAACCAAGCAAGCTTAATGTGGGTTGCTGTTGTCCCGCTGGTGCACTATAATCCGTTGAATTATTGGAAACCTAATCACATCAGTGTGGTCAGCCATACACATATAATGAAAATGAACTTTATAACTAAAAGAGCAAAATTATATACACACCTGGAGTCTCAAAGATTTGTTCTTAACAAGAAAATAGAGATAAGAGCTCAGACTAAAACAGAGACGAAATGCACTTAATTCTGACTTCCTCTGTTTCTGGAAATCCTATGTGAAGAGAAGGAAAATTAAGTTAAAATGTTACTGAGAGTTCATATGTTACCAATAATGCTACATTATAAGACCCCCGTTAAAAGAACTTACTGATTGACTTGAAGAAAAGAATGATGCGTCACGTGAGAATAAAGTGTGCATCAATCCAAAAAGGCCTTGAACAAAACCGTACTCCGCACCTTCTTCGTATGGCCAAACCTAAAAAACAACCGATGCATAAGAAAAAAAATCAGACAAACCTTCTGTATCATATTATTCAAAAAATATGTTTTAGTGTTGGAATACTATTAATTAGCAATCATATTTGAAGTTTTTTCGCGGGTCAACCTGATTGACTCAATTTTCACCTTGCTTTTGGGTACCAAAACATATAAAGGAAAAATAGAAAAAATTACAAACCTTTCTAAGAATACCAACAACAAGGTTCATCTGTTCCATTGCCAATTCATCAGTATCAGAAATATCTTGGCGAAGAACTTGGTCAAAAAGTAGTTGATGACCTTTCACACTATTACTCAAGACCATTCCCCTTAACTAAATCCACATTCTTTATCAAATCATTCCCACTAAACTTTTCGTTATAATACTTATTTAACGCGTCTATCTCATCGCGTAAAACACTAATTCGCGCCTCGCGCTCTTCCAAAGTTATCGAAACCTCGGCTCGCTTTCGCTTAACTGATTTCTTAACACTTTCAATAACCATTGGACTTGAATCACCCATTTTCACTTAAAAAAACCCTAAAAAACCGTAATTATCAAAACCCTAATTCGATTCAGATTCAACCCTATAAACCCTAATTTTAAAAAGCCCTAAATTCACAAACCCTTGATTGAAAAGATCTATAATTGAAAATGCAAGATCTTGAATCAAACAAAACCCAGTTGAAATTTGATTAATTTTTTATAAAATTGATTGCTAGGGTTTTTGGTTTTTTATAAAATTGGGGGAAATGTGTGTGTGTTTTTTTGTAAAGGTGACAAGTGTTTATGTGTGTGTGTCTTTTTGAAGGTGTGACTGAAATGAAAAATTAGGGGAAAGAAGTATTGAGTTTCCCGCCTTGTGAAAAGTGGAAAAGTGGGAAATGAAAATATTTTTGGGTTTTGTTTTTTGCCGCTTACTTGTTGAGATTTCAAGTTCGCGCTTTCAGATTTCGGCCCCTTGGTACCATACTATATTAGTGGTGGGCGGCGGCTATGGTTTGCTGGATTTTTCACTTGGTTCACTTATTAGGGTACTCGGAGCGCCCATCGGTTTGGCCAGCGGGTTGGATATAACCGGCGGCAACACCGTCGCAGGTTCCAAAATTATGGCAAAAATCTTTGGGTAAAGGTTTGCAAACCCGCTGGTGACAAATTCCATTTCAAAAAAAAGAGACGTTTGGCAGCCTTCAAAAAAGAGACGTTGGGAGGTTTAAAAAAAAAATTAAACCTTACCCATTTTCACTTAGACCAATAGTAGTGGGAAGGGAGTGGGTTGGGGCAAATTGTGACATTTGGCAGTGAGAGAAGAAGGGCGTTGAAGCAAAATTGGAGGTAGTGGGTTGAGACGTTGAATGAGAACAAGTATATATATATATTTTTAACTTTCTTGTTATTATCTTGAATGGCTATATTGCTATAGGCACCACGACTTATTATATATGGTAAGAACGTAATAGTCGTTTCTTTAAAAGGGATGTCGCGCTCAATGAAGCAACTGATTGATGTCATTATCCCGATTACACGTCTTAAATTGTCAACACTCAAAATGAAAGCCATCGGTGAATACTAAAGATGTTATGAACGTCTGAAACTTGAATTCTGCTCGAGTTCCCACGTCACGGGGGTATAAACCGAGGTTTCGTGCGTGAACCCCTAAGTGTTACACATAAATAGCAATCCGTAAATAGGTTTATATACAAACTTACAATTACTAACAATGATACAAATATATGTAGGTCTTAAAAACAAGTGTAGTACATTACAATATATATAACCGTATATTCTGTCGGTAATCCATTTTCGTCCGTTTTTGTCAGTTTTTATCTGTTTTTGTCCATTTTTAAACGTTTTTGTCCATTTTTTATGTTTTCGTTCGTTTTTATACATTTTCGTCCCTTTTTATGTTTTTAAACGTTTTTGTCCGTTTTTTACATTTTCGTCTGGTTTTTTTTTACGTTTTCCGTCCGTTTTTTTTTTACGTTTTTATACGTTTTAATCCATTTTAGTCCCTTTTGTTTATGTTTTTATATGTTTTCAACCATTTTCGTTCGTTTGTATACAATTTCATTCGTATTTTTATGTTTTCATCAATTTTTGTCTGTTATATTTTAACGTTTTTATACGTTTTCATCTGTTTTAGTCCCTTTTTTTACGTTTACGTCCATTTTTATACGTTTTCGTCCGTTTTTTACGTTTTCGTCTGTTTTGATACGTTTTCGTCTGATTTTAAACATTTTTGTCCGTTTTATAAGTTTTTGTCCGTTTTTAAGCGTTTTAGTCCTTTTTAATCTAATTTTATACATTTTAGTCTTAGCTATGATGTCCATGTATTAGGGACTGAGTTGTGATTCAAATTGAGTCACTAACAAATTTCCCTCCAAACTTTTTTTATTGCGCAAACATATTTGTAACTGAATTTTAGTCTTAGGTATAATGTTCATGTAATAGGGACGTAGCTGTGACTGAAATTCAGTCACTAAAAAATTTCCCTCCAAACCTTTTTATTGTGTAGATATATTTGTAACTGAAACTTAGTCTTAGCTATGATCTCCATGTATTAGGGATCGAACTGTGACTATAATTCAGTCACTAACAAATTTTCCGCCAAATTTTTTTATTGCGCAAATATATTTGTAACTGAAATTTAGTCTTAGATATGATGTACATGTACTAGGGACTGAATTGTCACCTTTATTCAGTCACTAACAAATTTTCCTCCAAATTTTTTTCCCGTACAGGCATATTAGTAACTGAAATCTAGTCTCAGATATGGGGTCACTGAATCGAGGACTGATTTTTAGTCGCCACAATCAGTCAATAAAAGGTCAGTCCTTAAAAGTATCAGTAACTGATGGTTCAGTTACTGATACTATGTATCAGCGACTGATATATCAGTCCCTAGAAATTCAGTCTCTGAAAGCCTGTTTTTTTGTAGTGAATGTCATATCCGAAACATCATATTCAAGTCTTTTAACAACATATGTTAAAACGCTCATCCAAAAGCTAAAAGCTAACATCAACCTTCAGGTGACAAAGGAATCACGAGTTACTACATAAGTGATTAGTAGTTCCTTTCATTCTCGTGTGAATATACACTTCTTAAGACCAAGTATATTCATTTCCGTTAGTTCCTCTTATCCCCATAGGTTTGTTAGTTTGTCGTCAAGCTCACCTCATAGATAATGAGGATCGAACTTATCCATCGGTTTTAGGGTAGAAAACAAACGTACCATCCTATCCCGCCCAGAGTATGTTGACACTCTCTTTCTTCCGAATCTCGTCTTATGACTATGTAAATATTTCATTGGAAATATTAAAGTCATCTTTCAAATCCCTCTAATGACTACTTAAATATTTCCTTGGAAATACTAAAGTTATCTCTTCTCGTCTAGTCTCGTCCATCTCGTAAAAAGAATCTATTAGGTATAAATTCTCTCATCGTGTCTAAAAGTCTCACTAAATCAGCGAGCTTTATTCGTCAAATCCTCTCAAGATTATAGTCAAATCCTCTCAAGCTTCCAATGACAACTCAAATATTTCATCCAAAATATTTAAAGTAAATTTAATTTGCGAAATGCAATTAAATGTCATTTCTCAAAAAAAAAAAAAAAATAATAAAAAAATTAACTCGATCAATGTTTCTCGAATCCCACTGGATTCATTCCTAAAAGGAATTTATTTGGTATAAATTCCTTTAATCTAAGGTCCAAAAAATTCACAAAATATGTGAAATTTCTTTGTCGAAAATCAAATTCTGGGTCAAAACTGACCTCAGCAGGTCACGGTACCCTTCAATAAGGGATGGTACCGCTAAATTTAATGGTACCGTTGGACCGTTATCTGCTGAGACAGTTTATTTTGTTTTCAATTCTCAGTTTCAAAAGCACCATCAAAACCCACTCGCTGTAGTCTTGAACCAGAACCGTCTCCTATCTGAATAGATTCTGCCTATCTTTTGATTTCTTAGCTTTTTCCACTTTCACTTTCGCATGGTACAAAACACACTATATGTTTGGTTACTTTCGTATCCATCATCTTCTAAACTTATCTACAATTCTCAACCTTCGTTCTACACTACCAATGCTTCCGCATCCCACTCATCTTCCACACACTTCAATAGAAGAACCGCTAGGATAAGTTGTGATAACCCTTCTTCATCAACATAGTTTCTTCTAGCAAAGATAACTCTACAAAAACCCCATCACCAACTCCACAACCTTGAAGATTCTATCTTCTTAACCCTTAGCACACTTCCATGTAATCACATGCCTCATCATATGAATGCTCTATGAATATTCACAATGATTGAGAAGAGCTACGTGGCTTCAAAGGTGAAGTTTATTGTATGCTATCCACCACTTGTCATGACGTTACTAAGCTCATCGCTTCCGTCAACGTTTGTTCTCCTCTATATTTTTTTTATTCCTTTTCCAACACATCTTGTCCGGATGGTCATCGATTAAGGGGGAGCGAAAACTAACTCATATAGTCCTTCACCAAACACTCTCAAGAACACACAAATGTGGTTCTTATTCCCTAGAATTCTATACTAAAAGACTCACCTCCTAAGTACCCACTACTTAGCAAAACCTCAGTCACAAAACCACAATCGGTTCTAGCTTCCTAACCTCTACTCTTTGTGACCACCTAGATATTTGTTCTATACAAACACCTTAAACCCTCACATCAAACCTCACATTAATATCATTCATCATCACACTCAACCTTTACAACTAAACTTCACTCTTGACAGTGATATTTAGTTTAAGAACCTTCAACCCATCGATCATTACACTCAAACCTCACAACAATACTTCAATCTTGATAGTGATAGTTAGTTCAATAAGCTTCAATCCTCACAATCATTATACCCAATGTGTATAAACTACACAATCACACAAAATCCTTCATACATCAAATCATCTCTAACTCACATCTAATATCATCCAAAATTAGAATTCTAGAACTTCGGTACCTCAACCCTGTTAGAGATATTCGCCCATAATCCTGTTAGGATCACATGCACATTTTCTTTTTCTCCTTTGAAATATATCATGCATCTCATTGTCGGTGCAAACGATATATTAATCTAAACCGTCTTTTCTCACTTTTTCTCAAAGGTCAAATCCAACACTTTCCATCTTATGGAATCATTTCCATTCGCATCTAGGTGCATATCGTTCTCATTTTCATTTTTTTTGCTATATCTTCTATCGAGTCTACTTTATGGCATGACTTGTCATAATAGTAGTCATTTAGAGTATGTCCTATCAACAAACTATCATTAACACCAATTATAACACCCCCTAAATTATGAGTTAACAGCAGAAGACTAATCGGGGTATTACGGGGAGGATTTTTGTCATAATCATAGATAACAGCTCAAAAGAGGCGTTTTGAAAGTATTTGTCATTCAAATAATAATTCAGTTACAAAGGTGAAAATATCAGAGTTGTGAAATCCCATAAAAGGGTGTAGTAGTTTGAAAATGAATGACATAATTTATTTTTACACCACCAAAAACCATTAGTTTTAATGCCCACTCCATGCCTTGTCTGCTCCGCTAATTACCCGAGATAAACATGCTAAAAGTCAACAAAAATGTTGAGTTAAATCATAGAGTTTGTAATAATAATGAGTTTGGAGCACAAGTTTGTGATTGCCTGTGTATTACAATCATGTTTGAAATGGTGATATTGCAGTTGTGTATATTGCCCTAAGTCTCATGACACGCAAACGTTAACAGTGTTAGTAACCGGTGATAATGTGGCCCTCGTGTATTGGAGATTGCCATCTTCCTATTCCTTCAAATATATTGCATTACGACTAATCGGACTAGCAGCTAAGGCTATCCGTCAGGCATTAGTGGAATAGGCAGTCAACCTCCAATAGATCTATTCACTATATTCGCGTTCCACTCGCAAGTGATTAATGGTTCATGATATGAGGGGCTTTTGGCTATAGAGTAACTTAGGCAATATCAATCAGGAGAAGCATACAAAAATACTTGAAAATACTTGTGTTCTAGTTTGTAGCATTTATCTCTCCCATAGAGTGTAAAGTTATTAAATAAGTAAAAGTGAGGCTATGACTCACCTTTTGTGTAACTGGCAAGGTGAAATGTGAAATCAAGTGAATTACGGGAACGGATACAACACACGACCTGAATAATAGTGAAGTCTGAGATTTTGATAGTTTTGACTAAATATGAATAGTGGTTGTGAAAATGAGTAACGGATAACGATTTGGTTTGTGATGTGAGTGAGTGATATGCTTAAAATGCTTATGTAACCACCGGTAAATTTCCACTATATTAATCTAATACTTATTCATTTTCTACGTCTAATTTTTTTTTTAAGATTAAACATTACTAGTTTATCTGATCACAATAACAAACTAATTTGACGTGACTCACTTTTCTAATAAAAAATACTTTATATTTATTTCAAGTAAACATTCTTCAACTTTTATTTACCATTTTACATTAATTCGTTAACATACGATTATTAAAACGTTTAAACTAAACACTTGCTATTTATTAAAGCTTTCATGAAACCCTGATTTAATATAAATATGATTTTACACAACTAACTTATAAATGCTAAAGTACAATATTTTATATCTAGAGTACAAGTCTTTAATGCAATAATTTTAAAAATATATTTATTTCATCTCGCGACCATGTCACCAAACAAATATTTTACCTTGTATATTTCAGGCCTATTTAATGTCAATTATTATTATGTTTTTTTATTAAATTATATTACTTTTAGTAACGATCACAAAAGATTAATCGTATGACTTTTACTCACGACCAACACAAGATTAGGATAAGTCCATATATTTTATATAAAACATTTTGCCACTTTGTTATTTTTATTTTTATTTTACATTTTACGTAGTACGAATACTCAAACCTATTAGATTTTATTAATATATACGTTCTCCGTTAAACATATCACACGTCTAATATAATTAGTTGGAGTATAATTAATAAACCTTGATTTTTTAAAACGTTATATTTTTTCGTTACTCCGTTTAAATTCGTAACTTAAGGGCCTTTAAGTTGGTAATTTAAAAAGGGGGGGGAAATTTTTAAACTATTTTTTTTATGTCCCCAAAAAATACAACCCCCTTTATTTTCCCCAAATTTTTTGGGCCCCCCAAATATTTTTTTTTTATCATAAAAGGGTTTATTTTAAAAAAGCCATGCTTTTTCCCTTTTAGATTTTTTCCCCCAAATTTTTCCCCCTTCCCCCTTTCCCAAAATTTCCCTTAAAAAAAAAATCAATTTGTACGTGTATACCCCCCGAACCCCTTTAAAAAACCCCAAAAACAAATAAAATTTAGGCGTGAAAAAATTTGGTTTTTTCCCTGCAATTCATAACCCAATATATATTATTTACATATATATAAAAATTTTTTTAAAAAAATATATATTTTATATAAAAAAATATAAATATATATTTAAAATATAAATATATATATTTAAAAATATATTAAAATTTTATATTTAAAATTTTTTTATAAAACATTTTTATATATATATATACAAAAAATTTTATTTTAAAAATTTTAAAAAAAATATAAAAATATATACCATTTAAAAAAATATTTTATATTTCATAAAAATATTTATATAAAATATTTTAAAATTTTTTAAAATATAATAAATATATTAAAAAAATATATTTTTATATATATTGTATTTTAAAAACTTTTTAAAAAAAAGAAGCACCAAAACCCCAAAAAACCCCCAAATTTTTTTTTAAAACCCAAAAAAAATTTTAAAAAAAAACCCAAAAAACCCCTTTTTCCTTTTTTACGAATTCCCTCCGGGGGACCATCCCCCATCATACAAAATTTTTAAAATTTTCCCCCTTTGGGGGTTTGTTCTTTCACCCATCTCCCCCCCCTTTTTTTACTCTTTTCATTCGTTTCATATTTTTCCCCTTTTTTTAAGCATTTTAAAAAAAAAATTTGGGTTTTTTTTAAATTTATACGAGTTATTAATTTTTAACGTTACCGATTAAGGGAAAGCTTTTCCCCTTTTTGGGGGAAAGGGTTTGATTAAGGGGCATTTGAAAATTTTTTCACGTTTCCCTAAAAGGGGGATTTTATTTTTTTTTATTATTTTAATTTAAATTTTTTAACAAGTTCAAACATTTTTTTATTACGTCCCAAATTTACTTGGAAAAAAAAATTGTAAAAAAAAGGGGTTTTTTTTAAAAGCGGGCCCCCCCTTTTTTTTTTGTTCCCCCCCCGAAAATTTTTTTTCCAAAAATAACCAAGGCTTGTTTTTGGGGTTTTTTCTCATTGGGCCCTTAAAAAATTTCAAAAAAAACCCCTTTTTCCCTTTTCAAGTCGACGATTAAAAATTAAAATTTTTAAAATTTTAAAGTTTTGGGGGCCAAATGCCAAAAAAAACCCTTTTAAAAACTTAATTTTGATAAGCTGATCAGACCAAAACCCAAATTTTTGTTTTTTATAATTTTTAAAAAAAAAAACCCCAAAAGAAACCAAAAGCCCTTTTTTAACCCCCAAAAAAAAAATTTTAAAGTTTTTAAAAAGGGTTTTAAAAAACTCGTTTTTAAAAAGGGGCCCCTTTAAACCCCCAAAAAAAATTAAAAAGTTTAAAAAAAGTTAAAAAATTTTAAAAACAAAAAAATAAAGAGTTTTTTGAAAAATTTTTTGGGAAATTTTTTAAAATTTTTAAATCTTTTAGAAATTGGGCTTAAAAATTTTTTAAAAGTTAAAAAATTTAAAATAAAACTGCCCTTTTGAAAAAAAAGGGGTTTTTAAATTTAAAAAGGGGGAAATTAAAAGGGGGGTTAAAAAAACATTTTAAAAAAAAAATTTTTGGAAAAAATTTTAAAAAATTGGAAATATTTAACTAAAAAAAAAATTTTAAAAAAAAAAGGGCTTTTTTCCAAAAAAATTTTGAAACCCCAACAAAAGGGTGGAAAAAAGTCAAAAACAAAAATGAGGATTTAAAAAAAGTTTTTTCAAAAAATTAAGGGCAAAAAAAAGATTATTTGGGGGGAAAACCCCAAAAAAAAAAATAATGCTTTTATTTTAAAGGACCCAAAATGAATTTTTTCAAAGTTAAAGGACTAAAAATTTTTTTTTTTGGAAAAAAAAAGGGGTTTTTTTAGGGAAAAATCAGTTTAAAAATTTTGGGCATTTATTGTTAAAAAAATAATTCATGGTTTAAAAAATGTTTTTTTTAAAAAAATTTGGGTAAATATTAAAAATTTTAAAAGGGGGAACGGTGCAAATTTTTAAAAAGGGGTTTTGGGGGCCAAAAATTTTTAAAAATTTTTTTTTAAAAATAAAATAAAAAAAAAGTAAACCCTTTCTTATTTCATTTTCTTTTTAAAATTATTTCACTGCATTTCATTTCTTTCATTTTTTTAAAATTTTTTTTTAAAGTTTTTTAAATTTAAAAAATAACCCCCTTTTTTAAAAATTTTTTTCTTAAAGTTTTTTTTAAAAAAAATTTTTTTGGGGGGAAAAAATTTTTTTTGAAAATTTTAAAAAAAATATTTAAATTTTTTTAACCCCTTCCCCCATTTTAAAAAAAAATTTTTTTTTAAATTTTTTTTATTTAAACCCCCCTTCCCCCTCTGATACCCTTTCATCCATTATTTTTAATTTGGGGCCCAAAAACCCTTTAAAAAATTTTGACTTCCCTTTTTCATAAATTTTCTTGGTTTTGGGGGCCCGGGGAGTTTAAAAAAATTTTTTAAAAAATTTTTTTTCATTTTGACGGCCCCCGGGGAGTTGTTTGGGCCCACTTTTCCTTATACTTTTTTTCCAAAATTTTTGGGGAATTTCATGCCCAAAAACCCAAAACAAGTTTTTTTTCCTGTATGCTTTTCCCGTTTTTTATTGGGGGTAGGGTTTTTAAAAAATTTCCAAAATTTTTTTTTATTTAAAAAAAACCCCATATCAGCCCATTTGTCCCCCGTTTTTTTGGCCCCCAATATAGTGAAAAAGATTTTAAAATTGGGGGGAGGAAAACCCCCCTTTTATTGCCCGGGGGGGGTACCTTAGGGGGAGCCGGGTTTTTGGGGAAAGCATTTTAAAATTTTATTTTTTAAAAATTTTTGCAGGGCTCCCCCCCCGGGGGAAGGAAAACTTTCAATTTTTAAAAAGTTTGGTTTGAACCGGGGGGCTGTCAACCCCTTGCGTGTCATAGGGTTTGTTGGGAAAAAAACCCCCCTTAGTATTACCCAAAATTTTCTTTTTTTTATCTTGTTTTCAAATTAATTTAAATTTTTAAAAAAATTTGGGTTTTCAACCCCTTTTTTTTGACTTTTTTTCAAAATTTTTTCTAAAAGGGGGATAATAACAAGGTGGCGGGGAAAAAACGGGAAACCCCCGGGAAAGGGGGAAATTTCATTCGAAAAAATTTTTTAGTAAATTTTTAAAAAAAAATGGGGGCCCCCTTTTTTAAATTGTATTTATTAAAAAAATTTGAATGAAAAACTTTTTTAAAAAGACTCCCTTTGAGATCCTTTTCTAATTTCTTAAACTTTAACTGTCAATAACACCCCAAACTTGAATTTCGCTACGTATCCCCAAAAACGGGGGGGTTTTAAAAAAAGGTTTTTCAAGCTTATTTTTAGAGAAACGGGTTTTAATTAAGGTAAACTATAACCCGGCTTTTTCCCCAAAAAAAAATTTTATAGCCCTTTTTTTTTTCCCTGCCTTCCCCTCCTCCAGGGCGATTAAAGTGAATTTAGGGAATTTACGCCTTTTGAAAATTGTTTTATACCTTTTTCCCCTACTTTTGATCATTTTATAAAAATAAACAAAACTGCTTATGAAATACCCAAGCATCATGGGTTAAAACATATTTTCCCCAGCATGTAAAATTCTTCAATTTTTTAATTTAAAGAAACCTTTTCCCAAGACATTTGATTTGCCAAAAATTCTTAAATTTTAAAATTTCCCTTAAATATATACTCAATCAACTATTTTTAAAAACTATGTTACTTCCCCGGAAATTTTCTTACCCTCATTTTCAACAATGAGTGTAAATACTCCTTTTCCCTACCCTCACAAAAAACCTTGTAACTCCCTCGGTCAAGTACAAAGTTTTAAATTTATAAATTCTTAAGTAGGCTGTTTACAATTCTTTTTTAATTGGGTTGGGCCCCCTTTTTATTTTTTAAAAAAAGAAAAATTTTGAATCCCCAAACCATAATTTTATCCCCTTTATTTAAATTGTTTGGGAGGCCCTCTCCCCCCAAAAAAAATAACGAATTATAAACAAAAAGGGGTTTTTTGTATCTGAAAAAGACTTAATAGGAACCGAGAATCTCAAGAAAATTTATAAAACACAAAACGTTAAAATTCCATTCATTAAAACCAAAGGATATCGATACATTTGCAATAACAATTAGCATAAAAGAATTATTTAAAAACCCAAAAGCAAGACTAGATCTTTTTCACTTTTATTAAGGGTTACTAGCCGTTTATTTTTTCTATTCACACCCCTTTTCCTTTTTTTTTTCCTAGCTTTTTAAAAAAACCGTTGAGTTTCAAATTTTCGACCATTGGGTTATTACTGTTCAAAACGTACAAATTTAAAACTTAAAATTTCAAAAAATTTTCCCCTACGTTCATCAAGTTCTCTTCCTAAACCATCATTGTTAAAAAAATTTTGTTACTTAAAAAAAATTTCCCCTTTTTGCATTATTTTAAAAAACTTATTTTTTAAAAAAACGTTTTTCATTCAAAAAAAAATTTTTTTTTGAATTTTTATGCCCTTCGGGCCCCAAATGTTTTTTACATATAAATTTAATTTAAAATTTTTTTTTAATTTTTGTTTTAAACAAGTAAAATCATTTTTTCGTCCTCAATTTTCCTAAACACCCAACATAGATCCAAAAACCCGGGGGTGGGGGTTCCGTTTAAAAGGGGAGACTGTAACCCCCCGGTAAATTTCCCCCTATATTAATCAAATACTCATTCATTTTTTAAAGGGCCCAAATTTTTTTTTTAAAATTTAAAATTATAGTATATCTGATCACCCAAAAAAAAAATAATTTCCCGGGGCTACTTTTTTTAAAAAAAATACTTTATAAATTTTTTTCAAATAAAAAATTTTTCCAAATTTTATTTACCCCTTTTTTTCTTTAAATTTTTTAAAAACGATTATTAAAAAATTTTTAAAAAAAACATTTCCCATTTATTAAAGCTTTCAAGAAACCCCGAAATTTTAAAATAAAAAAAGATTTTACTCAACTAACTTATAAATGCTAAATTTAAAAATTTTAAATCTAGGTAAAAGTCTTTTTAAAGCAATAATTTTTAAAAAAAAATTTTTTATTTCATCTCCGCGACCAAAATAACCCAAAAAAATACCTTTTACCCGTATATTTTTAGGTCTAATTTTAAAGTCCAAATTTTTATTACGTTTTTTTTTTAAATTTAAATTTTAAATTTCTTTTATAAAAGATTTACAAAAGATTTAAAACTTTTGACTTTTACTCACGGGCAAAAACAAATTAAACATAATTTTATTTTATATAAAACATTTGCCAAATTTGGTTTTTTTTTTATTTTTTTTTATATTTTACGTTGACGAATACTCAAACCCATTGATTTTTTTTAAAATAAACGTTCTTTTCCCTTTTTAAAATATCACACCCCAATATAATTATTGGATTATTAAAAACCTTATATTTTTTTAAACGTTATATTTTTACGTTACTTCCCGTTAAATTTTTTGTGACTTAAGGAATTAAAAGTTTGGGGTTTAAATTTCCGGGGTCCCAAAATATATTTTAAACAATTTTTATATGTCCTATAAACTCCCAAATCTTATTTTAAAATTTGCCATTTTATTCCCTTTTTTGATTGCCATACGTGTTTTATTTCATTTCCAAAAACTGCAATAACAAAACACCATTTGTACGTGTATTCCTATGAACCATGAAACGCCCAAAAAAAAAACAAATAAACATATAGGGGGTGTATAAATTTGTAAACCCTGCACGCAATTTTCATATCCTATATATATATTTAAAATTATAATATATAATTTTATATTTTTATATTTAAAATATTTTAAAAATATATTAATATATATATAAATATATAATTTAAAATAATAATTTATATATATATTTTGTAGTACTCGTATAACATATACAAAAAAGAAAACACATTTAAAAATCATTCACCCCAAAAAATTTCCCTTCTACCAAGAAAAAATTTAAAAAAAAACCCAAGCCATCTTTTTCCCTTTTTCGAATTTTCCCTCCCCGAGACCCCTTACGATCATACAAACTTCAAAATCTTTTCCCCTTTGGGTTTTTTAATCCTTTTTCCCCATCTCCTTTAAAACCCTTTCTACTCATTTTTTACTTTGACTTTCCATCCCGTTTTCCCTTAAAATCATTCATAATTAAATATATTAATATATATAAAAATTTTTATATTTTATATAATAATACAAAATATATTAAAAAATTTTATATGTTTTAAATTTTAAAATTTATACTTTTTTTAAATTTATAAGTTACATAAAATAAAAACGCTTCCTTTTTGAAGGCTAATTTATGGGCATTCGAATCTTCATTTTAAAATTACATAAGCGTCTCATTCATTTTTTTCATTATCAAGTTCAAAAACCCTTTAAAAGTTCTACAATTTTCATTACGTTCCCGACTTGACTAGAAATCAACCTGTGAAACCGAAAAAATTTTAAAATCCAACCCCCCCCCATTTTTTTTTGTCCTGCTTAAATTTTTTATACCCAAATAATAACCTAAAAGGCTGGGGTTTTGGGGTTTTTTCTTTTTATTTCGAACCTTAAAAAACCTTTTTAAAATAACCGAAATTTCCCTTTGCAAACGCCGAAATTAAATCTATTTATAAAAACTTTTCCCTGGACCTTAAAAGCAAAATAAATCCCAAAAAGCTTATTTTGATAAGCTGATCAGACATACTTATTTTCAGTGTTTTAAAAATTTTAAAAAAAAGCCTAAGTCGAAGCCAATAGCCCTTTTTTAAACCCCAAAAGGGCCCTTTTAAAGTTAAAAGGGATTTAAAAAGTTCGTTGAAAAGCCCCTTTTAAACAAAAAAAAGCTAATAAGGGTGAATAAACAGTTAATATAAGTTCAAATAAGCAAATGAGATTTTTAGAAAATTTTTTGGAAAATTAAAAAATATAAGTTTTTGGGAGAAATTGGAAATTAATTTTCAACGTTATTCACTTATTTGGAACTAAAAAATACCCCTTTTTTAAAAAAAGGGTTTGAAACTGTTTTAAAAAATAAATTAAAGGGGTTTAGCTAAAATTATAAAAAATTTTGAGTCAAATGTGTAAATTAAAAGGAAGTATATGAAAACCCCCAAAAAAAAAACTTTAATGGAAAAAAGGGCATTTTTGGGAAAAAAGTTGAAACTACAAGGATGAAACGTCAACATAATAAAAAATAGGATAAAAAAATATTTTTTAATAAATTTAAGGGGATAAAATGATTTTTTGGATAATACAAGTACAAAAATATCATGCTTTTATTTTTAAGGGGCTAAAAATTTTTTAATTTTTTCAAAGTTAAAAGGGTCCCAAAGTTTTTTTTCATTTATGGAAAAACAGGGAAAATTTGGTTTAAAAATCAAAATTTAGGACAATTTTTTTTTTGGGAAAAAATAACTTTATGGTTTTAAAAAAGACGTTTTTGTGAAACCCGGGGCTAAAAATATTTTAAAAAAAAAAAAAAAACTTTTAAAAAAAAAAAAAAAAAAAAAAAAAACCCAAAAACCCAAAAAAACAATTTTTTTTAAAAAAAAAAAAAAAAAAAAAAAAAAATTTTAAAAAATTTAAAAAAAAAAAAAAAAAAAAGAAAAAAAAAAACCCCCAAAAAAAAAAAAAAAAACCCCAAAAAAAAATTTTAAAATTCCCTTTTTTAAAAAAAAAAAAGAAAAAAAAAAACAAACCCAAAAAAAAAAAAAAAAAAAAAAAAGGTTTTAAAAAGGAAAAAAAAAAAAAAAAAAAAAAAAAAAAAAAAAAAAAAAAAAACCTTTCAAAAAAAAAAAAAAAAAATTTAAAAAAAAAAAAAAAAAATAAAACTAAAAAAAAAAAAAAAAAAAAAAAAACTAAAAAAAATTTTTAAAACCCCCAAAAAAAAAAAAACCAAAAACAAAACACAAAAAAAAACCCCAAAAAAAACCCAAAAAAAAAAAAAAAAAAAAAAAAAACAAAAAAAAAAAAACCCAAAAAACCCCAAAAACCCCCAAACAAAAAAACCCCAAAAAAACCCCAAAAAAACCCAAAAAAAAAAAAACCAAAAAACAAACAAAACCCAAATTTTTTAAAAAAAAAATTAAAAAAAAAAACAAAAAACCATTAAACAAAAAAATTTTAAAAACCAAAAAACCAAAAAAAAAAAAAAAAAACCCAAAACCCCAAAAAACCCAAAAAAAAAAAATGGCCCTTTTTTTGGTGCCCCCCCTTTAACTTAGGGGCCAAAAAGTTTAAATTTGAAAAAAACAATTTTTAAATTTTTAAAAATAAAAACCTTACCTATTTCATTTTTATTTTTACATTCCAATTCACAATTTTTAAAATTCAAATTTCATTTTTTTCCCCAATTTTAAAATTTTATAACGTTTTATAAAAAATATTTTAAAACATTTTTAATTTTTTTTCCCTTTCCCCCCCTTTAAAATTTAAAATATTTTCGAAAAAAACCGAATATTTTAAATTTAATAAAATTTTAATTTTTAAACCTTTTTTAAGGTTATTTTTTTTAAAATCAAAATTATTTAAAACAACCAAAACCCCTTTCCTTTAATCCTTTTTTTCCCTTTTACCCCCTTTTGTAAAAAAGGAAAAACCGTTTTAAAATTCTTAAAAAACCGGTCCTTAAAATTTCCCCAAATTCCCCTTAATTTTCCCGAAACGTTTACAATAAATTTAAAAATTTTTTTATCCATCCAACTTCTTTAATTTTTGGGGTTCTAGCCCAAATTTTTTATTTTTATTTTACATTTTACGTAGTACGAATACTCAAACCTATTAGATTTTATTAATATATACGTTCTCCGTTAAACATATCACACGTCTAATATAATTAGTTGGAGTATATTAATAAACCTTGATATTTTTATAAACGTTATATTTTTACGTTACTCGGTTATAAGTTTCGTGACTTAAGGACTTAACGTTGGTAATTACCGGGATGAAACTATATTTTAAACTATTTATATATGTCCTATAAACATACAACTCTTCATTTCAAATTTTGGCCATACGTATTCCCTTTTAAATTATCATACGTGTTCTATTTCAAATTAGCCATGCGTATTCCATTTTAGATTGCCATACGTGTTCCATTTCATTTCCAATACATGCTATAACAAATCACTATATGTACGTGTATACCTATGAACCATGAAACGCAACAACAAATAAACATATAGGCGTGTATAAATTTGTACCATGCAAGCAATCTCATATCCTATATATATATGTAGTACTCGTATAATATATACAGAAAAAGAAAACACATTTCATATCATTCCCTCAAATTCCATTCTACCAAGAAATATTAAATAAAAACCGAAGCCATCTTTCCTTTGTACGAATTCCATCCGAGACCATCTTCGATCATACAAACGTTCTAACTCTTTCCTTTGAGTTTGTAAGTCTTTCACACATCTCCTAACTCGTTTCTACTCATTTTCACTTCGTCATGCATCATGTTTTCCTTATATCATGCGTATATATATATATATATATATATATATATATATATATATATATATATATATATATATATGTTTTATTTTAAATTCATATGAGTTCATTATTCATATCGTTACATATATAAGAACGCTTCCTATATGGAAGGCTAGATTAATGGTCATTCGTATCTTCATCACGTTACATAAGCGTCTCATTCATTTATTTCATTATCAAGTTCATTCTTTAACAAGTTCATACATTTTTCATTACGTCCCGACTTGACTTAGAAATCAACTTGTAAAACCGTATTGTAAAACGCGACCACCCATTTTTATTTGTCCTGCTGATTTTTCATACTACTAATAACCTAAGACTAGTTTGGAGTTTTCTCTCATTCGACCTTAAAACCTTTCAAAATAACCCATTCCATTTGCAAGTCGCACGATTTAAATCTATTTATAAACTTAACGTGGACTTAAAAGCCCAATAATCCCTTAACAGCTTATTTCGATAAGCTGATCAGACCGACCTATTTTCAGTGTTTTATAATTCAAAACCAAGCCCAAGTGGAAGCCAATAGCCCTTTTAACCCAACGAGCCATTTAATGTTAACGAGCTTTAAATGTCTCGTCGAAAAGCCCATTAAGCCAAAATAAGCTAATAAGCTGAATAAACAGTTAATATTAGTTCAAATAAGCATAATGAGATTATAGAAATTTTAAGAATTTGAAAAGTATAAGTTTTGTAGAAATTGGACTTAATTTGCAAACGTTATTCACTTATAGGAACTAAAACTGCCATTTTGTAAAATAGGGATTGAAACTGTTAAAACAGTAAATTAAGGATGTTAACTGATGTTATAAAATATTTTGAGTCAAAAGTGTAAATATGGAAGTATATGAATGTAACACCCCCTAATTTGGTTTGTGGCAGCGGAAAAGTAATTAGGGTGTTACGGTGTGGATCGAGGTTTAAATTTCAGAAAACGGCCCGGAAGGGGCGTTTTGAAAGTTATATGTCATTCTAAAGAATATTTTTGATACAAAAGTGAATTATGCGATTTGAAAATCCCTTGAGAAAACGTGATAATTTGGAGGGAATGACATATTTGATTTTACACCAGTTTATTTATCAGAGTATAAGATGCCCGCTCCGTGTCTTGTCCTGCTCCGTTAATTACCTGAGATAAACATGCTTAAAACGTCAACACAATGGTTGGTGAGTTCGTGGAGTTTTTAGAAAATAACTTTCTTCGAAAGGTGTATAGTGATTGTAGAAGTAAATAATAATTCTTCATGAAATAAATAATAAGTTGTGTTGTATAAAAATCCACAAGTAAATCATGTATGATCTCCAAAATCATAAGTTTCAAGTTATAAATGCAGATGAGCTACGTTGTTATACGCTCGATATAGACTGTTGAGTCAGCTTTTAAATGCAACGATATACCAAGCATTTTGGGTTGTCTTTTGTAGAATTCTCATTTAAGTCACATATGATAACAATTAAAGTTCAAGTACAGGATTCACAATCATATCACATAGTGGGAATGATAATCTAGAGTCTGAAATCTATCAGTGTAAAGTGGTGGTCTTCTAAATACAGCTGTATCCTAGGATATATATGAAACATTCATATATTCATAAAGTTATATTGCCCTAAGCCTCATGACACGCAAAACGTTAACAATTTCCGTAAAACGGCGGTGTCCCACCAGGGTTACTGATGGGTGGTTAAGCCCTCATGTAATAGGTGACTTGCCAATTCCTATTTTTCTCAAATATAGTGCATCGCGACTAAATAAGACTAACCATGTAGGCATTCCATCCAAGTATTTAGTGGGATAGGTCGTCAGCCTCCAACAGGTTTCGAAGCTGTTCACTATATTCGCGCTCACCGCAGTGATTAATGGCTCATGATCAAGGGACTTTATGGCAATAAAGTAAACTTAGGCAATATAGGTTTCAAGGTTCATGAATTATGCGTAATTTTAGTTTTGACAATTATTTCTAGTGAATTGTAGAAATATTATAACAAAGTAACAGTACATTCATTTGTTATATGAATGCATACAACAAGTCTCAGCATCATGTTATGTCAAGTAGTTTAAAATGTTATCCTTCAAATTCAGTGTTTAAGCTAAGCAAGCAATTTGTACATATATCGAACATACATTTCTCTCAATGGTGATTCAAACATGTAAAGCATAGTGGATGATTTTGAGTAAATCATGAGAGTTTTATATAAGTAACTTAAAACAGTTAAAGCATGTATCTCCCCCAAAAGAGTTATTAAAACAAATATTAAAAGAGGGGGCCACGACTCACCTGGAGCGTATCTGACAAGATAGAATTATTAGATTTATGGAAATGATCACGGAAACGTCTTCGATAAGAACCTGAATATAAGGGAAGTATAAGATTTTGACTTACTACTAACAGTGAGTGTGATGTGAGAAATCGTATAACGATTTGATCGGTGGTATGAGTGTGATATGCTTAAAATGCCTCAAGTTAAAAATATAATGTCATATATGATATTATCTTAATTCTTTTATCAATCGACCCAAAATATTACTTTCTCAAAGTATGCCGAAATGATATGCTAAGTGAATTGCTAAATTCCTAATTATAATAAATAACGAATACTAAATAATGCATAACTAAAAATATGAAAATGCATATGAAGTGAAGGGTGAAAATGAAAAATAAACTAAGAATGTCAAGTAAATTAATTGGTCCTTTTTCTTTTCAGATTTTATACTTTTCAGTCTAACTGTGATTGCGTTACGTCGTTAGTCCTCGGTTAAGTCCAAAGTCCATAATAGTCCAAATCTTGTCCAAAAGTCCATATAAAGCTTGGAGTTCAATGATATGTCAATTTAAGTCCTATATAAATTGTTTTCACAGCTTCAGTCCATAAGTTTCACAGGCTAGCAGTTTTAGTCCTTCTAGTTAAATCGTGTTACATTTTTAGTCCTTTTTGCATAAAAATGACGGGAAAAAATATTCTGAAAGTTTCTATAACTTTATTAAGCTCATATTAACTTATTCCAAGTGCTTATTCCAGAAAAGAACTTATTTTTGTATCAATGGGCCAATTAACGATTTAATTTAAGGCCCGTTAAGAAATTTAGAGGCGAGGGCATGGAAATTATTTTGGATTTGGACTCGGGCTATTTTTATGATTCTAAAAATGGTTCATATGGGCCCAGTGGGCTTACCAATCGTTAACTCTTAATGGGCTTGAAATAAGCCCAATCGGATTATGTTTATTATTTTCTGAAAATGATTTCTAGTTAACACTTTAGCGAGACAGTTTGGATTCTATTATTTTGATGGTCAAAAGGAGCTTATAAGATCGATCTTAATATACGAAATACTTAGTTCGCCATGTATACAATCGGGTTATGGAATAAAAATAGTATGTCGTTTTATCAGATTTGAAAATAATGAATTATTTATGTGACCAGTCGTGTGGTTTGAAACTGAAAACACAAAGTAGTTTCTAAGTATTGAAAACCCAGTCGAGTAGCAGTTGGATTGAGCTTATTAAAGGGCTTATCCTAGCTTATCTTGAAAAACTTAAAATACGAAAAGTGTACTACGCCAGGTCATCTATCAAGATGGACAAAATTATTGGGTAGTCATATGTACGAATTCGAAGTTAAATGAAGTATAAAGTGAGCAGTCGAACCATTTTCATTTTTAAAGTACTTAGAGAAATAATTGTTTTCTTGATTTGTACGTGGGTATATATATTCATTTGGGTTTCGATAGTGTGTATGGTTCAATATGTGTTACTGTGTTTCCAAAGATAAAAAAAAGTTATGCGTTTGAGCAAAAATGATGCATGATAGTGTTGTGATTCTTTAACGTGCAAGTAGTGTGTAGTGTAATTTCCAACTCTTTCACAGTGAGGTTTGTCACATATGGATTTCATGCAATTTACTTAAGTAGCATACACCTATTAAGTATACTGATACGTTCGAATTAAAAGATGCATGCATGTGTATAACGTGAACGTGAGATGTGGAATGTGAGACATGATATTAAAAGAGATTAAAGACGCTTACTACACCTCTTAAAGGTGGTGGAGAGTCGTGAAAAGGCGAACGAAACGCAAAGAGGACAACCCACTTCGTTGCACAACTTATATGCGAGTATATTTGTAATCCGCTTGAGATTTGGTCTTCCAAACTTCTTGGGTTTTCTAAATGGTGCGGAAAGGGTTGAGGGTGGGTAAGAAAGGTGAAGGTGAGAGGTGATAAAAAGGTTGTAATGTTCGAATAATAACACAAAGAGAAAGTAGGTAGTGGGCTTTTAGCGAGCTCAATGCATGTTTTTAAGGTTTTAGTTCTTACCCGTATTGTTTCTTTAGAGGGAGGTAGACATTTCTGGATTTGTAAGTTGTCTTGTGAGTGTGAAAGAAGTGAATGTTAGGTAGTGTAAAGTAGATAGAAGGTGTAAGATTTATAGAGGGAATTCACACGTTTTCTATTGACTCTTGACTTCAATACAATTATTGGTAGCTACTGTAGCCAAAGGGACACCTAAGGTAGTTTTTCTGACAGTAGAAGATATTTAGTTGAGAAGGTAATATGGGGAAATCTCATCTTTTGATTTGGTAGAGTGTATGTATTTACATTTTCTTTCATACGAGTTTCTAAAATGAAGATAGCGAACTATACAAATCCTCTGTGATCCTAGTCAACTTCTGGTCTTCCTATTATGTTGAGAATATCATTAGGAGTACGTAGGAAAAAGCGGGGAATGATTTGGTTGAGTTTCGATGGGTTACGTAAGTCGTATTGGGTTAAAATGGGACAAACAAATCGTCCTTGGTTATTATAGTAACATTTGATATTCGAGGCTGGGATTTGGCGTGGGCATAGCTCGGTGGGTGGTGATCGAGGAGGTGCAAAAACATGGGTGTGTCGCGTTTAAGATTAACAAGAACGAGTCGCGTTTTGTAAGGAGTGTGGAGGTCGAATAACTTGTGAAATAACAAAAAAAATACAGGCCTTGTGTTGCGTCTAAATGAGATGATAATGGGCTTTGGAGCATGTGATGGGCTGGGTATAGTTCAGTCCGATTGGTTTGTTTTTGTGAAAAGAAAGTAGTGTAATTTAATTGTAATTAGTGTGTTATATTTAGATAAGTTGTGATTTTGGGATAATGTGACTTTTGTATTAGTCATAATTAGTGAAAAGGGGAAATTTGTGGAATATGGCATTAGTGTAAATGGGGTTTTGTGAAACACTGAGTCTCGAGGTATGTGTGGTCATTTAATATATGTCGTCAAAATGTAATGTGGTAATGCTAATAATAAAAGAAAAGTTTAAATTTCCCTGTAAAAATGGGTTTTGTTAGACGGTAACTCGGGGTTATTATTAATTAACGAGGATTATCCTAACGGATTTTTGTGGGATCCTACAATGAACTTGAAATAAACACTTTAAATGGAAAAGGACTATTTTTGCAAAACCTTGAAACTACAAGGACTGAAACTGTCAACATGATAAAACTGAAGATAAAATAGTATTTTCAATAAACTTAGGGTATAAAATGATTATTTGGATAATACAAGTACAAAAATATCATGCTTTTATTTATAAGGACTAAAAGTGTAATTTTACAAAGTTAAAGGACTACAGTTGTCATTTTCCGAAAAATAAGGTATATAGTGTAATATCAGTTACTTTAGGACATTTATTGTTAAAATAATAACTTCATGGTTTAAAATGGTGTTTTTGAGAACCTATGGACTAAATATATATTTAAGGACTAACGGTGCAATTATTACACCGTTAGGGCGAAAAGTGTAAATTTGATAAAACTACAATAACTAAAAGTAAACCTTACTCTATTTCATTTTCATTTTACATTCATTTCACATGCATTTCATTTCATTTCGTTCAATAATTATTTTATAACGTTTATAATTATATATAACGATTTTTAATGTTTTACTTAACGTATTATTTAACTATTTTCGAGAAAACGATATTTATGATTTAAATAACATATTATTTTTGAACTTCAAGCATTTTAAGCATATCATTCATTTTCATCACGAACCATTTCATCATCCGATACCATTTCATCCATTATTCGTATTAGGCCAAAACCGTCAAATTCTCAGACTTCCTAATTCATAATTCACTTAGGTTGTGTGCCGGAGATGTTTATCAACTATATTTAATTTGTTTTCCATCGAGACTGCTCAGGTGAGTTCATAGTCCCACTTTTCTTTATACGTTTTCCAAACTTGTAGGGAGATACATGCTACTAAACCGAACACAAGTATTTTTCCTGATTGTTATTGCATTAGGTTAACTATTGCCTATTTATTTATATTTAAAAAGACCCTCATATCATGCACCATTAGTCACCCGCAGGGTGAACGCGAATATAGTGAATAGACCTATTGGCCTGACGACCCATTTGTACTAGCCGGATGGATATCTTTAGGGGTAGCCGGTTGGGCAGATGCATTATATTTGATTTCTATAAAGAGTTTTTGGCAGACTCCTACTCAGGGGCAAGACTACTTTCATTTAATTATGTTGGTAGAACCTGGACACTGTCAACGCATTGCGTGTCATGAGGCTTAGTGCAATATACCGTACTATGATATTACCAATTTACTTTTTACTTATCTTGTGTTCAAATTAATTATAACTTAAAACACTATGGATTCACTCAACCTTTGTGTTGAATTTTTAGCATATTTATCTCAGGTCTATAATAAGCAAGGATGGCATGGAAAGACACGGATACCGATGGAAGGCTAATTATCATTCGAAAACATATTTAGTAAACTGTAAACCTACTGGGACCTCATTTTGTAAACTCTGATATTTATAAAATTCGAATGATAAATCTTTTAGAACGACTCCATTAGAGATCGTTTTCTATTACTATAACTGTTGAACTGTTGAGTAACACCCAGCTTAAATTCCGCTGTGTATCCCGAAAACGGGGGTGTTACAGCTTAAAGTTCAAAAATAATATTATATATAATATTATCTAGTTTTTATGTCATTGAATCCATAAATATCGTTTCCTCGAAAGTGATTGAATGAAACGTTAAGTTATTCGTTAAAATTCGTTATATATAAATATTAACGTAATGAATTTAAATAGATTGAACGAAATGTAAAAATGCGCGTGATTGTGTGAAAAAGTGTAAAAATATGAAATAGAATATGCATGAGTTAAAGTTACAGTTTGGTCCTTGTACTTATATAGATTTTACACTTTCTACCCTAACGGAGTTAGCTGATGCGCGTGATGTGTCGTTGCGGTTTAGCAGTTTTAATGCCTACTCAAGTTTTAAATTTATATTTAGCCGACTTATCAATAACACACACACTTAACGAGCAGTGTACCCGGTCAGTATGAAGATAATGGTAAGTAGAGTGTCGATCACTAAGAGTGGAACGTATAATCTCGTTAATCTAATCAGTATTTTAATATCCTAACGCAAGGGGGTTTCAGCCTGAGAGACTGGCACAGTTTTGTTTGCAATTAAATAATAAAATAAACAAATAGGCACGAATCAGCAAGTAGCACACACGTACACAGATAGATACTTGAGACAATAAGAGGGCTGTCCTTATGATTAAGTAGATTGTCACTTGTTTTATTGATAGCTTTATATGAAGTGTATGTAATTAACCCTTTCTCGTTGGTCCTATTCTTATCGGCGAGTAAACCCTTAATGACGACTTATGTCTAAAAGTTATTCCTAAGTGATCAATTTAGAAACAACCGTGGGAGCCACACCTTGTCCCGCAGTCGGGTGCCCGCAAGCCACTAATAAACACAGAGGTGGTCAATGCACTAATAAGTAGTAACCAAAGACATCAACATATAAACTTTAATTGATGGGAAAGCAAGTATTAAAGGGAGTGCAATCTTTCCGTTGTCACATTACACAAGCCACCAATCCTGATGAATTAAAGTTTGCTAAAACAATAAAACAAAACTACTTAATGAATTAAATACATGCAGCACCTTCTTACAGCTCTTGTATCTTTGATTTGGGTGTGTCTTGTGCTGCCTCTTGACTGAATTCGTCCTTCTCTTCTGTTCGGTCTTTAGGTTTTCGAACTTCCGAATCTCCGAATCTCCTTAATGCGTCTGGTCTACGGGGTATTTATAGTTTGTGTCTGAGGAAAGATGCGGCGCATCTACTTAAGTAGATGCGGCGCATGTACTTAACTTCGCGTGGGGTCCAAGATTATAATATTCAGGAATATTCGTACACCGCCAGAAGATGCGGCGTAACTCTTTATTAGATGCGGCGCATGTCCTCTTGTATCTTGGATCGTATCTGGTGATATCTTGATAGAGATGCGGCGCATGTTGATAGTGAGATGCGGCGCATCTGGAGCAGATTAGTCTTGATCTTCTTCATTTCAGTAGACTCTTCACTTTATGCACGTTTTGCTCCATTATTAGTCCAAAATCGCCAAGTTTCACCAAATGCTTGTTTTTACCTGAGAATTACAAAAGTAAACGATTAAGTATCAATCCTCATACATAATATAGTAAAACAAGTCAAATTAATAGGATAAATGATAGTAATAAAATGTACTTATTTGAGTTCATCAAATATCCCCCCACTTGAACTTTACTTGTCCCCAAGTAAACCTTAGATTAAATCTCATGAAAATGTATCCTAAAAGATGTTAGGATTTATTTTTATATTTAAGCATGTATTCGTTTATTTCGTAATCACACAACTAAACACTTAACGAATTAGAAGTAAAATAAAATAAGTCGATAAAAGCAAATCTAATCGTTTAACTGTCCAGTCGCGACGAATATTCTATCATAAGCTTGGCAAGTATACACATCTCCACCACTAAAGCTAAGGAATAACAAGTCTAAAGCGGTAAAAAGGGTTTTTAGGCTTAAGGGTTAATTATTCTCTTTTCACTATCGATCTCAAATTCCAAAAAGGGCGACAAAATCATAAATACATAGCCGAATCCACGACTACGATACTTAAGATTGCTCAAATCCCTAATCTCAATAAATCAAAGGTTTGGTTGGATAAAGAATAATACAGGGTATGGATAACATTTGGGATATAAATTGGTGTAAAAATAAAAATAAAAATAAACAAAACAAATAAATTAAAATCCTAAGTGTGGTTAATCACTATCCCAACCATCCCATGAATAAGACTCATATCATTGAATAACTCACGCTTTAACACTTGAAACACACGCTTTAGGTAGACACGAATTATACTCAACAAAATCTTAATCAAAGAATAAACCTTAATTGGCATTCCCATAACTGCCAATTCCCATTCAATCCATAGATATAATACAACAAATAGTGGTGATATCGACCACTTACATAACTCTACATCGTTGGCTTAAAATAAACATCCAACTCTTTTTCCTTTCTTTTTCTTTTCTCATTTTTTTTTTTTTTTTTTTTTTTTTTTTTTTTTTTTTTTTTTTTTTTTTTTTTGAAACATAAACATAGATGTGTAAAATTTCACCACATCACTACAACTTTCTTTCCGGATAATTTTTATTCATACTTTTCATACTTTCAGAAATAACGCTAATAGTGAAAATAGTAAACACACGAAAAATAAACTCAAAAATATACAATATTTACTTTCACTCCAATTTGCATTGTGCAATTTCCCGACCTAACCATAGATAATGAATTACGCACGCGAACACAGGTAATGTAAGGAAACACACTCTGCCTATAGCAATTAACCAACCACGGATTCTAATCTACAGGGTAGGCTAAGGTTTAAGGTGTAACGAAACATTTTAAACATAGGTGTAAGAAACGAAAGGAATGGCTCTGAGTGTTTTTCTAGGGGTATCTTACTCTAAAAATGAGAGTAACAAAAGGGTTTATACGGGGGTTAACTAACCAGTGTAGTTAGTTAATAACACATAACATATAATAGGCTATTTGGGTGTAATCCTAGAAATTTTACCAAGTTAGACAAGTCACTCCAATTATATAAATAATACTTATTATGGTGGTCTCGAATAGTATACAAGCCAAGTTCTAAAGTTTACAAGTCACCGGCACACTCATAGATTTGTGAATTTTGAAAAATCACAATTTTTGAAAATAACGTCATGTGTGCAGTTATGTAACTTAGATCTTAAACAAAAACATGCTAAAAAATTTTTAAGTTTGATATATTAAGCACATTTTAAGCATAATTTTTGAAAAAGTTTAGGACAAGTAATTGTTAAGTGTTCTAATTCTCCTATCCCCCCACTTAAGTTAAACAACGTCCTCGTTGTTTGTATAAAAGGTTAAAAACTGGAAATAAAAAGAATTAGAACGGAAAAACTCCCCTGAGATTTGCTCGGTATGATCCTCCATTAGTATATGAGCAAAAATCATCTTTCTTGTGGATTAGAACGTTAAAGCTTCATACTTGATTTATCCACAGGAAATCCAGAAAACTATAATACCACCAACACTTTAAAACACACCTAAGATAAGAAAGGTTCAACTTGCATAATACATTAGTAGTTAGGAAAAATAAAACTTAATAATTAAAACTGAAAATCATCAGGTCAGTCGATGCGCCGTATCTTATTGAAGAAGATACGCCGTATCGAGCCTGGAATAAATACGGATCAGAATAAAGATGCGCCGCATCCTTAACCAGGGATGCGCCGCATTAAAATAAACTGATAAATAGTTTTAAAGTCGAAAATTAAAATGCAGAAAAATAAAATAAGATATGACCATTGCAGAGGATGCGTCGCATCTCAGGACTGAGATGCGCCGTATCTTCGTGCGGCCTGGACTGAAAATAAAACAAAATAAAGGATAGGATGCGTCGCATCTGTTTAAACAGATACGGCGCATGTAGTAACCAAACAGACTGTTAGCAGTCTGTTGCAAAAATGACTTGTTCCACGGTCTAATCTCATACGTCCTCTCGTACTCTCGTGCTGAACTTAATGCCAGTCTTCGTCAAACATAACAAGAAATATAAACTGAAACATTAAACATAAGCATAAGAATAACGATAAGTACAATCCAAAAAAAAAATAATAATAATGTGTGGAACAATATCAGTAAAACAAAAGGGTAAGATCATGGGTGAGCGGTGTCGTCCGGATGGGTCCCAGAAGTGCTGGCTCCATCAGTCCTCTGGCGGACTCTGCGCTCGTACGTACGTGCTACTCCCGTAACCTCAGTACCATCAGGACGGGTGTGGGTGATACCCTGATGCTCTAATAGTCTGCTCACACTCCTGACCACCCACTCTAAGTCTCTCCTCAGTACCATCACCTCTCCCTCGACTGCGTCGAGTCTCTGAATCACGGTGCGTGGGGGTACTGGTGCCTGTGGCACCTCCTCGTCGGCAGGAGCAGCAGCCGGAGGATCCTGAGGTCCTCCCTGCTCCGCCTCCGCCCCTGCAGCTCTGGCGGGCCCTAATGCTGCCCAAAAGTGGCCCCCAGCAGCCACCTGGCAGATCGCCAGTCTAACCAAATAGTCCCTGTCGATAACTGCTCCAATAACTCCAAAATGGCGGGCCAGCCTCGAAACAAAATGCCCGCCAGTCATGTGGCTCCTCCGATCTCTCCCAGCAGCTGATCGGTGGAGGTAGTGTGCCAAAAAGTGGGGGATGTTCACCGGCATCCCCTCATCCATGCTCCTAAGTAGGAAGAGGTCCAGAGTGGTCACCTTTTCAGGCGACTGACCCCTCCCAGCAATAGTAAGTGCAATCAGCCTGTGACACAGCCTCCTCATCGGCTCCCTGATCAAAGTATATGAGGGGGTGGAAGTAGTGATGTCGCCCCCCGAAGAAATCCTGAACCAGTAATCACTGAATACCCCTCTGTCAGGGACAACCCGTAAACTCTCAGCCCAGTACCTGGCAAACCCAGCAGATCCAAGCTCCTCCTCAGTGTGTAGACCCAAGGCTAAAATAAACTGCCTCATCGACATCTGCCTGTGCACACCTCCTAACCTGAACACCAGAGTGTCAGCTGTATCAATCTCCACATCCGTCTCTCTGTAATGAATAGTGCTAAAGAACTCCAGCATGAGCTCCCTAATCAGAGGCTCGTCAACCCTAAACAGTCGCTCCCAAGCACTAGACCTGAACTCCACCTCATCATCACCTCCAACAACAACCATCTCCATACGACGCTGTAAGCTCGCAGCTGCATGTCCACCACCGATCAATCCCACATCGTCAAAATTTAGAACCTGGACTCTGAATATTTTCTTGAAGTAAACCGAGTCAAGCCTATGCAAATAATCCTCTAGAGTGCCATCAGTAAGTCCCATGTTCTCGAATCGTAACCATTGGTGCCTTTGTGCGATATCTGGTAGTGTCATCTGAAATAAACATTCAAAGTCAGTAAACAGTCTGCAAGAAAGGTAGATACGGCGCATTTGATTAAATCAATGCGGCGTATCTGTATAAAGTATAAGGGATGCGGGGCAATAAAAGGAATGCGGCGTATTGAGATGCGTCGTATCCAGGTTAATCAATACGGCGTATCTAAAATTTTAGCAATTTTGAAATAGGTCGTTACGCCGCATTAATCAACCTAGATGCGCCGCATCTAAAAGCATATCAGCATAAAACAAAGGGTTAGGCACGTTATTCAAGAATCCGTATCCGTGACGTAAACTTCCACTAAATATCACAGTATAATATTCTCCTTATATCAGTTCAAATATCTCAATCAACCACAGCTAATTTACCTTCCCGCTAAATATTCAAAATCAAACCCAAAACCTAAATTTTCGGTCGATTCAATTAGTGCCAAATTCGATGTCCAAATCTAAAATTAACTTAGGGGAAATAATTAATTCCAAGTTCTAATCATATCCCTATATCGTTTAAGCGCGAATCGATTCAATCCTATAAACCCTAATTTTCGTATTAATCAAAATCAAATCGAAATGTAACAATTACCTTAGTATTTGTGATTAGGAGAACGTTTTAATGTTCGGATTAAAGGCGGATTGAAGAAAGATGATCGGATTTTGAGTATAATTTTAGTGCGTGTTCTTAACTGTGTGTATTTATGCGGCGTATTCCCGTCGTATTTATAAGGCGACACGATGCGCCGTATCAGAAAATTGGGATGCGCCGTATCTAGTTAATTCCGTTGACTAGTCAATAAGTCCTAGTTGGTCAGGGATACGGCGCTTCGGATATTTAGATCCGCCGTATCTCTATGTTAGTTAACGAAATTTAAATGAAGAACGTACCTTGGCCTCCGCAACACAGTTCCTTATACATCAAATTTGGGTAAAAACGGCACACCATATAGATGAATTCAAAATAAGAGTAATAGGCATAAACGTTTCATTAATAATCGTAATCTTATTGTTTAGTGGATAAGGATTTATTCCGAGGTTAGGAACAAATATCGTTTTTGAGCATACAAAATTAAGATTACGAATTGAATCAGACGTATAATAAGGATAATAAAACTGAGATCATAGTGTAGAGAACTTTCCTTTGGGCAGTTGAATTATCGTAGAGTTTACCTGGGATTCTATTTCAAGAATTTAAGAAGTTCAATGTTACCAGTACTGAGTTATCCTCCACTCGTGTCGTCTTATGTTCGGTAACACCAGCTAACCTCTCTTGGTTTGGTTCAGAATGTAATCTTTCTTGGTGATGCTTGAGTCATCATTTATCCTGAAAATAAACAACTTGCACACGAGAGTAGCGGACCGATCAAAGTAAATATCAAAAATCAACTATATTTATCAAATTATATTCGTCGTATTAACAAAAGTTAATGCGCCGTATTTTTGTTACGTTTAAAAATAAAAGATTTTTGATTCAGTAAGATGCGCCGTATCGACGGAAATCGATACGCCGTATTTGTTTAATAATTCGCAAACTGTTTTTAATTAAAATAATAGATACGCCGTATCTGCGAAAGCAGATGCGTCGTATGGCGTTAACGTTTAGAAAAATTTTTTATCAAAACAGATACGCCGTATCTACAAAAGCAGATGCGTCGTATTACTTTATCGCTTAGAAAAATTTTCTTGTTAAAAACAGATACGCCGTATCTTGGGGAAAAGATGCGTCGTATCGAATTAATTAAACGCGTTGTATATAAAAATTAAACGCAATACGCCGTATCTGAGAGATCAGATGCGCCGTATCGTTTGATTTAGCACAGAACAACGATAGCAGAACAGAAAAATACGAAAAATAAAAATAAAAAAAAAAAAAAAAAAACACGAAACAAAAATAAAACACACAAAAATAAAAACAAAAGCAAACAAATAACACACAATACAACAAATATGCAAAATAGTACAATGATGCAATTTAATCTAATAAAAAGAAAAACAAATCAAGATACACCACGAGTATTTTAATTAGGTTTTTCTATTAAAATACTAAATCAAATTAACAGATAATAACAATTCACTCCCCGGCAGCGGCGCCAAAAACTTGATGCGCGTGATGTGTCGTTGCGGTTTAGCAGTTTTAATGCCTACTCAAGTTTTAAATTTATATTTAGCCGACTTATCAATAACACACACACTTAACGAGCAGTGTACCCGGTCAGTATGAAGATAATGGTAAGTAGAGTGTCGATCACTAAGAGTGGAACGTATAATCTCGTTAATCTAATCAGTATTTTAATATCCTAACGCAAGGGGGTTTCAGCCTGAGAGACTGGCACAGTTTTGTTTGCAATTAAATAATAAAATAAACAAATAGGCACGAATCAGCAAGTAGCACACACGTACACAGATAGATACTTGAGACAATAAGAGGGCTGTCCTTATGATTAAGTAGATTGTCACTTGTTTTATTGATAGCTTTATATGAAGTGTATGTAATTAACCCTTTCTCGTTGGTCCTATTCTTATCGGCGAGTAAACCCTTAATGACGATTTATGTCTAAAAGTTATTCCTAAGTGATCAATTTAGAAACAACCGTGGGAGCCACACCTTGTCCCGCAGTCGGGTGCCCGCAAGCCACTAATAAACACAGAGGTGGTCAATGCACTAATAAGTAGTAACCAAAGACATCAACATATAAACTTTAATTGATGGGAAAGCAAGTATTAAAGGGAGTGCAATCTTTCCGTTGTCACATTACACAAGCCACCAATCCTGATGAATTAAAGTTTGCTAAAACAATAAAACAAAACTACTTAATGAATTAAATACATGCAGCACCTTCTTACAGCTCTTGTATCTTTGATTTGGGTGTGTCTTGTGCTGCCTCTTGACTGAATTCGTCCTTCTCTTCTGTTCGGTCTTTAGGTTTTCGAACTTCCGAATCTCCGAATCTCCTTAATGCGTCTGGTCTACGGGGTATTTATAGTTTGTGTCTGAGGAAAGATGCGGCGCATCTACTTAAGTAGATGCGGCGCATGTACTTAACTTCGCGTGGGGTCCAAGATTATAATATTCAGGAATATTCGTACACCGCCAGAAGATGCGGCGTAACTCTTTATTAGATGCGGCGCATGTCCTCTTGTATCTTGGATCGTATCTGGTGATATCTTGATAGAGATGCGGCGCATGTTGATAGTGAGATGCGGCGCATCTGGAGCAGATTAGTCTTGATCTTCTTCATTTCAGTAGACTCTTCACTTTATGCACGTTTTGCTCCATTATTAGTCCAAAATCGCCAAGTTTCACCAAATGCTTGTTTTTACCTGAGAATTACAAAAGTAAACGATTAAGTATCAATCCTCATACATAATATAGTAAAACAAGTCAAATTAATAGGATAAATGATAGTAATAAAATGTACTTATTTGAGTTCATCAGAGTTAGCTTTGCACCGTTAGTCCTTGGTTAGTAACTTATTACATTTTTAGTCCAAAAGAAGTCAAATATTACATTTTAAGCTTTTTGTTTACTGTATGATCACTTTCTACCCTTAATTTACTGAAATGGTAGTTTGGGGATATAATTATATAAACTTTACACTTTTGACCCGAATAGTAATGTATTTTGCAAAACAAGTCCAAAAATCACAAAAATAAGGTGAAATGTTTTCCGAGAGTTTAGAAATTTTTAAAAGGCTTATTTGAGTCTAAATAAACTGCTTATTCACAAAAATAGCTTATTAACAGCTTATTGGGCTTTAACGAAACAATAACAAAGCCCAATAATAATTTTTTATCCATTGGGTTTAAATACAAAGTGGGCCTGGTTTTGGGCTTGTTTAAGTGTCTTAAAAACTTATCAATTGAGCTTATACGAACTGCTTATACAGAGTGCTTAAAAACAGCTTATTGGGCTTAAAAGCCCAATCGTATAATATAAAGGTTTTCAAACTGTTTTTATTAGTGATAGGTCGTGGCTTTAAAAAGGACTTTTACAAGATTATCTTGAGAGCTTATTTGTACAGCTTATTAGGTGGTCTTATAGAGTATCAAGCCGAGTAATATAAACGATAGGTTGTGTGTACGAATTTGATTATATATGTCCATTTCTTATCGACAAAAATGAATGGTACAAAATGTAAAAATGAATATGAACGTGTGATATAAAACATACGATTAGAACATGTCTCGATATGCATTTAAATGAAGATATATGTGTCGAATGAAGGTAATACACGATTTACTAGCCATCCATGAAGGAGGTCATATTTATATAACGTAAAAATAAATACGAGGAACGTAAATAATGCATAAAAAGTAAATATACGTTCGAATAAAACACATACGATGCATGGAATGTTAAAAATCAATATAATGCGTAGGTGTAACACCCTCGTTTTCGATATACGTAGCGGAATATAAGTTGGGGTGTTATTTTAAGTATCACAGTCATGAAAATAGAAAACGACTCGAAAAAAGACGTTTTAAATAAAATTGTTATCATTTGTTTATTTAAATCACAGTTACATATAGAGGTCCCAGCGGGATGTTTCTGTTAATACGTGATAAAAGTTACATTATTAGTTGAATGATAACGAAATAGACACTCTTTTTATAAGAAGAAAGTCCATGCCACTCCGTGCCAAATCGTACTTCTAGTTACCTGAGATAAAACATGCTAAAAAGTCAACACAAAGGTTGAGTGAATCCATAGCGTTTAAAGTTATAATCCGTTTGAACACAAGCTAAGTAGAAAGTAAATCAGTTATATCGCAGTTCGTTATATATTGCTCTAAGTCTCATGAATCGCAAGACGTTAACACGATGGACATCATAGTTATAAGCTAATGATGTAAATCACTACATAATTAAATGTAGCAATTATGCCCTCGAGTAGGAGTCTACCTGAAACTCTTTATTAAACGTTTTCAAATAAAATGCATTGGGTCACTTATCCAGCAACACAAAGGGGTTGTCAACCAAATAGATCTATTCATTATATTCGCGCTCACCCGGAACTGATTAATGGTTCATGATAGAGGGTCTTTAAATAGGCAACAGTTAAACTTATGCAATATAAATCAGGAAAGCATACAGAAAAATACTCGTGTTCGTTTTTGTAGCATGTATCTCCCCACATATTTGGAAAACGTAATAAAAAGTGGGACTATGAACTCACCTTTGCAGTCTGGATGGAAAACAAAGTTAAATAGAGTTGATAAACGTCTCCGACACGCAACCTGGTTCGTTATGTCAAGTTTCAGTAATCGTTTTCGAATATATATAAGTTTCAATGTTCGTTTCGTAACGTTCTGGTTGATAGTTAAATGTTAAAATGAGACAACATGAAGTCTCTTCAAAAGTTGGATAAGATTTTATCTTATTTTTCATTTTTATGTTTCCGTTCGTTCGTTTGTTTGTTCAACATATCTCGTTTGTTTGTTATCGACATAAACATATTTAGTTTATTAGTTTTTATTTTTATAATTATAATTAGAATATATTAATAATAATTATATGAAGTTACACTTTTACCCTATAGTTTCACATATTGACAGTTTATACCTCAGAACTTTTACAAAATGGCAAATTTTACCCCTTAACTTTCAGAAAATGACAGTTTTTACCCCTAAGTTTCGAAATTGACACTTTATACCCTTAACTATATATCGTTGGCAAAAATGGCCCTTGTTTAAATAACTTTAAGAAATTTACGTTTTTGGCCCAATAAAACTCCAACTTTCAAAGTTGGCGAGTTTTTACCTTTAAACTTTATGTCGATTCCATTTTTAGTACTAGTCATAAAGTTATTTAGAGTTTTGGCAAAAATAACCCTCAAAGCATTTTAGTTATTACACTCGTGGTCCTTATTTTATAAAAACGCGTTTTTAAAAATTCGGGAAAGGCATGACTCGTTACGACTCTTTTATAAAAGTTATAATAAATTACTAAATAGCTTATTCATGGCTTATGGGCTTATTATTTGAGCTTATGAGCTCGCCAAAAATTAAAAGGGTGCGTATAAAATAAGTTGCGACAAGCAATCTTTGGACACAAATAAAAGTGAGGCGAGGGCATGATTTTACATTGTTCCTTTTCCTACATGGAGCTAGCTGGGTGGTCTCTATTGTGGCAAAGTTTCATAATTTTTAAAAGTCGTTTGAGGGTCGAAATAATTTCCCAAAGTTGGGTGTTTGGGACACTAGTTTTGACAAAACTGAAAAAAATAAAAGGTTTGTTTTTAGTTTTAGCGATAGGGCAGAAATGGGGACTCGAAAATTTTGTGAAAACTTAACCTTTTTACGAGGTTCTTTTTCCTACAATTAGTTAGCTAAGTGGTCTCTCATGTGGTAAGTTTTCAGAATTTTTAAAGGTCATTTAGGGGTCGAAAAATAAGTCCAAAGCTAGGCGTTTTTGTTAAAGTGCTGTTAGGATTTTGAAGAAAAAACACCATCTGTTAGGCGTTTTCAGGACTCAAGCTCTAAAGAGATTTTGAAGAATATGTAAACTACTAAGTCTATACATGGTCGGTTTAATAGGAAATTTGGATAGAAAGTCTATTATTTTGACATATGTTAATCCTAAGTTAACATATAATTTCTCGTAACTTATTTTTGACCTTAGCTATCTATTAGAGTTTATTTTATAGCATGTTTTAAGAGTATTGAAGCTTATAAAATATATGAAAAAGAGTTGGTTATACTTACTTGAATGGTTAGTCGTTTATGGAATATATGTATCGAATGGGCTTGCAACTTGAACACAATTGCTTCTCCTTTTTCCTAGGCTTTCTAAGATCTTTCTTTGGCTCAAAAAGGGACTATAGAATCTGTGGTAAAATGGGATTTGGGCTGTTTTGGTGAGTGTCGAATTAGAGTTGGAAGAACTTAGGGAGTTTGGTTTGTTATTTATAGAAGAATAAGAGTTAAGGTTCAAAGATGTGTTAAGTCACCATGTTAGGGTTAGGAGGGGACATGGTGATGTGGTTTGGGATTTTTGGGGACAAGTGGATGGAGGAGGGGGGATTTCGTGGTGTGCTTGTAAGGGTGGTGATGTGTTTGCTTTAAACACCAAAGAAACTAACTACTAAGAGGACAAGATGATGTGGAGGAGGGGGCATATGGTGTAGGTTCTATTTAGGAATGGAAAATGAAATGGTTTAGTTGGGTAATTGTTGGATTCGAACTAGGGAATAAGATGGGAATTCGAATGGGCTTTGAATGGTGGTACATAGGCTATAGATGGATTGTACTTAAGGGTATTTAGTTAGTTTTCTAGGGTTTAGTTTAGGTAAGTATTAATTAGAAATAAATTTTAGGGTTTACTCATAAGTTTATGTATATATCGAATTTTATAGAAAAAGAAAAGGAAATAGATTAGTGCTTATAAGGGTTGTACTATAAGCTTTATAGAGTTGTACTAAGGGTTTAAAAATGTAGAAAATATATTTTTAATGTTAGGTTAAGTTATATAAATTATATGTTGGTTTTTGTTAGATTTAAAAGTATATAAACGAGATTTTTGGATTTTGTGCATTAGGCACTTGTATACTAGGTTTAGAGGCTTGTACTTATATTTAGTGAGTTTAGGAAAATTTATTTTTAAGGCTTGTGTATGAAAGATTTGTAAATGGTGCTTTAAAATAAATATATTTAGGGTTTTAATAGGGTTTTTATAAATATTTAGTTTTATGCATAAAAGACTTGTACTTTGGCTTGAAAAACTTGTACATTTATATTTTGTAAAAATCTCTTATAAATAAATTAGGGTTTGTAAATTTTGTACATAAAATCATAGTTTTATGAAATTACGGTTTTATCGGGAGTTAAAACGGAATTAGGGTTTCTGGGCTTTAGATGCTTGTACCTTAGTTGAATGAGTTGTACTTTAGTATTTTTAGAGTTTTGTTACTTACATTTGTTGTTATGATAGTTTAAGATTTTATAGAAACTCTATTGGATAAGAAACGTTTAGTTTATACGTACGTTAATAATTTAACGTAAAATGGCAAATGAGATATTATAAAGTTTCATATGAAAATGTTTATCTAAAATAAACATTAAGTACGTCGAGGTTAGGTTGCATGCGAGCACGTTTATCGAGGATGTGATCTATGTCACATAAGATAATAGTTATGATCAGATAATAAAAAAAAATTTAACGTAGAAAAGGATAAGTATTTCAATAAGATAGTTTATTTTAATGCGGGATTTTCACAGTGGATACAGTATCCCCCCGTTGAGGGAATCTCGTCCCGAGATTCAGTCTATGTTGATTGAGAGGTTGGGAAAAGTGATGTATAGATAGAGTTGGGATTAGTTTTCTAACTTATTCAGATAGGGAATATGAGAATGGGAAATCGTACAACGATTTGATTTATGATGCGAGATATGCTTAAAATGCCTTAAGTTAAAAAAAAAATATTATATATAATATTATCTTGTCTTTATGTCCTTAAATCCAATAATATCGTCTCGCTATTTTTCCTTGGTCATATCTTTAACCTAAAAAGGTCGTCTAGGAATTTCCATTCGATACTTAAGGGAACGTAACTTTGTCAGTCTTATTCTTACTAGGTGAAATAAATTTGAATGTTTTGCCACCTAATAAATCCAAAGGCTGTGAACAGTACTATCCAACGGTCAGGAACAGTGATTCTTAACGCCTATGAACAGTAATTTGTAACGGTCATGAACAGTGATTAACGACTAGTTTTTCACCTATAAATACCCCATTTTTAATCCTCATTCTTTCACCACTAAATCCTCTCACAAAAACCTCAAAATGCCGCATCTCATTACATTCCTAGCAATCGTCTATGTGGTTCTTGCGGTTTCCTATTTGGCGTATGTACCTAACGAAGATTATGCATTTTTGGTTTGCGTCATAGCGATCCTTATGCCTATTGTGGTCCTTGCTATCGGGGTAGACAAGATATGGGGGTAAGGGTTGTTTTTCTATGTAATCGTCAATAAAACTTATTTATTCCTATGCCTAATATCTAGTCTCGTGGTATCTATTGCGCAGGATAGTCAAGGTAATTCATCCTGTCGTGGCTCTAGCTATCGTGTTGTTGGTGGCGATCCACATTTTCATGGCGGGTCAACCTATTAATGATTCTATTCCTTATCTTGTAATCATTGTAACCTTAGTATTTCCGTTTCTAATTATTTCGCTGTGCATGAATTTCCGAGGTTTCTAATAAAATTTGTACTATTTGTGTTTACTTCAAGTCTTTGTAAATTCTTAGAGTTTTTCTACCCATAATTTTTGTCAATTTCCTATCTTAGAGGTAATGGGTAGTAGGTGTAGACTTTTATTGTATCAAAAGTGATAGTTTATAAACAATTTATTTTGTTTCAATATTTTGCTTTTGAATGAAAATTGTTAGTATAAAATCTGAAAAGTTAACTGTCCAATTTATTACATGATTCTTCCTAAATTATACATAGTTGATCAGGCTATGTATAATTGAGGATCAAATGATGTGATGTTTGGCTTAGTCACTATGATATTTATGCTTTTCAAAAAAAAAAAAAAAAAAAAAAAAAAAATTAGATGGTGTACAACGCGTTATTTTTTGAAAATAACATCATAATTATTTTTCAATAGAATAGGAAAATTTTAATCCACACAACAGTGATGGGTTAGGGTTTTCCTAGGGTACTAATGGGATATCCTCGAAATAAATCTTAAGATTTGTCTAAGGTTCCTACAGGGTAAGGATAGTCTATTGTCCCGTTAGAAATAATATTCACCAAATTTCCTAAGGGTATACTAGTGTTTTGCTAGGTACTAACTATGAACAGGGTAAGGAGGAATAGAATAGATACTGAAGCTAAATGCAGATTGTGATTATTACAAAAATATTACGAGATAAAGGTTTCATACGGTAGAAAGATAGTTTATTATTCTTAGGTCACATCCATTGTAACTAAGGTAAAGATTTGTAAGGAAATATAACTTAAGGAGTTCTAGACCTCACTTTATTTATCTACTACAGGGATTTATCTTTGGCTTAAATTCTAAATTCATCCTTTGACATGGTTGGGATCTTAATGAGTTCTTATTCTTTTGCACTAGGCCTGGCTTTCCATTTGGTATTGTAGTTTTCCTATTATCAAGTTTTCGCTTTTGGTTATTTTGCTTAATTTCTTGGGTTAGGGTGATGGTAGGTTTAGTCAGGGAGATTCATAAATTTACGATGTGTCTGGTTAATATCGTAAATAAATGAATAACTCTTGGTATAAACTGCTAAGGAATAAACTAATTCAACAAATTTCTCTTCATTCATCAAACTTCCTTCCGAAATTTATCTTAGGGGGTTCTAGGGTTATAACCTAATAAGGGCAGGTATAAGGTATCTTAAGTAATGTCATGGTAGGTCTGGATATTATTTATGAAAACAACATGATATTAATAACTTGATCAATTGTTTTTACACAAAACAATTAATACAAGGTCTTTTATTAATACTTTATGTAGTAGGTTAATGATTTTCTGTCTCTAGTATAAGTGTTTGGTCCTTTGTTGGCAATAGTGATCCTAGTTTATGTTACTTATTGTGCTACAAGTTGGTCGGTTTCCTAGGTTTGGAGGAAAGAAATATGACTTATATTTCGTTCTAGGTATGGTTTGGTTTATGTGAAGTCATTTGTCTATTAAGGATAGTAACAAATGGTGGGATTTTTCATGAGGTCATGGGAAGTCATTACATGTATGCACAACATTATTGTAAGACATAGTGGAAAGAATTTGTTCTCAACATAAACATATAACAAAAGGAGATTGTTATAGATTTAAATATCGATTACAAACTCTGAAAGTTTCAGGCTTATTGGAAAATACAGGAAATACTAACCAAATACTATTCGGTTTAGTAAACACAACTTTGATACATGTGAATTTCAGACCAGTTACGTCCTTGATGTAAATGCTTAACTTCAGTCTCAAGTTTTAGTTGTGCAGCTTCCATTTCTGTGAAGCGTTCCTGAAATTCCTGGTACAGTCACGATGTTTTCGGTATCCGAGTCCGACATAAGAGTAATAGAATGAGTAGGGGAAACCATAACCCTGTAACCACCCGGTAATTATAGATATTTTTCTATGTAACTAAATAACTAGAAATAAACATGTATAAGTAGCGTTTCAGTAGCGTTGTGGCACGGAGGACTTTGTTTAAGTTTGTGAAAAGTTGGTTATAGTCCAATGTTTGAAAACATTTGGTTCTCTATAACCATGAGCTCTGATACCAATCTGTAACACCCCCGTTTTCGATATACGCAGCGGAATATAAGTTGGGGTGTTACTTTAAGTATCACAGTCATGAAAATAGAAAACGACTCGAAAAGAGACGTTTTAAATGAAATTGTTATCATTTGTTTATTTAAATCAGAGTTACATATAGAGGTCCCAGCGGGATGTTTCTATTAATACGTGATAAAAGTTACATTATTAGTTGAATGATAACGAAATAGACACTCTTTTTATAAGAAGAAAGTCCATGCCACTCCGTGCCAAATCGTACTTCTAGTTACCTGAGATAAAACATGCTAAAAAGTCAACACAAAGGTTGAGTGAATCCATAGCGTTTAAAGTTATAATCCGTTTGAACACAAGCTAAGTAGAAAGTAAATCAGTTATATCGCAGTTCGTTATATATTGCTCTAAGTCTCATGAATCGCAAGACGTTAACACGATGGACATCATAGTTATAAGCTAATGATGTAAATCACTACATAATTAAATGTAGCAATTATGCCCTCGAGTAGGAGTCTGCCTGAAACTCTTTATTAAACGTTTTCAAATAAAATGCATTGGGTCACTTATCCAGCAACACAAAGGGGTTGTCAACCTAATAGATCTATTCATTATATTCGCGCTCACCCGGAACTGATTAATGGTTCATGATAGAGGGTCTTTAAATAGGCAACAGTTAAACTTATGCAATATAAATCAGGAAAGCATACAGAAAAATACTCGTGTTCGTTTTTGTAGCATGTATCTCCCCACATATTTGGAAAACGTAATAAAAAGTGGGACTATGAACTCACCTTAGCAGTCTGGATGGAAAACAAAGTTAAATAGAGTTGATAAACGTCTCCGACACGCAACCTGGTTCGTTATGTCAAGTTTCAGTAATCGTTTTCGAATATATATAAGTTTCAATGTTCGTTTCGTAACGTTCTGGTTGATAGTTAAATGTTAAAATGAGACAACATGAAGTCTCTTCAAAAGTTGGATAAGATTTTATCTTATTTTTCATTTTTATGTTTCCGTTCGTTCGTTTGTTTGTTCAACATATCTCGTTTGTTTGTTATCGACATAAACATATTTAGTTTATTAGTTTTTATTTTTATAATTATAATTAGAATATATTAATAATAATTATATGAAGTTACACTTTTTACCCTATAGTTTCACATATTGACAGTTTATACCTCAGAACTTTTACAAAATGGCAAATTTTACCCCTTAACTTTCAGAAAATGACAGTTTTTACCCCTAAGTTTCAAAATTGACACTTTATACCCTTAACTATATAGCGTTGGCAAAAATGGCCCTTGTTTAAATAACTTTAAGAAATTTATTTTTTTCGCCTAATAAAACTCCAACTTTCAAAGTTGGCGAGTTTTTACCTTTAAACTTTATGTCGATTCCATTTTTAGTACTAGTCATAAAGTTATTTAGAGTTTTGGCAAAAATAACCCACAAAGCATTTTAGTTATTACACTCGTGGTCCTTATTTTATAAAAACGCGTTTTTAAAAATTCGGGAAAGGCATGACTCGTTACGACTCTTTTATAAAAGTTATAATAAATTACTAAATAGCTTATTCATGGCTTATGGGCTTATTATTTGAGCTTATGAGCTCGCCAAAAATTAAAAGGGTGCGTATAAAATAAGTTGCGACAAGCAATCTTTGGACACAAATAAAAGTGAGGCGAGGGCATGATTTTACATGGTTCTTTTTCCTACATGGAGCTAGCTGGGTGGTCTCTATTGTGGCAAAGTTTCATAATTTTTAAAAGTCGTTTGAGGGTCGAAATAATTTCCCAAAGTTGGGTGTTTGGGACACTAGTTTGACAAAACTAAAAAAAAATAAAAGGTTTGTTTTTAGTTTTAGCGATAGGGCAGAAATTGGGACTCAAAAATTTTGTGAAAACTTAACCTTTTTACGACGTTCTTTTTCCTACAATTAGTTAGCTAAGTGGTCTCTCATGTGGTAAGTTTTCAGAATTTTTAAAGATCATTTAGGGGTCGAAAAATAAGTCCAAAGTTAGGCGTTTTTATTAAAGTGCTGTTAGGATTTTGAAGAAAAAACACCATCTGTTAAGCGTTTTCAGGATTCGAGCTCCAAAGTGTTTTTGAAGGAAACGTCGTTCCGGACAACTTTCGTGCGTTAACTTTTTGACGAAACAGACCGGAAATGCCTCGTTTTGCATGATTTCGTATTCTGTTACAGAATGTATTGTTCCAGGTTTTGGAAATTTCGATTTGCCATAACTTTTGACTCGTTTACTCGTTTTAGGTGATTCAAATTGCTAAATATTTGTTCTAATTTTTTCTACAAGAATATGTAAACTACTAAGTCTATACATGGTCGGTTTAATAGAAAATTTGGATAGAAAGTCTATTATTTTGACATATATTAATCCTAAGTTAACATATAATTTCTCGTAACTTATTTATGACCATAGCTATCTATTAGAGTTTATTTTATAGCATGTTTTAAAAGTATTGAAGCTTATAAAATATATGAAAAAGAGTTGGTTATACTTATGTTGGGAATTAAACTAACAGTTGGTACTGCTCATACATAAATTAGTATTGCTGAAGATCGTTCAAGAATACACTATCAGTACTAAGTCAGTTAGTACTGCTGATATAAGAAGTTAGTACTGTTTATTAGATAAAGACTGAATCATGGATGGATAAATATAGAAAAGATAAGATGTATATCTTATTTGTATAGGAATATACGATTGATAGTTTACTTGTAAAGGACTCCTTGTGCTATAAAAGGAGATCCTAGGTTAAGTTTTAAAAACATGCATTATTGTTAGAGCTTCACGATCTCATTGTAATTCATATAGTTATTGAAGCAAATCGTTTGGTAAAACTGTGTGTTATTATTCTTACTGTTACATTCATACGATCACATACAATCACCAAACACTAAATCTTCTAAGTACTTGGTGGTAAATTCCGCGTGCTATCAAGTATACACTCAAAGTATCTCCAACACAATTCGTGTGTTTAGATCCGGTCAAGTGGTATCAGAGACAGGTTTTTGATACTTTGATTTAGAAGATCCAGAAGTATTTACTCTTTTGCTACCAAGAAGATGGACATGGAGATACCACAAACATCTATTCTTGCTAAACTCCCCATGCCGAAACAGAATGAATACGATCTATGGCGGCTCAGAATAGAGCAATATTTCATGGTGCAAGACTATGCATTATGGGATATCATAATTAATGGTGATTCCTTCAAACCAACTATTTATGAGGAAACACGTGCGGATGGTTCCAAGACCACAAAGCTCAACACTGAGCCAGTCACAAACGATGAGAGAGTAAAAAAGAAGAATGATCAGAAGGCTAGGAATTTGTTACTCATGGCAATTCCTAACGATCAAGTGTTAAACTTTAGCCACTATGAGACTGCTAAGACACTTTTTGAAGTAGTTGTGGAGAGATTTGGTGGCAATGAAGCCACCAAGAAGGCACAGAAAACCTTACTTAAGCAGAGTTATGAGAACTTTAGTGCCTCAAACTCTGAATCACTTGATCATATCTTTAATAGACTTCAAAAGATTGTCAGCCAGCTAAATGTTCTGAAAATTGTGATTCCACAAGAAGATCTCAATATGAAGTTTCTCAATAGTCTACCTGCTGAGTGGAACACCTATGTGGTTGTCTGGAGCAATAAGCCAGAACTGGAAAAGATGTCATTGAATGAATTGTACAACAATCTCAAGATTGTTGAACAAAAGGTGAAGAAATGAGGAAGTACTAGTTCAAGTTCTGGAAACGCAGCATTCTTATCATCTTCAAACAATAACAGTTCTGATGATGTTGAAGCAGTTAGTACTGCTAGTGTAAAAACTAGTACTGCTGGCTTGACTGAGGAGACCATATATGCATTTGTGTCAGAACAATCTGGTGGGTCTCAAATCTTCAATGAAGACCTTCTTCAGATTGCTGAAGATGATTTGGAAGCTATGGATTTAAAGTGGCAGTTGGCCTTGATAAGTATTAGGGCTAAGAAGTATTATCAGAGAACTGGGAACAAGATCACCTTCAATGGAAGAGATGTAGCTGGGTATGATAAGTCCAAGGCGGAGTGCTATAATTTTCATAAGATGGGGCACTTTGCCAGGGAATGTAGAAGTCCTAGACAACAGAGCAATGGGAATGGAAACAAGAGTCAGAATAGGAGGACAGTGAATGTGGAAGAAACTTCTTCCTCAAAGGCAATGGTTGCTGTGGATGGAGCTGGTTTTGATTGGAGCTTTATGGAAGAGGAAGTGGAGCCAGCCAACATTGCATTGATGGCCTTTTCAGACTCTGAGGTACATATATTTCAAAAATGCTCAAACACTTGTCATGCTTTAAAAGATTATGAAACTCTTAAGAAACAATATGATGATCTTAGAGTAGAATTTAATCAAGTAAATTTTAGTCTGTCTAATCATAAAAGAGGACTAGCTGTTTTGGAAGAACAACTTGATTTTTATAGAAAGAATGAGTCTAACTTTAATGATGATATAGCTGTGTTAAAGAGAGATTTGCAACTGAAAGATGACAAGATGAGTGGACTTGTATATGAACTAGAGACACTTAAGAAAGAAAAAGAAAATATAAAGTTAAGTGTTGACACTCTAGAGTACACATCAAAAGGGGTACAGAAAATAGTAGAGAGTCAAATACTTAATAAAGCTAAGTCTGGTTTAGGTTATAAGTTAGTTGCACCCCCAAACAGAGGAATGTTTGTCCCTCCAGGAATTGATTTGGCTCATACAGGTTTAGAAGAGTTTAAGGATATGGATTTTCCTGGATATGGTACTAAAATTAGTGAGAATCCTGTTAAATTTGTTAAGGCTGAAGATTCTTATGTTAGTGCTAGTGATAAATCTCTTTCTGAGGAAAAGATGTCCTCTGATAGGAACTCAGATGCTCCAATTATTGAGGATTGGACATCTGATGATGAGGATGATCAGGTTAAGGTTAAACCTGATGTTGTTAAGGTAGAAGTTAAATATGCTCCTATGGTGGTTAAAACTGAAAACATAAAACCAGTTAGGAAAAATGTCAAGTATGCTGAGATGTATAGAACTAAGAATAGATCTCCAGTTTCTAAAGATAATCAAAGGAAATGGAACCACTCAAAATCTAATCAATTGAATGATGAGTTTGTTATGAGTAGAAAAGTATTCTTTGTTTGTGGAAGTTTTGACCATTTGGCTGCTTATTGTGATTCTAACCCATGGAAAAAAAATGTTTTTGGGAATTCAAGGGTGAATAGGAATAACAATGCTAGGGTAACTCAAAATAGTCCAACAAGGTTGACTGACCCTAATGTGAATCATAAAATGTCACCCAGAGCAGTTATGTTAAGGTCTGGCATCAAAGCAGTTTCAACTGCTAGACCAAACAAATGGTTTAAAAAACAAACTGTTACCAGTGCAAAAAAAGTTTCAAATTATGCACAAACAGTTAAAAGGAATTTTTATAAGAAAACAGCAATGAAAAATAAAAAATGGGTGTCTAAAGCTAAACCAGCAGTTCCAACTGCTAGGCCAGCAGTTCCAACTGCTAGGTCAGCAGTTCATACTGCTAGAAACTTTAATGCTGTTGTAGGATCAGCCCTAGATAGATCTTTGAGCCTTAGGGAATCGGTAGAATGTTTATGTAATCGCAAACAAACTATAAGAGAATCTCTAATAATAAACTTATGTTTACGCGGAATATAAACACAAGAGTTAAAGAAGAAATAACTACTAAACAATTGATCCTCTATGGATCTATATTAACTATTAAAAGATTGTTTCAAGGCGTACATTATTCATAGCCGTATGTTTCTTTTATACACAAGAAACCCTAATTCGGCCCATAACAAGAAAACGTGTAAAAGAGATATGCAATATCTATTCCTAATATATCTCATGCATATCCTAACCTCTTAACAAACTTCTAAATATACGGGTTGACTATTTCTACTACCCGCAGAAACAAAACTACCAGCAGGAACTATATCCTACTAACAGCAGGAACCATACTAGCAGGAACTACATACCTGCCAGCAAGAACCGCACTAACTACCAGCAGCAATGAAACTGAATAATTCCTAACAATCCTCCCCTAAACTTGAATTTGACTCGGTTAACTTCAAGTTTCTAGATAGATCTTTGACTTCCAAAGCATGAGGATTGAACTTTAATCTGTAGCAGCAACAGTAGGCAACCAGTAGCAACATAGTTAGACCCAGCAGCAACAAGTAACCATCTTCCGGAAAAAGGATCCAACAGCAACTATGACTGTGATAAGCTTTCCACCATGTGATCTGATCTTTGCAGCAAGCATGACTACTTGTACATCAAGTCCTTTTAAGTTTCATATGATTCTCATCACTTCCAGGTGTGTTAACTCCAGTGAGAGGTGAATCATTGAAAATTAATGGATTTGATGTCTCTTTACCAATAGCCATTAACTACTGGAGTAGCCAATGTTTTGGTGTGTAAGACCATGGTACATTGATAACCATATGATGTTTAGTAAACCATCAACTATCAACGGATTTGTTTTGTCTTTACCAAAAGCCGTACCCTTTTGGACTAGCCAATTCTTGGTGCATGACATGACCTTGGAGAATTGATTACCAAATATGGATTTCCACTGCCTTTACCACAAACCATACTCTTGTGGGCTAGCCAATTCTTTGGAACCCCAAAGGGCAAGATCCATGGCGAATTGAGAACCATTTCAACTCTCAGTATTGAAACATGGGTGAGTTGAATACCCAATAGTTTTTACCAAACTATTACAGCTGTCAACGGATTTGATGATCACACCAGAGCCGTACCCTCATGGTGAGTCAACTCTTTCTTGTCTGTTAGACATGGTGAGTTGATTACCATTTGTTGTGTGGTAAGAAACCAACACTGTACCTGAAACAGTTTACTCAATCATACAAGTTAGTATATATATAGAGGCTTTTTTTTTTTTTTTTTTTTTTTTTTTTTTTTTTTTTTTTTTTAACTACTAAATAACTAAACACTATTGAAAGAAAGAAAGAAATGAAAAAAATATTAAATAACAAGATACAACATAATGAAAGATATACCATCAATCAGCAGGAACCTGAGTAGCAACAAGTTGATTTTTGAGGAACCTAACCAATTGTTCAGCAGTGGTCAAGTCATTCCCCACAACAGTCTTCCCAAGTACCAACTTATGCTTGAGAATCCTTTCCAGAAGCTTAACTGAAAGAGGATATTGCACATCCACAAACATGTGTAACACCTTACCAGTCATGGTCTCCAACACATGAACATAGGAAGGGGTATACAACCTCCAACTTCTCACTTGCCAAGACTGCTGATCAGCCCATACAGAATAACCATCTCCACCTTCAAGAGAGTCCATTAACACCTTCAAATCACCTCAGAGGATAAGACCAATCCCAGTAGCATTATGAGATGTATAATGCTTATCCACCATACCATAGAGTTGAATCAAGTCTTGCCTATATACCATATGCAAAATTTCCATAAGAAAGGTAAAATACTTAGTGACACCATCAACTCTGTAATAGGCATGGATGTCTCCTTGAGGCAAAGAAAGAACTTCCCAACCAGCAATAGCAGCCCAAGGATGAGGAGAATCTTCTTCTAGTTCACTCTCTGAATCAAATCGAATTAATTCCTGATCATCCAATTCTGTAACAGGCTTAGAAGCACGCTTCTTACCCAGAATCTTCTTCCTTTTGCTAGGAGTAGAAGAAGGAAGAGGAATCTCTTGGGTTGCACCAGAAGCAACATCAGCATGTGATGGAGAAGGTGGAACATCAGTGGAAATAAGTGTTGGAACCTGATCACCACCAGCAGATGGGTGGACCTCAGCAGAAATAAAAGGTGTGGCATCAGCAGGAACAAAGGTGTCCTGTGGAGTGGAATCCTCATTTGTTGCAGATGCAGAAGACAATGATTCTATAGTAGGTGTAGATCTAGGTGAAATCGTATTCATGATCTTCTCATAGTACCACTTGAGTTCTTCATCAAAAAACCTCTTAACTTGGGCCATGCTCCACCCAGTAGAATTAAGAACAGTACTCTGATTTTTCACAACTTGTCGCATATAGGCTCTCTGATGTACCTGTGTAGGAGGCTTATCCCTTTTCTCCTTTGCTAACCTTGCAGCAATAGCTTGCTTTCTCTGCCGTATTAAGGCAACCATTCTTGAAGCAAAATCATCATCTGACACATCAAACCCTAAGAGTTCCTTGGAAAGGTTAGGATTAGCAGCTACTTGAGACTGTATGTGCATCCAATCAACTTCTAAATAGTTAAAAGAAGCAGCATCCAACTCTTGTTGTCATTGAGGAGGTAAAGTGGTTGTAAATGGTGCATTTAGCCTTTCAAACTCTGCAGCAAACTCCGCATGTACCTTCTTTGCCATTTCTGCTCCCATCCTATCATCTTCAAGATTCTTGAATAGTCTTTCTTGCTCAACCCTTTCTTGATCAGATACAAGACCCTCAAGATCATCCACCATTGGGGCCTTACCTTTGTCAAGATGAGATGGATCAGAAGGAACATCAGGAGTAACAGCAACACCACCAGAAGGAATAGTACTAGGAGTAACAGATGCACTAGCAGAGGGAACAGCTTGAGCAGTAGGAACTTCTTGGGTAGCTGTAGTAGCAGCATCCATGCTACCAGCAGGAACTTCTTGGATAGCTTCATTAGCAGCAGGAACAGGGGGAACAACAGGAAAAGCTCCACTATCAGCTGCAACACCAGAACCACCAGTAGCAACATGTGATTGGTACATTTCAAAGGCTGACAGTCCTGAAGACTGCCTGTTCCTTCTTCTCCTGAAAGCTTGGGACTGATCAGTTGGAAGAGGCTCAGAAATAGTATCTTCCTGGGTGTTGTCACTAGCCATGGAGGCAGTAGCCAATACATGGAGTGCATCCAAATCCACATCATCCTCCGAATCAGAGAGCACAACCTTCCTTTTCTTTGTCTTAAGTTGAGCTTCCAAATGATTGACTATGCGAGTTAGCTGAAGTATAGCTCCACTAAGAGTCTCTTTTGTGTCTTTGAGCTCTGTTTCCAATGTATCTACCCTTTGCATATACCTGTGAAGTAAACTTGACATGGAAGTGTGAGCAGCAGGATCCTCAGCTCCACCAGCAGGATTACCTGTGGTGTTGGGAGCCTCATTGGATCTGGGTGGAGAGACATAAAAGTCTCCACCAATGTTGGTATCAAAATCAAAAGGTTGCCTAGTAGGACTAGGAGTGAAGAGCCTTGTAAAAGAGGGTGTCTCAAGATTGGGCTCATCTGTAAAATTGGTTAGGTCAACAGGAGAATGGACTTGCTCAGCCTGAGCACCAGCAAAATTGACTGGCTCTACAGATGCATTAGATTGCTCAGCAGGAGCATAAGGCCTAGGGGATGGTGATGGGTTAGCATCAGCAGCAACTGATGCACTTGCACCAGCAGCATCAGATGGATTGACACCAGCAGGAAATGGTGCACTAGGACCAGCAGCATCAGGTGTAGGTGGCATATTACCACTAGCAGCTTCAGCTGTACCAGCAGAATCAACATCACCAGGAAATATAGCAGGCTTTAGAGGCTTATGTTCCCCTGCAAAATTGGTCTTCATGGTAGCAAAAAGTTTACCAGTAAGCCTCCTCATGATTATAGGTGAATGGTCATTGGTCTCAAATCCTAATATCGTTTGTAAGAACCTAGGGTACATTAGGAATTTATCTTTGGTATCTCCTATGTTCTTAATCATCTCCTCAAAAATGTACCTGGAAAAGTTATAAACTCTTCCATCAGAGAGGCAGATGAGACCAGTGGCAAGAGAGCTAGAAAATTGATCCCAACCTCCTGACTTGGGACTGATGCACTGAAGAAGGGTGTGAATAAGGAATCTCCATTTAGGACAAAATTTCTTTTTCCAAAATGTAAAAGTGCCATCAGTAGGATAGTCAATAGAAGCCATACCCTCTAGGATGTCTTTCTCAGTAAAACCAAATAACCCACCCTCATCATCAAATTGAAGCTGAGTCCTTACAGAGGACTCTGTGACAACATATTCCCTTCCATCTATAATGGCCACAATCTCTTTGGGTGAACCCGCAAGAGACCTTATAGAAGCCGTGGCCCAGAATTGCCTGACTAAAGAGTCATAAACAATGGGAGGGCAATGAGTCAAAGCGTACCTCAATTTAGAACGGTGCAAGAAATCAACCATAGGATGAAACAACTCACTTCCTTTTGTTTTCCCCAAGAATGCAACTTTGTTATGATCGCCTTTGAATTGAAGTGCCGCCATAGTGAGTAATCCAGGAACGAGTTGTTAAAAATGAGGAGGGATGAAATGGGTTCAAGAGGAAAATGGTTATTTTGGGCGTGGGATGTATAAGTTAGGTCATTTATACGGGTACCCAACGTATCAATTTAAATGGCAAGAATCTCGCGAAAGAATCTTTGACCAATTTAAATGACATCAATACCAACAGCAACCACAAGTCAACTAGTAGGAACCAATCGGTCAACCAGCAGGAACAAAGTGCTTTTGACCAAGATTCACTATTATGCATCGGATTTGGTCAACTCCTCAAAAATCACCATAATTTAACCCATTCCTGCAACGAATTAATTCCAAATACCAACCCAACATTCAATTGCCATAAACCTCCATCAGGTCTATAAAAGGCCTCGAACAAACAACACATCACATACTTCAAACCCAAAGACAACGATCCAACCAAGATGAGTTCCTCCAAACTAACCGTTGTAGAGATTTTGTCGGATTCGCCGTCTGAAGCAGCAAGTGAAGGATGGAAAGGTTTCTTTCCATCAAACTACTCTGGTCAGACCAGCAGGAACCCAACAGCAAAGGCAAAGGATGAAAAGGTATCATCTGATGAACTTCCAACTCCTCCACCTTATGTGGATGATTCATCTTCCTTTGATGATGATGATGATCTCATTGTAGTATCAGATGTACTAACAAGGGAGATTGAAAAGGTTGTGTCATCAATGAGTATGATCCCTTTACCTCATCCAAAGCCAGGCAAACAAGTGTTGGGGCTTCCTAGTCCAAAGGTGTGGAATGCCATCAGTGGCTGAGGAATCCACAAGACCATGCCGGACTGCAAGGATAAAGGGAAAAGGAAGCTGGAGTAGAGGTGTAGGTGTTAGGTTCGAGTGTTGTTGTTTGTGAATACTGGATTGTAATAGAACCCTGCTTTTATAATGAATAAACTTTGATGTTTCTTGTTTTATTTGTGCTTGAATTTAACTCCTGCAAAATGGTTAGTAGACACAAGATACAAAGAATACACAATGATACAAAATATACATAATTATACAAAATATACAACATTAAGCCTCCGCTTAGGCTTATGCCTCCCCTCAATCACAGCAATCAGGGATTGATCATCCCAATATGAACCACCAAATAGTTAAATCTAGGTCCATCAAAAGCTTTTGTTAACAAATCAGCCACATTGTCATCAATGTGGATTTTAAGCACTTGAATTAGATGTTTTTCATTAGCATCTCTTATAAAATGGTGCCTAATCTCAATGTGCTTTGTTCTTTGGTGAAAAACTGGGTTTTTAACAATGCAAATGGTGCTTTGGTTATCAATAAAGATTTTGGTGTTCATAAAATTGAACCCATAGTCTAACAACTGATTTTGTATCCAAAGTACCTGACCACAACAATTAGCAGCAGCAACATACTCTGCTTCAGTAGATGAGGTGGCCACAATAGTTTGCTTCTTACATTGCCAAGAGATCAATCTCCTTCCCAAAAACTGACAACCCCCAGTAGTAGACTTCCTATCAAAGTTAGCACCAGCATAATCCCTGTCACTATAGGCTTCCAACACAAATGGAGAATCCCTAGGATACCAAAGGCCCAGCTTAGGTTGGCCTTTTAGATACTTGAAGATTTTCTTGACTGCATTCAGGTTGGAAGTCAGAGGTGTAATTTGATGTCTTGAACAAGCACTGACTGCAAACATTATATCAGGTCTAGAAGCTGTCAAATGCATAAGTGAACCTATCATTGATCTGTAGAGGTGAACATTAACAGCATCATCAGGTTCATTGTTGGATTTTGGCTTTGGAGCTTCATAAGGAGTTGTTGCAGTCCTCACACTTTCCAAATCAAACTTCTTAAGTATGTCTTGCACATACTTTTCTTGGCTGATAAAAATCCCATCAGGCTTTTGTTTGACCTGTAATCCCAAGAAGAAGGTAAGCTCACTCATAACACTTATCTCAAATTCACCCTTCATTAATTCTTCAAATTCCCTACACCAAGCTTCCTTCGTAGAACCAAAGATGATGTCATCCACATAGACCTGGACTAGGATAATATCTCTTGAGTTCTTCTTAGTAAAAAGTGTCTTGTCAATTGTACCTCTTCTGTATCCATGCTTCAACAGAAAAGTAGACAATCTTGTATACCAAGCCCTTGGTGCTTGATGAAGTCCATATAGTGCTTTTACAACCTTGTAGACCCATTTAGGATTCTGAGGGTCCTCAAATCCTTTGGGTTGAGTCACATAAACCTCTTCTTTAATCTCTCCATAGAGAAAAGCACTTTTTACATCTATTTGGTAGACCATAAATCCCATATATGAGGTAAAGGCTAAGAATAGCCTAATGGCTTCAACTCATGCCACCGGAGCAAATACCTCATCATAATCAATACCCTCCTCTTGCCTGTGACCCTGAGCTACCAATCTAGCTTTATTCCTCACCACAATACCTCTAGCATCTCTCTTGTTTTTTAGAATCCATTTTGTCCCAATCATATTCTTTCCTTCAGGTAAAGGCACAAGCTTCCATACATTTTTATTAAAAAATTGTTGCATTTCTTCTTGCATAGCCTCCACCCAAGATGGATCTTCAAGAGCTTGTGATACATTGCTTGGTTCAACTTGTGAAAGGAAACAAGCAAAGAGAGAATGGAGAAAGTCTGTGTGATTGTTCCTTTGCTGATTATGAACATAACTGACAAAGGCACTTTCACCAAACTTTGTTTGTTTCACCTTATTTCTTGTCTGAACAGCTGAGGTAGGATCACCAAGAATCAAGGATTGAGGATGAATGGTATTGATCCTCTTAGTAGGAACAGGATTGACTTCTACTGTGGATGCTAGATTATTGAGATCAGGACTAATGACATCATCATATGAGGAGGAGGTAAAAATGCCAGTACTTGGATGATGATGAATATCTTCCAACTCAGAGCTTGAAGAGAGAGAGTTACCAAGATCAGATGGACTTGGATATCTTGTGAGAGGTTCAGGAAAGCCCAATGAATGATCAGAAGGAGTGGACAAAGGAGCAGCAGGAGTGGAGACACCAGCAGGAACATTAAAGCTATCAGCAGAATTGACAGCAACAGCAGGAACCGAAGAACTACCAGCAGAATCCATATTCCTGCGGGCTTCAACTGCGGCTTGTCTTAAGAGCTCCTCTGTTTCTTTTGTGAATTCAAAACCAAACTTTTCAGCTGCTTCCTTGGCATCATGTTCCTGTCTTTGAAGCCTTGCAAGATCTTCAGCAAAACTTGAATCACCTTCATCCATGCCAGAATTATCTTTAACTTCAGGACCTGCAAAGTGATTAGAAGGAAAAGAAGGAACAACAATGGTTTGTTCATCACATTCAGAGTCCGAATCATCATCTTGGGAACTTGCATTGTAAGAAGGAGACTCCTGAGAGCCTGCAGATTTATTAGCTTTGAAACGAGTATATCCTAAAGTATCAGTTAGATAGTCCAGGTCAAAATACCACTCATGACCTGCACCTTGAATGTTAGGTTTATCCTCAAGATATCTCAGGTTTAGTATCTCTTCTATCTTTTTGGCAGATAAGTTATAAACTCTATAAGCCTTGCTATGTGCAGAGTACCCAACTATAAATCCCTCATCAGCTTTCCCTTCAAATTTACCTAGGTGATCACTGGTGTTCAAAATAGTCACATGACATCCAAAAGGTTTAAAGTAACTAATGTTAGGAACCTTCCCAGACAAAAGTTCATAAGGTGTTTTGTTGTGAGGACTAGTAATCAATACCCTGTTCAAAACATAACAAGCAGTGCTAACTGCTTCAGTCCAAAACATGGTAGGCAACTTAGAGTCAGCCAGCATTGATCTAGCTGCTTCTATAAGGGTTCTATTCTTTCTTTCAGCAACCCCATTTTGTTGTGGGGTTCTTGCATTACTATAGTCCCTTTTAATTACCTTATTGTCTTAACCTTTTTATTTAGCTGGTTTTCAATTAAGGCAAGAAAGTCCCTAATCACATGGAAGGTTTCATCCTTAGTACCTAAGAAGAAAGTCCAACAAAACCTGCTAAAGTCATCTGTAATCACCAGGCAATAGTACTTATGGTCATTACTTCTGATGGAAGTAGGACCAAAAAGATCCATATGAAGTAACTAGAGAGGCTCAGTGATGGTGCTCACAGCTGTGATGGCCTTGTATGAAGCTTTGTGCTGCTTTCCTTTGTTGCAGGCAACACAATTATGCTCATTTGTGAAGGTCTTGAGAGGAAGCCCTTTTACCAATCCACTCTTTGCAAGCTTGTTGATGGTTTTGAAGTTCACATGTGCCATCCTCCTATGCCATTTGGTAGATTCATCCAGAGATGCTTTTGCCACCAAGCAAGCTAAATCACCTTTAGGCTGGACATCATTCAAGTTGAAGCTGTAAAGGTTGTGTCTTCTTGGAACTTTAAGTACTACCTAACTCTCATCAGGCAACTTGAAGTCTTTGGACAGCACAAGACAATTAGTCTCAGTGAAGAGAACACTGTTCTTCTTGTCACAAATTTGAGAGACAGAGAACAAATTAAAGTTCTGAAGTTCTTTCACATAATAGACATTTTCAAAATCCAACTTGGAAGTCCTAATAGTTCCTTTCCCTGTTATCTTGCCATCCCCTCCTCCAAAAGTCACAATGCCTCCATTAATGGACACAAAATCATGCAATCTTTCTTTGTTTCCTGTCATACTTATAGAACACCCACTATCAACTATACCTAAGTCTTTACTTCTATGAGGATTTTCCTACAACAAATAGAAAATACAACAACATTAGTTACATAGAGAGACCCAAGCCATTACTGACTTGAGCCTGCCTAGTGGATCATAAAGATTTAAACCATGTAGATTGATGAGATCCACCATTGTTCTTGGACCCCATTCTCAAATATTGGCCATTATGTCTCCAAGAACAACCTGCTGAGGACTTAACAACAGTTTCCCATCTTTCCCCCCTTTTTTGCATTGGGTCATAATAAACAGGCCTATAATCATTCTGAAAGTAAGAGCTTGTAGGTCTGAAGAAGGGTCTTGCAGCATTTCTTTTCCAACCAGCAGGAACAGGTTTACCAGCTGGAACAGGTTTTCCTGCTGGAAATGGCTCGCCAGTAGGAACTGGCTTTCCAGCAGAAACTGGTTTACCAGCAGGAAAAGGAGCTCTGCCAGAGCTCATTTGTGCTGCTTGAGGAACAAACGGGGGTATATTATCAACATTATTCCACAAAGGTCCAGATTGCTGTTGTCCAGCACACACACCCATTCTATTCTCATAAAAATCACAATCTTTAATAAAATGAGAATAACTACCACAAACAAAGCATGATTTCTGTAAAACCCCAAATTTAACACGATCCGAAATGACCAAAATACCCTTTAATTTTGAATTTTTGAGAATGTATAAAAATCACATAAGTAACATTATGTTGAACTTAACCTAAGTTACCTAACAAGTTGACTTAATAAAAACCTTACACTATGATCTAAAATGTACAAAATAAATGTCCTAATCCTAAAACTAAATAATTATACTCTAAAGTTTGATAAAGCCTAAATATTATCCTAATATTGCTAACTCTTAAATGTTTCCAATTGCCTCCAAAATCCTGAACCGATTCTAGCCTGGCGTTATATTTGCCTAAGATATGTACCAAATGAGATAATCCTATAACATAGAAAAGATATCATGCGTCAATATCTCAATCAACATACACGGTATTACCATGTATACATATACACGTTTTGCCTATAGTTAATGCACCGAAAATTTTGTCCCTTCTATCCTCCTAATTTTCAGCCGTGATTGTGGCCTTAATTTTCCCATTTACCTCCCAAAAGTTGACCTTTCCTACTCATTATTATCTCCATACGTCTCACCTCTTTGTTTAAAAAAAAAACTTAGAAGACAAAATAAACATTCACCCATACCACCTGCTTGTCGAGAATCTGTATACCCTTCTTGTGGTTTCATGCGCATGTGATTTCACAGGTGTGTGATTTCATGCGTAGAAGATAACATCCTTCATCCCTATTGTCATCCGCTACTTCCAGTCTTGCCTTTGAGCCTTTCAATCTGTAAAACCACTCGAGTATGCCAGTAAAATTACAAATACAAGTTTAGACCGGTTGTGGTTCGTGCTCGGTTTCGATCTCAACCTGCTATTGGAGGGTCCGTTAGTAGAAGGGTTATATCGTAATCGGTTATCGAGTCTCATACGAGTTTGTTTTTTTCGTGTTCGGTTAACGATGGAAGTGCGGACTAAATCGTGGCTCGTTGATTTCTGTGGTTAGTGTTTGAGTTGGTGGTCTTGCTCGTGGTTGCGTTCATGTCCTTGTTTCGGGTTCGACCTCGGATTCAGCCTATACTTGTATTGGCTTGGAGGTAATTCTTTGTGAACCATAATTTATATCTATCGTTATAACTCATTTTGCCTCGACTCTAAACTGAAACACAACACGCTATGCTTATATATCAGTTAAGAAATTTTGGGCTGTAATTATATGATATGTATAAGACTTGAGCATGCAAGGTATACTTTTCGAAAGATAGATACACATTTTTACATTTGTGAAATATTTTGACTAAATATGAGATAAAATGGATATGCATAGTGTTACTATATTACGCATGGTAGGAGATAAAATGGATAATTGGTGTGTCTTCATTGAGGTTTTGAAAGTAATCTTTTATCACCCATTTTATGATGGATCAATTTTCATTGACGTTTTCAACCGGTGAAAGATGAGATATTAAACTTGCAATCAACAAATATGTTTTGAACTGTTTTTCAATGTGGTAGAAACTAGAAAGATATCACAATAGACTTTAATGCTAGCGATAAAATACAAGTAGAGAAATATCAAAAATGCAATCAACAAACATGTTACAGGGTCTTGTTCATATTTATTTCGAGAAGAGTTTGTTTGAGTGGTTAATTTTACGAGTTTGGTTTTGAATTGTGTGTCGAGAGTGCGTTAGTTCCGAGATGGGGGTTTGTCAATCTGTTCCGAGATTTTCTTGTGTATTATCGGTATAACCCTAATATTTCTAAATCAGTTTAACCTAAATGTCTAATTCGGTATATCACTAAACTAAGAATACATTTAACCTAAGTAGACCCTAAATATGTTAAGCTAATAAAATGGATTTAACTAATAACAATAACTGCTAATGACAATAATCAGTTACGTCATTAAAAGAATAAATGGACCTCTTAATAATAAATTATTATTAATTCAGGTAGATCTTTTGAAGAAGGAGTGACTCGTATTTCCTTCTGTTCATTCATTCGTTAGCCTTCATTCGCGTTAAGGTACAGATATTCTGCTCTTCTTGTAAGGAGCCTTCGTTTCTCTTGATTCCTGATTTTGACTTCGTTTAGGATTTCCCCAAGCCATTGCTATGTTCCCTTGTTCTGTGAACCTTGCTTTTGTTCCCGTGTATTGTGAACCCTTGATAAGATTCCCTTGACTTGAACCTTTACTTGAAACCTTGCCTCGAACCCTGTTACATTTCCTTGATACTTGACATGACCTGTTCATAATCTGGTAACCTGAATATTTAGGACCCTGGGATACTTAAAGGTTCATAGGATTGTATAACTACTTTTCTAAATTACATATGAAGAGGTTTTGAAAATTGCTTTTAAAGACTTTCATTATGAAAACTGATTTAAAGACCACTTTATTTTAAAACCATTTTAAAAGGACTACTTTTTAATAAATTGACATGAACTTTCTGGCATTAGACCTTCTGATATTGACCTCCTGATAGTGAACCCCTGCATTGATCTCCTGTCTTGAATCCTGATATGAACCCTGATATGAAATCTGATATGAAGCTTGATATAAAACCTGACACTTGATACCTGATACTTGACACTTGAGAACTGATACCTGATACTTGACACCTGAGACTTGATACCTGACCTTGACCCACAGTTTGAGACTACGAGCCACCCACTAGGCATGAGGGTTTCATGTCCATGTCATTGATGCACCGGTGGCATGACTCTAGGGCAGGAGAGTGATGACCTGTCCCGTCCCAGACCTGTTACTGATTTACTTGTTACGTAGAGGAAGACCCTGTGGCCTACTGGGGCGTATGGATGCATCCTAGACCTGACCTGATTCATTTGTATTACTTGTATTATTTGGTGACTGACGAGTGTGTGCGATACACGTCTTTCACAATCCTGGGAGCTAGCTACTCCAACCCCTGGAGGTATCCCCTCACCCTGTACCTGGTATGCTGAGGTCACCCCTCCATACACCCTGATATGTGATTTGATTTGATATGTACTGTTTCTGGGCTCGTAGAGGATTTCTGTTTTTCCTGAATCCTTGTAACCTTATGACCTGACACTTGACCTGACATTTGACCTGACTTGATTTGACTTGGGCTGGTGGTGGGTTATGGTTTCATTTACATTTTCCATTGTAACTATTTCGTGATAACCTTGTCCCATTTTCTTTCGTACTCCTGTTACATCTTGAACTGTTTCATTTACTTCACTACCCTATGACTACTGCTTTGTTATCGTTATATCTGTTCACTGAGCTCTCGTAGCTCAGCCGCATTTCTTTTCCTACGGCAGGTTTTAGATTGGAATCTGGGTTGAGTGGAGAGTACTGGGATTTAGAAGACATCGGTAGCCATCTGGATTAGTATTGACTAGAAGTTATATTGTTTTAGAATTAGTATTTATCGGAAGTTTCATTTGTAACCTTGTAATTTCTGTATTTCAATTGTAACCTTTGAAATTTCTTGTATTACTATAGATGTATGCTTTGTTTGATCTGATATGAAACCATTATCGTGATATCTTAACCCTTGCCGGGTTGGGGTGTTACAATTATGGTATCATAGCGACAGGTTGCGACTCATAATGCATTTACCCTTGACCTGTGAGGTTAGGACCACTAGGTTTCCACTGTAGGCGCTCATAAGATAACCTGTAAGAATTTGCTTTAGGATATCTTGATATGAACTTAAGTTTTGACCGGTGAGGAATGGGTAGACTATAAGGCAATTGTTTAAGTATTATTGCTTCCGCATCACTCTGATTCGTGCCTTGCTATGACATTTGCTTTTGTTGACCTCTGAGACTATAGAGGTACTAGGTGGAATAAGATAGGTGCTTTTGATTACGACTTGAGATAAAGTATGACCATCATGAGGGCATATTTATATGATGCCAGTATTATGACGTCTGGCCAACGTGATAATACTTACAACATATAACGTATACTTGTTGTGGGCATAGGATATCTTGGGGAGTACCTAAGAAGTTAGAAATTGAAATTTCGTTGGATTATCCGTGATTAGTGAGACTTTAGGTTCATTCTACCTATGCGTATACTCTACCTTCGTTCGTTAAATATCTGGATGAGTTTGGGACTCTCGTTTTGCATTCGGTTGACCTTAGTTATAAATCTTGAACACTTTGTAGAGCTCTCTACTGTTGAAACAGTTAATTTGATTTGAAATCTTGTTCGTATTCCATATGAGTTTTTAGAAGTTTCGCCAATCGTCCATATTATGTTGCATGGACCTTTTTATCAGAATCAACTTATTTTGTCTCCTTCTGAGAAATTTGAACCCACCTCATTTTGATTCGAGTCATGAGAAACTATTTGGTCTGAAGATCTTTTTGGAAGAACCTCCTCGGGCGTGAGAATGTTTGTGACGACCTTTTGCGGTTGGCTACGACTTTGTTTAACCTTGCGACTTCAATTTTCGAGGACGAAAATTTATTTTAGAGGGGAAGAATTGTAAAACCCCAAATTTAACACGATCCGAAATGACCAAAATACCCTTTAATTTTGAATTTTTGAGAATGTATAAAAATCACATAAGTAACATTATGTTGAACTTAACCTAAGTTACCTAACAAGTTGACTTAATAAAAACCTTACACTATGATCTAAAATGTACAAAATAAATGTCCTAATCCTAAAACTAAATAATTATACTCTAAAGTTTCATAAAGCCTAAATATTATCCTAATATTGCTAACTCTTAAATGTTTCCAATTGCCTCCAAAATCCTGAACCGATTCTAGCCTGGCGTTATATTTGCCTAAGATATGTACCAAATGAGATAATCCTATAACATAGAAAAGATATCATGCGTCAATATCTCAATCAACATACACGGTATTACCATGTATACATATACACGTTTTGCCTATAGTTAATGCACCAAAAATTTTGTCCCTTCTATCCTCCTAATTTTCAGCCGTGATTGTGGCCTTAATTTTCCCATTTACCTCCCAAAAGTTGACCTTTCCTACTCATTATTATCTCCATACGTCTCACCTCTTTGTTTAAAAAAAAAAACTTAGAAGACAAAATAAACATTCACCCATACCACCTGCTTGTCGAGAATCTGTATACCCTTCTTGTGGTTTCATGCGCATGTGATTTCACAGGTGTGTGATTTCATGCGTAGAAGATAACATCCTCCATCCCTATTGTCATCCGCTACTTCCAGTCTTGCCTTTGAGCCTTTCAATCTGTAAAACCACTCGAGTATGCCAGTAAAACTACAAATACAAGTTTAGACCGGTTGTGGTTCGTGCTCGGTTTCGATCTCAACCTGTTGTTGGAGGGTCCGTTAGTAGAAGGGTTATATCGTAATCGGTTATCGAGTCTCATACGAGTTTGTTTTTTTCGTGTTCGGTTAACGATGGAAGTGCGGACTAAATCGTGGCTCGTTGATTTCTGTGGTTAGTGTTCGAGTTGGTGGTCTTGCTCGTGGTTGTGTTCATGTCCTTGTTTCGGGTTCGACCTCGGATTCAGCCTATACTTGTATTGGCTTGGAGGTAATTCTTTGTGAACCATAATTTATATCTATCGTTATAACTCATTTTGCCTCGACTCTAAACTGAAACACAACACGCTATGCTTATATATCAGTTAAGAAATTTTGGGCTGTAATTATATGATATGTATAAGACTTGAGCATGCAAGGTATACTTTTCGAAAGATAGATACACATTTTTACATTTGTGAAATATTTTGACTAAATATGTGATAAAATGGATATGCATAGTGTTACTATATTACGCATGGTAGGAGATAAAATGGATAATTGGTGTGTCTTCATTGAGGTTTTAAAAGTAATCTTTTATCACCCATTTTATGATGGATCGATTTTCATTGACGTTTTCAACCGGTGAAAGACGAGATATTAAACTTGCAATCAACAAATATGTTTTGAACTGTTTTTTAATGTGGTAGAAACTAGAAAGATATCACAATAGACTTTAATGCTAGCGATAAAATACATGTAGAGAAATATCAAAAATGCAATCAACAAACATGTTACAGGGTCTTGTTCATATTTATTTCGAGAAGAGTTTGTTTGAGTGGTTAATTTTACGAGTTTGGTTTTGAATTGTGTGTCGAGAGTGTGTTAGTTCCGAGATGGGGGTTTGTCAATCTGTTCCGAGATTTTCTTGTGTATTATCGGTATAACGCTAATATTTCTAAATCAGTTTAACCTAAATGTCTAATTCGGTATATCACTAAACTAAGAATACATTTAACCTAAGTAGACCCTAAATATGTTAAGCTAATAAAATGGATTTAACTAATAACAATAACTGCTAATGACAATAATCAGTTACGTCATTAAAAGAATAAATGGACCACTTAATAATAAATTATTATTAATTCAGGTAGATCTTTTGAAGAAGGAGTGACTCGTATTTCCTTCTGTTCATTCATTCGTTAGCCTTCATTCGCGTTAAGGTACAGATATTCTGCTCTTCTTGTAAGGAGCCTTCGTTTCTCTTGATTCCTGATTTTGACTTCGTTTAGGATTTCCCAAGCATTGCTATGTTCCCTTGTTCTGTGAACCTTGCTTTTGTTCCCGTGTATTGTGAACCCTTGATAAGATTCCCGTGACTTGAACCTTTACTTGAAACCTTGCCTCGAACCCTGTTACATTTCCTTGATACTTGACATGACCTGTTCATAATCTGGTAACCTGAATATTTAGGACCCTGGGATACTTAAAGGTTCATAGGATTGTATAACTACTTTTCTAAATTACATATGAAGACGTTTTGAAAATTGCTTTTAAAGACTTTCATTATGAAAACTGATTTAAAGACCACTTTATTTTAAAACCATTTTAAAAGGACTACTTTTTAATAAATTGACATGAACTTTCTGGCATTAGACCTTCTGATATTGACCTCCTGATAGTGAACCCCTGCATTGATCTCCTGTCTTGAATCCTGATATGAACCCTGATATGAAATCTGATATGAAGCTTGATATAAAACCTGACACTTGATACCTGATACTTGACACCTGAGACTTGATACCTGATACTTGACACCTGAGACTTGATACCTGACCTTGACCCACAGTTTGAGACTACGAGCCACCCACTAGGCATGAGGGTTTCATGTCCATGTCATTGATGCATCGGTGGCATGACTCTAGGGCAGGAGAGTGATGACCTGTCCCGTCCCAGACCTGTTACTGATTTACTTGTTACGTAAAGGAAGACCCTGTGGCCTACTGGGGCGTATGGATGCATCCTAGACCTGACCTGATTCATTTGTATTACTTGTATTATTTGGTGACTGACGAGTGTGTGCGATACACGTCTTTCACAATCCTGGGAGCTAGCTACTCCAACCCCTGGAGGTATCCCCTCACCCTGTACCTGGTATGCTGAGGTCACCCCTCCATACACCCTGATATGTGATTTGATTTGATATGTACTGTTTCTTGGCTCGTAGAGGATTTCTGTTTTTCTTGAATCCTTGTAACCTTATGACCTGACACTTGACCTGACATTTGACCTGACTTGATTTGACTTGGGCTGGTGGTGGGTTATGGTTTCATTTACATTTACCATTGTAACCATTTCGTGATAACCTTGTCCCATTTTCTTTCCTACTACCCTGTTACATCTTGAACTATTTCACTTACTTCACTACCCTATGACTACTGCTTTGTTATCGTTATATCTGTTCACTGAGCTCTCGTAGCTCAGCCGCATTTCTTTTCCTGGGTTGAGTGGAGTGTACTGGGATTTAGAAGACATCGGTAGCCATCTGGATTAGTATTGACAAGAAGTTATATTGTTTTAGAATTAGTATTTATCGGAAGTTTCATTTGTAACCTTGTAATTTCTGTATTTCAATTGTAACCTTTGAAATTTCTTGTATTACTATAGATGTATGCTTTGTTTGATCTGATATGAAACCATTATCGTGATATCTTAACCCTTGCCGGGTTGGGGTGTTACAATTTCCTTCTAAAAGATTTGTTCTTAACATGACTTCTCTTATTACACTCAAACTTATCACTACCAAAACTAGAAATAGAAATATTTTTAACACAATGAAAAGAAATGTCTTCAAAAGAAGATGTCTTTGAATTGGATTCATCATCAGCTACTCTTGATGAGAAGTCATCAGACTTGGGTGTGGAAGACTTGTCACTTGAATCACATGAGGCAAAGTCATTGGTCTTGGGTTCTGAGGACTTGTCACTGTTAGAACAAGAGACAAAGTCATTAGATTTACAATCAAATTCAGGCAAGTCATTGGACTTTTTGCCATAGGTCATATGTGATTCAACAAAGTCTGTGTCAAGGACTGTGTGGGTACACTCCTCTTATAGGTGGAGGAACAACATTCATTCCTCCTTCTCTAACATACTTAACAGGAATTTGGTAATTTACTTCCTTAGGGGTAGGGTCAAAACTTCTTGACTCATTAGGGTCATCTATTTTATGATACCCCAAACCTCTCTTAGACTTTCCAGACTGAGTGCTATCATTTAAATTAACTACGTGATTAGATGAATCTTGCCATGAATTAAACCTGGCCACTTCACTATCTAACTTAGCCTGCAAGTCCTGTTTCTCTAAATTCACCTTAGCATTTTCACTTTCAGAATATTTTAACAAATTAGTAGTGTTTTCCAAATCTCTTTCTAAAACCCTAATCTTTTCTTCATATGCTAACTGATTACTTTGGTACCAATCCTTTTGTTTTTCTAAAGTTTTAAGAGTACTTTTATATGCTTGAACTTGTACAAATAATTCTTTATATTGAGACTCGACATCATCAAACTCTTTCTTAAGTTCAGCATACTTATCATCACATCCAAAAGGACAAGTTTGTACCTGAGATGAGATACCCATCAAAGCAAATTCCTCATCCACATCTGCCTCATCTTTTGTTCCAGCAAGCAGTCCATAAACTTGAGCAGCACCTCTTTCTGCATCATCTACCTCATGTTGTGACCATTCCACCATACAATCAACAGACAGCAAGGCTTTAGGCTCCTCTGAGTCTAATTCTTTGATCTTGAATGCAGAGTATCTAGTCTTATCATCTGCCTTCTTTTCTTTTCATTTTCCTGCAAAGTGACCTAGTTGTAAGCAGTTATAACACCTAGCCTTCCTATTATCAAACCTTGCTCTATCCTTCCTATTGAATTGGATCTTCCTGCCAGCCTTCTTTTCAAATCTGTTGACCTTTAATGAAAGCATAGCCATCTGCCACTTGATATCCAATTCTTCCAAGTCCAACTTATCAATCTGGTCAAAGTCTTCATATGTAAGCTGCTGTTGTGGTTCACTCTCAGCAACAAAAGAATGAAGCACATCTTCAATCACATTTCCAGAATTTGAATGTGTTCTTGATGTAGAGCTTGATGAAGATGATGTTGGGCTATCAGCATATGTAAGCTTCTTGTTAGTGCTGGTAGTACTAACAAATGCTGAGTGAGTTGGAGCAGAGGAATTGTAGCTTGAACCTCCCTTGATATCAATCTCAAGAGACCTGAGCTTATTGTACAGGTCATCAAAGCTTAAATAATCAAGACCACCCTTTGTTTTGAGAGTGATTGATACCTGTGACCAGGAGGAAGGCAATGCTCTCAAGAACTTGGTATTGCAATCTTCATTATCTGGCTTCGCCTGCAGCTGATTGAGTTGGCTCAAAATCTTCTGGAGCCTATCATAGCCTTTATGCAATCCTTCTTCTTCAGAGATCTTGAATTCTTGGAACTCCTGCTTCAGCATGGACTTCCTCATCTTCTTAGATTCATCATTACCTCCAAATCTAGCTTTAATAGCCAACCAGATTTCCCTAGCATCATCAAGATGATGAAAATCACCCATATGGTCTTCTGGGAGAGACTGAAGCAATATTGTTCTTGCCTTGGTCTCCCTCTGAACTGCAATATGTTCATCAGCAGAAACAGGAGGAAGAATTATGATGTTGCCTTTAGAATCTCTTCCAGTTATCTTCCAGCTGTTACCATTCTGAATGACATGCCAGAGGTTGTAATCACTATTTGTGATCCAGTATTCCATCTTCATCGCCCATATCTCATACTCATCCTTCTTGAGGTAGGGAAATTTTGCATTGTTGTTTGAGACATTGGTTGTGAGAATTTGTTGTTGGACGTTCTGTGTTTCACGTTTTTCATTGTTAACAACAGAATCATCTGTTTCAGATGAACTCATTGTTTGAGGGTTTTAGATATTTGTGTGAAAAGGTTTCTTCTTTGACAGAGACTCTCACCAGGCTCTGATACCACTTGTAGGATCGGCCCTAGATAGATCTTTGAGCCTTAGGGAATCGGTAGAATGTTTATGTAATCGCAAACAAACAATAAGAGAATCTCTAACAATAAACTTATGTTTACGCGGAATATAAACACAAGAGTTAAAGAAGAAATAACTACTAAACAATTGATCCTCTATAGATCTATATTAACTATTAAAATATTTTTTCAAGGCGTACATTATTCATAGCCGTATGTTTCTTTTATACACAAGAAACCCTAATTCGGCCCATAACAAGAAAACGTGTAAAAGAGATATGCAATATCTATTCCTAATATATCTCATGCATATCCTAACCTCTTAACAAACTTCTAAATATACGGGCTGACTATTTCTACTAACCGCAGAAACAAAACTACCGGCAGGAACTATATCCTACTAACAGCAGGAACCATACCAGCAGGAACTACATTCCTGCCAGCAGGAACCGCACTAACTACCAGCAGCAATGAAACTGAATAATTCCTAACAGCTGTTAAGGGTAAATGGGGCAATGCTGTCAAGGCCTCAACGCATTGGGTTAGATAATCTAACAAATCCAATGGTTCATCAATGAATTCCAATAAACTTTCTCATATTGATGTACAAGGTAGATCCAAGCCAGTGATGGTTTGGGTCCCCAAAAGGCACTAAAACCTTAATTTTGTGTGCAGGAACATCCTTCAAATGGTGAAGAAGATAGAGGCTACTCAGATAGTGGATGTTCTAGGCACATGACTGGTAACATGTCATGCCTTTCAGACTTCATTGCTCTGGATGGAGGACCTGTTATCTTTGGAAGTGGTGTTGGAGGAATGATTACTGGTAAAGGTGTCATAAAAACTGGTAATCTTGATTTTGATAATGTGTATTTTGTACCAGAGTTAATGTACAACCTCTTTAGTGTGTCACAGATATGTGATAAAAAGAATAAGGTTCTTTTTACTAATACTGACTGCCTTATTCTTTCTCCTGATTTCAAGCTGCCTGATGAAAATCAAGTTTTGCTTAAAATCCCCAGAAAGGGTAATACATACAGTGTTGAGATGAACAACCTTGTTCCTAAAGAAGGTCTTACTTGCCTTGTTGCAAAAGCCACATTGGAAGAATCAATGTTGTGGCACAGAAGGCTTGGTCATGTTAATTTTAAAACCATTAACAAAATTGCTAAAAATGGTTTGGTAAGAGGATTACCTAACAAAACTTTTCTGAATGACCAAACCTGTGTTTCTTGCCTTAAAGGCAAGCAACACAGAGCCTCATGTAAGCCAAAGGCCCAGAACTCTATTTCTCAAGCTCTATATATGTTGCATATGGACTTATTTGGTCCTACTTCTGTGAATAGCTTGAATTTTAAAAGATACTGTCTTGTTGTTACTAATGATTATAGTAGGTTTTCTTGGGTATTCTTTATGAAAACTAAGGATGAGACAAGTGAAATCCTTAAGACCTTCATTGTTGAAGTAGAAAACCTAGTTGATAAGAAAGTTAAAATAATCAGATGTAACAATGGGACTGAATTTAAGAATAGGGTGATTGATGACTTTTGCAGAGAAAAAGGTATTAAGAGGGAGTTTAGTGTAGCTAGAACCCCACAGCAAAATGGAGTAGCTGAGAGAAAGAATAGGACTCTTATAGAGGTGCTAGGACAATGTTAGCTGACTCTAAGCTACCAGTTTTATTTTGGGCTGAAGCAGTTAGCACTGCTTGTTATGTGTTGAATAGGGTTTTAGTTGTGCAACCTCACAATAAGACTGCTTATGAGCTTCTTAGAGGAAGAACCCCTGCTTTAAGCTTCATGAGACCTTTTGGTTGTCATGTTACTATCCTTAATACCAAAGGACCAACTAGGAAAGTTTGATGGGAAATCTGAGGAAGGTGTCTTTGTTGGTTATTCTCTGCACAGTAAGGCTTTTAGGGTGTACAATACAAGCACCAAGCATGTAGAAGAGACTCTGCACATAGAATTTTTGGAGAATAAACAAAATGTTGCAGGTGTTGGTCCAGATTGGATCTTTGATATTGATAGTCTTTCAGATTCCATGAATTATGTGCCTGTTGCAGGTACAAACACTAACTAAAATGAAGGTTCTAAAGATGAAGATGATGAAGATTATCTATTGATGCCAATCATGGAAGATAGTCCACGGTATAGTTCTTCTACAGAGAATGATGATATTCCATCATCAAGTGGTGAAAATAAAGAGAAGGAAGCTGATGTAGGCATTGGACAAGAGGGAAAAGAAAATGAAATTCCAATGAACAGTACAAATGGAGTTAGTACTACTCAGTCATAAGTTTCTACTGCTGACTAGAATGTTGATAATGCTGGACCAAGTTAACTTAATCTTGATCCACTAGTTATCACTGCTCCCCAAGTTGATGATTTTAATTTCTTTGAGATGCTCTGCACAATATGCCTATCAACTATGAAGCTTCTTCTACTTCTTCAACAATTGTGCAAAGGAATCATCCACTTACCAATGTCATAGGAGATGTACAATCTGGTGTCAAGACAAGAAGACCGAGTCAAGATCCAGATCACCATGGTTTTCTTAGTGTCGTGTATAAAGAAAAACATCATGAAGATGAGCATGAGTGTATGTTTGTATGTTTCCTATCTAAGATTGAACCCAAGAATGTGCTAAAGGCTTTAGAAGACTCAAGTTGGGTTGAGGCAATGCAAGAAGAACTGCTTCAATTCAAAATTCAGAAGGTTTGGGTTCTGGTTGATCTACCAAATGCAATGAGAGTGATTGGTACTAAGTGGGTATTCAGGAACAAGAAGGATGAGAGGGGTCTTGTGATAAAGAACAAAGAAAGACTGGTTGCTCAAGGCTATACTCAGGAAGAAGGGATTGATTATGAGGAGGTTTTTGCTTCTGTTGCCAGGCTTGAAGCAATAAGGCTATTTCTTGCTTATGCTTCCTTTATGGGTTTTATGGTCTATCAAATGGACGTGAAGAGTGCCTTTCTGTATGGTACTATTGATGAGGAGGTCTATGTTTCTCAACCTCCAGGTTTTATAGACCCAGACCATCCTGACAAGGTTTATAAAGTGGTAAAAGCTCTATATGGATTGCATCAGGCTCCAAGAGCTTGGTATGAAACGCTTGCTAAATATCTTTTGAAGAATGGGTTTCATAGAGGGAAAATTGATCAGACTCTCTTTATTAAAAAGGAAAAGGATGATATTATATTGGTACAGGTCTATGTAGATAACATCGTCTTTGGTTCTACAAAGAAAGAAATGTATAGAGAGTTTGAGCAATTAATGAAAGATCAGTTTGATATGAGCTCTATGGGTGAGCTTACTTTCTTTCTTGGACTTCAAGTACAGCAGAAGCCAAATGGAATTTTTATCTCTCAAGATAAATATGTTGGTGAAATTTTGAGAAAATTTCAATTCACAAATGCCAAGGTTGTTAGCACACCAGTTGATAAGGAGACACATTTGTTATTAAAAGATCACAGTGGTGAAGATGTGTATGTGCACATGTATAGATCTATGATTGGGTCTTTGATGTATCTCACATCATCTAGGCCTGACATTATGTTTGCAGTTTGTGCTTGTGCAAGATTCCAAGTCAATCCTAAGGTGTCTCATCTAACAGCTGTAAAGAGAATCTTTAGATACCTTAAAGGTCAACCTAACTTAGGTCTATGGTATCCTAAAGAGTCTGCATTGGATCTGGTGGCATTCTCAGATTCTGATTATGCTGGTGCTAGCATGGATAGAAAGTCTACAACAGGTGGTTGTCAATTTTTGGGTTGTAGATTGATCTCTTAGCAGTGTAAGAAGCAGACTATGGTGGCCACTTCTACTATTGAGGCTGAATATGTGGCTACAGCAAGTTGTTGTGCTCATGTTCTTTGGATTCAAAATCAGATGCTTGATTATGGGTACAATTTCTTAAACAAAATTATAAACATAGACAATAGCAGTACATTGTGTATTATTAAAAATCCAGTTCAACATTCAAAAACTAAACACATTGAAATTAGACATCATTTTATAAGAGACTGTGTTGAAAAGAGATTAGTAAAAGTTGTTAAAATACATACTGATGACAACTTTGCTGATTTATTAACAAAAGGTTTTGATGTAGGAAGGTTTCAGTACTTGGTAACAAGTATTGGGATGCTTAATCCTTCAAAAGATTAATGTCTAAGTGTTTTTGTTTTTGTACTGCTAGTTGTGCTATTTGTATAGTTTGTACTGCTTGATTGTTTTTAGGTACTGCTTATGGACATTTGTTAGTCATATGTGATAACTGTTAAAAGAAAATATTGTGTGTTGTGTTTTCTTTGGTTTTGGACTAACATTTCAGGTTAAGAACGCTTTTTAATATGGATTATGCTTTGGAAAGTATGGTGGTTTGAAATGTCAAGTGTGAGAACTTATCACACAACAAATGGTAATTGGTTCACCATGTCTAATCCACATAAGAACCAACTAGTCCAGATCAAACGGTTTCTGGTAAAGACTACTCAAATCCGTTCATGGTTGACAGTTTACCAAAAACTGGATGGTCATCAACTCATCATATCTAAGTGTAAAGAGTTGGCTAGTCCAAAGCAAACGGCTATTGGTAAAGACATATCAAATCCGTTGATAGCTGATAGTTTGCTAAAAACTATAAGTGGATAAAACTGTTTTCATCTCCACATTGAGTTTATCCTATTCTCTGAAAATTTTTGCAAAACAGTTTGTACTGCTAGTTTCAACTAGTTTGTACTGATGGTTCAAACTTTGTTTCATACTGAGTTTATGCTCTATGATTCACCTCTCTTAGAAGGTTACACATCTGGAAGTGTTGAGAGCAGTTTGCAACTAAACAACTGAATTGATGGTAACTTTTACATATTGTCATAATGGAGGCTGAGCTTCAATGTCATATGTTCTAGTTCATGTGATGGTAAAGATTCTTCCAAACAGGGGAGGAATTCGTTGCGGTTAAAGATGATTATGTAACTCAGGGGAGGATATCAACTTAAAATCAGAGATAATTGTGAAGATTTTAATGGAGTACTTACTGTTATGGTTTCTTCAAAAGATTATATGCGAAGAAAATTCTCAAGTGATTCAAGATTTAAGATAAGTGTTTGAAAGAATCCACCTCATCATCAACATTGGAGTTTAATTCAAAAAACTTACTGATTTACACAGAAATCATAAGTTTAGGGGAGGATTGTTGGGAATTAAACTAACAGTTGGTACTGCTCATACATAAATTAGTACTGCTGAAGATCGTTCAAGAATACACTATCAGTACTAAGTCAGTTAGTACTTCTGGTATAAGAAGTTAGTACTGTTTATTAGATAAAGACTGAATCGTGCATGGATAAATATAGAAAAGATATGATGTATATCTTATTTGTATAGGAATATACGATTGATAGTTTACTTGTAAAGGACTCCTTGTGCTATAAAAGGAGATCCTAGAAGTTTTAAAAACATGCATTATTGTTAGAGCTTCACGATCTCATTGTAATTCATATAGTTATTGAAGCAAATCGTTTGGTAAAACTGTGTGTTATTATTCTTACTGTTACATTCATACGATCACATACAATCACCAAACACTAAATCTTCTAAGTACTTGGTGGTAAATTCCGCGTGCTATCAAGTATACACTCAAAGTATCTCCAACACAATTCGTGTGTTTAGATCCGGTCAACTTACTTGAATGGTTAGTCGTTTATGGAATATATGTATCGAATGGGCTTGGACCTTGAACACAATTGCTTCTCCTTTTTCCTAGGCTTTTTAAGATCATTCTTTGGCTCAAAAAAGGACTATAGAATCTGTGGTAAAATGGGATTTGGGCTATTTTGGTGAGTGTCGAATTAGAGTTGGAAGAACTTAGGGAGTTTGGTTTGTTATTTATAGAAGAAAAAGAGTTAAGGTTCAAAGATGTGTTAAGTCACCATGTTAGGGTTAGGAGGGGACATGGTGATGTGGTTTGGGATTTTTGGGGACAAGTGGATGGAGGAGGGGGGATTTCATGGTGTGCTTGTAAGGGTGGTGATGTGTTTGCTTTAAACACCAAAGAAACTAACTACTAAGAGGACAAGATGATGTGGAGGAGGGGGCATATGGTGTAGGTTCTATTTAGGAATGGAAAATGAAATGGTTTAGTTGGGTAATTTTTGGATTCGAACTAGGGAATAAGATGGGAATTCGAATGGGCTTTGAATGGTTGTACATAGGCTATAGATAGATTGTACTTAAGGTTATTTAGTTAGTTTTCTAGGGTTTAGTTTAGGTAAGTATTACTTAGAAATAAATTTTAGGGTTTACTCATAAGTTTATGTATATATCGAATTTTATAGAAAAAGAAGAGGAAATAGATTAGTGCTTATAAGGGTTGTACTATAAGCTTTATAGAGTTGTACTAAGGGTTTAAAAATGTAGAAAATATATTTTTAATGTTAGGTTAAGTTATATAAATTATATGTTGGTTTTTGTTAGATTTAAAAGTATATAAACGAGATTTTTGGATTTTGTGCATTAGGCACTTGTATACTAGGTTTAGAGACTTGTACTTATATTTAGTGAGTTTAGGAAAATTTATTTTTAAGGCTTGTGTATGAAAGATTTGTAAATGGTGCTTTAAAATAAATATATTTAGGGTTTTAATAGGGTTTTTATAAATATTTAGTTTTATGCATAAAAGACTTGTACTTTGGCTTGAAAAACTTGTACATTTATATTTTGTAAAAATCTCTTATAAATAAATTAGGGTTTGTAAATTTAGTACATAAAATCATAGTTTTATGAAATTAGGGTTTTATCGGGAGTTAAAACGGAATTAGGGTTTCTGGGCTTTAGATGCTTGTACCTTAGTTGAATGAGTTGTACTTTAGTATTTTTAGAGTTTTGTTACTTACATTTGTTGTTATGATAGTTTAAGATTTTATAGAAACTCTATTGGATAAGAAACGTTTAGTTTATACGTACGTTAACAATTTAACGTAAAATGGCAAATGAGATATTATAAAGTTTCATATGAAAATGTTTATCTAAAATAAACATTAAGTACGTTGAGGTTAGGTTGCATGCGAGCACGTTTATCGAGGATGTGATCTATGTCACATAAGATAATAGTTATGATCAGATAATAAAAAAAAAATTACACATAGAAAAGGATAAGTATTTCAGTAAGATAGTTTATTTTAATGCGGGATTTTCACAGTGGTTACAGTAGGAAAAAGGTTCGAATGGACTTACAACACCTATAAGGTGGTGTGGAACTCATGTAAATGATTTAGAACTCGAATGGAATTCCCTTAACACGTTAGGAAGCTCACCAAAGCTTTAAATGAGGCTTCAACGATTTGGAAATTGACTCGAATGGCTAGGGAAAATGCTTCTGTTCTTGAGGGCTCGGTTTGGAGAGTAATACTTAGTGAAATGTGAGAAAAATGCTTGTGGTGTGAATAGGCGTTATAAGGGGTGATCAAATGTATATATGTGCATGTATATGTATCGATATATCGTATAATTTACACATGTAACACCCCGACCCGACAAGGGTAGAAGTGTCACAACAATGGTGACATATCAGAAACATACATAAGCATACATCTTCAATAATACAAAGGAATACAAAGGTTACAATAAATTACAAGGAAATACAAAATTTACAGAGGAATAAATACTAAGTCTGAAAATATAAATTCTTCAAGTCATCTCTATAACAAAATAACTATCACAATGTAGTCTTCTAAGTCCAATGGTACTCTCCACTCATACCCAACTTCCTACTAAAACCTGCCGCAGGAAAAGAAATGCGGTTGAGCTACGAGAGCTCAGTGAACAGATATAACGGTAACAAAGCAGTAATAAAGAATAGTACAGAGTGTCAGAAATATATGTCATGCAGATATAATCAGAATCAAAGGATAAATAAAGGAGTAAGGATAAAGGATATGGAATAATAAGTAGGTAAAGGTAAAAGGAAATAGTGCAAGGTATAATAATGGTCAAAGGTAAGTAATGTATATGGTAAAGGTAAACAGTAATCCACCACGAGCCCAGAAACAGAGACATAATATATATATAACCATGCCATCATCATCAATCAGAGGGGTGTCCTCTCAGTAACCAGATAATATGAGGGGTGTCCTCATGTATCAAATGGAGTAGCTAGCTCCCAGAGGTTGTGAAAGACGTGTATCGCACACACCATCAGTCACCAGAGATATAACAGAAAATATAAACAGATAACAGAAACAGAACAAATCTAGGATGCATCCATACGCCCCAGGTGGCCGGAGTCTACCAATACACGCCAGATAAAATAAAGTCAGGGACGGGACAGGTCATCACTCTCCTGCCCTAGAGTCATGCCATCGGTGCATCAATGACATGGACATGAAACCCTCATGCCTAGTGAGGTGGCTCGGGTATCAAACCGTGGGTCAAAGGTCAAGTATCATGTCATAAACAGAGGGTCATGTCAAAAGGTTCAGATTATAAGGTCCATGTCAGATGTTACAGAAGTGTATATCAGAGGTTCAGAAATCAGATAGGTTTATACCAGAGTTTATAACAATGTTCAAGTCCAGGTTCAGAAATAGTATATCAGATTAATACTTATATCAAAGTTCAAATTAAGTTTCAAAACAAGAGTTTATAATCAGGTTTAGAATAAGGTTCAAATCAAGGTTCAATATATCAAAGGCTCATAATCAAAAGGTTTATAGGTTCATAGAAAAGATTTTAATTCAAAGGTTTCATATTAAACTTGTATTTAAAATAATCTTTCAGTGACTTTCATAATATGATGTTTGGTAAAACCTTTTTATACAGATAGTCTTTAAAAGAAATTTTCATAAAACTTTTAGTGCAGTATCAATTCAAAATTGGTATAACATCGTACTCAAAAGCTCTTCAAAAACATTTTCATAACATTAAGGAAGGTTTTCAATTTAGTTATATTATCAAATGAAACTTCAGGGTATACAAGGATTTGAATATGCAGGTCACAAGGTAATGAGTCAAGTATCAAGGGAAATTCAGAGTCTGATATCATGTCAGAATCAGAGTGTTATAAAAAGTTCATATTTCAAAGGGTTTATAACTGATGGCTCAGAATTGAGTTTCATAACAAAGTTCATATCAGGAATTATAACAAAGGGGAATCATATGAAAGGTTCAAAGTAAAGGGGATCATAGCAATGGCATCAATACAGAAGCTGACAGATCAGAAAAATGAAAGAGATCATGAGAAACCTGTGAGAAGGTTTAGAATATCTGTACCTTATACCGCAAGTGACAAACACAACAGAAAATATAGAGGTCGGACGTAAACTTCATCTTTAGCGAATCTACACGAATCATGACTGTCTTATTATTAATATTTTATTTAAATCAGATCACTTGTTTTAGTCGGCTTTCCATTTTTAGTAACTTTCCTTTTATAGCGGTTTTCCGATTTAATAACGTTTAGGGTTAAAGATGCCAATTAAATAACTTTTAGAATTAATATGATCAATATACTAGTTTAAGGTTTATAATGACAACTTTCAATAATTTAAAGTTTAAACTGTCATTTTATTAAGGTTCAAAGCCTAAAATGTAAATTACATATTTATATAGAATTTCCTGTACTTTTCATTTTAACGAGTGTCAAAAAAATAATTATTTACTAGTTGCTTTAGGTTTGAATCTTTAATGAAATGATAATATTCAAGTTATACATATCGGTTATTTTAGTGTCATCAATTCAACAACATGTCCCTTTATTTTTATGTACTATCACACGACACACACACACACAAGACCTTTTTAACGTTACCATTTTACGAGACACAACCTCTTTTCCGTATATACTTAACGAACAACAAAGCCAGTGTGACCAATCATTCACTAACCAGCCCACGACCCCTTTTTATCTAATTTATTTACACATTTTAGACCTTAAGTAACCCACCAAAACTCACTTGCAAACACTACTTGAGCACCACCCACTGGACAGAAACCTAAACCTACGAAAACCAAAACAAATCCAACCTTTTATTTTGTTTAGAACATACACATGCACTCACATATTTATTCTTGTTTATTAACCTTCACAACACATGCATGCAAAATACTCAGATGAAAGAAACACAATGCATAAAATCATACTCAGTCAAAACCCTTCTTCACAAATTAAAATACTTACACCCCTCATTATTCGTTTAGGTTAATATCAGATTTTTCGAACGTATAAAAGAGATCACATCATTGTTTAGATAACCAGATATAGGTGTGCATAAGGGCTGATTCGAAAGGCACAAACTAAAAACAGATCGACATATATAGGTTCCATAATTTCGTGATTTTATATGGCTGTTTTTGTGGTGTTTGCATTCAAGTTTTAACATTGCTAGCGACTGATACAAGGGCCTGATTATAGTGCTCACTTTACACGTTTTATGTTTAGATCTATAGATCATTTATGAGTGTGTCGACAGGATAGAAACACAAGGAGATGGAGTTACCTTGCTCGGATTGTACGAACTGAAAATAACAACGATAGATGTATCCCCACGAACTAAACCCATGACCAAAACACCCTTCGAACATAAGTTTGCCATGATCAAGACCACCTTACTCGAGCTTCCTTGTCGAGTCTGCTTTAATGGATGGATCGGTGGGTTGCTTATGAGTGTGTGTTTTTTTTTTTTTTTAAGGCTCATGAATGGGAGAAGTGGGAGAAGAAGATGAATAAACAATGAATTATTTATGTGAGACAAGAAAGGTACTGCATTTAGGATTTAATGTAAACGTGTATTGTATACATGGAAGTAAATAAGTATCATATCAATCACAAGGAATGATATACGGCTGGACTAATTAGGGTGTGAATATATTGATTTCTTCCTATCTTCTAATTTAAGGCAAGTTGTAATGTTTGTAGAAAAGTCAATACCGTGCTTTGTAAAATAATAAATGAGACATGTGAATTCTGTAGAAAAGTTTCGTAAATTAAGTATGTCGTATATTTGTTTGAAAGGGATAAGAAAATGTTTAAAGCTATTTTAGTTGCAATATAAATTTTGTACATTGTAAAAATGTTAAAAGTTTGTCTCCAAATTATTTCGCTTCATATGTAGTTCATTACCAGGGATTCGGAATTAATTTGGTACTTTATATAAGCTTTAATTGAATTTTAAAGTTTCAGGGGCAATTTGGTCATTTTGTATGTTTCAGATTTTAGGGTTTTACAACACAAAACTTGTGTGATTAGATGTTTGGCAGAGAAAAGGAGAAAATACTCGAGTACATAGATACTTGGGGGGGGGAGGGGTTTGTGTGTGGTTATGGTTATAACACAAGTGGTGTGTTATATATGTCTCGTACGACATATTAAAGAGTCCAACAAAGTTTTTATCGTGACCAAGTGTAGGAAAATGATGAGAAACATGTTATAAACTCATATATGACTAGGGAAAAATAAAAGAGCTAGGGAAAATTAGTTTAGATCAATTTTGGTTAAAAAGGATAAATATGTGTGAACTTGGAAATGTGGTCGAGAGAGGTTTACTTTGGGTCCTGTTCTTGTATCAAACATTCGAATGAGCAAGTGAGACTCGACACCCTGATTCTTTGATGTATGGAGATTCGAGGGATGCAAAGAGTTGCATAGTTTGTGTGTCGAATTTAAAAGGAAACGTAGCCAAGTAATGTGCGTTCAATCGAGTGAAATAATAAGAAATATGAAACTTATAAAAAGTTAGGTTGGGCTTTGAATAGTACCAGGCCAAAGTTAGGCTAGGAATAGTAAATGTGATCCATTTGGTTTATAATGAGTGTGTTGGATTCGTTGTAGTCCGTGTGTGAGCTCGTTCCAATGTGTTTGTGTTATCACGTATCAATGTGTTTGAATTATTAAATGTAATAAACAAAATTTTCAAATTTTGCTCATAAAAATGGTTAACTGAACAGTAATGGTAATTTAATACTTGATTAGCATATACAAATTAGTGAGGAATTTTACAGATTGCTACACCAATCATCTTAGGTAGATGATTATGTTATTCAAAAGGTTGGTTAGAACTTGCCTTCCGAATGACAACTTGGAAGAAGTCATTTTATGTGTCAGTCAACGAACGAATCTCATTATTGTTAGTGTGATTGATTGAACAATTACACCTTAGGTTGTGGGTCAAGTTGTGACTCTCTAGTGTCATTGAATTGCATTATGCATTCACATCTTTGTGTCGCTCAACTTTCTTGGGCTTTCTTCTTGGTTTTTATCCTTTTCGCACACTTTCATCACGTGTCTATATTCTTGCATACTTTGATATGCTCATCAAACTCATTTTTTTTGTAGCTACTTTTTAACATAGTTTAACCCTTTCATGTCTTGCTATGTGTAATATATCCCTATAATGTTGCTCCTATTCTTTTATATATTATTTTGCATAAAACTAACCCTTGATGTAGGAAAAGCCTTTGTAAGAATTTGATCCATGGATTCGCTAGAAACAAAGGTAAAAATAGAAGGGAATACAATTACCATAGGGGAGCATTGAGCTAGGGGGAGCTCGGGAGTATTTGAATACATAGCATGGAGTCTTTTTAACAGTGGTAATAGAAGACTTCACTAGGATAATGCAAACTCACATTTTTTGGGAAGAAAGGAAAGTAGTGTAATAAGGGGGATTAGGGAGTGATTTCAAGGGAGAGCTCGAAGCAACTACCTTTTTGCTTAGGCAAAAGGGGGAGAAGGAAGTGTAAACAGGTAACTTTTACATTTTAATATGTGTCACGGTTTACATATTTGTCATCATCAAAAAGGGAGAGATTGTTAGTGCAAATAATACGATATTACTAAACGGTTTCTTCAGTTTTAATTATGACAAAGATGTATCTTGTAATACATAACGTAAAATGCACAAGTTACTTGTAAACACAAATCATCAATGCATAGTTACATCAACATCTCTCGACATCTCAAGTATAGTTCAACATAGTCCAAGATTTCCATTCCGACTTAAATCACTCTAGGTATGAAGAAACAAATTTAAACTTGATGGATGATCAAAGAAATAATTTTTTTTTAAAATTTCACATTTCTATGAATGTGACAAAACATTTTTCAAAAATACATTTTACAAATTATTTTTGAATTAGAAAGAAATGTTTTATTTGGGAAAATTATTTCAAAAATAGTAACAGCTATTGTCCCCCCACAACAGCTCCAAACATTCCCAAATAAACCTTCCCTACTAAAAACAAACGGAGGAGCGTTTTTGTTCCCCACGGTACCACTAAAGGACCGACGGTACCACTAAATTTAGTGGTGTCATCTAACAATTAGTGGTACCATCTGTCTGTAACGACTAGTTTTTTCTTTGCTTAAAAATAGTGGACCATTTTACACTTCCAACTTGATTTTTTTTGTTAGTTTCTCTGGTCTAATCCCTTTTTAATTAGATCACTTTCTTTGTTCATTTAGAGAGTTTTAGTTTGTATTAGAGTAATCCAATCATCCATCAAGTGATCACCTTCATTCTTCTATAAGTGCAAGAGAAGAACACATCGTATCACAAAGATAGAAAGTGTTATAGTGTTGGTGTAGTGCATTTGTAACATTCGTTAAGTACTTGTTGTATCTTGATATACATCAAGTTGTCTATCATATTGTTTAGTTAGTTCGTGTAGATCATTGTGATCTTGTAGAGATCAGAGAGATCTTGTGTAGCTAGTGTTGATAGTGAGTAGATCGTGTGAAGATAAGGTAGATTGGGTAGATCATGAGTAGATCGAGTGTAGATCATGTGGTTCTTGTAGCTTGTGTGATTTGTGAAGATCGGGTAGATTGTGAGTGAGATTGGTACTAGCTAGATTAGTACTTTAAATTTAGCTTAATGTCAAAAAATAATGTAAGCGACGCAGTTTATGTGTTTAGGCTTCAAAACACAAGGTTTGTTATGTTGGGCCATAAAACATAACGGGTTTGGTTGTACCCGAAGAAGAACTCGACATCTAGCTTAATGTCAGAAAATATTGTAAGCGACGTTGTATGGTTTTCTCTGCCAAGAAGGGAGCTTGTTGATTAGTGAAGTAACTCTTGAGTTGGGTACTCGGGGAGTGGAGTAGGGCGAAGAGGAGATTCGTGACCAAACCACTATAAATCACCATGTCCGGTTTGCGCTTTCTTTACTTATCTCTTTACTTTTTATCTTTGCATTTACCATTTTATATTTGCATTGCTTTTATGTTTGTGTGGCTTATTGCTTATATTGTGTGGTAGTTATGTTGTGTCTATGTTTGTGTTATGGTAATATGATTCACTTATGGAATTCCACGATCACTAGTTGTCAAAGACACTTTGTTGACACTTCTCATATTACGTCAAACTTGATTGGTCATTTGATACAAAAGATTTAAGTTTTTAAATGGAAACGTATTCACCCCCCCCCCCCCTACGGTTTCAACAGGAGTAATCACAAATGAGGGAAAATCACTGGTAAATGTACAATAAAAACTGGTAAATTAGATTTTGATAATGTGTACTTTGTAAAAGAGCTTATGTTTAATCTCTTTAGTGTCTCACAAATGTGTGACAAAAAGAATAGTGTTCTTTTTACTGACACTGAATGTTTTGTCTTATCTCCTGACTTTAAGTTGGCTGATGAAAGTCATGTTTTACTTAAAGTTCCTAGAACAGACAACATATACAGTGTTGATTTAAAGAATATGGTTCCCAAAGGAGGTTTGACTTGTCTCTTTGCAAAGGCCACATCCGATGAATCTAAGCTTTGGCATAGAAGGCTTGGACATTTAAATTTCAAAACAATGAATAAATTGGTTAAGGGAAACCTTGTAAGAGGGTTACCTTCAAAAGTTTTTGAAAATACTGAAATCTGTGTTGCTTGTTAGAAGGGAAAACCACATAGAGCTTCTTGTAAGACCAAAGCAGTGAACTCTATAAGTCAACCTTTACATATGTTGCATATGGATTTATTTGGACCAACATTTGTAAAAAGTTTAATGAAAATGATGTATTGCCTAGTTGTCATAGATGATTATAGTAGGTTTACTTGGGTTTTCTTTCTAGCAACTAAGGATGAAACCAGTGGAATCCTTAAGGCTTTTATAACCAGAGTAGAAAATCTAGTAAATCATAAGGTTAAAGTGATAAGATGTGAAAATTGAACTGAGTTTAAGAATAAGGATATGAACCAGTTTTGTGAGTTGAAAGGTATTGGGAGACAATATAGTGTAGTTAGAACTCCTCAGCAAAATGGTGGTGCTGAGAGGAGAATTAGGACACTTATTGAGGCTGCTAGAACAATGTTAGCTGATTCTAAATTACCTACTACTTTTTGGGTTGAAGCAGTTAATACTGCTTGGTAAGTGCATAATAGAAGTAAAGTAGTTAAGCCTCACAACAAGACCCCTTATGAACTTTTACATGGTAGAAAACCATTGCTAGATATCTTAAGACCATTTGGGTGTCCTGTTACTATCCTGAATACCATAGATCACTTAGGCAAGTATGATGGCAAGGCTGATGAAGGTTTCTTTGTTGGATACTCAATGAATAGCAAAGCTTTTAGAGTATTCAATAGTAGGACTAGGAAAGTGGAAGAGAATTTGCATGTTAGGTTTAGTGAGAGTACACCTAATGTTGTAGGGAGTGGACCAAACTGGATGTTTGATATTGATTCACTAACCAAGACTATGAATTATGAGCCAATTGTTGCAGGTACAGAGTCTAACAATTTTGCAGGTACAAAAGCAAATAATGATGCAGGCCAAGCTGGTAAGGAGACAAGACCTAGCAAAGATTATATTTTGCTGCCAATTTGGACTGCTGATCCACCTTTCTCAACCCAAGAGTCAAAGAGTTTACAAGAAGATGATCTTGCTTAAGATCTAAAAGATGATAAAGAAGATGGTGTAAAATCTTCTGATGATGATAAAGTGGTTAATGAAGAAAAGCAGACTGATGAACAAGAAAAGGATGATGTATCAGATAATGTTGCCAATGAAGAAATTAACAATAGCATTACTAACTCTGTTAATACTGCTAAGCCAATTGTTAATGTGGCTGACAAGGAAGGCATATCTTTTGATGATGATGTATATCCAGATGATCCAAAAATGCCTCCATTGGAAGAAATATATACTGATACTGATGATGATGATGATGTACTTGGTCCAGAGGCTGACTTAACCAATATGGAAGATGTAGTTCCGGTCAGTCCGATTCCAACTACAAGAATTCACAAGAATCATCCTAAAGAACAAATCATTGGAGAGCCACAATCTGCGGTTCAAACAAGAAGAATGATAAAGGATTTGAAGGAACAAGGTTTCTTTGCTAGATCCCTTCATCAAGGAATCAGTCACAAAGACATTCAAAACTGTTTGTTTGCTTGTTTTCTCTCACAAATAGAACCCAAGAATGCTCATAAAGCATTACAGTATCCAAGCTGGGTGAAAGCTATGCAAGAAGAGCTTCTACAATTCAAGCTTCAAGAAGTTTGAACTCTGGTAGATTTGCCTAATGGGAAGAGGGTAATTGTTACTAAGTAGGTTTTCAGATGCAAAAAGGATGAAAGAGGCATTGTGAATAGAAACAAGGCAAGGTTAGTAGCTCAAGGATACACTCAAGAAGAAGGTATTGATTATGATGAAGTTTTTGCTCCAGTTGCAAGAATTGAAGCTATAAGATTATTCTTGGCTTATGCTTCATACAAAGACTTTTTAGTGTATCAAATGGATTCGAAAAGTGCTTTTCTATGTGGCACAATGTAAGAAGAATTTTATGTCTCACAACCACCTGGTTTTGAAGATCCTAATTTTCCTGACAAGGTTTACAAGGTGGAGAAAGCACTATATGGTTTACATCAAGCTCCCAGAGCTTGGTATGACACATTGTCAAAATATCTGTTGGACAATGGTTTTTGTAGAGGGAAGATTGATAAAACTTTGTTTATCAGAAGACACAAAGATGATATCTTGTTAGTTCAAGTTTATGTTGATGATATTATCTTTAGATCAACAAACAAGGTTTTATGTGTTGAATTTGAAAAACTAATGCATGAAAGATTTCAGATGAATTCAATGGGTGAACTTACATTCTTCTTAGGATTACAAGTCAAGCAAAAGGAGGATGACATATTTATCACTCAAGATAAGTATGTGGCTGAAATTTTGAAGAACTTTGGGTTTACTGATGTGAAGCCTGCAAAGACAACTATGGAAACTTCCAAGCCCCTACTCAAAGATGAAGATGGTGAAGAAGTTGATGTTCATTTATATAGATCAATGATTGGCTCATTGATGTATCTTACAGCTTCAAGACTTGACATTATGTTTGAAGTATGTGCCTGTGCCAGATATCAAGTCACACTAAAAGTTTCACATCTTAATGCTGTGAAAAGAATTTTAGATATTTGAAAGGTCAACCCAAATTGGGCCTTTGGTATCCAAAAGATTCACCTTTTGACTTGGTTGCATACACTGATAGTGACTATGCTAGAGCTAGCTTGGATAGAAAATCAACAACAGGAGGTTTTCAATTTCTAGGATGCAGATTAATTTCATGGCAGTACAAGAAACAAATTGTGGTTGCTAATTCCACAACAGAAGCTGAGTATGTGGCTACTTCAAGTTGCTGTAGACAAGTGCTCTGGATTCAGAATCAATTGCTGGATTATGAGTACAATTTTATGCATACTAAAATATATATTGATAATAGCAGTACTATGTGCATTATAAGAAATCCTGTTTATCACTCAAAAAGAAAACATATTGAGATAAGACATCAATTTATAAGAGATAGTTATGAAAAGAAGTTAATTCAAATTGTTAAAATCCATACTGATAATAATGTTGCAGATTTGCTCACAAAAGCTTTTGATGTGGGTAGATTTCAATTTTTGGTTGTTAGTATAGGAATGATAAATCTTTGAAAATTCTTATCTCTTTGTGTTTTTGTAAAGTTTCGAAAGGATTAGTACTGTTATTAGGTCAATAAATTGTTTTTGCTGCTAAGTATACTTAGTGTTGCTAGTCTACTTAAAACTGCTGTGTTAATGCTGCTAGTTATACTTAGAACTGCTAGTTAATGCTGCTAGTTTTTCTGAACAACTGTTGAGTATAATTAGATGGTGTAAAGTGTTATTGCTTGTGTTTTTCTTGGTTTTGGACTAATACTTGCAGATTAAGCAAAGTAACATACTTGGAATTAATGCTGTGTGAGAAGCAAATGTGGTGGAAAGTTTGCAGTCATAATTGATTAATGATAGACATAGTTTATGGATCATTTGATAAAGGTTTTTACACCTGAGTTGGGAGATTCTTTAAAATCTCTTTCTTGAAATCAATTTATGATATTTTGAACATGTATTGATGACACTAGTTAGTCAGATAGTAACTGAGCTAACTCACTTTATACAATTCTATCATATTTAATGATAGTGTGACTAGTCTAAGGACATCTGGTATAGAGAACAGCAAGAAAAAGTGAATCAAATGCGTTTGTGTTAGAGGTAACACCTGCCATGAGCTGGAAACCCTGTCAAGAAGGCTCTTTTAATGAGTCTATCTAATCACAGGCAGTATTTATACTGACATCATCGGTTCTCACACAACCAGAGGTTAAATGCAACCGAAAATGATTAAGTGTCTTCCTTTACACATAATCCCTTCAAAATATATAAGTGCAGTATTGTTTTAAAAGATATTGGGAAAATATTGCTGAGAAATTGGTTAAAAGTTAGTGCTGCTAAGCATAAACTTAGTGCTGCTTAGTCTAACTTAGGGCTGCTAGGTTTCTGCTGCTATGTTTTAGAGTGCAGGGTATGATTATGTAACTTTTCACTTAAGGGTATAAATCCCCAATTGATTCACATAATCAGTTTCACGCGCACATAATTCACTCTCATCTAAACCCTAATTCAGTTTTTATTATCAAATCGAAAAACAACCAAATCAAATCATCATGTCACATTTAACTTTTACTTAACCATACAATAATGTTTCATTTTTAGAAAAACCTAACGAGTCTATAGATTTTACTGAAATCATTGATTTTCTTAATGCAAGCTATATAAGGTTTGCTTTAACAGTAAAACCTACTATATATGTTTCCAACATTATACAGTTTTGGTCGTCGGCTAAGGTCGAAAGTCATAATGTGGTAGTACAAATTCATGCCCTTGTAGATGGGCAGAAGATACTCATTACTAAGGCATCTATTAGAAGAGATCTTCTTCTAGGAGATGCTAATGGAATTGAGAATCTTCCTAATGCTACAATTTTTAAAAAAACTTTCACAGATGGGATATGAGAGGAAAAATGATGCTTTGAAATTTTACAAAGGAAACTTCTCTCATCAGAGGAAATTCTTAATCCATACTGTTTTAGTGTGTCTTAGTCAAAAATACCACTGGTTGGAATGAATTCAGTAGCAATTTGGCATCTGCTATAATTTGTTTGGCTGATAATGATAAAAGATGTAATTTTGCTAAATTAATTTTTGACAATATGGTTAAGAACTTGGATATTTCTTCAAGCAAATATTTTATCTATCGAAGGTTTTTACAACTCTTTTTGGACAATCAGTTTGTTAAAAAGTAAAGTCATGAAGATGTTTATCCCACTCCTCCTCTTACTAAAAAAGTTTTCACTAACATGAGGAGGTGTGGAAAAGATTTTTCAGGCAAAGTTACACCATTGTTTGCTACAATGTTGGAACTTACTAGACAAACTCAGGGTGAAGGTTCAGCAATCCTAGCTTTTACCCATCACACACCCATACTTTTGGCATCATGATCACATCAATTTCAAAAGACATACAAATTTAGGACTCATTCATAGAACACTGAGCTACCTCAGGCTAGTGGTCCTACTCACATTGTTGCAGATGAGGCTATCATTAGAGTGGAGAATGACATGTTGGTAAGGGCTGCCAATACTGTGTCTAGCTTAGAAGCAGCACAGGCCAATGGTACCATCAATAAGACCCAAACCAAGAAAACTTCTAATGAGTCTGGTTCCCATGGAACTGATTCAGGTGAAGGATCCAGTCAAATGGCTAATATGGGGGGTTTAGATGATCAACCTAGGGTTGAGGCTGAGTTTAACACTTCCAGTGATCCACCTCTCGGGCTAGGTAACACAAGTCAAAGTGGTGAGGATAGAATTGAACTACTTAAGGAATTGATGGCAACTTGTAACAAACTGTCTGCACAAGTTCTTGATCTACAACAACTGACTGCTTCTCAAGGTGGTGAAATCAAATCTTTGAAGAGAAGGGTTCGATTCTTAAAAGGTATCAAAAGCTCAATAGCTCCAAACCTAAAAAGAGTACATAAGGTGGGTACAACTCCAAGGATTAGTTCTTCTGAGGCTATTAGTTTGGAGGAGGATGCTCCCAAATAGGGGAGGAATGAAAGGCAAGTTCTAGGGGAGGCTAAGGTGTAACACCCGGTAATTTTCCAAAACCTTTCTAGCCAATTATTTTAAAACTTTGCATTACCCAAGAACTTAAACTTTTTATTGAACTTGTCTGGGCTTGAGAAACGAGAATTATTGCGAGAAATGAGAAGATTGTCCCTATTAGTGAACCAGCACAACCTAGGAAGCACGAAACGTATCGTATTTGTCAAAAATATTGATTTTTGAAAGTATTGCAAATTTATACTCGTTTTTATTGGAAAAATTATTTCGTGAACAATGGCGCAAGTTTCGTTAATTTTCGAGTCCGTTTGGTATGTCAAATGGGTCCCGCGGTGTGTTTATCAAAAGTTTAACTAACTTCGCAATAATACCCCCTCCGCCCCTATTTTCATTTCACTCCCCTCCCTTTTTATATTTTTAATTCACCCCCTATCTCAAAAATATATATACCCATTCTTATTAATAAAAACCATTCACTATTCACTCTATCTCTCACTTCTCTCTCTCTCCTCTCTCCCTTCCCCTCGCCGGCGTTCATATAATTCCGGCCACCTTCATAATTTTCGGCCACCGGAATATTTTCCGGCAGTCCTTTTTCTTTGCCGAATCGTTAGATCGGCTCACCTACATCCTTTCTGGAGTTTTTGAGCCCTCGGCTCCTACCACAACGCTCTCACGCGCCACCCACCGCCGCTGTGAACACCACCGAGCCACCACCACCTTCCCCTCCATCTTTTCTCGACGGTAAAACCCCTCACGCGCCGTTTATTTTTATTTTCTTTAATTAATTTCGAAACCCTAATTTTTTATTCTTTTCAAAATCCGATGATAATAATGTTTTATTAATAAAAACAATTGTAAAACCCTCGTGTGGATCCTTCCCCCCCCCCTTCTCGGCGTTGACTCAGTCAACTCGGTCAACTCACCGAGTCAACTCGGTTGACTCGGTGAGGGTTTGGTTATTTTTGATATTTAATTGTTCTTGTGATGTTTCTTTTGATGTGGTATTATTTTGTTGAATTTTTATAATGAATTGAGCCCGTTTGGCTGATTTGAGTCTCGGCTGCCACATGGCTAGCCAAGCCGTGGCTGTTGGGATTAGTTGATGAAGTTGTGTTGTTTGCGTTTGGGCTTGGGTTGATTTGAGGTCCGTATGGGTTAGCTTAGTTTCAGCCGTCGGCATATAGCCGAGCCGTGACTCACGGCGAGTCACGGCAAGTTGAGTTAGAGTAGGATTAGTTGTTTGAGTTGTGTTAATTTCAGATGTGAACACTGAATGTTGGGTGTGTTAAACTTTAAAGATTAGAAATCAGATTGTGAATTGTATTTGTGTAGAAAATGGACTTTGATGCGTATAACTACTTTTGGACCAAAACAGATTCGGATTAGTGTTGTGTTTGATTTTTGGATATGGAGTGTGTTTTGTGGTGTAGACTTAGGATTAGGATTGAGGTGTTTGGATTGGTTGTGTCTTTGTTTGGACCGACAGCCTCAACGGCTCGAGTTGAGTCAAGCCGTGACTCGTGGCGAGTCACGGCGAAGTTTAATAACTTGTCGTCGTTTATATTGTTGAGTCGTGTTATATTAGTTAGTCGTTTATTATTTGTTTGGTTGTGATCGATATGAGATGTTTCGGAATATTTGAAACGTTATGGGATAAATTTGCAACACATATGAGATACTTTATATTTATCGATTTGACTTGAATAATATTGTAATGTTGTGGACAAGGATTGGACGTATTGGATTTACGGTATTGGTTCTTTGGACTATTATGGACCCTTTGGTACATGAGACGGAAGGGTATGTTAGACTCATAAGAGCTTTACCTACCTGGACCCGAACTATACAAAAAAAAAGGTCGATAAAACTAAACAACTAATATTCACGTGAATGATATGTCCAATTATATATATTTTAAAACTTGTAAAATTTGGTGAAAATTGAAATATTCAAATAAGTCGTATGACTTGGGAATGTTTTATAAGCGTGCATTTCATGCCGAAATTTCGTAAAATGTTTTATAAACTTAAACTATTTATGGTTTATTAAATATTCCAAGATCCTTCAAAACTCTTATGTTTTAACGATTATAATATCCATTTTGGGAAAAACGGGGAAAAACCGAAACTATCTATTGGTGTCGTTTATTTGTTTATTTGTTAATGATTCTTTTCTGATTTTATTCTTTCTTTACATTCTTTTCTTCTTCTTCTCTCATCTTTTTTGAGTGTCCGTTCATATTTTCCGACTTCTCTTTACCTTTCTTGTCTTCCACACGAGACTTAAACGTTTTTTCTTTCCAACGCCATTGAAACTAAAAACCTTTTATACGAGTATTATTTATTAAATCATTTTGGATATTATTTCTGAGTTATGTCATATAATTGATTAGGTTGTGCTGAGGTTCATTTGCTGTGCCGTACCATCTGATTGTTATCTCGTTTTCTCTGTGACTAAGGTGTGATTCATAGCCCCACTTGAGCTCTTTTAAATGTTTATAAACCCCGTGGGGGAGATACATGCTACTTACTGTTTTTCTGAGCACAATTGTTTATTGTATGCTATTCTTGATTGACGCTATAAATGCTAAGTACCTTCCTTGCCAAATGCAAGTCCCTCGATCATGAACCATTAATCACCTGCGGGTGAGCGCGATTATAGTTTATAGGCTTATAGGATTTGACCATCCCACCCCTGTTGACCAGGTAGGCAACATGGGTGTGCTATAATTGAGTTAACTAGGTATTTGGCAAGATACCTGGCTTTGGGGGCAACTATTATGATTATGAAATTCCGCGGTTATTGTTGACTTACTCCAGAGTTTCTGGTGCCGGTTAACGCTTTGTGTGTCATGAGCTTAGTAATCCAGAGAATTATGTGACGCTTACCCGATATTTGCATTTGTTGCTTATATCTTCCAGACTAAAATCTTGTGCTCAACTAATTTTTTTATTAAACCTATGGATTACACTCAACCTTTGTGTTGACTTTTTAAGCATGTTTATCTCAGGTAATTGATTTCTGAAGTGTGCACGAGGAAGGGCTGGAGGTTCCGGATGGCTATCTGTGGGTTGTGTTTTGTTATTTCTATCTAAATTTTCCGCTGCAAACTATTTCATTATCCGCTGCTAAATGTGTTAAGAGTCTTTTGAACTCTAATGGTTGAACTTTGTATTTGAATGTGGTATTTTATTAAAATGTCTCGTTATGAGATCGTTTATCTATGATTGTGACTGTCTTACCCCTCGAGTAGCACCCCAAGCTCAGTCCCGCTGCCATATTTCGAGTTGGGGGTGTTATAGAATGGTATCAGAGCCACCGTTTATAGAGAACGAGATCATACTCGACTATAAACATTTTCGTGTGAGTCAAAACGCTTTTCGAAATCGATAGCCATCAGCCTTCCGTGCCACTTCACTCGTAAGTACTTTATTACTGTATGTTTGGATTTTCACTACTATTTCATTTTTATATGAAACTATTTTTTTTAAGCATTTGGCTAGAAATTTTTATACTTTTCCCGATGCTCCATGGAGAGTATTACGGCTACATCAGTTCCCACCGGTCAATTATCAGTTGCACCCGTCGATCACCCCTTGCACCACCTAGTCCAAAAATGGACCCACACCCTATTAGGTTTTGCGTAGGGTGTTGCAAAGAGTCGCCTTAATCTTCGCATTTCCCTATCAGGTTTTGCGTAGGGTGGAATAAGGTCGCTTAGTGAACTACGACTCCTGGTGACTCTGAGATTGGAGAGATCTTCGTTTACCATGATGGCCAAGGAAGATTTGAGCAATGGATAGAGCAGAAAAAGATAGACTAAAGAAAACCTAGAAAAATAAAATAAAAATCTCACTAGAAAGGAATCTAGTGAGTAGACCTATAAAATAAAAATTCAACCTAAACAATAACTATTCCCCGGCAGCGGCGCCAAAAACTTGATGCGTGGTTTTGCAACCTATACAACAGGTTTTACCTCTCGAGGGATCTCAAGAGGCTTACAACCCCACCAGGCAGTGTACCTGACCGATGTAGTATAGTGTAGTGGTAAGTACGGGGGATTGATCGTTCTCCACAGGGAATAGTGTTCGTTAGGTATGAAAAACTACTCTAATAGGTCTAAGGGTGAGAGAAGATTCTTTTTATGTTTTTATATTTTATGAAAGCAAGTAAAATCTCGGGTTTGAAAGAGTGGGCGGAATTAGTTGCTAGTCAACTAACCCAAATAACTACGAATGCAAATAAAATAAAATAACTGAAAATGAAAAGGTGGTAAAACTTATGTGGAGAGAAATGTGTTTACTTAGATTTCCTTACTCCCTAACTATCTTTTACCGGTTGATTAGTGTGTATTAATTGCGTGGATGACGGGTGTATTCCTTAATACCAATCGTGGGGTGGCGTACGTACTTCCCCAACTCTACAAGCTCCTACTTCACTCCTATGTCGAGCCGGCTAGGAAGCTCCTAACATGGGATCAATAGTCAATAGCTAGGTTTCGCTTGTGCATTAGATCTAAGCAAACACAAGATAAATCTAGCCTAGCATGTTAAACAAAAGACAAGAACAAGATAGAATCAAACAACACATAGACATATTGAATGATTAATTGATAACTTATCTTCAATGTAACATGGAAGATCTCAAGGCAAAAAGCCTTGAAAAAGCTGCTAAAATCGTCTTAGGGTTTTCACACACAAAGTTCCCCAATAAGTTCCACACTAATGACAAAAAATTGCAAAACTATATATAGAGTTTAAGATCTGACGGCGTCACGTTGTAGATTCTGACGCCGTCACCTCGCCGCTTTTAGGGTTCCCGGATGACCTTCCTGACGCCGTCCCTCTTTAGACCTCCAAAATCCGTTCTGGCTTATCAAGGCTTGACGCCGTCAGATTATGGCTTGACGCCGTCCCTCTTTAAATTAAGCCGTGACGACCTTGATCAGATTAAAGGGTGACGCCGTCAGAATTCCATGCAAATTTCTCTGGCTTATCATGAGTAATTTTCATATCCACCTATTTCTTGCCAAGCCATGACGCCGTCTGGGGATAATCCTGACGCCGTCAAAGGTAATTTTCAGCCGATTTTGAGACTTTGTCGTTTTCTTCACTTTTATGCTCCAAAAACGTCCAAAATGCTTCCTTTTCCAGATTTCTCCTCAAAAGTACCTAAAATGACAAAAGGAACGATTTAGGGCGATATTTGATCAAATAAATACGATTTAGGGCTTAAATGACCCCTTAAAAGCGGTACACTTTTCGCTTCATCAGTACTGCTTATGAGATAAAATTGTATACTTGGTTAGATAAATATAGAAAAGATTCTATAGAGATTTATCTTGTATACCAAGTAATTGTAAGCCGACTAGGACTCCTTAGTCTATAAAAGGAGGTCCTAGGGCATAGAGATTGATACAATTCATATGATTCTTTTATATACTTCAAGGTTGTAAACCCTAATGCTTTTGAGTATTCGTATTATTAATAATATTGAAGTGTTTTGTTTGATATTCATTGTTTACTGATTATTCAATATTAAGTTCTTCTTAAAATCAAATACAAGATTCCGCATTGTGTTTGATATACTTCAAGACAGTTTCTATACTTAGTTGTTTTAGATTTATCTAAGATAACTAAACCTTTACAAGCTAAAGGATTCGATCAAGTATATCGCTAGGATCAACATTCGTCCACAAAACCCTACTACAAGATGTTACCCGAATTATGAAAAGCATACGAATCTATATATAGATTTACATCTCTGACGGCGTCAGCTTATAGGTTCTGACGCCGTCAGCTCGCCATGATTAGGGTTTCGTCTTGTGCAAGTCGCTGTTATGACGGCGTCACCTTGTATCCTTTGATGCCGTCACATTATGTCTGACGTCGTCCTTTAGTAAGTGTCTGGGCCATCTCTATTAAGCTTAACACGTGACTTTCATCTTCAGATAACACCTGACGCCGTCAGGTTGTAGGTTTTCAGAATTCATCTAAGGCGTCTCTTGTTAATCTTGAGCCAAAAATCCATGTTTAGCAACAAGTGACGACGTCACGCTGTAGCGTGTGACGCTGTCAGATCTACATATCTGACAAAATTTCACGACTTCGTCGTTTTCTTCACTTTTTCGTCCAAATATGCCCTAAAAGTGCCGATTTCCATATTTTTTGTCTCAAGTACCTAAAATGAAAAACGAAACAATTTGAGGCAATATTTGATCATATTAATACAATTTTGGGCTTAAATGACCCCTTAAAAATGTACCAAATAAATCCTTATCAAATATGTCTACATTTGGGATTTGCTTATCCTCAAGTAAATATGCTTTTACCTTAATCAATTTACAAGTTAGGGGTCATTTAACATTAATATAAAAGTAATTACAACATACAATCGTTTCATGTTATTCGTAACAAGCACATAAATTATATAGTAGCACCTCTCATAAAGTGTTTGGATTCTCACATCTTTCGGGTGTATAAAGTTATATAACAAATAGAAACAGGAAAATACAACACTCACTACCTGTCATAGCACATAGATTATCATAGGCTTGAGAACAGATCAAACCTCTACCACTTTAGTGTAAGCATCTAGGATAAACTATGAAAGAGGGCTTTTAAAGGTTTGTAACGTTAGGTGTAAGGGTATGGAAAACACGGTTTTATTGGATAAGGGGAAATTTACTGGTGGCAAGTCAATCATCTTAGTTAATTACATATACAATGAGGCGTTGCTAAACCATGACTCGACTTGACTCTCTACTAACTCTTTTTGTATTTTTCAAGACACTATTTTGACTTAAACAAAAATAAAAGACGGGATGATAGTCTGTATGTTTTTTCTCTTGTCTTTTTCTACTTTTTTTTATTTTTATATATTTTTTTTTCATTTTTTTTCTTTTTTTCTTTCTTTCGATTTTTTTCTTTTTTTTTATATTTTTTTATACACTCTTGCCCTACCATCCATAATAATACATCATTACAAAGGGATATTGCAACCTCCCAACACTTGAACTTTTACATACTTTACACATAACTAACTAATGACCCGAATTAAGAAAATCAAAACACGCGGAGTACCTTAAACATTAACGCACATATGGGGGTAACAATTCCTCCCCATTACTCCATAACAACTAGTACTTTACCCATGAGTCCCAATCATTACAAAACTGTATTTACAAGATATGACTCGACTCAGCAACCATGTAACCAATTAGACAATTGACAAAGGGTTTAACAAATAAGTTGTAACAATAATGCACTAAAAATGAGTGCATACAAGGTAGGCTAAGGCGATTTGGTTGTACATTTGGGGGTGGATTGTAAACAATGTTCTTCATTAATATTTCAGAATCTTCCGAAATATCACGAGAACTGCGAAAAGGATAGGCTCTGAGGGGTGTACTAGAGGTATCGTGTATTAAAAATGAATACATCACAAAGGTGTGGGAAAATTACTTGACTTTATTGGTCAAGTATCCTGGCTACATTGGTCAAGTAATTAAAACAAGGGTTATCCTAATGCCTCTTATCATTTAGTAAATCCTAACTACACAAATGTACTCTCACTAGTGATCTCGGGATGCATCACAAACGCAAGTTCTAGGATCTATATACTACCGGTACACTCATAAGCATTAAAGGTGGATGCTTTTTCCTACATATCTAAAGGCGAACCTCACATTTTTGGGGTGTAAATTTTTGAGTGGAAGGGTTTTTGTGCTAGCTATATAATTCCTATCGATGAGATACTTATTAAAACTAAAGTTTCACTCCTACATGTTGTAAAAAATTTCAAATTTGGTGCCAAAATTACCCTAACAAGTATTTCTTTTAGTTTTATTACACATTTACTCAAAGACAAAACAAATATCCAGTGAAGTTATAGTTTCTAAGGTATCCCATTTTACCCTCCCTACACTTAAATTGAACATTGTCCCCAGTGTTCTTGAAAAGTATCAAATTTATGATAAAGGGAAAAATAAAATTGATGAAAGAAACTAATACTCCCCTGATTTGCTTGGCATGGACGATATGAAAACATGGTTAAATCCTCCTCGAATAAAATAAACTTCAATAAACACTCATCAGACTTCATCTTTATCTTCTTGTCCAATATAATCTGTAATTCACTTAAGAAACCGAAACACAAAACCTCGCATAAAATCGGTGGTAAATACTATATATAAAAACTAATTCGTAGAAAGAAAATAAGATATAATGCTTGCAAAATAAACATTTACAGATTCTGGGAAATTTAAAATTCAGAAAATTTTCTAAAATTAAGTTCCAGCAGAAAAAAAATCCTGGAAAACTGTGCTGCTACAGTGCCTGACGCCGTCGGGTGTTAACCCTGACGCCGTCAGGATTGACCAGACAGTTTTTTTGCGTTTTGTTTCTGCAAAATTTCTGGAAAAATCTGATTATTAAAACCTAGAAATTCTACAAAACATTTATTATGACTCGATACAAGCATTTGAATCAAACAAACACACAAATATATATATGCTAATCATTATTTGTAAACCAATATGATCTTTCCTACACTTATCTTCTTGTAAAATACATATATGTAATTAAGACGAGGTTAAAAACAAAATAAAGCATTTTCACAAATTATTCGAAACATGAAAGATAAAAAATTATGGTGGAGAATATATATGAAATTAAACAAAATAAAAATAATCAAACAAACGATAAAACATGGATTGCCTCCCAAGAATCGCTTGTTTTTGTTCGAGCCACGAGCCTGACTCTACCCTTGTTTAACAGATAAAAAGGAAGTTTTCTTTACACTTAAGATTAAGTGCGGGTGATAGTAGTGATACACACCAACTCGATGGTAGTATGCCGCGTGAGGAAAGAGTGGTGGATGAATTATATGCTCAAAGGGGTGTGCTCCTTTAATCATAACCTTACCTAGTTCAATTGGGTCAATGGGTGAATTGAAGTTTTCTCCTAAAAAGGGATCATCTTCTATCAACTTTCAGAGACTCCTAGTTAGGGATCCATCTTGACCTAATAAACTTGGTTTAAACCCATAATGTTTCTTGTGATCTATCATAAATGGGTGATGTAAGTATGTAAGGTCATGGTTCACTCCTATATTAGCTTTCACCCCACATGGTTTAGAGTCTACTACCTTTATCGTAAAACTACCTGGACTATATGGTTTGATGGGTGGATTGGGACCTATTTCAATTCCTAAATTTACATTTATGGATGGGAGATTAGGTAATGGTTTTGGTTGAGGTTCCGGTTCATCAAAACTAGGAACTTCCTTAGAACTAAAAGAAAGGTCATCACTACAAGTGTTCAAACCTATATTCTCTAGTTGTGCTTGGTCCAAGGGTTCTACCTCAATTGGGGTTCCTATAGTCTCTTCTACTTCTTCTGGGTAAATCATAGGCGGGGTATTTTCCTCAAATGATAGTATGATTTGCGGGGTACTTTTGTGGGCTTGGATTTTCTACTCTATCCTCCATCTTATCTATATCACATATGTGCTCATCATATACTATGGTAGCACTTAGCCCTTCCATGCGCTTAGGTATTAAACTCTAACCATCTTATTTCCAAACAAACTTTTCAATTGAGCCTTCCAAATTGAAAATAGGTGTAAACCTTCATTTTTTGGGTCCCATGTTCCACTTCTGAATTGGGCGTGAATCTCAAAGTTTTCCCATGCGTCTTTAACATCATATTCCCAAAATTCCCCATATGTTAAATTGTCAAGCCTCTTTTGGGTTTCGCGGTCTATACGAGTGTAAAAGAATTGAAGTAGAGGCAATAAATCAAGACCCTGATGAAGGACTTTTTGTAGTAGGTATTTGAAACGAGTCCATGCATCAGGAAAAGACTCACCATGATGTTGTCGAAACATGAATATTTCATTTTGAACTAGAAATGGTAGATTTTGTAGTGGATTTGGTTGATTGGGTGAAACATTTGGCGGATTCGTGTTCTCCAAAATGGCAAACGGAACAATAGATGGAAAAGTTTTTACGAACAAAGGCACAAAGAAAAGATAGACTAAAGAAAGCTAAAAAGGAAAAAAAAATCTCACTTGATAGGAATCTAGTGAGTAGACCTAAATGAGATAGAAATCGAACCTAAACTATTAACTATTCCCCGGCAGTGGCAACAAAAACATGATGCGATGATTGTAACCCTCGCAAGGAAGTTTTACAATCCTCTAGGCAGTGTACCTAACCATTTTAGTGTAGTATAGGTAAGTCTGAGGGATTGATCATTCTCTAGGGGAATAATCTCGGAATAGTTGTGGAAAGGTCGAAGTGTATGTCGAGATAGGTTTAGAGGTGAGGGATGATTCTTTTTGAATTTTTATTTTTTATGAAAAAAAAATTAAAAATCTCGGGTTTTGGAAGAGTGTACGGAATTAGTTGCTAGTCAACTAACCCAAAACTAATTATAAAACTAAAATCAAACTAATTAAAAAGAAAAAGTAAATTTGATGACTTCTTATGATAGGGAAAAGCGTGTTTACTTAGATTAATTACTCCCTGGTTATCTCCTACTGATTTGTCCAATTATGATGTCTGTTGGTCCTCTTTACACGGTTAGAGTTAGCTACAAAGTTAATCTAACTATGCACCATGCTTAAGTAATGATATGATATTCTTTGATAGTTATGAGAAAACGTAAAAGTAAAAAGACAAGACATTTTTCAACGTTTAATTCTTATTAGAAATTAATCAAAGAATTATACCCAAGTGTTTGTGGAATAACACTTGTGATTGAATGACAAGTATGGTATGACTCCTCACTAAACTTAAGCTAAGCTTAAGTAGCAACTAACTGAACCAATTGAGCTATCTCAAGGACTAGGTTGCTATTTGGAAGAGTAAAAGTTGTTTGTGAATGTCTAAGCATTTAGTCCACAAACTTGTCAAACTTTTACTCCACCTTATGTCTCCTATTTATACACAAGTAAATTTACAACCTTTGTGATTAAGATAAAGGTTAACTAAGATAGTTAGGACAAAATACTTATGTATTCTGTCTTTATTACAATAGGCTATTTTGGGTAAAGGAAAAGGTTGCTTTCTGAGGAAAAGTGATGACACTATTATGATAATTAGCCGTCCAGGAAAACTTTGACTTTGCTTAATAATGACTTCGTCTTATCTGTTCAAACGTTTCATGCCTTGTCCCGCCCATTCTTCAGTCTTTAGGTCTTCAGTCTTCATTCTTCTATCTTCAGTCTTCAGTTATTGAGGAGTCTTGGGGTTCAATGAGTTATTGTCATCACTCACTGCACCCATCACTTTCTTCTTTGGCTTAGGTACCACTCACTGAGTTCCACCTCACTGAATGGAGAGGATTTCTTCTTAGACTCGTCCTAAGCATCCTGAAGGTAACTCACTGAGAAACTGTTCACTCAGTGACTTGAATGTTGTTTAAGGTTTTCTAACACTTAGGTTATTTTCTATTCAAATCCTTGTTTAAGGAAGCTTGGTTACTGAATGGACCCAATTGTCTCCCCCTATTTGGATATAAATATAGCCTAAGTGTTTTAATCAGTGTAAGTGAGCAAGTGGACTTCTTCTTAAATAGAAGATACTATAAAGCAATTAAAGAACACTAATTTAAAAAGCACGGGCCATCATCTTATTCATCAATTACATAAGTCCTATCCTTTAATACAAAATGCTCAGGGTTAAGTACTCAGACTTCCTTAATTCCCAAGAGCTCAAGTTTCTTCTTCTTTGACAACAAAACTTCCTTTTCAGGCCTCTCACTCATCATCTTGTCCATCAGTCTAGTTAACTCATCATTTTCATGGCTCTTGTAGTGAAGTGCCATTACTTTGAAGGCAAGCAGTGTTGTGGTCTCCACCAGATGAATATCACTTACTCTCTGAAAGGTTTGCTGACCAAATTCATCAAAAAAGAAGATTCCAAACTCAGGGTGCTTGATCACTTTGTTGTTGACTAAGTTAACACCTTCAAGGGAATCCTGTTGCAGTTTAATGCAGCAATAAACTTTTTAGGCTCCAGCTCGATTGCATTTCTTTTCTTCCATGTGCTTTTAGTTGGCTCAGGGATTGTGAGACCCTGAAATGCAAGTACCTTTTGGTGATCATTCCAAGATTTTTGGCTACCCTTTCCAGTTCTTTATATTTCTTTGTGAGGGCTTCCAAAAGGTCAGGGATGCCAAACCCAGAGACTTGAATGGGGCATTCTTTTCATATACCCACTCACCTCTTTTGAAAGTGATAGCAAGAGGGTTGGTGTTAGCATGAATGATCATGTCAGTGATTGGACCTTCACCCTTTGTCTTGGTCATGGTCCATATATACCTCTCATAGTTCCTTCTTTTCTTCTCGCTGTTCAGTTTGATCTTTTCATTCTGTTTCTTAATCATCTCAGCTTGAAGTTGTAGAAACTGTTCCCCTCTGATATGTTGATCAATCTCTTTGATAAGTTCTCTTGATACCTCTACAATGACATGCTTACTGAGTAACTCAGCTTTAATACTGTCTTCCTGTTCCATCCTAGCAGCCACTTCATCGTGAGTCCCTCTGATGATCTTCCCATTATGCAATTCAATTTCGATAAGTACTGGAGCATCAGGATCTTGTCGAACTTCCTTTTGCGCTGGTACAAGTCTGGGAGGTGAGTCTTCTGATTCCTTGATCCCTTTTCCTTTGTCAAAGGGCTGAGGTGTTGAGGAGGAGGGCTAAAGAAAATTAATTGTGATTGTTATGGCTTCAGTGATGATTGGAGTTGGAGAGCTTTCAGTGAGAGGGGAGATTGATGAAATCACCATAGCATTTGTGGTTCCAGATGTTTCTGTTTGTTCAGCCATATAGCTTTGGATAGGTACAACATCAGTAATCACTTGTTTAGGATGAGCTTGGTCTTAAGGAGTTTGGTAATCTTTTCTTGAACTCTTGTGTGGATCCAACTGTTGGAAAAGTTGTTGTACAGGTGTTGGCTTAGTTGGAGTAATTTTCTCCCCCCCAACAGACACTAGAGCTATAATGAAGGCATCTGTTGACTGAGGAATGGACTGAGTATGACCAGACTGAAGAAGCTTCAGGATGGTAGAAACCATGCCCTTAATATCTGAGGTTTCTATCTTTAGGGTAGAGATATCAATGCTCATGGTACTCTGATTCTGAGAGAGTTGGGTGAACCTGGCTGTATAATAGCTGACAAGCTCATTGTGCTTTTTGGTGAGTTGTTCATATCCTGAGGAGATGAAGGTGAGCTTGAGCTCTTGATCACTGAGTATCTTGGCAACAGCTTCCTGATGAATCTTGAGAACTAGGAAATCTACCTCGTTGAATAATTTGGAGAGGTTACTGAGTGAAGTTGAGGTAGTCTTGTGAGAATCCATGAACTCAGTAAGCTTGGTGATCAGAATTGGATCATCCTTAAACTCTACTTGAATGTTTGTAAGAGTCTGAAGGATGTAGGCAAAATGATTTCCCTAATCAGTACCCAGCTTCTCAATTGGGGTCTTCAAGTTACTGAGATGTTCATCAGTGGAGGTGGTGACCTTTTTGAGATGAACTTGAGACTCTTCAAATGTAGCTCTGAAGTCAGCATAAGAAGCAGCTACTTCAGTGTGTTGTTCCCATTGTTCCTTGATGATTTTATTGAAGAGAACAGTGTTAGATTTTCTGAGAAATTTAACTAACTGCCTTTCAGTGAGAGGAAGGACATCATCATATTTCTTCAAGTATTCAGGGATGGAGGCAGCTGAGTCAGAGGAGCCTGATGATGTATGTTGATGAGATGATGATGATGATTAGTTGTGTTGTTGTTGTTGTTGGGGTTCTTGTTCTTCAGGAGGAGGAGATGAATTTTGTTGCTTAGTGTGCTGAGGGGAGTTGTGAGTGAGAGGTTGGTAAGCAGTTTCTATGTCGTCCTCAGCAGCCAGAACTTCATCATCCTTAAATTCTACCACCTCCTCTTCTGAATCTTCATCTATGAGGCTTTGTAATTCAGCAAGAGTGGGAACCTTGGAAGTATCTGGCTCCCCCTCAGAAGAGGGTTCACCTTCGTTGTGTTCAGGTCCTGACCCCTATAGGAGAACAGAGTCAATTTTCTCTGCCTGGTCCATGGAGTCAGTTCTTGAGGAGAAGAACGCATTAACCAATGATTGTTTAAGGGGCCCCAAGTTTACTCCCTCAGGAAAAAGGCTTTGTTGTGCGAGTGCCCTCATGAGGATATGAGTGGGTATGGTCCCCCTTTCCAACAGGTTAATGCTTCCCTCTCGAAGATATAGGAACCGTTTCTCCCTGAGACTCTGGTTGTGATGTATCAAAGCCATAAGTAGGATGTGAGGGGGTATGGGTCCCCTTCTCAGGAGGGTAGTGCTGCCCTAGTGAGGTTATATGACTATGTTCTCCCTCAGGAAAAGGTTGTGATATACTAATGCCTTCATCGGGATGTGATTGTTGAAATGTTCCTCACTCCACTGACTTGTTTATGTCAGCAGAGTCTTTGGAAGAGGGTTTGCCTGAGGACACTGAGTGTGATTTCTTAGTTACCTCCGTTGGCGTTTGTTTTTGGGTCAAGGTGATGCTGGGCCCTTCAGTAGGTGTCTCTTTGGCTTGGTCTTTCTTATGCTTCCTTTTCTCATGTTTTAAGCCAGAGGCCTCAGTGGCAAGTGGTTTGGGTTGAACCACCTTCTTGGACCCCTGTCTCTTCTTCTTTTTCTCCTTCTTGGAAGGAGAAGGCATAGGTGAAACAATGTCAGCACCCTGAATGACTGTCAACATATATGTTGTCAGGGTGATTTGTGTGACCTCAGTGAGGTCTCTTGAGTAGTTTGTTTTATGTAGTACATCAGGAAGAGATCCCTGTATGTAGTCCTGATCATACTCAGAGCCTCGTAAGTCTTGAAGCACACAAGAGATAAACTTGGGGTAAGACATGTGTCTTTGCCTGGTTTTGCCTGTGAGCTTTACTATGAGGTCCTTGAAGATAATTTCTCCAATGTCAATCTTTTTACCCTCTAGGAGACTGAACACTATCATTTGTTGAGCAATGTTCAATTGCTTCATTGAGGATTTGTTCCCACCTAGGACCTGAATGACAAATGTCATCAGTATCCTCCAAACGGCAGGAAACCAAGTTTTGATTATTAGGGCCTTGGCCAAAAGAGTCCCTGGGGCCACATCAGGGTGTTGTTTGTCATGTAGCCCAAGTAAAAGCAATTCGGCCTTTACTTCTGAGTTAGAGGGTTGTGTGACAAAAGTTTCACTGAAGTCAAGGCCAGTGGCTTTGATAAAGGTTTTATAGTCAAGGGTTAGGGTTTTCTTCCCATTCTTCACTGTAAACTTATTGGTGGAGTCCTAGGTGACATCAGGGTTGGTGACCTCTGTTGTACACCATAACTCTCTCAAATAGTCATTGTAGATGACTAAGGGTGTCTTGGTGAATGGCGTGGAGAGAAAGCAGTTTTGAAGATACTTTACCATATCCTTATAAGCTGGAAAATTTTCCAGATAGGCAAAGTCCCCCACGACATTGTTTTTGGTCATGTCTATGCTTTCCAATTGGAATTCCACATTTGGAGCATAGGTGATTGCCTTAGATGTTGCCATTTAATAGAAAAGGTCTGGTTTTGAAGAAAAAATCTAGTTTTAAGAGATAAAACACACACTAGTTTTGAGAGAAAATTTTGCAAGAGTTTGATTAGATTATAATAGCATGCGTGTGTTTTTCTTGTAAAGGGTATTTATAGGGAAGTAGAGAGGGGTGTAGTTTGAAAAAAATTGGATATCAAACGATATTAATGTGTAATTTTGAAAATAGTTTTGTGAAAACTATTTGATATCCGCATTAAATGCCACTCTTCCCATTACCCGTCTTTTACGCAGCTATCAAGGTGAATAGTTGCATTTCTCTGCAAAGCTTTATTTTTGCAGAGTGATTTCATCACATATAATATCAAAAGATATTATTTGTGAGAGGGAGGCATTAAATGCCAAGTGGGATTTTGATGAGTGTTGAGGGGGCCCAAGACATGGATGCCTGTTAGGCAGAGACATATATTCCTTTAATTTAATATGTCCAGTTACCAACCTAGGACATTTACTAACTAAATACTTAGAGCATTTAGTTTTGCATTGAATGTTCCTATTTATGTCTTGAGTCCCCTAAATGAATTTTCATTCAGTGTGATGATGTTAAGGGAAGGTTATTCAGTGAGTGAGATGTTTAGGTACTCACTGAGAGATGTTGTTGTTCAGGGACCTTAGAGAGTATTTACACCAGGTTGAATAAATTTAATCAGTTACCTGATTGTCAATATCCAACATGCCTAATTCTGCTTTCAGTCTTGTGAAAGTAGGTTCATCCAGGGGTTTTGTGAAAATATCAGCCAACTGATATTCTGTTAGGAATATAAATATTCATATGAAGACTCGGTCATCCTGAGTACTCATTAGCATTAAGTAGCTCGTAGGATTATTAGTAATAGATTAGTTATTATAGTATTCGTGGAGTGGGTCGGGTGTTTACCCACTGTCAGCTCACTCCACAGCCCAAGTGGGGTGTGTCATGTATGCCTATAAATACCCCTTCCCTCACTAGGGAAGGGTTGGACCTTCTCATAGTTTCAATCTAATATTATCTCTTTTCTCTCAAGGTTCCCAACTTCTCATCTTTTCCTTCTTTCTTATTCGGCCACAAATCACAAACAACACACGAGTTATATTTTCTAGTTAGTTACAATTGGTATCAAGAGCCAAGTCTAGATTCAAGTGATTGTATGTGTTCGGATTTGTGGTTCATCTTTTAAGTTTTTTTTGTGTTTTTGTTTGGTTCGACCTAAAACGCAAGAAAACATCAAGTTTGACCATAGTTGGTGTTTAGATTTATTAAAAGCTTGTACTTTCTTGTTTAAGATTGTTGTATAAGCTTAGTTTAGTGGTTGGATAGCTAGATTCATTCGTTTATTGGGTGTTTGTGCAAATTCGAGTGGGTTTTGTGACTTTTTCTTCGTTGCGATTTGAGTTTCGATAAGACTTTCATTGTTGCGATTTGTGTTAGTTAAGCATACTGGTTGTTGCGATTTGGTGTGCATCGGGTTTGGGATTTGGCGTTTTACTCAAAAAGGGAAAAAAGACAAAATCGCAAGAAAAGGACGTTTTGTCCGGTTGTGAGTTACGGTTTGATAGTTGCGATTTGGCTATTCTGGTTGTGATTTGATCGTTGCGATTTGAGTATATTCGGTTGCGATTTGTGCCTGCCATTTGAGGTTGTGACTTGCGATTTCAGTCATTGCTATTTGATCTTTGCGATTTGAGTCACTGTTGACTAATTGCGATTTGATTAATTGCGAATTGACAAGTTGCGATTTGACTTGTTGTGATTTGACTGATTGCTATTTGACCTGTTGCGATTTGACGTTGCGAGTTGACACTTGCGATTTGACTTATTGCGATTTGGTTAATTGCGATTTGACTTGTTGCGATTTGAAAAACTGTGACTTGACTTGTTGCGATTTGATCAGTTGAGACTTGACTTTTGTGACTTGAATTTTGAAGATCAGTATTGCAATTTACTCTTGGTTATTCTTGTTGATTTTATGGTTTCTTTTGTTGATTTTAGAAAATCTCGCAAAAGATTCGATTTCTCGGTTTAAATCACAAGAGTTGTAAAATCCCGTCTACATCATGGCAAGCACTGCTTCTGATGACATTCAAGCTGCCGGGTCCGATACCCTCCCTCCTATGCTTGATAGGACGGATTATGAGTCATGGGCACAACGAATTCGACTCTACTGCTTGGGAAAAGAGAATGGTGTCAACATTCTTAAATCCATTGATGAAGGACCCTTTCAATTGGGCACCACTAGAGATGCTGTCACTACCGATGAGAATGGAGCTGTCACGTTTGGAATCGACAGGCCACGTGAGTACAACGATCTTAATGAAGAGGAGAAGAAGTGTTATGATGCTGACATTAGAGCTTCTAACATTGTGATTCAAGGACTTCCCGAAGACGTTTACAAGCTTATCAACTTCAACACTGAAGCCAAAGCTGTTTGGGAAAATATTAAAATGCTTCTTGCTGGATCTGAACTAACCAAAGAAGATCGTGAATCTCAGCTGTATGATGAGTTTGAGCACTTTAAGATGAATCCTGGAGAAAACATCACGGACTACTATGTGAGATTTCACAAGCTTGTGATTGACATGAGGATCATCAAGATGACAATGCCAAATATCCAGCTGAATTCCAAGTTTGTAAACAACACGTCACCCGAGTGGGATAGATTTGTCACAACTGTGAAGCTCAACAAAGGATTGAGATAGACTAATTATGAACAGTTGTATGCTTACTTACAACAACATGAAAAGCATGTTGTCTATGATCGTCAACTGAGGGAAAAACTCAATCCAACAACAACATCTAATGATTCACTTGCATTTGTCTCAAATGTTCAGCCGTTCAATCAATCCTCGCTTGATCATGTTTACCACCATCCGTCTTCATTACAGAATAAGACATCATTCATCCCATCATCTTTGCACCCACCATCTGCTATGAACAACCAACTGGACTCAGGATACTCTCACATTGACAAGATGATTGATAATCTCTCCAACCAAGTTTCTCTACTTGTCCAACAGTTCAGAGCAACACTTCCTCAAACCAACAACCAACTTCGAACTGCATCAAATCCACGTAACCAGGCAAATGTGGAAGATGGAAGGGTTGTTATCCAAAATGTTCAGGGAAGGTAGAACGTGAACCAAAGGAATGTTGGTCGGGGTAATTTACAAAACAGAGTTGGGAATGCTAACCAGGGACAGGGAAGGCAACCCAAGTGTTACAACGGTGGTGGAATTGGATACACAGCAAGGAACTGCACTCAACCAAAGCATCCACAGAACTCTGACTACTTCAAAGATAAGATGTTGTTGATGCAAGCTCAAGAGAATGGAGCAGCTTTAGATGAAGAGGAGCTATTGTTTCTTGCTGGTGATGGGGGGAACACGTTTGATGCTGATGTGGATGATCAACCAGTTCACGATTTGGCACTTAATGCTCCCAACATCTTCCAAGCTGATGACTGCGATGCTTTTGACTCAGATGTTGATGATGAACCCACTGCTCAAACCATCTTCATGGCTAATCTGTCTTCTGTAGTCTCATCACCTCAATAAGCTGGTCCTTCCAATGCATCTGTTATATCTGAGGTACTAAAACTTTATGACACATATAACATGGTAGATGATCAGAAGATTCCCAACAAAGTACAACAAACAGATGTTGTTGAATCAAATAATGTTGATATGGGAAATGGTAATATTATTCCATATGAACAATATCTGAATCACAACAGCGTGTCTGTTGTACCAAGTAGTGCATCTTCGGTTGTAGATAATGCTTGTGTCGTAGAAAATAATTGTGAATTGCATGAAAACACTGTGTTTATCCCTGATGACACCTCGACCACTAGACTTAATATCTATAAAGATCAGGTGGCCATATATGAACAACGTGCAAAATTTGAGCTAGCTGAACGTGAGCAGAAAATGGATAGTCAAATGCGTACATTCATAACAGAACGTAATTTAAGGGAAGAAACACTGAAAAAGGAGTTGAATTCTTTGCGAAAACAACTGGATCAGACTGTTAAACAAAAACAGGAGGTTCAAGAGAGTGTAAATACACTAAAACAAGATTTCAAAGAAAAAGAAATAAAACTCTCAAATGATTTCTCCAGACTTAAAGCGTTAAAGAATAAGATTGAAAACAAGCTGTACACACAAGACCAGACCAGACAAACGGCTCAAATGATTCAAAGGCATAAAAAGTTGTGTGATAAACATAGTGAACATAATGTAGGTGAACCTAAATTAGCATTCCTTAGGAGTGCTAATGTAACACCCCAACCCGATAAGGTAAAGATGTCATAATAATGGTTTCATATCAGATCAAAACAAAGCGTACATCAACAGTAATACAAGGGTTCTCAAAGGTTACAAACGAAATACTGAATATACAAGGCTACAAAGGAAATAAAAGCTAATTACTAAGTCTGCAAATGCAAATCCTTCCAATAGTCTCTACTTCAGGATAACTATCAAGGTCTTCTAAGTCCAAAAGTCTCTTCACTCATACCCAGCTTCCAACTAAAAATCTGTTTCAGGGAAAGAAATTCGGCTGAGCTTAAAAAGCCCAGTGAACAGATATATATGAAAACGAAAGCGAAAGAAAACGAACATGTATTGTTGGGAATTGTGATACGAATCAAGAGAAGACAACTTAGGTCTGGTAGTATGTCAGAGTTAGGTCTGTCTTTGTAGTTAGGAAATTCTGGTAATGCAAAGTTAAGTCTGGTAGTATGTTTAAGTCTGGTTGACTTATAATGTTAAGTCTGGTCGTGAAGTTAGGAAAGTCTGTTAGAGATAAGTTAGGAAAAGATACAAAACGTGTGAGTATCTTTATAGAAGATTTGTGAATATCTTCTGAGTCGGTTAGTATTAGGGTTTCCTTGTTTTATAAAAGGATCCCTAAAGATTGTTAATTGTGTGTGTGAGTTGTACGAGTTCACTATTGTGATTATAATCAATATACGAAGTTAGTGATATTCCTGTGTGTTCTTCATTGTTCTTGTTAAGATTCCGCATTAACAACAACAATCACCTAGGGTTTCTCACTTAGATTGGTTCGGATTTATCCTAACCATCTACTAGGTATTCAAGACTACTTAGAGATCCACATACAATTCGTGGACCAACAAGTGGTATCAGAGCAAGGCGAGAGACTCTGAATTCGAAGAACACTAAATCCCAAAAACCTAATTCTCACTCAAATCACCCTACACAATGTATGAATTCGATAAGCCTGAAACTTTCTCAATCCATAACAGTGAGGATGAGAAGTCAAACCATGAAGATGAAGGAAAAACCGAAACCAGTAACTCCCAAACACAACAACAACCCATCCCTTCCACAACCACAATCTCAAACATAAAACTTCCTTTACTGAAAAAGAAGAGTATGATATATGGGCCATGGAGATGGAACATTATCTGGAATACATTGATAGTGATGTACGGAAGGTTATTCAAAAGGGAAATTCTAAGAAAAGAATTTCACAAGGGAATGATGGGCAGATCAGAATAATGCCACCAGTATCTGCTGAAGAGATTAGGGCTGTGGAGAAGGAAAAGAAGGCCAGAACCTTGCTTCTTATGGCTATTCCTAAGGAGCATCTACAAAGGTTTCATGGCATCCTTGATGCTAAGGAGATGTGGGAGGCTATCAAGAAGCGATTTGGAGGCAATGCAAACTCCAAAAAGATGCAAAAGGCTGTTCTTAAACAGCAATTTGAGACATTCAGTGTTTCAAAGACTGAAGGTTTGGAGAAGGGCTATGACAGATTTCAACATCTGTTAACACAATTGGAAGTTCATGGTGCATCAGTTTCAAATGAGGATGCAAACCACAAGTTCCTTAGATCTTTACCATCAGAATGGGGCAATGCATCTGTGGCGATGAGGATTAAGGAGGAAGTAGATTCAATGACACCTGATGACCTATACAATAATCTCAGGATGTTTGAAAGGGACATCAGTAACAACACTCAGGCTTCAACCAGTTCATCAAATGTTGCTTTTGTGTCACAAAACAAAAGCAGTACTTACAAGGTTAAATCTGGTAGTGTTAGGTCTGGTATCTATGAAACTCCTTCAAGTGAAAGGTCTGCTTCAAGTTTTACTGATGAGGTGATACATTCTTTCTTTGCCAATCAAACGGAAGATGAAAGCTTTATTAGTGAAGACCTAGAACAGATTAATGATGTTGAAGTTGAGGAGATGGACATAAAATGGCACATTGCCATGGTTGCTTTAAGGGTCAAACGATTTCAGAAGAAATATGGAAGGACCATCAACTTCAACAACAAATCACCAGTGGGATACACAAAGAGGACAGTTGAATGCTACAACTGTGACAAGCATGGAAATTTTTCAAGAGATTGTCCAGAGAAGAAGTCTGCTGATGGGAAAAGAGATGATGATGGGAAGATGGAAAAGAATCAGATGAGCCTGCTGACAATGGAAGCTGGAGGAGTCAACTGGGGTGAGCATCCAAGAGTAAATGAGGAGTCTGATCATGCTCTCATGGCCATTGGTAACGAGGTATCATTATGCTCTAAATTATGCACTGACTCATATAATCATGTTAAGGCTTTGTGTGATGAGCAGCTAGAACAAATAGGTGACCTAGAAGTAAATCTATTGGCACATAAAAATGCTGTAAAAACATTAGAGGCACAAAAGGTCACCCTTCAAAACCAACATGCTGCTTTAAATGAAAAACTATACTTTCAAGCTAATAAAATATATGAACAAGATGAAAAGCTTAAAAGGTATAGACAATTGGGCCTTAAAATTCAGAAGGAGAGGGATGAGTTGAGAAAAAGGGTAGATCAGTGGAACAATTCAAATAATAACTTGTTTAAGTGTTGGGATTCTCAAATTAAGTCAAATAAAAAATGTGGCTTAGGATATGAGGAAAATGTGAATAAGGCTATATTTAAGAATAAAGAAGAGGACTATACTGATAAGCCTTTGTATAATAGGTTTGTTAAGACTAGTGACTTTAAGGGAGTACCACCACCTTTGAGTGATGACTATACTCCTCTTGAAAAAGAAGAGTTGGATGATTCACTCTTTGTGTATGGTAAGAAAGGTCCTCAAGTGCCTGAACCAACCACCTCAGAGGACAAATCCAGTAGGTATTCTTCTTGTCAATCTAATGACTCTGAAGGATCTATTGATGGTTCCTCTGATCACTCTAAGTCTGAGTCAAAAAGTGAGGTAAAAGAGAATCCTGAACCTAAGGTTATTAAGAAGTGTGAACCTGTTGTTACTAAACCTATAGTGACTGAACAAAAGGCTAAGACAGTCAAACCTAGTTGTGTTAATCACATAAAAACTCCTAGGGAATCTGTTAAAATGAGTGAGTCACCTAGAAGCAATAGTGTTCATAGAGAAAGTAGGAGTAGTTATACTTATGCTCCTAAAAGATGCTTTGTGTGTGGAAGTTTAAGTCATTTAATAAGAGATTGTGACTTCCATGAAAAGAGAATGAAAAGAGAGGCTGAGCAAAAGAGAAGGAATGTTAATATGGGTCATGGTTCAAATAAACCAGTTTGGAATAATGATAGTAGAATTAATCATGCCAACCAGTTTATTCCCAGACCTGTCCAACTCAATAACTCTACCAGACCTAACTCTTATGTTAATTCTGGTAGACAAAATCTTAGGTCTGGCTACAAGAACTTTAATGTGAATAGGCAAAATGTTAATTTTATGAGGCCTAATGTGAACACTGGCTATGTGAGACCCAAAAAATCTTTTCAAAAACCTCAGGTGAATGCAAATTTTCAAAGAAATAATTTTTATAAAACTCATTCACCTGTAAGGAGACAAACAAATTCAAATGGGGGTTCTGCTGATAACCTATCTGATTGCTGGGCTTGGAATCCATTTAAAAATGAATTTACCTATAAGTCCAAACATGGTTTTACTGGAGTAAGTTCATACAAAACCTATAAGTATGTTGCTCCACAGAAAGAACTCAAGCCCACTCAGGCCTGGGTTGTTAAGAAAAAATGATTTTTTTCTTAACTTTGTATAGTTTGTATATTTGTTTGTTTTTAATCTTGCTATTCTTCTTGGTTATTCTTATTTTCAGTAGTTAATTTGTTTTTCTACTTTCCATAGTATGTTTGTTTTTGGTATATTGTGCTTAACTTTGTTTTGCAATTGTTAACTCTTCTCTATTGCAAGTGATTGATTTATGGAACATTAAACCAACAGAACCATAGAGCTTTTTATTTATTAACAAGTGATTGCATTCAAGGATGCAATTTACAATGCTTCATAAGACAAAAGCTTTAACATAATCCAGCCAAACATCACCACCTACATTTTCTTTTTCCCTTTGCTCATGAAGTCAGGAATGGTCTTCTTGGCTCCTCTGCCACCAAACTGATTCCACGCTTTTGGGCATGGAAGTCCAAGAATCAAGCTGCTTGGTGGTGGACGTAGTATAGAACCACTTCTCAGGGATGGCACAACCTTCGAAGGAAAAGTCACTTCATCATCATTTGAGGGATCTTCTTCTTCAGCACTTCTATCATCTACATCAGAAGGGGGAATTGGTTTTGAAGTCTTTGGTGCTTCATCGTCTGGTTCTTTTTCAGTAAGATCATAAGCAGCTAGCCATTGCTTCAGAGTTGATTCTCTTAATGTCTTGTTTCTTGTGATTGAAGAATACCCTGGTGGGAAGTATCCACCCCATCCTCCTGATGATGTATCAGAAGATGAGCCATTTGGATCCCAAGAAGACTCGGATGAAATCCCTATGATTGGATCCATTGTGTTTATAAGGTTTTTCTTTTGGTTTGTGATGGTTTTGTGATAAAACAATGGGTGGTTTTATAGGGAAAATCAAGGTTTAATGTCATTTAATGCTCGGTTGGTGTATGGGTTAATACTTGCAGGCAAAGAGTTATTAATTGTATTTTTGGAAAGTTGACCACAGTTCTTATTTTTGGTTAAGTATCTTTGTTTAAAAAAAAAAAAAAAAAAAAAAAAAAAAAAAGGATTTACACATAAGGGGAGGTAATGTGCATTTAAGGGGAGGCAAAATGTACATGTTTTACAAGTTTTTAAATCGGGTAAACTTAAGTGTTAAATCTGGTAGCTTGTGTGTTTTGCAAAGATTGGTTTTTGTCTCCTTTTTCTTGTTGTTTAAACTAATTCTTGCAGAAAAGATTGGAATGAGATGATGTAAAGCCTTGCATTCGCTATATTCAGTGTGTAAGTCCACTCTCTTGGTTAGGTCTGGTAAGTTTATGATTCGGCCTGGTTGACCATTTAGGTCGGGTAGTGTTATATTTTTGACCGTTAGATCTGGTCAGAATAATAAAGATTTATCTAAAATATTACCGTTGCACTATTTTCGGTAAAAAGAGATATTTATGAAGTATATAAGATTAAAATTTGATATATTTTATCTCCTTTTATTCTTTATTTGCTTCCAAATTTAAATCATCTTTATTTTGAACTCACGACTCTGTTTCTACGCAAATATTTTCAAAACCCTACCCTTCTAATCAACCAGACCTAAATCATTTACTCATCTATGGCTAACCTCAAGTTTGTGGACAAGCATAATCAAGTTGGTTTCTTGAAGAAGCCAGATCAGAGTGCAGGTTTCGAGGGGATTGTGGATTTCCTAAAAGGTTCTTACATTTTTTATTCATTAATTCATAATCCTACTATTTATCAGTCTCTCGTCAAGCAGTTCTGGAGGTCGGTTACCTCTGAGACTCTTGATGATGGGACCCCATGTTTAAGGGCAATTATAGATAAAAATGGCTTTACCATTACTGAAGCATCCATTAGGGAAAGTCTCCAATTGGATGATGCTTTAGGAGAATTTGATTTGCCTAGTGATGATATTTTGGAGGGATTGAATACCATTGGATACCCCACTGATGGAAGTTTTACATTTTGAAAAAGTTATTTTACACCTCAGTGGAGGTTTTTAGTACATCATTTACTTCAGAGCTTAAGTCCCAAGAGTGGTGGATGGGATCAATTTGGAAGCAGAATTGCTTCTGCATTGGTCTGTTTATCACTTGGAAGGAAATTTAACTTTTCAAAACTAATTTTTGAAGGAATGGTGAAAAATGCTAAGGACCCAAAATTTTTAATGTATCCACGATTTTTGCAAATGATCTTGAATTATGAAACTAAGGATAAGGTGCCTTACATCTGTGTGGCCTTTACTCCCAAACTTTTTGCAAATATAAAAAGGGGTTTTCAAGGGACAGACAAACCTTTGCTTGCTGCTATGCTTGGTACTAACAATGCAGGTACTTCTGGAGCTGCACAAGTGCACCCTGATGAGGAACAAGACCAAGCATCATCTAGGTCTGCTACACCTACATCTACCCCAACTCCATCATCTCAACCAGATTCCTCACCATCTGCTGCAAGATTACCTTTACCTATCCCACAACCTTCACAACCAAATGTTCCAAGTCCTGCAAGGGAGGAGGAACCTGCACCCATAACTATGGAAAATCTTCTTATCATAGTTCCTCAACTTCAAAAGAAGATTGCCATTTTGGAAAAGTCTAATGAGGCACTCAGAAAAGCTTATGTGACTTTGGTGCAGAAAGTAAAGAAAATGGGAGTGGCAATGAAGAAAAAGGGTGTTTCTTTTGATGATGAGGAAGGTGAAGCCGAAAATTCTTCCAAACAGGGGAGGAATTTGGAGCAAGAACAAGAACAAGAAAATATTCTTCAAACACCAGTTCAAGAACCTCTAGTTCAAGATAATGTCACCACCATCAGCCCAGAGACACTGGAAGTTGCAGAGACTTTGGCTCAATCAATGGGCAAAATTAAACAGGATAGGAAAAGAAGAAGGTTAATTTTGTCTGTTGATGAAGAGATTGAAAAGTTTGGGACACTATCTGATGAAAAGTCTGGTGAAGGAAAGTCTGTTAATGAACTTAGTTCTGGTAATGAAGAGCAACAATCTGCACTAAGAAAGGGAAAGCAGGTTGTGGATGAAACTTCATTACCAAAGAAGTCTAAGAGAAAAACAAGAGAAGAACTAGCATCTGAGGCTGCAATTGAGAGGATTAAGGCACAAGATATTGCTGAAGAAGAAAGACAAAAGATGTTAGATGCAGTTTATGCAAGACAATTGGCTGAAGAATCTGATGAATTTACAAAGCTGCTCAATGTTGATGATGAAGTGAGAACAAAGTATGAGGAACTTCTAACTATTGAAGGTTTAACTACTGATGAACAAGCCAAACAGTTAGCTAACTTCATAAATGCAAGAAATAATGATGATACATTGGGTGGATTCTTAGAAAAGTTCAAGCTTCAGAAGAAATCAAAGATTCCCAAGAAGATGTCTATGGCAGAAAAGAAACATGATATGAAGATGTATCTTAAGAATCAAATGCATCTATCTTTGGAACAGATGAAAGGGAAGTCATATGAAGAAATTCAAGTAGCATATCTCAAGGCATTTGAAAGAGATCAAGGTTACAAAGCTATTGATTATGATGATGTGCAGAAATATTGTTTTCAGGGTAGAAAGACTAAAGAGACTGAACTGGTCATTGAACCTGATAAAATGATTGATATACAACCTGAAGTTGAAAAGTCAACAGAAGAAGGGCAAGCTGAAGGAATAAAGCCTATTGTGTTTCAAAGAAGAAAAGGTTTGGAAAGAAAAAGTAAATCTAAGAAAGTGGTTGTTGAAGAAGAATTAGAGGAAGAACCTTCATCTGAAGGAGCCACCATGGGGACTATTGAAAGCACAAAGGAACCAACTAAGGTTGTCAAGTATCAATTAATCATGACTGGTGAAAGAGCTGCATATCAAATAATAAGGGAGAATAATTCTGACATTGTTTATATGAATTTTGCTGGAATTCTAAATGATGTGAATAGGGAGGATCTTCAGGAACTTTATCAGTTGGTAAACATTAAATATGGAGATCATCCACCTGAAGATGAATTTGAAAGAGTCTTTTGGGGTAATTTGAAGGTGATGTTTGAGCCACCCACTGAGTCAGATATTGTGTGGAAACTTCCTGAAGAGCAAAAGATTGTCAGCTGGAGATACTTTCATACCTGCAAGCTACATTGTGTTTCATTAAAGAATGTTGATATTTATATGCTTGCAGAAGCAGAATATCCTTTATCATCAAGTGTTTGCAAGGAAATGATGAGCAAAAAGTTGTATACTAGTAAAAAGGATGAAGGATATGAGATGTTATTGGATTTAATTAAGAGGCAGTCTTTGAAGGATGTAGCTTAAGGGTGTTTGAAAGAATTTTCACAAGTTGTTGAGTGAGACTATTGGAACTTCTCACTTGGTGGAGGTGCTTTGCACTAACACATCAAAAGGTTATCAGTCCACCTTGTCTCATCAACACAAGGACTGGCTAATCCTGAGCAAACGACTAACAGGTAAAGATTGCTCAAATCCTTTTATGGCTGACAATTTGCCAAAAATTGTATGGTATTCAACTCACCATATCTAAGATAAGTGAAGAGTTGGCTAGCCCACAAGGTTATGGCTTGTGGTAAAGGCTGTGGAAAACCATAAATGATAATCAATTCACCATGATGAGGTGCTTTTCCATCAAAGAATTGACTAGTCCAGAAGCAAACGGCTTTTGGTAAAGACTTAACAAATCCGTTGATAAGCTGATGATTTGCTAAAAATCATATGGTTATTAATGTACCATGGTCTTACACACCAAAACATTGGCTACTCCAGTGGTAATGGCTATTGGTAAAGAGATTTCAAATCCATTATATTTTCAATGATTCACCTCTCACAGATGGTAACACATTTGGAAGTGATGAGAATAGTCTGAAACTTAAATGAATTTGATGTACATATAGTCAATGTTGCTGCAAAGACCATATCAGAAGAGCTTATCAAGATTCAAGCTGCTAGAAGGGATCAAGACCTAAATACAGTTCAAAGTGTTCAAGATTCAATCCTCAGAAGGCTTAATCAGAAGAACTTGAAGTTCATGAAGCATGAAGATCAAGTTAGGGGAGGATTGTTGGGAATTATGATACGAATCAAGAGAAGACAACTTAGGTCTGGTAGTATGTCAGAGTTAGGTATGTCTTTGTAATTAGGTCTGGTAATGAAAAGTTAAGTTTGGTTGACTTATAATGTTAAGTCTGGTCGTGAAGTTAGGAAAGTCTGTTAGAGATAAGTTAGGAAAAGATACAAAACGTGTAAGTATCTTTATAGAAGATTTGTGAATATCTTCTGAGTCGGTTAGTATTAGGGTTTCCATGTGTTATAAAAGGATCCCTAAAGATTGTTAGTAAAGTGTGTGAGTTGTACGAGTTCACTATTGTGATTATAATCAATATACGAAGTTAGTGATATTCCTGTGTGTTCTTCATTGTTCTTGTTAAGATTCCGCATTAACAACAACAATCACCTAGGGTTTCTCACTTAGATTGGTTCGGATTTATCCTAACCATCTACTAGGTATTCAAGACTACTTAGAGATCCACATACAATTCCTGGACCAACATGTATAGTTGGGTGCATTGGGTTTACAAAGGTATAGTCAAAGAGTACAAAGTAAGAAAGAAAAAGGGTAGGTCAGTAATCCACCACGAGCCCGAACACAAATTAAATATAGTAACCATGTCTGCATAATCATATAGAGGGGAGACCTCTCAGATAATCAGATAATATGAGGGGTATCCTCATTCTTCAAATGAAGTAGCTAACTCCCGAACTTGTGAAAGACGTGGATTGCACCCATGCATCAGTCACCGAACAATAATATAATATCAAATCATGTTAAATCCACCAATACGAACACGAACCTAGGATGCATCCATACGCCCCCGAACAATAACATTGGCCATAATAAATATAAAGCACGCATAATAATAACAAAATGGGACGGTGTGGAACATCACTCAACCACACTAGAGTCATGCCATTAGTGCATCAATGGCACGGCCATGTTACCTTCATGGCTAGGAAACGAACTTGGCTCGGGTATCAAACTGAAGGGTCAAAAGTCAAATCATATCAAAGTCAAATGTCTAAGTCATCAAAGTATCACAGGTTCATCGTCAAAGGTTCATAATCGAAGGTTCATAATCAAATTGTTCGTTTAAAGAAATCTTTATCAAATGATTTTCATAAAAATGATCTTTAATAACGGTTTTCATAAAGGTAGTCTTTAAAAGTAGTTTTCATAAAAGTTTAGTAAAAGTCCATATAAAAGTGGTATCGCATCGTTCATAAACATCATTTTAAAATAGTTTTTCTCAAAACATTTTCATGATATAATTAAGAAAGGTTTTCACATCCAGTTACAAAATCAAATGAACCTTCAAAGTATCAAGTGCTTCGAATACTCATATCACAGGGTAACGAACGAATTATATCAAGTATTATATCACAAGGATCATAATGAACGAATGTCAAATGGATCATCATACCAACGAAGCATATCAAACGAATGAATCAAAGTACAGGGGATCATAGCAATGGCTTAAGGGAATTTTATAATGAATCAAGATAAATGAGTCATGAGAGGGAAAACACCCTTACTGAAAAAGGGTAGAATATCTGTACCTTATACCGCACGTGCAAACATATCTAGAAATATAAAGATCGGAAACAACTCCATCTTCAGCGAATCTACACGAATACATGGTCGTCTTATTATTAATATCCTCTTCAAATCAGATTCCTCATTTTAGTCGGCTTTCCATTTTTAGTAACTTTCCATTTATAGCAGGTTTCCAAAATTAGCAAGTTTCCATAATTAGAAAAATTCCACAAAGTAATTTGGTTAAGTCATTTATTAAATATTTTTATGGAAATAGGGTTCATTTTAGCAAGTTATAATAGTTTAGGGTTAAATATAACAACTTTATATGTTTTAGGGTTTTAAATGTAATAGTACCAAAGTTAAAGGTTTGAAATGACAATTACTCATTTTAATTCATAAGTTCTCAATATGTACGATTCCAACCCTTAACTTTAACAATTTACCATTTATACCCTTTAGTTTACTAATTTACAATTTAAACCTTATAATTCATTAAATTACAATTTAACCCTTATAATTCTTATATTTACACAACAAGCCCTCAATTTAAGAAAATTGCAGAATATACCTCTTATTTTAAATATGGTACGAATTACCTTCATCTTTACCTAAATTACAAAACTAGCCCTTTAATTATTAAAAATCACAATTCGATCTCTTAATTAGCCATATTTACACATTAAGCCTTTATGTATTCAAAATTACACATTACACCCTTTATATCATTATTTATACAGATCACCTTCAAGTTTCCAGAATTTACACTTTTAGTGCCTCTATTTTAATTAAATATAAATCGTATAACCTAATTACCAATTAAACCCTTACTTGAAATTTTTACACATAGCACCCTTATATTATATTTTTCACACATTACCCCAGATCCAAAATGACTTACAAAAGTACCCCACAAGTTTCAATAATTACAAAACACACCCTTTTAGTTTTTATTTCCAATCGTATAACATTTTAATTTACCAAAACCAAACCCTAATTGTACCAATCATTACCAAATCATCAAAACATCATTAACACATCATTGTTACACCAGATCTAGTCCAAGAACCCTAAACCAAAATCGTTCCATTAGGTTTATAATTTTTTTCTTATTTTCCTTTTTAACCCGATTAGAAAACAAGTTTTACCATGATCGATCTAAGCTTTAATAAATAAAACAAACATTTTTCCAGACTTGTATGATGATTTTAGAACCCAGAAAAATTAGATTCGTAAACCAGAAAATTCATATGAACGGATCAAGATTTTATACGTGTTTTTAACATTAATGATTCATACGATCAAACAAACTTGTATGGATCGATTTAGACAATTTATATGAGTCTTATATGATGTAATTAACATGAGAAAAATACCAAATCAATTTTTGAACGTGTGGATTAAGCGTAATAATTTTGTACCTCTCGGCAATATTGAAAACGAACAAGAATCAAGAATGAGCGAACCAAGCTTCCAAGAATCGAACTCCTATTTTTCTAGCCTTCTTTGCACTCAAGAGAACCCACGAAAATTATTGTACCAGCTCCAGGAGTTCGTTTTGGTCGAATGGGAGTTTTTGGTTTGTTTTAATCGGTTTTAGGGTTTTTGATTGGAAAAGAAAAGGAAAAAAAAAGAAATAAATAATTGTGTACCGTGATTAGGGGGGGGGGGAAACATGAGAATCGGCCCAAATATGGTTGGCAAGATCAAGATTTGATTTATTTTAATTGTTTCCTAATTTAGTTGGTATTTATCTTGATTTAAATAATTTATAAATACAAATAAATAATTAAATACAAATTTTCGGCCTATATATATATATTTTGTGTGAACCATATTTTTTTGTACATAGCAAAATGTTAAATTGTAGTAATAAAAATTACTTTGCTTCATATCTTGCTCATTTCCAAAGGTTTGGGATTTATTTGATACTTTATGTACTTATTAATCAAATTTTAAAGTTACAAGGGCAATTTGGTCTTTTTGCATGTTTTAGATTTTTGGGTATTACAACTTCTTCCCCTCTAATAGAAAATTTTCGTCCTCGAAATTTGAAGTCGCAAAGTGAAACGAATTCGTAGCAAGTCGCAAAAGATCATCACAACATTCTCACGCCCGAGGAGGTTCTTCCAAAAAGGATCTTCAGGCCAAATAGTTTCTCATGACTCGAATCAAAACGAAGTGGGTTCAAATTTCCTCAGAAGGAGACAAATTAGATGGATTCTGATCAAAAGGTCCATGCAAAAAAATAAATGGACGATAGGCGAATCTTCTGGAAAACTCATATAGAATACGAACAAGATTTCAAATAAAATTGACTGTGTCCACAGTAAAGAGCTCTACAAAGAGTTCAAGATTTATAACTGAGGTCAAACAGAATGCAAAACGAGAGTCCAAACTCATCCAGATATCTAATGAACGAAAACAGAGTACACGCATAAGTAGAATGAACTTAAAGTCTCACCAATCACGGATAGTCCAACGAAGATCAAATTCTAAACTTCTTAGGTACTCCCCAAGATATCCTATGGCCACAATGAGTGCACGTTATATGGTGTAAGTATTATCACATTGATCAGGCATCATAATACTAGCACCACATAAATATGCTTTCATGATGATCATACTTTATCTCGAGTCGTGAGCCAAACCACCTATCTTTATCCACCTAGTACTTCTGTAGTCTCAAAGGTCAACAAGATCAAATGTCATAGTCAAGAGCGAAAACAAAACTATTCGCAAGAGTATCAAAATCCCAGATTGCCTAGCAGAAGTGAGGTACGCCGTCACAAGCATCATATCTTCCACAACTCGCCAAAATCTCTCAAACAAAGCCATCACCGAACATACGAAAAATGAACACGAACTGAAATGCTTCTAGGAAACTTAAATCATCAGAGGATCTTATTACTTTATAACGAAATTTAAGACGGTCAACGGAAATGAAAGTTAGTTGCCAAAATCTTCGGCCTTCATAGAATCAATTCTTCCAAACATAAAGGGTCTGTTTCAAAAATCTGTTCATTCAACACATCCAATCTCCTCAAGTCCGGTTAATCTGTCTTCATCTGTCTATCAATCAGGAAGTGAAACCAAAATCGGGAACTTGTGTTTGGTTCGTCGAGCCTCCTGCATTTCTTCTTGGAATGTGATGGAGTAATGTGAATTTCTGGCATGCTCTTTAAATTCTTTCATCGTCCAGTCTACATCCGCTCTCAATTCATCTTAGTACAACCAAGATGAATAGGGAAGTGAGACTGTACGTCTTCATCAGTTCCATGTTCGCCATCTTAACTAGATTTTCTGCGTCGCCAACACTTCTACCTTGTAAGGAATATCTTCACTCTTCAGGGTAGCCGCTGTTGTTGTCAACTCCAGGTCAGGCAGTGAAATAATTCTTCTGATATGTTTCTAGTTGTCTTGATGCATACGAAAAACTTTCTGTGCAGCAAGGGAGTATCACCGAGTCTCTTTCTGAAATATCCCAAAATTGTTCCGCCCGAGGGTAAGGAAGCTAATTTCTATTTCAGATTTTCCAAAACTCCAATCTCAATCAAATTAAGCTATTTCTCTCTGTTCACGAAATTTCTCAATGGTATCATAAGTTGCAAACATCATACAGAATTCTTCTGCCCAGTTCAAAAGGTTTCAGTTCTCCATTCTGTTATCGGTCTTGACCATATGGTGATAGTTTTCAAAACTTGTGAGATTTAAGGTGATATCCTCAATTAAGAACATCGTTGTCTCAACGAATATCAATCTCTCAGAATGCACAAATGATCGACAAATTTCTAACAAGGTGCAAAAATGATTTTCATGCTCTTACTCGTTTCTGAATGTACTATTATGTCATACAATGACCATTTGCCCAAGTACTCCCGAGAAAACATTATTTATCAAATTCAAGAAGCAGTCAGAGCTTTAGCTAATACTATTAGCGTCACTAACCGTCATAGTAGTCGTTACGAATACGGAAGGCGATTCCAAGAATAAAATCAATTCATCAGAAGGAAACTTCGCGCTCTGAAATTAAACAAACACATAGTCGTTTCAGGGTACAGAAATAATGGTTCCTAACAACAATACGGTTCAGCTTCCAGTAATCAATACATATCTCCTGTCACCATCCTTCTTAATCGTGAACGAACTGCAATACGCCCAGAAGATACACTTAAGCAAACTCATTTCTTGGTCTTCGGTTGCTGCTCTTCCCGGTTGCTCAAATCAACTGGTATGATCCTGGACACATCTGAAAGACACCTTTGCTTGGTGACTAGACAGTCTCTCAGTATCTTGTCAAATCCCACTTCACGCTCTGATGGAAAATTTGGTGGTTCAAACAGGAATCATATTCAGAAAACTCAGGGTGCCAAATAATTCTCAAGATGAGATTCATTCATTGGTGTACGAAATGGGTTCTAGGAAAATTTCATAACCGCGAAGGTAACACACGAGTCTCCAGAGTAATAGTGATAGCAAAGGGTTTAACAAATCGGTAATCGTAGTAGGGAGTTCAAAATTGTTTCAAACGCCAAAGGTGAGACATAGAAGGGTAGTTGTCAATATTTGAGTGATCAATCAACCAATTCCTTGAAGGAATAAAATCGAAGTTAACTATCCGAAGAAAGACAGATCAGCATAGCAAAACTTATCGTTCAAAAGTGAGGGGGAAACATTCTTATACTCGTGGTTAAACACCACAAGACTTCTCGTAGGGACAGAGATGGGTGAAACAAAATCAAATAGTGTCGGAAGATTCATAGATACTTATAAAAAGCAAAAGACAATTAACAAAACATATCCAGTACGCCGTCGCCATGGAGGTTCTCAGAGTGCCCGAAGAGGCGTCAAAATGATTAACGAAAGGATCAGAGATCAGAGTCAAAATCTGAAGATAAGGATCAAATAGTGTCAGGCAATTATTATGAAATTCTCAATGCCTTCAAGATTTAATCAGGTTCAAATCTTAGGTGGTGCAAAGCATAAGCTTTCACTTTCCAAAAGTGGTATCAACAGGATCTAACCAAAAGCAAGGCACGAATCAGAGTGATGCGGAAGCAATGATACTTAAACAAATGCCTTATAGTCTACCCATTCCTCACTGGTCAAAACTTACGTTCCTATAGGGAAATCTTAAAGCAAATTTTCAAAGGTTGTCTTACGAGCGCTTACAGGGAAAACTTAGTGGTCCTAACTTACACAGGCCAAGGGTAAATGTATTACGAATCACAACCTGTCGCTCTGATACCATAATTGTAACACCCCAACCCGATAAGGTAAAGATGTCATAATAATGGTTTCATATCAGATCAAAACAAAGCGTACATCAACAGTAATACAAGGGTTCTCAAAGGTTACAAACGAATAACTGAATATACAAGGCTACAAAGGAAACAAAAGCTAAATAATAAGTCTGCAAATGCAAATCCTTCCAATAGTCTCTACTTCAGGACAGATATCAAGGTCTTCTAAGTCCAAAAGTCTCTTCACTCATACCCAGCTTCCAACTAAAAACCTGCCGCAGGGAAAGAAATGCGACTGAGCTTAAAAAGCCCAGTGAACAGATATATATGAAAACGAAAGCGAAAGAAAATGAACATGTATAGTTTGGTGCATTGGGTTTACAAAGGTATAGTCAAAGAGTACAAAGTAAGAAAGAAAAAGGGTAGGTCAGTAATCCACCACGAGCCAGAACACAAATCAAACATAGTAACCATGTCTTCATAATTATATAGAGGGGAGACCTCTCAAATAATCAGATAATATGAGGGGTGTCCTCATTCTTCAAATGGAGTAGCTAACTCCCGAACTTGTGAAAGACGTGGATTACACCCATGCATCAGTCACCGACCAATAATATAATATCAAATCATGTTAAATCCACCAATACGAACACGAACCTAGGATGCATCCATACGCCCCCGAACAATAACATTGGCCATAATAAATATAAAGCGCGCATAATAATAACAAAATGGGACGGTGTGGAACATCACTCAACCACACTAGAGTCATGCCATTGGTGCATCAATGGCACGGCCATGTTACCTTCATGGCTAGGAAACGAACTTGGCTCGGGTATCAAACTCAAGGGTCAAAAGTCAAATCATATCAAAGTCAAATGTCTAAGTCATCAAAGTATAACAGGTTCATCGTCAAAGGTTCATAATCGAAGGTTCATAATCAAATGGTTCGTTTAAAGAAATCTTTATCAAATGATTTTCATAAAAATGATCTTTAATAACGGTTTTCATAAAGGTAGTCTTTAAAAGTAGTTTTCATAAAAGTTTAGTAAAACTCCATATAAAAGTGGTATCGCATCGTTCATAAACATCATTTTAAAATAGTTTTTCTCAAAACATTTTCATGATATAATTAAGAAAGGTTTTCACATCCAGTTACAAAATCAAATGAACCTTCAAAGTATCAAGTGCTTCGAATACTCATATCACAGGGTAACGAACGAATTATATCAAGTATTATATCACAAGGATCATAATGAACGAATGTCAAATGGATCATCATACCAACGAAGCATATCAAACGAATGAATCAAAGTACAGGGGATCATAGCAATGGCTTAAGGGAATTTTATAATGAATCAAGATAAATGAGTCATGAGAGGGAAAACACCCTTACTGAAAAAGGGTAGAATATCTGTACCTTATACCGCACGTGCAAACATATCTAGAAATATAAAGATCGGAAACAACTCCATCTTCAGCGAATCTACATGAATACATGGTCGTCTTATTATTAATATCCTCTTCAAATCAGATTCCTCATTTTAGTCGGCTTTCCATTTTTAGTAACTTTCCATTTATAGCAGGTTACCAAAATTAGCAAGTTTCCATAATTAGAAAAATTCCACAAAGTAATTTGGTTAAGTCATTTATTAATTATTTTTATGGAAATAGGGTTCATTTTAGCAAGTTATAATAGGTTAGGGTTAAATATAACAACTTTCTATGTTTTAGGGTTTTAAATGTAATAGTACCAAAGTTAAAGGTTTGAAATGACAATTACTCATTTTAATTCATAAGTTCTCAATATGTACGATTCCAACCCTTAACTTTAACAATTTACCATTTATACCCTTTAGTTTACTAATTTACAATTTAAACCTTATAATTCATTAAATTACAATTTAACCCTTATAATTCTTATATTTACACAACAAGCCCTCAATTTAACAAAATTACAGAATATACCTCTTATTTTAAATACGGTACGAATTACCTTCATCTTTACCTAAATTACAAAACTAGCCCTTTAATTATTAAAAATCACAATTCGATCTCTTAATTAGCCATATTTACACATTAAGCCTTTAAGTATTCAAAATTACACATTACACCCTTTATATCATTATTTATACAGATCACCTTCAAGTTTCCAGAATTTACACTTTAGTCCCTCTATTTTAATTAAATATAAATCTTATAACCTAATTACCAATTAAACCCTTACTTGAAATTTTTACACATAGCACCCTTATATTATATTTTTCACACATTACCCCAGATCCAAAATGACTTACAAAAGTACCCCACAAGTTTCAATAATTACAAAACACACCCTTTTAGTTTTTATTTCCAATCGTATAACATTTTAATTTACCAAAACCAAACCCTAATTGTACCAATCATTACCAAATCATCAAAACATCATTAACACATCATTATTACACCAGATCTAGTCCAAGAACCCTAACCTAAATCGTTCCAATAGGTTTATAATTTTTTTCTTATTTTCCTTTTTAACCCAATTAGAAAACAAGTTTTACCATGATCGATCTAAGCATTAATAAATGAAACAAACATTTTTCCAGACTTGTATGATGATTATAGAACCCAGAAAAATTAGATTCGTAACCCAGAAAATTCATATGAACCGATCTAGATTTTATACGTGTTTTTAACATTAATAATTCATACGATCAAACAAACTTGCATGGATCGATTTAGACAATTTATATGAGTCTTATATGATGTAATTAACATGAGAAAAATACCAAATCAATTTTTGAACGTGTGGATTAAGCGTAATAATTTTGTACCTCTCGGCAATATTGAAAACGAACAAGAATCAAGAATGAGCGAACCAAGCTTCCAAGAATCGAACTCCTATTTTTCTAGCCTTCTTTGCACTCAAGAGAACCCACGAAAATTATTGTACCAGCTCCAGGAGTTCGTTTTGGTCGAATGGGAGTTTTTGGTTTGTTTTAATCGGTTTTAGGGTTTTTGATTGGAAAAGAAAAGGAAAAAGAAAGAAATAAATAATTGTGTACCGTGATTAGGGGGGGGGAACATGAGAATCGGCCCAAATATGGTTGGCAAGATCAAGATTTGATTTATTTTAATTGTTTCCTAATTTAGTTGGTATTTATCTTGATTTAAATAATTTATAAATACAAATAAATAATTAAATACAAATTTTCGGCCTATATATATATATATTTTGTGTGAACCATATTTTTTTGTACTTAGCAAAATGTTAAATTGTAGTAATAAAAATTACTTTGCTTCATATCTTGCTCATTTCCAAAGGTTTGGGATTTATTTGATACTTTATGTACTTATTAATCAAATTTTAAAGTTACAAGGGCAATTTGGTCTTTTTGCATATTTTAGATTTTTGGGTATTACAGCTAAAGTAACCCAACCTGCCTTATATGATGCAAATGTAATGATTAAGCCAGATCATGCCTCTCTCGATGTGTCATCATTTGAAGAGAGTAATGAGATAGAAGTAAGAAATAGAGAAAGATTGACTGAAAAATTGAAGGATCCCAAATGTATAGCCAATCGAATAATAATCAAACCCCATGATTACTATGAGGAAAATCGATTGACTGTTTTTGCACCTCAAACTAAGTTGACGCCTGGACAAATATTTCTGTCTTTGGACGTAGAAAAGAGAAAGGCCGATGAACTTAAAGCCAAAACTCCACCCCTTAGGAAAATTACGGCTGCAACGGTGTATCCTCCCAATACACCCAGGCACTTAGTTCCTTTAACTCTTCCCACAGAATGTAAAACTCTGTTTATCATATATGTTCTTTGTCAACTATTTGATGATTTTGATAAAACATGTAAGAAGAGAATTACGCCAACGGGAATTACTGAGGGGGAAAGGGGTTTTGAAGTAACAAAATAGTGCTTCTTAACTGAGGTTTTTCCATTCTTTAAACTCCTCAAGGAACATTTTGAGGGCATGCAAAAAACCCTTAAAACTGAAGTGAAAGAGATGAAAGAAGTGTTTAAAGATATGGAAAATGAGGTGTCCCAAAATGCGATAGAACTTAAGATTCGTGAGATTGAGAGAAAGAACATTCTCATCACCAATGAGAATTTGATTGCTAGATGTATTGCTCATGATGTATTTTATACTGCTACTGATTCTACATTACTAGTTGTAAATTTCATAAGTTGTCTATTGCATTGAATGTTACCCAGAATTGTGTTGTTGAGCTTGAGGGGGAGAATTTGAAATTGCATGAGAAAATTCAAAATGATGACCATGATAACATGGTTAGACATTTTTCAAAACTAGAAGTTGATAATCTTAACTTGGAATTAAAGTATCAACATTTAGAAGAAAGATGTAAAATCTCAAATGCCAAGACATCTTTGGATGCTCCTGAATTTGATGCATATTTTGAATTAAACAAACGTGATGAAAAAATTCAAGCTCACACTAACACGATTCGACAATTGAGGGCCCAAATTGCCCAATTAAAGTCAAACAAGAGTGAAGTAATTGGCACCCATAAACTATCATCTCTAGATTCTCAGAATTTTCTCTATCAAGACACCATCAATAAGTTACACTATGAAAATGAGTGCTTTCGAGCTAAAAATTTAAAAGTCAAACAACATTACAAAGAGTTACATGACTCAATTAAAGTCACACGAAATAATCACAATGAAAAGATGACTTCTTTACTAAATGAGATCGAGAATCTAAAGACTCAGGTGAAACGGAAAATGCCAATTATCACTAGCAATAATGTTGTTCCAAAGGTTTCTGCTTGTAGTAAGTATGCTGTTGATATTGTGCTTATTCCGTTTCCCCTTAGGAACAATAGGTCTGCCATCAAGTATATCTCAATCACCTTAAGGATAGCCTTGGTACCCTTCGTGAGATCGTAGAAGAGGATAGGATAGATAAACCACTTGATAGTGCAATTGTAGATGCATGCTTCCTCGCTAAATGGTCTCAGGAACTTTTAGAATACGTCATTGGCTCATGTCCTAAGATTGATAACAAAAGAGATAAATTTGTTGCATCATCCTCTACGACTAAGAATAAGCATGTAACCTTTGATGTACCACTGAAGGCATCTGAACCCAGCACATCAAAACCAGGAAAACAAATGGCAGTGAAACAAACTAATGTTCCCATCATTGCTTCTACAGGAGTAAACTGTGACACCAAAGCTAGCAGGTCAAAGCCTATTCGCAATGCAAGGAAAGATAGGACTGCGCCGGCTAAGAGTGTTCATGAAAAGAAAGTAGAAGACCACCCTAGGAACAATAAGTTTGCTTTGAATGGAATGAATCGTGTTGATTCTAGTATTGGCTTTAAGCGTACTGTAATTAATTCGAATTCTAATGCTGTCTGTAAAACATGTAACAAATGTTTAATTTCTGGTAATCATGATGATTGTGTTGTGTCATTTTTGATGTCTCCTAAACGATCCCAAGTTAAGAATGTTAGGAAAACTGAACTGAGTAAGCAAATTTGGAAAGCAACAGGAAAAGTATTTACTAATGTCGGTTATCAATGGAGACCCACTGAAAGGAAATTCACTTTAGGAGATCAGTGCCCCTTAACAAGAATGACTAATCATAAAGTAGTAACTGTTAAGGAATGGAAGCCAACTGGTCAAATTTTGCCTTTAGTGACACAATGCCCTGTAAGTAGGTCAATGGCCACTACTAGTGATGTTTCCACTATTAATAACATGGCATCTATTAATCCTGTTGTTCCAGAGTTTGTTTGTTCTAACAAAACGGACCCCAGCTGCACGTGGGGATCCACCTTTTTTTGTTATCCATCGTTGTACGTTTTCAAATGCAGGTCGTACAAATCGTCCTTTGGTATTTGGACTCAGGCTGCTCAAAACATATGACTGGGGATCGCTCATGGCTCAAGAATTTCATGAAGAAATTTATCGGGACAGTTAGATTCGGGAACGACCATTTTGGGGCAATCATGGGTTATGGAGATTATGTTTTTGGTGACAGTGTAATTTCTCGGGTATATTACGTGGAAGGACTAGGGCATAATCTGTTTTCAGTTGGTCAATTTTGTGATTCCGATCTTGAAGTTGCATTCAGAAAACACACATGCTTCGTCAGAGAGTTGGATGGTATTTATCTTCTTTAAGGCAGTCGTGGCACCAATCTATACACCATCTCTATTGAAGAAATGATGAGGTCCTCTCCTATTTTCTTGCTTTCAAAGGCCTTAAAGACCAAATCTTGGATTTGGCACCGTCGTTTAAATCACTTAAACTTTGGAACCATAAATGACCTTTCTCGCAAGGATCTTGTACAAGGCATGCCCAGATTGAAGTTTGAAAAGGATCGTCTTTGCTCTGCTTGTCAACTGGGCAAAAGCAAGAAGCATACCCACAAACCCAAAACTGTCAACACCATCATGGAAGTTCTTCACACCCTTCACATGGATCTATGCGGACCAATGAGAGTGCAGAGTATCAATGGGAAGAAATATGTTCTTGTGGTGGTCGACGACTACTCTCGGTTTACGTGGGTGAAGTTTTTGAGAACCAAGGACGAAACGCTAGAGGTTATCATCAAACTTATCAAGCAGTTACAAGTGAGACTCAACAAAACTGTCAGAATCATCCGTACAGACAATGGAACTGAGTTTGTTAACCAACAACTCAGTTAATTTTATGAAAATATTGGCATAACTCACCAGAAAAGTGTTCCACGCACTCCTCAGTAGAACGGCGTTGTTGAAAGACAAAATCGTACTATAGTAGAAGCTGCAAGAACCATAATGATATATTCTAAGGCTTCGATGTTTCTTTGGGCAGAGGCAATTGCAACTGCTTGTTACACCCAGAACCAATCCTTGATACATACTCTTCACAACAAAACTCCTTATGAGCTGATACATGGCAAGAAACCAGATATTTCCTTTCTTCGTGTGTTCGATGCACTATGTTATCCGACAACTGACAGTCAAGATTTGGGAAAGCTAAAAGCTAAAGCAGACGTAGGTTTCTTTGTTGGGTATGCACCAGATCGCAAGGGATACAGAATCTACAACAAACGAACCCGACAAATCATGGAAACTATTCACGTGACATTCAATGAGCTGACTAAGCAAACGGCTCCTGGACAAACTAGTTCTAGACCCGCTCCTAATCTTTTGTCACCTAGACAAATCAGTTCAAGTCTTGTACAGAATCCCACTCCTGCAGTTCCTTATGTACCCCATACCAGTGAGGAGTTGAAGATTATGTTTGATCCGATATTTGACGAATATTTTGAGCCACCAACGGTTGATACTACAACGGAAGCTCCACCTGTACCTCCAGTTGCTGATGTTCCAGTTCCACAAACTTCAGAGGGTCCATCTGTATCAGTCTCAATCAGTCAAGGTGCACCATCTGCTAGTCACTCACCATCATCATCAAACATTCAATCTCCTTTGGTACAACAAGGCTCTGCAGTAGATAAATCTTTGGAAGTGAATCCTTTTGCTCCTGCTGATGATGTTCCATTCGAGAATATATTTGCTCCTGTATCTTCTACAGAGACATCTTTTTCAGGGGATCTTAACACAGCTACTTCAGTTCACTACCGTCAACCACATGATCATCTCTGAAAATGGACCAATGATCATCTAATTGACAACATCATTGGAAATCCTTCTCGTCCAGTATCCACACGAAAGCAACTTGCCACTGATGCACTGTGGTGTTTCTTTAATTCTGTACTATCCAAAATCGAACCCAAAGACTTCAAAGATGCTTTGTCTAAAGACTGTTGGTTTACTGCAACGCAAGATGAAATTCATGAGTTTGATCGACTTGAAGTATGGGAATTAGTGCCTCCTCCAGATTGTGCAATGATCATCGCTTTAAAGTGGATCTTCAAGGTGAAACTAGATGAGCATGGTGATGTTCTGAAAAATAAGGCACGACTTGTTGCAAAGGGGTATCGACAAGAAGAGGGCATAAACTTCGAAGAATCATTTGCACCGGTTGCACGAATTAAAGCCATCAGAATCTTTCTAGCTAATGCTGCCAGTCAGAATATGATGGTTTATCAAATGGACGTCAAGACAGCATTCTTAAATGGTGATTTGAAAGAGGAAGTCTATGTGAGTCAACCTAAAGGATTTGTAGACCCTGACCGTCCTACTCACGTCTATCGCTTGAAGAAGGCCCTCTATAGCTTAAAGCAGGCACCTAGGGCGTGGTATGACACATTGTCTAAGTTTCTTCTGGCAAACGGATTCTCCAAAGGTGTTGTTGATCCTACACTATTTACTAGGAAAATGGACAAACATGTACTTCACGTTCAGAACTACGTAGATGACATTATCTTTGCCTCCTCTGATCCTAGGGAATGTGATCGGTTTTCTAAAGAGAAGAGTTCTAAGTTACAAATATCAATGATGGGACAAATGTCGTTCTTCTTAGGTTTGCAAATCTCTCAAAGTCCCGGAGGCATCTTCATTAATCAATCCAAGTATACAAATGAAATATTGAAGAAATTTGGATTTGATTCAAGTGATCCCATTGACACTCCTATGGCTGAGAGATCGAAGTTGGATGAAGACCTCTCTGGGATCCCGGTTGATCAAACTAAGTTTCGAAGCATGATTGGATCCCTAATGTATCTCACCGCTAGTAGGCCAGATCTCTTGTTCGCAGTATCCATGTGTGCTCGGTACCAGTCCAAGCCCACCAAAAAGCATCTAGAAGCGGTAAAACGGGTCTTTATATATCTTTAAAGAACTATTCACATGGGTCTCTAGTATCCTAAGGACACCGCCATGGAACTCACGGCCTATGCTGATGCAAATCATGCAGGGTGTCAAGATACTCGTCGAAGTACGTCGGGAGGTGCTCAGTTTCTGGGGGGGAAGTTAGTAAGCTGGTCATCTAAGAGGCAAATGAGTATGTCTATATCTTCCATAGAAGCTGAATACATTGCCATGTATGCATGCTATGCTCAAATCATATGGATAAGATCCCAACTATCGGACTATGGCTTTGCATACAACAAGATTCCTCTGTATTGTGATAACAAAATTGCTATTGCTCTTTGCTGCAACAATGTCCAACACTCCCGATCAAAGAACATCGATATCCGGCATCACTTTATAAGGGAACAGGTTGAGAAAGGGATTGTTGAACTTTACTTCGTGAGGACTGAGTTTCAGTTGGCTGATATCTTCACTGAGGCACTCCTGAGAGAACGGTTTCAATTTATTCTCCTGCGACTTGGCATGAAGAGTTTGACTCCAGAAACTCTCAAACGTCATCAAGAAGAATAAGAGTAAAGGATTTGCTTCACATATCCTTGTATATATTTTTATATATTTTAAAACAAAAAGAAAATAGAAAAATATAAAACCTATAAAAAACATAAAAATCAGAAAAACACAAAAATACCAAAAATAGTTCTTCTAGGCATGTCTTCTGTTTATCGATAACATTTACGGTCCTAGAATTGTCATTCAATAATGACAAGGGTCTTTAAATGAAGCTTGAGCAGAAGTTATATTAAAAGGTTAAAACATGTCTCGTTGGCTTGCAGTTACTTCATACTGTAACACGTTCCTAATTATGGGGAAAGCACGTCGCCAAAAAGACGGTTGTTCCTCCCACTGGGTGATGTTCACCCGGGCATGGATTACTTCATATCCATGTTTCCTTGATTTCATGTAAGTTTCAGTGCATCATTTCTTGTATAAGAAGAGAAGTCTTCTTTACATCACAGGTACTTTTCCATCTATGATTCTTCAGGAAAGTATTTGTGCCAAACTTGGTGGTACCAGGATTTTTGAATATCAATTAGAATTGAACTTTTCATAAAAATCTATCACTCAATCAATGACTACAGCTATTTAAATAGAAGACGGGTCATCGATTGAGGGGGAGAGTGATTTCAAAAAAATTTATATCATCAAAACAAGTCACTTTGTACATAATAAGCAAGTGAATAAAATTTGTTGTTATGTGTCAGTGTATGAGTGTCATTCAAATATCTTTCAAACTTATCATACCTGACACTAACATTCTCCCTCATTGATTGAGGGGGAGCATAATAATGTTCCATTATCAGAATACATATTAAACTTGACCACATTTTCTCACATATTTTCTAAACTTATTTAAATCAATTGGGATCACAAATCTCAAAAGGTTTGAAATTTTTGATCGGGGGAGAGAATGTGATTTAAATATGAAAAATGATAAAATGTGATCTTTTGGACTCAAGTGTAGGCTCTCCCATATGTGCTAAACTCTTTCGTATATCGATGCACATATTGAGGGGGAGCGAATGATTTATGATGGCAATTGTGGAAGAACACCAAAGACCGACCATTTTATTTAATGTACTGGAGTTATAAGGATGGTAAGGTTAGGTATAAGTTCCCACGATCCCGCCAGAGCCGGAGGATCTACCCAGGGACAATCCACTAGTTAGTGTAGAATTCCTTAGGTATGATTAAAAAAAGGAGACAAGTGATTATAAGGGAAGAGTGCCGACTGAGATGGAGCTAGTACTGGAACAAGCCCAATAAGGTACTAATGATGAAGTCTCGGTAAGCGTTGAAGGGGTTGAAGAATGAAAAAGAAATGTAAAGATAAAGGGTGAAAAGAAAGAAGCCCTCCTTACACTTTAGGAAGAAACCGGGTCAATACATATGCTATCAGGATCACTAAGTTGATTGCTGACATTGAAGAAAAAGTATCATGGACCTAGTGATATGCTACAAAACCCTCCCTAGCCACTCAGGGTCCCTCGAAGGACTCTTGTTTCATTTGTCACGGAGATCAATACATTTCTATCATTTCTCTCACTCCGAGTTAGACGATATTGAAAAGGTAGCAGTCCTCTCCAGCCTCCGGTCACTAAATCAAAATGCACTATTGAGTCTAGAGCCAAGAGATCATCCATAAATCTCATTAGGACACACTTCCAATATGCTTGCTATTTCATACACCGTGAAAAGTAAGAAAATATATGTTAAGAGTCCTACACATTATCCTTGTGGTATTGCCAGAACATCCGAGTGAGACATAAAGTATTCACAATGAATATGAAAATCCTTATAGAGCCAACATCAAACAAGCTCTTGGTGGGTGACATGTGAGATCCTTCATGGATCAAACTTGTGACAACTGGAAAGAAACAATAGGGGGATTCACTTTTGAATCAATCTTGTTCCAGGAAATGAATTGACGGTCTCATTAATCAATAAATTTTAATTCACTGATTCACTCTACCATGTTGTCTGCTTTGAGACGTTCCGGTATGAGACATGCTTGTATGACGATTCCAATGTTAATTCGTTGAATGAGTCTTTACAACAAGCTAGAAATTCCTGTCAAGGAGAATCTTCTTTAAAGGGGATTCTACCTGATCACAGATCGGTCCTCACGAAACCGAAGGTTTATCCAACCACACCGAGCGAATAACAAAGCCATATTCGTTGTTGGGAACTAAATATTCTGAAGTTTAAGTATCAGGAAATTCTCTTAAGTGATTAAATCTGGTAACAGTAGAGTTAAGTCTGGTGAGTACCTAGTTAAGTCTGCTGGTTGTCTGCTGGTTAAGTCTGGTCGTTGAGGTTAAGTCTGGTGGTTAAGTCTAGCGATTAATTCTGGTGAGTAACAGAATTAAGTCTGCTCTTCGAATGTTAAGTCTGCTTGCTGGAGATATTAATTCTGGTTGACTGGATGGATAACTATACTAAAGTCAATAATACAGGGTAGATAATATCTTATCCCATGTGCTTAGTCATTATGTTATATTCACAGAAGAAGTTGTAAACATAGATACATGTTGTATCTTAGTTACTGACACACATAAGCTAGCAAGTAGCTCGATATGTCTTAACAAGACTTAACAATATTGTAAAGATCTTCTTGGACTATAAAAGAAGATCTTAGCTTAGTGGTCAAGTGTGACTTCTAATTGTAACTAACTTTCATATCTGTTAAGAACATAGAACAAGCACAACAATATCACAAGTCATAAGAACATAAGATTCAAGGTTGTAACCCTAGTGATAAAGAAAAGATCACTTGTATTATTTTGAATAATATTGAATCGTTTGGTGTTAACATTACATGTTCATTGTTCGTTACTAAAGCATTAGTTTCCATTTCCATAATACTAATAACCTTCTAAGTGTGATTAAGTAGATTCCGCATACATAATCATATTAACTCAATATATCATATACACAAAGACACAAAGGTTTAACCACCTTACAGTTTATTCGATCGTTTCTTAACAAGTGGTATCAGAGCAAGGCTGATATAGTTGATTTAGAAGAAGAAAGAGAAGTAGAAATGGATGCACAAGATACTGCTACAAATGTTGCTACAAAGTTGCCCATGATCAAACAGAATGAGTTTGAGTTATGGAGGTTGAGAATTGAGCAATATTTTATGGTTCAAGATTATGCTCTTTGGGATATCATTTTGTATGGTGATTCTTTTACACTTGGTTATACAGATGTCCTTCTTGAAGGCAAAACTGATAGAAGAAGAAATACTGGACCAACTACTGGTGATGAGAGGATACAAAAGAGGAATGATCAAAAGGCAAGGAACTTGTTGCTTATGACCATTCCTGGTGAGCAAATTCTATCTTTTAGCAAGTATCCTGATGCCAAAACTCTTTTTAAAGAGATGTAGGATATTCGTGAACTAATAAACACAAGATTGGGTGGCTTATATGGATCGAACAAGAAAGATGCTAGAGAGAGAAAGAAGTATGGAACCTTTAGAGAGATAAACCAAAAAAGAAAATGAATTGAAAGCTTGCGAAGGTCCAACCCTCTCCACATGAGGAGAAGGGTATTTATACTTACATGCTAAGCCTACTTACTTTGTCCTTAGTGGACTGTGGAGCGAGCTGACAGTGGGTAAAGACACGACTCACTCCACAATATTAATTAACTACTTTACTACTAATATTACTTGTATTACTACGAGCTATTTAATACGAGAGTGCTCGGGGTGACCGAGTCTTCAACTGAATATTAATATTCCTAACAATCTCCCCCTAAGGGAGGTCACCCCGATAAAAATGTTCTTAATTCAAGCACTCTATCCATGAAACTTGTCTTTGTAGCTCGTAGACATTGATTCTTCAGTCTTTAGTAATCATTGTGCCTTCAGCAGTGGACTTACGACGACTTCTCCTTGTCTTGGATGATTTTGATTATTCTTCGAAAATATCATCCAACATGTATCTTCAAGTCATCTTTTATCAGTATGTCTCCATGTGATGAAGTATTCTTTGAGCCTACATGCTTACACTATTTGGCGTCATGATCTTTAGCATCAGAGTTTGCAGAAGCCGTGTTAAAGGTCTTTTAGGTTGATCATGACTTTGTTGGGTTTCAATGATAATGTAGTGTGAGCACGTGGTAGAGGATTGGCATCTTTACTACAACCAGCTACAACTGCAACCAGCTACAGCATCCAACAGCTACAATCGCCAGATGTTCCTGCATACGACAGTTAGCAACAAATCGACCGGTACTTACAGATTCAGACTTTGAGATTGTTAACAGCATAGTGTGAAAACTCTCTCTAATCCTTACCAAGACCGTTCCTAATTGAAAACCCACAGAGGGCTTTTTAAGATCATACCGTAGTATATCAACGATTAGGTGAGTCGCTGGAGATCACTCCACGACTGTAGACTGTTTGAAACCGCCGCGACCACTAAGTGTAATCCACAGGGAATTACCGAAGTGACCTGCTTTCAGGGCTGTTTGATGTTGACCCTGGCAGGAATTTCCATTCAATCATTGAGAATTACATTTGTAAATTCTCTCATAAATGGTCTAGCAGATTACTAAGATCTGCGTAGGACTCATGAGTTTACAACTGGTGTCCTTAATGTTGAACAACCAGTGTAGAAATAATTCGTGTCCCTATGAGATCTTATTATGCATCTCGTGGCTCTAGACTCTATAGTGCGTCTTGATTTAGTGAGCGGAGGCTGGAGAGAACTGCCACCTTTTCAATATCATCTAACTCGGAGTGAGAGAGACGATAGAAATGTATTGTACCTAGTGACAATTGAAACAAGAGTCCTTTGAGGGACCTTGAGTGGCTAGGGAGGGTTGTGCAGCGTATCAATGGGTCCATGATACTTTGTCTTCAATGCCAGCAATCAACTATGTGATTCTGACAGCATATGTATTGACCCGGTTTCTGCCTAAGTTGTAAGGAGGGCTATTTCTTTTCACCCTTTCTCACTTCGTTTCTTTTTAATTCTTCAACCCCTTCAATGCATACCAAGACTTCATTACTAGAACCTTGTTGGGTTTTTTCCAGTTCTAGCTCCATCTCAGTCGGCAATCTTCCCTAATTCACTTTTCTCCTTTTTTAATCATACCTAAGGACTTCTACACTATCTAGTGGATTGTCCCTGGGTAGATCCCTCCGGCTCTGGCGGGATCGTGGGAACTTGAACCTAACCTTACCATCCTTATGACTCCATGCATTAAATTAAATGGTTGGTCTTTGGTGTTCTACCACAATTGCCAAACCAAATCTTTGAAAAATCTCTCAAAGTGTTCATGATTATGAAAAACATTTTGCAAACACTTGAGAGTTTTATATTTTTCAAATGCTCCCCCTCAACATGTGCTCGGTTGATAGTTTTATAAATTTTCACATGTTAGGTAGAGCTCGCACTTTTTGAATTGATCAACTTTCAGTGAACATGACCGATTCGAGACACGCTTACATCACTGGTTAGACCAGCTTGAAATTATTACCCGTCCTGGTCAAGTCCACAGAAAGTTTCTCGAAACGGTACACTCTACTCAGACACATCCTTTTCGAGACACGCTTACATCACTGGTTAGACCAGCTTGAAATTATTACCCGGCCAGGATATGTCCTTTCCATCAATGACAGTATAGGTTTCGTCAATTCATTGGTTAAGTCTGAGTCACGATCTCATGCTATGCCAAAATCCTTTATGTTTTGTTAAAAACCATTTGCTCCCCCTCAATATGTGCATCGATATACGAAAGAGTTTAGCACATACGGGAGAGCTTGCATTTACTTCCAAATCAGAATTTCATATTTAAATCACATTCTCTCCCCCGATCAAAAATTTTAAACCATTTGAGATTTGTTATCCCAATTGATTTAAATAAGTTTAGAAAATTTGGGAGAAAATGTGGTCAAGTTTAAATGTATTCTGATTTAGGAGCATACTATGCTCCCCCTTAAACCACGAGAGAGGTCACTGCTGATGTTGCACAAATTTGGCAAGGTGTCAGAAATTTGAACAAATATTCTCCCCCTCAATTAATGACCCGTTTTCCATTTAAAGAGCTGTAGTCATTCAATTGAGCGACGAGTATTTGTGAAAATTAAATTCAATTTACCACCTTGTGTAACATCAAAGACTCTCTTGAAGAATCAAATAAGATAAAGAGTATGATGTAAAGAAGACTTCTCTTCTTATACACGAAATGACGCACTGAAACGTACATCAAGTCAGTGAAACATGGATATAAAGTAATCCATGCCCAGGTGAACATCACCCAGTTGGAGGAACAGCCGTCCTTTTGGCGACGTGCTTTCCCCAGAGTGTATCGCGGGTTGCAGTATGAAGTAACTGCAAGCCATTAAGACATGTTTTAACTGATTAGTATAACTTCTGCTCGAGCTTCATTTAAAGATCCGTGTCATTGTTGAATGACATTTCTAGATCCGTAAATGTTATCGATAAACAGAAGACATGCCTAAGTAGGACTGTTTTTGGCATTTTCCGATTTTTCGATTTTTATAGGTTTTTTTTTTTTTTTTTTTTTTTTTTTTTTTTTTTTTTTTTTTTTCTTCAAGATATATACAACTATGTACAAGGATATGAGAAGATAACCCTTTACTCCTCCTTTTCCTCCTGAAGACACTTGAGAGTTTCTGGAGATAAGCTCTTCATTCCCAGACGCGGGAGAATAAACTGAAACCTTTCTCTCGGGAGAGCCTTAGTGAAGATGTCTGCTAGCTGAAACTCTGTCCTCACAAAATACAGCTCCACGATTCCCTTTTCAACCTGTTCCCTGATGAAGTGATGCCTGATGTCGATGTGCTTTGACCTGGAGTGCTGAACATTGTTGCAACAAAGTGCAATAGCGCTTTTGTTGTCACAATATAGAGGAATTTTGTTGTATTATGAGAATCATAGTCTGATATTGTGATCGCTCCAATAATTGTGTCACAAGCCGCATAGCAATGTATTCGCTTCAGTAGAAGATATGGATGTGCTCATTTGCTTCTTCGAAGACCAACTAACCAACTTTTCCCCTAAAAACTGAGCTCCTCCTGAAGTACTTCGACGAGTGTCCTGACACCCCGCATGATCTGCATCAGCATAAGCCGTTAACTCCATGGCTGTGTCCTTAGGGTACCAGAGACCCATATGAACTGTTCCTTGAAGATATCTGAAAACCCTTTTTACTGCTTCTAGATGCTTTTTGGTGGGTTTGGATTGATATCCCGCACACATGCATACAGCAAATAGAAGGTCTCGCCTGCTTGCAGTAATGTACATTAAGGATCCAATCATGCTTCTGTACTTCGTTTGATCGACAGGAATCCCAGACGGGTCTTCATCTAGCTTAGATCTATCAATCATGGGAGTATCAACTGGCTCACTTGAATCGAATCCAAACTTTTTCAAGATTTCATATGCATATTTGGACTGATTGATGAAAATGCCTCCGGGACTTTGAGATACTTGTAATCCTAGGAAGAATGACATTTGTCCCATCATCGACATTTGGAACTTGGAGCTCATCTCTTTTGAAAATCTATCACATTCACTAGGGTCAGATGAAGCAAATATGATGTCATCTACATAAATCTGAACAAGTAGTAGATGTTTGTTTGTCTTCCTGGTGAACAATGTTGGATCAACTACACCCTTTGAGAATCCATGATCTAGAAGAAACTTGGACAATGTATCATACCATGCTCTAGGTGCCTGCTTCAACCCGTAAAGAGCCTTCTTCAAGCGATAAACATGCGTAGGATGTTCAGCGTCCACAAATCCTTCAGGTTGGCTCACGTAGACTTCTTCCTTTAGTCCCCATTCAGGAAAGCTTTTTGACATCCATCTGGTAGACTATCATATTTAGACTTGCAGCATTGGCCAGGAAGATTCTAATAGCTTCAATTCTAGCAACTGGAGCAAATGATTCTTCAAAATCAATGCCCTCTTCTTGTCTGTATCCTTTAGCAACTAGACGTGCCTTGTTCTTTAAAACATCACCATGCTCATCAAGTTTTACCTTGAAGATCCACTTGAGAGCAATAATCATAGCACACTCTGGAGGAGGTACTAATTCCCATACTTCAAGTCGATCAAATTCATGGATTTTGTCTTGCATGGCCTCGAACCAACAGTCTTTGGTCATTGCATCTTTGACATCTTTTGGTTTGACTTTAGACAGTACAAAATTGAAGAAACACCACAATGCATCGGTTGCCAGTTGTTTACGAGTGGATACAGGACGAGAAGGATTGCCGATGATGTTGTCAATTGGATGATCGTTGGTCCATTTTCGGAGATGGTCATGAGGTTGAGGGTTTTGGATTGATGTTGCCGTGCTGTGTTCTTCGTGAGAGGACATGTCTGATGAGGGTTCAGGAGCAAATATGTTCTCAAAAGGAACTTCATTGATAGGAGCAAAAGGATTAACTTCCAAAGAATGATCATCTGCAGATTCTTGTTGCACCGGAGAGGATTGAGTATTTGACGATGTGTTGATTGACTTGCAGCAGGAGCATTGAAACTGATAAGAGCTGGATGGTTTTCTGAGCCTTGTGGAACTTGAACATCCGCAGCGTCAGGTGCAGCTACTGCATTTGTGATTGTTTCATTTGTTGGCTCAAAGTATTCGTCAAACATAGGATCAAATAGCTTCTTCAACTCCTCACTCGTTGGTGGAACGAAAGACTCTGCAGGCGTGTGATTCTGTACAAGCCCTGAACTAATTGGTCCAGGTGTCAAAAGTTTAAGATCGGGTCCAGAACTGGTTTGTCCTGAAACAGTTGCTCACTTAGCTCGTCGAACGTGACATGGATGGTTTCCATGATTTGTCGGGTTCTCTGGTTGTAGATTCTGTACCCTCTACGGTCTGGTGCATATCCAACAAAAATACCTACATCTGCTTTAGCTTTTAACTTTCCCAAGTCTTGACTATCATTAGTTGGATAACAAAGAGCACCAAACACACGAAGAAATGATAAATTTGGCTGCTTGTTGTGAATTAACTCATAGGGAGTCTTCTCATGAATGGGATGAATCAGAGATCGGTTTTGGGTGTAGCATGCAGTTGCAATGGCCTCTGCCCAGAGAAACATCGGTGCCTTTGAAAATATAAGCATGGTTCTTGCAGCTTCTACTAGAATATGGTTTCAGCCGTTCAACGACTCCGTTCTGCTGAGGAGTGTGAGGTATACTTTTCTGATGTGTGATGCCAATATTTTCCTAAAAGTTTCTGAGTTGTTGATTGACAAAATCAGTTCTATTATCAGTGCGGATGATTCTGACAGTCTTGTTAAGCCTTACTTGCAGCTGTTTAATCAGCTTAATGATCACCGCTGGAGTCTCATCCTTGGTTCTCAAAAACTTTACCCATGTGAACCGAGAGAAATCATCTACTATCACCAGAATATATTTCTTTCCATTTATGCTTTGTACTCTCATTGGACCGCATAGATCCATGTGGAGGGTATGAAGAACTTCCAAGTTGGTGTTGACGGTTTTGGGTTTGTGGGTTTGTTTCTTTCTTTTGCCCAGTTGACATGCAGAGCAGAGATGATCTTTTTCATATTTTAATCTGGGCATTCCTCTAACAAGATCTTTGCAGGAAAGATCATTGATGATACCGAAGTTCAGGTGGTTCAAACGACGATGCCACAGCCAAAGATTTTGTTTTAGAGGCTTTTGAAAGCAAGCATATGGGAGAAGGACTTCAACATTTCTTCAATTGATATGGTGTATAGATTCGTACCCCGACTACCCTTGAGAAGATCTATATCATCCAATCTCTGACGAAACATGTGTGTTTTCTGAAAGCCACTTCCAGATCAGCGTCACAAAATTGGCCCACAGAAAACAAATTGTGCCCTAATCCTTCCACATAGTAAACCCGTGAGATCACACTGTTACCAAACACATAATCTCCATAACCCATAATCGCCCCAAAGTTGTCATTCCCGAATCTAACTGTCCCGATAAACTTTTTCACAAAGTTCTTGAGCTGTGAGCGATCCCCAGTCATATATTTTGAGCAGCCTGAGTCCAAATACCAAAGGACGATTTGTACGACCTGCATTTGAAACCAGACAACAATGGATAACTGAAATATGTGGATCCCACTGGAATTTGGGTCCGTTTGGTCAGCATACACAAGTTCTAGAACATTAGTCTTTTCTAATATTGATGCCTCTACAGTGGGAACTACTCTAGAGTTATCAAGGGACCTACTAGAAGGGCTATGTGTTCCTAATGGAAGGATTCGACCCGTTGGTCTCCATTCTTTAATCTTCACAATTTTATGTTTATTCAACTTAGGCAATGGATTCTTGTTTCCAAAACTGAACTTCCTTCCGGTGGGTCTCCATTGATACCCAACCTTAGTGAAGATTTTTCCTGTGGCTTTCCAACTTTTCACATTACTTTCAGTTTTCCTAACATGCATAATATGGGGTGGTGCATGAGATATCAGAGACGACACAACACATTCATCATGATTAATAGAAATTAAGCATTCATCACATGTTTTACAGACCATATTAGAATTCGAATTAATTACGGTACTTTTGATACTAGAATCAACACGATTCCATCTAGTCGTTACAAACTTATTGTTCCTAGGTTGGACTTCTACTCTTTTCTTGTGATCACTCTTAGCCGGCGCAGTCCTATCATTCCTTGCATTGCCTTTAGGCTTTGACCCGCTAGCTTGGGTGTCACTTCTTACTCCTGTAGAAGTAATGATGGGAACATTAGTTTGCTTCACTAACACATGCTTTCCTGATAATGATGTGCTAGGTTCTGATGTTCTTGGTGGTAAATCAAAGGACACATGCTTGTTCTTATTAGTGGACAATGAGGCACCTAAGCTATCCTTTTGGTAACTGGACCTAGGACCCAAGCTAATAGCATATTCTAGCTGTTCCTGGATCCTTTTTGTGAGGACACATGCATAACCTATTGCCTTATCATGTGGTTTTCCTATTCTTTCCTCTTCCACAACCTCTCAAAGAGTGTCAAGTCCATCCCTAAGGTGACTAAGATACATCTGATGGACAGGTCTGTTATTTCTTATGGGAAATGGAATAGGCCCCACATCAACATCATATATTTTATAAGCAGAGACCTTTGATGAAACACAATTACAAGATGTACATGGCATTTTACCTTTCACCTGAGTCTTCAGATTCTCAATTTCATTTAACAAAGAAGTTATCCTTTCATTATGACTATTTCTTGTAACTTTAACTGAGTCATATAACTCTTTGTAATGTTGTTTAATCTTAGAATTTTCTTCTCGAAAACACTCATTTTCATGATGTAATTTGTTTATGGTGTCTTGATATTGAAAATTCTGAGAATCTGACGACGACGGTTTATTGGTGCCATAAACATCACACTTGTTGGACTTCAATTGGGCAATTTAAGCCCTCAACAGACGAATCGTGTTAGTGTGAGCTTGAATTTTCTCATCCCGTTTGCTTAATTCAAAATACGTATCAAACTCAGGAGCATCCGAAGATGTCTTGGTATTTGATAGTTTACATCTTTCTTCTAAGTGTTGATATTTTAATTGTAAGTTAAGATGTTCAACCTCTAGTTTAGAAAAACGTTTGACCATGTCATCATGGTCATCATTTTGAATTTTTTCAAGCAGTTTCAAATTCTCCCCCTCAAGCTCCACAACACGATTCTGGGTAACATTTAAAGCCATAGCATACTCATGATATTGACAAGCAGATAATGCAGAATCAGTTGCAGTAAAAAATACATCTTGTGCAATACATCTCACAATCAAATTTCGCGGCTCTTAAGTTCTATTGCATATTCATTCACCTCATTTTCCATATCTTTAAACACTACTTTCATTTCTTTTATTTCTGTGTTGAGGGCAGTTTGCAGCCCTTCAAAATGTTCTTTGAGTAGTTTAAAGAATGGCATGACCTCAGTTAAGTAACACCTTTTTGCATGTTCAAAACACCTTTCCCCCTCAGTAATGCCGGTTGGTGGGATTCTCTTCTTACATGTTTTATCAAAATCAGCAAACAGTTGCCAAAGCACATATAAGCTAATAAAGGTTTTGCATTCAGTGGGAAGAGACAACGGCACCAAATTCCTAGGTGTATTGGGAGGATACACCGTTATGGATGCAACTTTTCTAATGAGAGGGGTGTTTGCCTTAAGTTTTTCTTCCTTAAGTTTTTCAGTATCTTGTTTCCAGAATATCTGTTCAGGTGTTAGCTTCTTTTGAGGAGCAAACACAGCTAAACGATTTTCCTCACTATAGTCATGGGGCTTGATTATTATTCGTCTGGCTATGCACTCGGGATCCCTCATTTTCTCATTCATTCTTTCCCTTGTTCTCTCACTCATCTCCTCCTCCTCTTTAGTGTAGATAAGCTCAGGCGGATCATGATTAGGCATAAACATCACATTAGAATCATTTAATGCAGGTTGGGCTATCTTAGCAATCTCATGAATAGCTAATTTAGATCTACCTACATTGCTTTCACTATGCTTGTCACTTAACTTTCTGTGCTTATACATCATTTGGGCAGTCTGTCTGGTTTGGTCTTGTGTGTACAACTTATCCTCAAGCTTAATTTTTAAGGTTTTGAGCCTAGAGAAATCATTTAAGAGTTCCTTTTCTTTTTCTTTGAATTCTAGCTTAAGTGTAGTTATACACTTTTGTACTTCCTGTTTCTATTTGACAGACTGTTCTAGCTGACTTTTCAAAGAATTCAACTCTTGTTTTAATGTTTCTTCTCTTACTCTAGACTCTTTAATAAGTGTACTCATTTTACCTTCTAATTTCTGCTCACATTCATTAAGCTCAAACTTAGCATGCTGTTCATACATAGCTACTTGTTCTTTATAAATGTTTAGTCTAGTGATCAAGTTATTATCAGGTGCAAGAACTATACTTTCACGAGTGCATGCATTATCTATTTCACGTGTAATTTCTACGGCACACAAGTCATCAACAACACAAGCATCATTTACAACAGAAGATTCAACATTTTGTACATCAGGCACATTTTTCTGACTCAAGTATTGTTCATATGGAATCATATTGCTATTATCCATGTCAACATTATTTGAGTCAGATTCAATTGCCTGTTGTACTTCGATGGGAAACTTTTGTTTATCAACTATTTCATATGTGTCATATAATCTTAGTACCTCAGATATTACAGAAGCATTTGAAGAACCAGCTTGTTGAGATGGAGAGGCCAAGGACGACAAATTGGCCATGAAGATAGTTTGAGCAGTTGGTTCTTCATTCACATCAGAGTCAAATGCATCACACTCATCAGCTTGGAAGACATTAGGATCATTGAGTGCCATATCTTGGACTGGTTGCTCATCCACATCAGCATCAAAAGTATTACCCCCATCACCAGCCAGAAACAACAATTCTTCCTCATCCAATACTGCTCCATTCGCTTGAGCCTGCATCAACAGCATCTTGTCCTTGAAGTAGTCTGAGTTCTGAGGTCGTTTTGGTTGATTGCAGTTTCTTGCAATATGTCCTAGACCTCCACAATTATAGCACTTGATCTGTTTCCCTTGCCCCTGGTTGGCATTCCCAGCCCTGTTCTGCATAATACCTCGACCCATGTTTCTGCCAGCTCTCCCTTGCACATTTTGAACTACAATTTTTCCATCCTCCACCATTGCAAGATTTCGCGGGTTGGATGAATTTCTTAACTGATTGTTGGTCTGAGGGAGAGAAGCTTTGAACTGTTGCACAAGTAAAGATACTTGATTGGTGAGATTATCAAGCATTTTATCAGTCTGAGTATAGCCTGAGTCAAGTTGAGGACTCATAGCAGATGATGGTTGAAAGTTTGGTAGAGCAGTTGCCATAAATGCTAGTGGATCATTGGAAGTGGATGGATTCAACTTCTCTCTTAACACCCGATCAAAGACAGCATGCTTCTCATGTTGTTGAAGATAGGCATACAGCTGTTCATAGTTGGTATCCCTCAGACCTTTGTTGAGTTTGACAGCAGTAACAAATCTGTCCCATTCTGGAGTCATATTGTTCACAAATTTGGAGTTAAGTTGGATGTTGGGCATAGTCATTCTAATTATCCTCATGTCATTTACCAACTTATGGAATCTCACATAGTAGTCTGTAATATTCTCTCCTGGGTTCATTTTGAAATGTTCAAACTCATCATATAGTTGAGATTCCCTGTCTTCCTTTGTCAGTTCTGACCCAGCCAACAGCATCTTCACATTGTCCCGTACTGCCTTGGCTTCTGTATTGAAGTTGATGAGTTTGTAGACATCCTTTGGAAGACCTTGAATGATGATATTTGAGGCTCTAATATCAGCATCATACCTCTTCTTTTCCTCCTCAGTAAGATCATTATACGTGCGAGGTCTGTCAATACCAAGTGTGACTATGCCATCTTCACCAGTAGTCACAGCATCTCTAGTAGTACCCATCTGAAATGGTCCTTCATCAATGGACATAAGGATGTTTTCCCCATTTTCTTTTCCCAAGCAATAAAGCCGTATTCTTTGTGCCCATGACTCATAGTCTGTCCTATCAAGCATAGGTGGACGGGTATCGGACCCAGCTGCTTGAATATCATCGGAAGGTGTGCTCGCCATTGAATTAGAAGTATCTTCAGAACCGCTAACGTGCAATTCAGAAGCAAACCGCTACCCTTCTAGACAAACCGCTAATAACAAGCCGCTAAAACTGAGAACCAAACCTTTAGTACAAGTCAAACCACTAAAGTAAACCGCTGAAACAGATAACTGAACCGCTAATAGCAAACCTATGACCCAGAAGAGCTAAACCGCTAATTTAAACCGCTGAAATACAGAAGTATTAAGCCGCTGAAAGCAGAACCGCTAACAGTTAAACAGCTGAGGATTAAACCGCTGAGGATTAAACCGCTGAACGCTAACCCGCTGGAATCTAACCCGCTGATATTTAACCCGCTGAAACCTAAGCCGCTAGACGACTAACCCACTGAGACAAAGCCGCTGACCTTTAACCCGCTGATGATTAACCCGCTGAAACTTAAACCGCTGAATGATTAACCCGCTGAGACTAAAGCCGCTGAACTTTAACCCGCTGATGCTTAACCCGCTGAAACCCGTAAACCTCTACCACAATACGACAAACTGTAAACCTCTAACACAAAACGACAAACCGCTAGTTGACAATTTTTGACAAACCGCTGCCACTAGTTGATAAACTGTCCTTTTCAGTACAGTTTGTCCTTTACCAAAAACAGATAAATTACAAACCACTATTAACCAAGCCGCTGGGCCTAAACAGGAAAATTAGGGTAAACCGCTAACAAGAAACTTTCACCGAATATTAAACCGCTGCGATGAAACTTAGTACGAAGTACAACCCGCTACCAAGAAACACGTCTGATCTTTCAAAAGCAAGTCACAAACACTGTTGTAACTTATCAACAATGATCTAACACACCTTTTTGAACATAAAAGTACTAGTATTACACGATTTGAATTACAAACAAAGATCAAACAATGATCTTTTCTCACCTTTTTGTACGAACCAAAAAGAACCCAAAAGCCAAACATGAATCTGAATATGCACTACACGAATCTAACCATGGCTCTTGATACCAATTGTAGGATATTCATGAACTAATAAACACAATATTGGGTGGCTTATATGGATCGAACAAGAAAGATGCTAGAGAGAGAAAGAAGTATGGAACCTTTAGAGAGATAAACCAAAAAAGAAAATGAATTGAAAGCTTGCAAAGGTCCTGTAATGATCAAGATACGTGTTCAGGAGGTCGGGGGAACTCAAAATAAAGGTTAAACATGGTATTTATTAGATTAAGAATGGGGGAAGGTGTGTGTGTTTTCTAGAGAGAGAGAGGAGATCACACACACACCTTCAAAGTGATACAAGAATTCCCTCACCTCCTAGTCTCAACTAGGAGGGTATTTATACTAAGATCCTAGCTTAACTATCCACTATTTGCTAAACTAGTCCCTGTACTTAATTACAATGCAATTCCCGAATATAACATTACTTTTAAGGCTAACAATCTCTCCCCAAAGTGATGTTATACGGGAATTGCTTACAAAGTTCCCTACAAGTAAAATATAAACCATAAGCACAGAGAATGGTCTTCAAACTTCATCACTTCATTCAGCTTGCAGAATCTTCTCAGCTTTCATTTCTTTACTTGCAGAAGAACGTGAGCAAATCTAATTAGGGTATAATTCTGGGTGCCCTGAGTGCTCTCCCCTAATTAGTGCTCTCCCCCAAACTGACAACCTTTCTGATTACTGCCCTGAATCTGAAGAAGTCTTTTGATAGTTAAATGCATTTCGTCTTTAGTCTTCTAACACGCAACGGAAAATGTAGAACAGAGTGTAGACTCGACCTTCTTCAAGATTATCCATTTGGAGGAATAGAGTATCAACATCTTCATCTCACTCAATGCATTCTAGTTATCTGTCATATGATAAATCAGCCGATAACATACACATGAAATGATAACACCAAAGTAACAAGTTGAACCACTGATCATCTTGATCTTGTTGCCCGAGATTGGTGAAGGTGGATAAGGTAGAAGTGCGTAGAATAAGATGAGTGGAAGATAAGACATAGAATCAACCAATCTCCGACACAAATCGTTTCATAAATCATTAAGCCCGATCACGTGAACTTGTTGTGCGTCCTCGATGTACACATTTCTCTCCCCTGCTAGTTACGATTTATCGGAATCAGCATAATGATGTGTACGTGAAGTATTAACTGGAAGCACTTTATCATTAACCCAATCAGCCTATGAGAAGATGTCGATAAACCCAATCTACTAACAATACCATTTAAGATGTCTAACTCTTTATCAACCTCCTGTATCAAAAACAACGGCTTTTTGTAGTAACCACATGAGAAGATAGCCCAATATGACGAACTTGAGAATGAAGTAAAATCACCCAGATTTGTGACTTAATCTTGTACGATCCTTGTGACTAAGAACGGTGTACCCTATACCCTCAACAAAAGTATTAGTACAAAACCTCTTGACATATCCTAACTACTTTGTGAGTATAGAGAGAAAGAATCACAAAAGTAACTAGATATCCAAGTCTTCGTCACCATTAATATATGCCCAAACAAGTCATCTTCGCAGGAGGGTAGAAAGAAAGAAGATGAAATAAGTACACGCGTCCATAAAACCTTACTTCAAACCCAAATAAATAATAACGAATCATTCCCGTAGTCACATTTCATTGCAAACTGTAGCCATTGTCTTTTGATAGTGAATCTTGATCAGGATCGTTTAAGCGATACGTGGTGTTTTGAGGATGTAGGCCAATAATATTTTTGACTCGTCACATGCAAACTCTTGACAAAACAACTTGTAAAAACTCTTGTCAACACGTCAAACCACACTCTTGTCACACGTCAAAAGTGAATGGTGCAAACACGTCAAAAAGTATAAAATTGAATTGTGTGTTTTTATACTTTTTGACAGAGTACTATAATATTCAAAATTTGAGCAAGTAGCCAATATTCAAATATTGAGACCATAAAATATTCTCAACCCGTGATAAGATCGTTCACCAATGACCAAACACGTCTCATGCAGAACACCTTTCATGCAATACACGTCTCATGCACGTCTCATGCTACTTTATTACACACTTCAACTTCCTTCTATTATTATATTATAATATGATGTGTAAAGCAGTAGAGGATATATGCTATAGAATCTTGACATGTTGCTGTGATGAAGTAACTTTTGTCAAAAGCAAATACACGTTTCATGCAACTCGTCACATGCAATGGTTATAAAGTTTGTGAAGTTATTACCCATGCCAAAACAGACTCTTGTCAACTTTTAAACTTCAACAAACTTCAACATGCAAACTCAACAAGCGCAACAGCCATCTGAGGAAGTAACTCGTCAAGGGTAAAGAAGCTCGATGTCTTGACAATGCTCAACCAACCTATGAAGTTGCTCGACTATGTTGCTTCGACTAGATCACTTGGTTCGATCAGGTGAAACTGCTTCAACCATGATGAACTTGTTGGTTCGACTAAAGAGATGTGGTTCGATCAAGGTCTTGTGGTTCGATCACAGGTTGTGGTTCGATGACATGAGATGGTTCAATGAAGTGAGGGTTCGATCAACCTAGTTCATTCGATCACAGAAACTCCTTCGACTATATGCTCCTTCGATCACACCCTCCTTCGACTATATGCTCCTTCGATCATAGAAACTCCTTCGACTATATCATGCTTCGACTATAACCTCGTTCGACTATTTGATTCGTTCGACTAGTCACTCGGTTCGATCAAACAGTCGTTCGACTAGACTTGCTTTGACAAGAACCATGGTTCGACTAAAGTATTCGTTCGACTATTTGGTCGTTCGACTAAGTAGTGGTTCGACTATTTTAGTCGTTCGACTAAATAGTTGTTCGACTATTTTAGTCGTTCGACTAAATAGTGGTTCGACTATTTTAGTCGTTCGACTAAATAGTTGTTGGATCACATCAATCTAGCTCGATTGAGTGATATGCTTCGACCAAATAGATGCTTCGATGAACTTGGTTCGATCAAGAGTTGGTGCGACTAGGTTGTTGCTTCGACTAAGTGCTGGTTCGATCAAAGTTGCTTCTGATGAACAGTAACCACTTCGAATGAACAGAACCGAGCCCTAAAATCACTTTTTCACCTCAAAACCCCACGATTCGCCCCTGGTTAGCTTTGATACCAATTGTAATGATCAAGATACGTGTTCAGGAGGTCGGGGGAACTCAAAATAAAGGTTAAACATGGTATTTATTAGATTAAGAATGGGGGAAGGTGTGTGTGTTTTCTAGAGAGAGAGAGGAGATCACACACACACCTTCAAAGTGATACAAGAATTCCCTCACCTCCTAGTCTCAACTAGGAGGGTATTTATACTAAGATCCTAGCTTAAGTATCCACTATTTGCTAAACTAGTCCCTGTACTTAATTACAATGCAATTCCCGAATATAACATTACTTTTAAGGCTTGAACAGGTCCAACCCTCTCCACATGAGGAGAGGGGTATTTATACTTACATGCTAAGCCTACTTACTTTGTCACTAGAGGACTGTGGAGCGAGCTGACAGTGGGTAAAGACCCGACTCACTCCACAATATTAATTAACTACTTTACTACTAATATTACTTGTATTACTACGAGCTACTTAATACGAGAGTGCTCGGGGTGACCGAGTCTTCAACTGAATATTAATATTCCTAACAAGAGATTTGTGCATGGTTTGGTGGTAATGAAACCACTAAAAAAACACATAAGACATTGCTGAAACAACAATTTGAAAATTTCAGTTCAAATAGCAATGAATCACTTGATAAGTTGTTTTCTAGATTACACAAGCTTGTCAGTCAGCTAGGTGTATTGGGTGTTGATATAGCAAAGGAAGATCTCAACATGAAGTTTTTAAGAAGTCTACCTATTGAGTTTGGTACTTATGTGATTGTCTGGATGAACAAACCAGACATAGAAACCATGAAACTCAATGATTTGTACAACAACTTCAAAATTGTTGAACAAAGTCTGAAAAAGTCTGGGAACTATAGTACTAGTTCTGGAAATGTGGCACTCTTGTCATCTCCTAGTATTAGTAAGTCAGAAGAGGTAGATGAAGATGAAAGTGTTTCTAATGCTAACTATGGTGGTCCTTCTACTAGTTCACAAAAGAATGCTGCTGTTCTTGGAGATCCAACATTCTATGTGTTTTTGTCTAGTCAAAATAGTGAATCCACTCTAAATCATGAAGACCTTGAGCAGGTAGATGATGATGATTTGGAGGAAATGGACATCAAGTGGCAAGTTGCTTTACTTAGCATGAGGGCTAAGAAGTTATGGCAGAGAACTGGAAAGCAGATTACCATCAATGGTACTGAAGCTGCTGGGCTTGATAAAAAGAAAGTAGAGTGTTCCAACTGTCATAGGATGGGACATTTTGCTAGAGAGTGTAGAAACCCAAGGAAGCAGGATAATAGGAACACATGGTATAAGCAAGAGAAGAGAAAGGAGATCACAGTAGAAGAGCCAAAGGCTATGCTAGCCATGGATGGGATTAACTATGATTGGAGCTTTCATGGCTGATGAAGAGGAAGCACCAACAAATGCTGCACTGGTGGCCACTGAGACTGCTCTAATGGCCTTTTCTGATTCAGAGGTAAATTCCATAATTAAATGTACTAAATCATGCTCTGCTCTTAAAGCTTATGAAGATCTTAAAAAAAGATTTCATGATCAACTAGAACAGTTATATGATGCATTAGCTAATTTAGGTAATCATAAAAGAGGTATAGTTGTTCTTGAAAAACAACTTTTTCATTTTCAAGGAAATGAATCTAAGTTTTCTGATGACATGAATGCTCTAAGAAGAGGCATAGAGTTCAGAGATGAAATAATTTGTAGGCAAAATGAATCATTAGCTAAAGCTGAAAATAAAAATGAAAATGTTAAGATAACAATAGATGCTTTAGCTCATGCCTCAGATGGAGTAAGTAAAATTTGGGAAGCTCAAGTAATTAATAAAGCTAAGTCTGGTGTAGGATACAAGTCTGTCCCTCCATCATACCGAGGTGTTCCTTCACCTCCTGGTATTGACCTAGCACGCACAGGATTTGCTGAGTTTCAAGAACCAATAATGGAATATGGTTCTAAGTCTGCTGAGCGTCCTAAGTTGGAAAAAGTAATTGAGAGTTTACCTAAAACTTCACTTTCTGAGGACAAGGTGTCCTCTGATAGGAAAGCAGATGCTATAGTTGTTGAGGAATGTACAACTGATAGTGATGATGAACAGGTTATGTCTAAACCTGAAAAAGTTAAGATAGCAGGAACAAAGGTTCCTAAAGTGGTCAAAAAGGATACTGTTAAGCCTAAATCAAACATTAAATGTGTTAGGCAACCAGTAAAATATTCTGAACAATATAGATCCACTAACAAGCCCAGAGGTAACCAAAGGAGTTGGAATAACCTCAAGTCTCACCAACTAGGAGATGACTTTGCTTTTTACAACAAAGCTTGTTATACATGTAGTAGTTTTGATCACCTTACAGCTTTCTGTAATAAATAGGTATCTGGGTATGAAAACAATAGGGTGAATTTCAAAAGGCAAACTCCTCAATCTCACTTTCACTCTAGTTCTAATATTAACAGAACTAAACCCAAAACAGTTTCAGTTAAGTCTGGCTTAAAACAAGTTAATTCTGCTAGACCATTTCTGACTGTTTACCCAAAATCAACAGCTAAGGGTGCAAAAACATTTTACAAACATGCACCAAAGACTGTTCAAAGGCCCATTCAAAAAAAAGCAGTGGTCCAAAAACAAGTTTAGAAAATTAAAGGTTCAACTACAAAGCAAGCAGTTAATTCTGCTAGGCAAGCAGTTAATTCTGCTAGGCAAGTAGTTAATTCTGCTGCTAAGGGAAACAGGGCAAATGCTGTTAAGGCCTCAGCATGTTAGATTCTTAAATCCAATGTTGCATCAAATGTTCTTAAGAGATTAAATTTCATTGATGCAAGAGGCAGATCCAAGTCAGTAATGGCTTGGGTCCCCAAAGGAAACTAATACTTCTTATTACTGTGCAGGAACATTCAATTGATCATCAAGAGGATCAAGGATACTCAGATAGTGGAAGTTCAAAGCACATGACAGGCAACAAGTCTTATCTCTCAGATTTTCAATCAATAGATGGAGGCTATGTTACCTTTGTAGGAGGTGTTGGTGCCAAAATTTCTGGTAAAGGTACAATTAAAACCGGAAATTTAGATTTTGAAGATGTGTACTATGTACAAGAGCTTAAGAATAATATTTTTAGTGTCTCACAAATGTGTGACAAAAAGAACAAAGTTCTTTTCTGTGACACTGAATGTCTTGTGCTTTCTCCTAATTTTAAGATGCCTGATTAAAGTCAAGTACTTCTTAAAATTCTTCGAAAGGGCAATATGTACAGTGTTGACATGAAGAACATTGTTCTTAAAAAGGATTTAACTTATCTTGTAGCAAAGGCCACATTAGATTAATCAATGAAATGACATAGAAGGCTTGGTCATATTAATTTCAAAACCATAAATAAAATTGTTAAGAATGGTTTGGTAAGAGGTTTACCTCACAAAAGATTTGAAAATGATCAAACATGCATTGCTTGTCTTAAAGGCAAACAACACAAAGCCACTTGTAAGCCCAAAATTTTTAACTCTATCAATCAATCTTTGTTTATGCTTCATCTGGACTTATTTGGACCTGTTTCAGTAAGTAGTATCATGCATAAGAGATATTGTCTTGTTATAACTGATGACTATAGCAGATTTACATGGGTTTTCTTTTTAGGTTCTAAGGATGAAACTTCTAGCATTCTTAAGACATTCATTACACAGATAGAAAACCAAGTAGACAAGAAAGTGAAAGTCATTAGATGTGATAATGGGACAGAGTTTAAGAACAGAGTTATGGATGATTTCTGAAAAGAAAAAGGTATTAGGAGAGAATTTAGTGTTGCTAGAACTCCACAACAGAATGGTGTTGTTGAGAGAAAGAATAGAACACTGATAGAAGCTGCTAGAACTATGTTAGCTGACTCTAAGCTACCTATAACTTTTTAGGCAGAAGCAGTCAACACTGCTTGCTATGTTCAAAATAGAGTTTTAGTTGTACAACCTCACAATAAGACATCATATGAAATTTTTAGAGGTAGAACTCCTGCAATAGTATTTCTTAGACCTTTTGGATGTCATGTGACAATTCTGAATACCTTAGACCATTTAGGAAAATTCGATGGTAAAGCAGATGAATGATTCTTTGTTGGATATTCTCTTAATAGCAAAGCATTTAGAGTATACAACACAAGAACCAGGATAATAGAGGAAAATCTACATGTGGAGTTTTTGGAGAATAAATCCAATGTAGAAGGTCAAGGACCAAAATGGCTATTTGATCTTGAGACTCTAACCAAATCCATGAATTATGTGCCTGTTGTTGTAGAAACTAATGATTTTTCAGGTTCACAAGCAACAGATGAGGCAAGGTTAGAAAAGGAGACAAATCAAGATCATGTTTGGATGCCAATATGGTCAAGTACAAGTGTGGAGTCAACTTCAAAAATTGGTGAATCTTCTTTTGGTAAAGCTAAAGAAGATGTTGAAGATGAATACAAGGAAGATGGAATAAATGATCAAGAAAATAGTTCTGTTGTTGATAATGCTGGTGAAACAGACTTAACTGAAGAACCAAAATTAACTGCTGAAACAGACTTAACTGAAGAAGCAGAATTAACAAAAGAAGCAGAATTAACAGAAGATGAGGTGGATTTGAGCAATCTCCCACCAAACTATCATGTTCCACTTACACCACACACCAGGATTCACAAAGTCCACTCCCTGAATAATGTGATAGGAGATGTACAATCAGGTGTCAAGACAAGACAACAACTGATGTCTTCAGACCAACAAGGGCTTCTTGATGCCCTTTATGCTTCAAAACAGCATGAGTTTTCAAACTCTTGCTTGTTTGTATGTTTTCTGTCACAAGCTGAACCAAAGAACATTCTGAAAGCCTTAGATGATTCTAGCCAGGTAGAAGCTATGCAAGAGGAGCTTCTTCAGTTCAAGATTCAGAAGGTATGGGTGCTAGTTGATTTACCTAAGGATGCAAAGGTAATTGGCACTAGATGGGTTTTCAAGAATAAAAGGGATGAAAGGGGAATAGTGATTAGGAATAAGGCCAGATTAGTAGCCCAAGGGTACACACAACAAGAAGGGATAGACTATGATGAGGTTTTTGCCCCAGTAGCAAGACTTGAGGCAATTAGGCTTTTCTTAGCTTATGCTTCATTTTTAGGCTTCACAGTTTACCAAATGGATGTCAAGAGTGCATTTTTGTATGGCACTATTAAATAAGAAGTGTATGTCTCAAAACCTCCAGTGTTCTTTGATCCTGACCATCCAGACAAAGTGTACATAGTAGTAAAAGCTCTTTATGGCCTTCATCAGGCACCTAGAGCATGGTATGAAATATTTGCTTCCTACTTAATAGAGAATGGACTTCAAAGAGGAAAAATTGATCAGACACTTTTCATCAAATAACACAAGAAGGATCTTCTGTTAGTGCAGGTGTATGTGGATGACATTATCTTTGGGTCTACAAGGAAAGAGATGTGTTTGGAGTTTGAGAAGCTTATGCATCATAAGTTTCAGATGAGTTCCATGGGGGAACTTACATTCTTTTTGGGTTTGCAAGGTAAACAGTCGTATGAAGGCATATTTATTAGTCAAGATAAATGTGTTGCTGAGATACTTAGTAAGTTCAACTTTGTTGATTCAAAAGTGGCAAGCACACCAATGGACTCTGAGAAGCCACTTCTAAAAGACTTAGATGGAGACAATGTAGATGTACACACTTACAAATCTATGATAGGTTCTTTGATGTATCTTACATCATCAAGACCTGATATCATGTTCTTTGTTTGTGCTTGGGCAAGATTTTAAGTAACTCCAAAGGTTTCTCATTTAATAGCAGTCAAGACGATTTTTAGATATCTCAAGGCTAAACCTAGGTTGGTTTATGGTATTCAAGGGAATCTCCTTTTGACTTGGTAGCATTTTTGGATAGTGATTATGCTGGTGCTAGCTTGGACAGAAAGTCAACAACTAGAGGATGTCAATTCCTTGGGTGTAGACTTATCTCATTCCAGTGTAAGAAGCAAACAATTGTGGCTACTTCAACAACTGAAGCTGAATATGTAGCTGCCACAAGTTGCTGTGCTCAAGTCCTATGGCTTCAAAACCAACTTCTTGACTATGGGTACAATTTCATGAACACTGTCATTCATATTGATAATAGTAGTACAATTTCCATTATTAAAAATCCAGTACAACATTCTAAAACAAAACACATTGAAATTAGACATCACTTTATAAGAGACTGCAATGAGAAAAGATTAATTCAAGTTCTTAAAATTGCTTCAGAACAAAACTTTGCAGATCTGCTAACAAAAGCTTTTGATGTTGGAAGTTTTCAATACTTGGTAGCAAGTATTGGAATGCTTAATCCTTAAAATTTTCAATCTGATGTGTTTTTGTATACAAATTTTTGTTTGTGCTGCTAGCTTTGTCAGTTAATACTGCTATTACAAAAGTTTGTGCTGTTTGTACAAATTTAAATTTTGTTATTCATACAGTTAGTCCTATGATTGTTCTAATACAATACAAGTACTTCGTACATTGTTCTTTTGGTTTTAGACTAACTATTTCAGGTATGAATATTTGAGCACAAACAAAGTTTCAAGTGAAATTTGTGAGCAGGAGAATGGAGATACTATTTGCTAACATAATAGGTTCATGACAGAAAAAGTTTGGGAATTTCAAACCTCCTTAAAACTTCTTTCTTGAAACCTGATTATGAATATTCACATTGAATTGATGACTTAGTTGATCAGAAAGTAACTGATACAACTCACTTTCTATCATTTTATACTTTTTAGTATAATGAGCAAGTCTAAGGACATCTGATAGAAAGAAAAACTAGTGAAAGTGAATATAACACTTGTGTTAGAGCCGACAATTGCTATGAGCTGGAAACCCTGTCAAGAAAGCCTTTTGAATAGGTTTATCTTTACACAGGCAGTTATTTATAACTGAAAACATTGGTTCTCACACAACCAGAGGTTGCTTTAAACCAAAATCTTGATTAAGTGTCTGTTATACACTTAATCCCTTCAAAATGGCTGAAAGCAGTACGGTTTTTCATAATAAAATCAAGTACATACTGCTAAGGCAAAAGTTTCTTAAAAAGGATTTTCAAAAGGACTCAGTAAAACCATCCATTGATGGATAATGATTCAATGCCCCATGAATCACGTCTCATAGGAGTTAACACACCTAGAAGTGATGAGGGAAACAAATTAAACTCTTAAGGAATTGATGGCTACATGTACAAAATTGTCTGATAACAAGTTCTAATTGATAGCTCAGATGATGGGGAGAGAAATATTTTGGTACATTGTGAGAGATCTTCCAAACAGGGGAGGAAATGTTATTTGCATCTCAGGGGAGGAAATTTCTCAAGGGAGGAAATAAATCCAAAGAAGGAAGATTAACCAATGAAAAGGAGGAAAAGATAAGAGCATACAAGATGATAACATAGAGATTGAAAATGACAAGAACAGAGCTGATTCTGGGGTATTATATATATTCAAAAGGGATGAAGCATTCCAAAAGAGAAAGTTCTATCTAGGTCAAACGGAGAAAAGTTTCAATTTCAGTTCACAACGTTTGTTCATCACTTACAAAGGCATGCTGATAGATGATTTCACTTGTTGAAACAAGCATCCAAGATACATAGCACCATTGCCTCTTATAATTCCTCCATCCAAGGAAATTGCACCATCTTTTAGGTCAATGTTTGAAGCCTGAAGATGTGTACTGATATTGTTGAAGTCAAAGATCAGAAAGCAGATGAGTTACTGAGTTAGATATTAATCTTTCAGAATAAAAGAAAGTTCAGTCCAAGGGTCTGACTATGAAGTGTTTGAAAGATCTTCACAATTCCTCATTTAATTCAGAAAACATGTTGAAATGAATTCACATGTTTAGGGGAGGATTGTTGGGAATTAAATATTCTGAAGTTTAAGTATCAGGATATTATCTTAAGTGATTAAATCTGGTAACAGTAGAGTTAAGTCTGGTGAGTATCTAGTTAAGTCTGCTGGTTAAGTCTGGTCGTTGAGGTTAAGTCTGGTGGTTAAGTCTAGCGATTAATTCTGGTGAGTAACAGAATTAAGTCTGCTCTTTAAATGTTAAGTCTGCTTGCTGGAGATATTAAGTCTGGTTGACTGGATGGATAAGTATACTAAAGTCAATAATACACGGTAGATAATATCTTATCCCATGTGCTCAGTTATTATGTTATATTCACAGAACAAGTTGTAAACATAGATACATGTTGTATCTTAGTTACTGACACACATAAGCTAGCAAGTAGCTCGATATGTCTTGACAAGACTTAACAATATTGTAAAGATCTTCTTGGACTATAAAAGAAGATCTTAGCTTAGTGGTCAAGTGTGACTTCTAATAGTAACTAACTTTCATATCTGTTAAGAACATAGAATAAACACAACAATATCACAAGTCATAAGAACATAAGATTCAAGGTTGTAACCCTAGTGATAAAGAAAAGATCATTCGTATTATTTTGAATAATATTGAATCGTTTGGTGTTAACATTACATGTTCATTGTTCGTTACTAAAGCATTACTTTCCATTTCCATAATACAAATAACCTTCTAAGTGTGATTAAGTAGATTCCGCATACTTAATTATATTAACTCAATATATCATATACACAAAGTCACAAAGGTTTGACCACCTTACAGTGTATTCGATCGTTTCCTAACATTCGTTCTCCAACTTTATTGCTAACTGTTTTATTTCAGATTCATATAAAGATGGTGATGGTGGTTCCGGATTCTAGTAGAGACGTGTCAATCCACACTCCATGCTCACACTTATAAATCATTATCAAAGACATCATGATAGTTGAAAGACCTACAACACATCTTCCGCAACTCTGATGATAGTTATCATGATCCAGAAAAGTGTGAGAATGCAGTCCAAAGGTCACAACAAATCACATGGAGGAAATATCACTACAACGGATGAGCTCGGAGATTTATGGCGGCTGATGATCTCAAGGAATGCTCAAAGATAACAACAACACATGGAAACATTACTGCAACAAGATGACTTGAAGAAGTATGTTGGATGATAACCTCAAAGAATCTTCAAAGATCATCCAAGAAAAAAGATCAGTCATCAAAAATTCACTGTTGAATACACAAAGATTAATGACCTTGAAGAATCAATAACTACAAGCTAGGAAGTCAAATTCATATGATAGAATGCTAGAATTCAAAATGTAATTTCCGGGGTGACCTCCTTTAGGGTGAGATTGTTAGGATTATAAATATTCATATGAAGACTCGGTCACCCTGACTACTCATTAGCATTAAGTAGCTCGTAGGATTATTAGTATAGATTAGTTATTATATATCATGAGTGGGTCGGGTCTTTACCCACTGTCAGCTCACTCCACAGCCCAAGTGGAGCGTGTCATGTATGCCTAAAAATATCCCTTCCCTCACTAGGGAAGGGTTGGACCTTCTCATAGTTTCAATATAATATTATCTCTTTTCTCTCAAGGTTCCCAACTTCTCATCTTTTCTTTCTTTCTTATTCGGCCACAAATCACAAACAACACACGAGTTATAATTTCTAGTTAGTTACATATTCAATAGGGATGAAGTGTAGTTCAATATCTCCATTCATGATGTGGTCCCTGATGAGGTGATATCTGATATCAATGTGTTTTATTATTTGGTGAAGTACAGGGTTGTTGGAGATAGCAATTGCACATGTGTTATCACAAAATATGGGAACCATCTTATAATGGATGTCATAATTACCGAGTTGACTTTTCATCCAAAGTACATTTGCAGAACAACCAGCAGCAGCTACATACTTAGCTTCTGCTGAAGACATGGCCACTGATTGTTGCTTCTTAGTGCTCCAACAAACAAGTTTTCCTCCAAGGAATTGACAGGATCCTAAGGTACTTTGTCTATCCATGTTGCAGCCACCATAGTCTGAGTCAGTGTAGCCTTTGAGATCAAATCCGAAACATCTTGGATAGTACAAACCAAGGTTTAGAGTACCTTTCAGGTATCTAATGATTCTCTTTGCAGCAGTGAGATGTGACTCTCTTGGATCAGACTGATATCTTGCATATAGGCAAACTGCAAATTGTATATCAAGACTTGAGGAAAGTAAATACATAAGTGACCCTATCATTCCCCTGAATAAGGTTTGGTTTACTAGTTTACCAGTGAGATCAGGGCCAAGATTGTTTGGAGGAACCATTGGAGTCTTTACTAAAGAGCAATCAATGAGCTCATATTTTTTCAGTAGGTTCCTAGTGTATTTCTCTTGACTGATGGAGATTCCTCTGTCATTCTGTTTGATTTGAAGTACAAGGAAGTATGTGAGTTCTCCCATCATACTCATTTCAAACTTCTTTGTCATCAGTTTTTCAAACTGTTTGCAAAGTTTGTAATTTGTTGAGCCAAATATGATGTCATCTACATACACTTGGACTAAAATCACATCTCCTTTTGTTCTATAGATAAACAAGTTATTGTCTATTTTTCCTCTGACAAACTTATTTTGGATCAGGAAGGCTGAGAGAGTCTCATACCATGCCCTAGGAGCTTGTTTCAGTCCATAAAGGGCTTTGTCAAGCTTGCATACATAGTCAGGAAACTCACTACTTTCAAATCCAGGAGACTGTTGCACATAAACATCTTCCTTGAGCTTACCATTCAGGAATGCACTTTTCACATCCATTTGGTAGACTTTGAAGTTCATGTAAGTTGCATAGGCAAGGAAGATCCTGATGGCTTCCATTCTAGCAACAGGGGTAAAGGTTTCCTCATAATCAATGCTTTTTTGTTGATTGTACCCTTTGGCAACAAGTATTACTTTGTTCTTAATGACTGTGCCATCTTCATCAGTCTTGTTCTTGATGACCCATTTCATGCCAATGACATAAACACCCTAAGGATATTTGACCAAAGTCATGACTTTGTTTTTGTCAAATTGTTCAAGCTCATCTTGCATGGCCTGAACCCAGCTTGGATGTTTCATGGCTTCTTTGACACTCTTGGGTTCCATTTCTGAGAGGAAGTCAACCAAGAGGCATTCATTTGTCGAGGCTGCCTTTAGTTTAGCAGCCATACTTCTGGTAAGCATGCCTTCAGTAGGCTTACCAATGATATTCACAAGTTCTATTGTTTTGGATTTTTCCAACTATCTTGAGGTCTAGGATATGAGTTATAACTTATGGAGGCTTGATTTGGTGGAGGTGTAGGTTCAAGGATTGAGGCTTGAGGGACTTCATGGTTTTGGTTTCTCAGTAGGCTCAATTTGAACACTCTGGTCTTCTGGTTCCTGAACATTAGGTTCAGTGTGAGTCATCTCATTAGAGATTTTTTGAGCTTCAATGAACTCATTGATGTTTGGATGTGGAAGGTTATGAGGGATGATATAGTATGAAATGTCTGCATCAACTTAATATTGTGTGGAAGGATCACATTCAGGGTGATATTCATCATGATGATATCTTGATGAGTTATCAATCCCTATTTCTTCCATTGAGGTGTTTGAGAATCTGATGGCTTTGGTGCTCTCATCAAAGGTTATGTGACATGTTTCTTCCGTTTGTTTCCTCCTAGTATTGAATACCCTAAAGGCTTTAGAAACAAGTGAGTATCCTAAGAAATATCCATCATCAGCTTTGGCATCAAATTTGCCTAAGTGATCCTTGTGATTATGAATAAACATAGGACACCCAAACACATGAAAGTAGCTAATGTCAGGGATTCTTCCCTTGAATATTTCATAGGGTGTTTTGTTGTGTCTTTTGACAATAATGGACCTGTTTTGAGTGTAGCAGGCAGTTTTGACTGCTTCAGTCCAGAAGTGCTTTGAGAGTACTGAACCATTCAGCATTGTCCTAGCAGCCTCAATGAGTGTCCTACTCTTCCTTTCTGCCACTCCATTTTGTTCAGAAGTGTAAGGAGAAGAGAAATTTTGAGAGATTCCTTTCTCATCACAGAAACACTCAAGGTCCTGATTTTTGAACTCAGTCCCATTGTCGGTCCTAATTTATTTGACTTTGATGTCATTTTGATTTTCAATATTCCTGACAAAAGACATGATTGTTTTAACTGTCGGGCTTTTCTTAGTGAGAAAGTAGACCCAAGTGTATCTTGAGTATTCATCTACTATGACTAGGGTGTACTTCTCATGATGCATAGACATTGGACTGACAGGTCCAAAAAGATCCATGTGAAGAAGATGGAGGCAACTTTTGATGGAAAAATTTTGTTTAGTTTTGAAAGATGCCCTGTGGAGTTTTCCCTTTTCACAGGTTGAGCAAGGTTTATCTTAGGAAAACACAAGGGAGGGTAAGCCAAGAACTTTGTTTTGTTTGGCAAGGTTATTGATGTTTTTGAAGTTAAGATGAGAGATTCTTTTGTGCCATAGCCAGTTGATTGTTTCACTTGCCTTTGTGAAGAGAAAAGTCCTATTTTGGGTAAGGGTTGACATGTCTAGAACATAAACATCATCTCTCCTTGGGGCAATCAGCACAACTTCCTTATTGGCATTAAAGATAGTTCCTCTCTTATGATCAAACTGAACTATGTATTTAGCATCATATAGTTGACTAACACTAATTAGATTGTATTTCAGGCCATTGACATAAGTAATTCTTGTAAAAACTATACCATTGCAGTTTACTGAACCATACCCTTCAGTAGCACATGATGAATTATCAGCAAATACTACTTTAGGCCTTGGTTCTTCAACATATTTGTGCAGATACTGCTTCACACCAGTCATATTCCTTGAGCATCCACTATCTAGATGCCAAACAGGCTCCCTGGCATGTCTCTGCAAAAATAGTAAACTGTGTTAGTTTTTCTTGTGAACCCACTTTTTGGTTGGCTTGGTCTTAATCACCTTTTTGAATTGTGCAATTGAGTCATGGTCTGAGGTAGAGTTGTGACAAACGGTAAAATTTTCCACTAATATTTTAATAATAAATGTTAATTTATTATTACCTAAATGTAAAACTAAGCATTTATGTGCTTACATAACTATTACGGGAAGCAAACCCGCACAGTGTAACATACAATAACTCATGAAACTATTTAATCTCATCAGAAACAGTGAATTTCCCACGTTCTCACATTTACAGACTATAACATAATGAAAGTGAGAGGTTATCTCACTTTTCCTGAAAAACAATACCACACGCGTACCGACATCATATTAGTAACGGTTAATCTTATGAATTATTTTCAGAATCAATAAATTTTATTTCAATGCCAGTTTTATAAAAACGTTTCCGAAATTTTTATTTGTCACGTTTATATCAAACCGGGGATACACGATTTCACCCCGGCTCAACAGAACACGAGGTACACAAAATACACTCTAAAATAATAAAACAAAACAATCCTTAACCCACCCCCTTGATAGAACCGCCCCTATCTCCAACTTTTATCACACACCTATACTCCCCTTGTCGACTTCTTTTACTTCTTCCCACAATTCCAGTCAAACTCAAAAGCAAAGAATGAGAGATAACAAGATCAATCACTTTCACCTTTTTATTTTTGATGCGTCCAAAGAATCCAGACAACCAAACGGCTAGGTCACTATCTTCTTTCTCCCCTCCCCAAATTATATCACGGTACTCACTTGAAGATGAGGAGGGATAGTGAACTTTGCTAAAGATTGCTAGCTCACAAGATCGAAGCAAAGAAGGGATGAGTCAACCCTTCTTGTTTTCTTTCTTTTTAATTACCAACCGATCCACAGGAATGCCACATCTCAAAAGCTTCATTCAAAAATCAAATGGTAATTGGTGGTGGTGTTCCTGCTTGAATCGGATTGGGTTTATTCTATTCGGTTGTTCCTCGTGGTCTTCCTGTCAATCAAGCCTCAAGTCATTGTAAGGATTTAGTCTTTTTTTTTATGAATCTTATTGTGTTAATTATTATTAAGTTTATGATTTGAGATCTTTTTCAAGTGGTGATGAGATTTGGATATATTTTTCATCGATCTGTCTAGGAATGACTATATTTTTGGTTGTTGTTTTTCATCTTGTGTGGTTATAGATAAATAGACTAAAACTAAAACTAGTATTGGCTCATAATGGAAGTGCTTATTTAATAGCTTTTTGCTGGCTTTTGGCATGCTTTTCTCAGGTGTTTAAGCAACTCATTATTGACAATCCGTAGCAAGGCGATGGTCATAAACTATTTACCGAAGTATTTTCATACATTTTTATGACTTGTATTTATGGGACCATTAAACTTTTGGGCTTACCTGTAAAATTTAAAAACTCAGATGTAAACTTGATTTAATCCAACTGAAGGTATTTTAACGGAGTATGTATTCCATTCTTTATTACCTTGTGTTATGATTTCCAATTGAGTAGCACCCCATGACCCGAATGCTTCCGCAATACCGGATTTTGGGGTGTTACAGATTAGCATCAGAGCCTAGGTGATAGAGAACTAGGTACATATAAACCCTAAACTATAACCACTTTTTACCAAAACAAGTCCCTACGACCGCCACTTGCCTGCCAAGCCTGTTGCCTTAATTACTATTTTACTTGACACAACTGTATGATATACTTTACCGTTTGATGATTTATACTATATACCAAAAGTATTTTCTACATACACATACCGTACTCGTCATAACTTACCTTCCCCTACACAATCTCACTACTCAACTCCGAGTTCGAACGCTCGCCTCATCCCTTCGAAACACTTGTTATGCTATCATACGGAAACCCGCCAACGTATCTAATTCCGACCCGAACTTATCTCCAATTAACATGTCGCCTCAGAACATCTATTCTTAGGATACATTTTTACTACCTCTCACTTTTCTCTCTGCTTTTGAAGGAACATGTCGCCTAAGAGACAAAACCTACACTACTCGGGCACGAAACAACCCATAGCCCAGCAAGTTGCAGAGACAGTTCCTGCCTACCGAGTCAGTGGAACTACAGTCAGAGTGGAGCCCACAACTCGTGGTTTCTCTCACAAGGAGTTTCTGGATAGTAAGCCCTGCACTTTTAGTGGAAGTGAAGGTGCAGTGGAAATGTGCAGATGGTTCGAAGACGTGGAATCATTACTTCGATGTGAAAACTGCTCCGAGGAAGACATAATCAAGTTTGCTACATGCACGTTTTAGGGACGTGCCCAGGCATGGAGGAATGCCTATGTTCAATCAGTAGGAGTCGATACCGCCTACTCAGTTCCTTGGGAAGAACTGAGAAAAATGATAACTGCTGAATACTTTTCGAAGAGCGAATTACGAGAAATGGAACAAGAAATATGGGATAGGACTATGGAGGGAGATGATGTCATTGGATACACCACACACTTTTACGAGCTGGCACTGCTATGCCCTGCTATGATAGAACCCGAGTACAAGAAACTTGAACGGTACATCCAGGGACTCTCCCCGGAGATTCGAAAGGATTTCGCCTCCTTCAAGCCTACTACTATGCATTAAGCCATCCGTATGGTGCATAATGTAATGGGCCAAGTTGTGCGAACTAGGATTGCTCAAGGTATCAACAACGACAATCACAACTGCAACTGCAACAACAACAACAAGAGGAAACAGGAGAAAAACCAAAGAGACGAAGGGGTTCCAAAACCCCTCAGAAAACCAAGGTCGGTCGTAACTTACATGGCCGGATCTAGTAACGAAAAGGCCTAAGCTGGAAAGTTACCAATGTGTAGTCGTTTCAAACTACACCACAACGGGCCTTGCACCGTGAGATGCCACAAATGCCAGGAGGTTGGACACCTGGCTACAGATTGTAGGTCCAAAACCTCTCCAAAAGCAAAGATAGTGCCAGGGAATAATCGGAAGGCTGATGTGACCTGTTATGGGTGTGGAAAGAAGGGGCACTACAGAAATGAGTGCAAAGAACCAAAGTACAAGGAAACCTTGAAGTAGGGGGAAAACAGGACTTGAACGTGATGTCAAAAGATCGACTGCCCTGTATAAAGAGACCTAAGTTAGACTCCCTTAAGATATATTCCTATAAGACTTTATTAGTGCCTTTCTATAAACCTTGTCGTATTGTATGGATTGGTGTATGTTTATTTGATTCACGGTCATCTGCAATCTCATATCGACTACATGTATCAATCGTCGCCATTGCACTACTTATTTTACTACCATCAAATAAACCACTCTATTACCATTTAACGAAAATTTTGTTAACATATCATAAGCTGTTTGTTACCTTGCTACCCTCTTTTAAAATTATAAATTGTGCCGTTATTAACATACAAACAGTTTGCAATTATCTTACAGCCCATTTTGCTCCCACACTATGAACTATTTTGCTATTATAAACTACAATTTTGCTATACCTTGCAAATAATAAATTATTTTTTAATTACCCTAAAAGACTATTTTGCGAAACACCTTACAAACTATTCTGCTATCACCCTGTAAACTATTTACTCCCTTAGAAAGTATTTTATGCTACCACCTCATAAACAGAATAACCAAAATGTTTCTTCTTTTTTTTACCTTAAACCCAACATTGCATCGTCGGACCTTAATTATCCAAAGCCTGATCACCTGTGTATAATTCAGGTAGGACCATACTATGCTAGGATTGGTTGCCTTAAATTTTTATCAAAAGTCAAAGTCTTTAGTTTGAAGAAAGCAAAACTCGCGTGTGAAAGTACATAAAAGTAGTGCAAAGTCATGGCATCCGTACTAGCAACCGAGGAAACCAGTTGGGCACTAATATAATCTTAACACTTAGAATCAGCCTTGTCTCACATCCTATTCTAAACCGAAGGGATAAGTTACACCACTAGCTATCATGAGGCCATCTGCCGGGAGCATGGCCACGATCAACGAGATTACCGACGACTACAACCTTAGGATTTCATGCGAAACCCAACCTTATAACGCCTCACTTCATTTTGCTACTTCTAATTTAAAAGAATTTTCCCGCCGAACAAACAACCTCTGGATTCAATAGCTACCTGACAACTCATAACCCCACGCGTGACTAAAACATACTCTCCATTGAAAGCATCTATGTCAATCATTACGACGACTACACCCAGTTCCTTAATTATACACTCTGCATTGGATACTGGGTACACCACTAAATCAACCGATTGATTGCTAGTAGCAACCAACATCATTCTTCAAGATTGTACCCTAAAACCTTCTAAACTACCCATTCAACATCGACCTCATTCCAGTTTCACTCGAAAGCCCCGATGTCAACAATGGTATGGATTGGATATCCAAGTACCGTGTCATTACCATCTGCGATGAGAAGATCATCCGAGTACCTTAACCTATCCAAATAATGGACCGGGTGGTCAAATGACTTAAGAGAAGTAGTAACCCTATCGTCAAGGTTCGTAGAAGCTCTCGAAGAGGTCTCGAATTCATGTAGGAACGCGAAAACGAAATCAAGAGTAAATACACACACCTTTTCTCAAAATCCATCGGGTAACTCTAAGTGAAAACCAAGGACGGTTTTCCTTCTTAGGCCGGAAGGATGTGACAAACGGTAAATTTTCTCACTAATATTTTAATAATAAATGTTAATTTATTATTACTTAACTGTAAAAAGAAGCATTTATGTGCTTACATAACTATTACGGGAAGGAAACCTGCGCACTGTAACATACAGTAACTCATGAATCTATTTAATCTCATCAAAAATAGTGAATTTCCCACCTTCTCACATTTACAGACTATAACATAATGAAAGTGAGAGGTTATCTCACTTTTCTGGAAAAACGATACCACACGCGTACTGACACCATATTCGAAACGATTAATCTTATGAATTATTTTCAGAATCAATAAATTTTATTTCTATGCCAGTTTTGTAAAAGCGTTTATGAAATTTTTATTTTTCACGTTTATATCAAACCGGGGAAACAAGATTTCACCCCGGCTCAACAGAACACAAGGTATACAAAATACACTCTAAAATAATAAAACAAAACAATCCTTAACCCTCCCCCTTGATAGAACCGCCCCTCTCTCCAACTTTTATCACACACCTATACTCCCCTTGTCGACTTCTTTTACTTCTTCCCACAATTCCAGTCAAACTCAAAAGCAAAGAATGAGAGATAACAAGATCAATCACTTTCACCTTTTTATTTTTGATGCGTCCAAAGAATCTAGACAACCAAACGGCTAGGTCACTATCTTCTTTCTCCACTCCCCAAATTATATCACGGTACTCACTTGAAGATGAGGAGGGATAGTGAACTTTGCTAAAGATTGCTACCTCACAAGATCGAAGCAAAGAAGGTATGAGTCAACCCTTCTTGTTTTCTTTCTTTGTAATTACCAACCAATCCACAGGAACGCCACATCTCAAAAGCTTCATTCAAAAATCAAAGGGTAATCGGTGGTGGTGTTCCTGCTTGAATCGGATTGGGTTTATTGTATTCGGTTGTTCCTCGTGGTCTTCCTGTCAATCAACCCTCAAGTCATTGTAAGGATTTAGTCTTTTTTTTATGAATCTTATTGTGTTAATTATTATTAAGTTTATGATTTGAGATCTTTTTCAAGTGGTGATGAGATTTGGATATATTTTTCATCGATCTGTCTAGGAATGACTATATTTTTGGTCGTTGTTATTCAGCTTGTGTGGTTATAGCTAAATAGACTAAAACTAAAACTAGTATTGGCTCATAATGGAAGTGCTTATTTAATAGCTTTTTCTGACTTTTAGCATGTCTTTCTCAGGTGTTTAAGAAACTCATTTTGGCAAGGCGATTGTCATAAACTATTTACCGAAGTGTTTTCACACATTTTTATGACTTGTATTTATGGGACCATTAAACTTTTGGGCTTACCTGTTAAATTTAAAAACTCAGATGTAATCTTTATTTAATCCAACTGAAGGTATTTTAACAGAGTATGTATTCCATTCTTTATTACCTTGTGTCATGATTTCCAATTCAGTAGCACCCCATGACCTGAATGCTTCCGCAATACCAGATTTTGGGATGTTACAAGAGTGGACTGTGCTTCCACATGCTTTGCATTTCGATGTTGAAGAGGAGTCAGTGGACTTTGAGGAATTAGTGGTGTTTCCTCTTCTAGCCTGAATGACCAAGTCATGTCCTGATGCATCATGGGAAGGGTCACCACATATGTCACAGCAAGGATACATTATACAATCATCAGGAAGATGATCATTGAATCCACAGTGTGGACATGGTTGGAAAGGCTTAGCCTTCAGTCTCTAAGTTTGCTTAGATGATGAAGCATATTTGTAAGCCTGAGCTTTGTAGCTTTCTTGAGCACTCGGAGAGGCAAGGTGAGATTTATGATCAGAGGTCCTGTGATCTTCTTGTTTTCAAATCATACAGAACAGGATTCTATAGCAATCACCAGTGGTATGATTTGTGTAATTGCATAGTTCACATCTCTGTTGTGATTTAGGTGAGGATTTTGGTTTGGAGGAGCTTGAGGAAGTTGGAGTTTGTTCCTTGACTTTGGATAAGGTAGGTTTTTCAGATGATTCTAAATTTTCACTCAGCTTCCTTACAAGTTCAGCCAACTAATCATATTTTGAGTCAGTGCAATCCGTTTTTACTTCAGTAAGGACTGAAGGTGTGGAAGTTTCAGTAGGAACTGAGACTTCAGTGTTTGGGGCAGTTGTGGGTCTTTTCAGGATTGTTCTCCCTAAACCTAATTTCTCTTTGGGAAAGTGTGGTTGGTAAACAGATGGGGTGAAGTCTAAACTAGGTTCTGCACTCTGAAGGGCTTTCAGTGGAGGAAGTGGTGATTGAGATTCTGATTCAGACTCAGTGATGGACTCAGTTTGACTGGGTTTATCAGTGACTCCAAGCATACTTTTGATAGCCTGACTTTCAGGTTCCAAAATTTTTCCAGTGTTGAAGTTAGGTAACTTGCTGTATGGGTTGACTCTTTCAACCCAGTCACTGGATTATGATTTCATTTCCTTTTCAAAGGGTATGCCAGCAGGTAAGAAGACTTTTTCACTATGACTCTCACTTGAGGATTCAGTGAGTGGATATTCTCCTAGAACTCAAAGTTTCATAGACTCTAGGGTTTTTAGTTGTCCATATTTCAATGACAGCCTTTTCTTTCTTAAATTCTTCTTGAAGAGCATGGTTTTGTTTCACAAGTTCTGAGTTTTGAATATGAAGTGTAGTCAAGGAGTTTTTGGTCTCTTGAGTCTTCTTTGAATCAGGGTATCTCCTAGAGATTAAGTTTTCTTCATAGACAAACTTCCTAGAGATTTTAGGGAGCTCAAGATTTTGAATGTGGTTAGCGTTTCTAAGACCTTGTGAGAAGTTTAACCACTTCTCACGAAGACTGTTGACAAAGCCAACATTGATCTCATGCTTAGACAGGGTGACACCATCACTGGTCAATTAATTTAGAAGGGTTTTGTATCTGGTGTAAGTGTGAGAGAGAGTTTCAAAGTCTCTAGCCCTAAAAGTGTTATACTCAAGTTTCAGGTCCATGATCCTGTTTTCCTTGGTATCTGAGGGACCCTCAAAGCTGTAAACCAAGTCAGTCCAAGTCTGTTTGGCAGTTGGACATTTAATGACTGATTCCATTATATCGTAAGGAAGACATGATATAATGATGCCTTTCAGGTGTTGGTCTTGATTGACCACCCTTCTCTCATCAGAAGTCCACTGAGCTCGGGACAAAAGGACCTTCATTAATACACTTAATGTAGTAAGGTTTCATTCCTGTTAAGTAGCAAAGCATAGGCTTTTTCCACATGTTGAATTTTCCAACCTCAAGTCGGGGAGCAGTAGCATCATAGCTTCCTCCCTTTTTGTCTACTAGTTGGGGTACATCACTTTCAGCCATGGTAGGATCTTGATTTTCAAAACGTTTTGAACAGGTTATAAAACTTGTTTTACAAATCAAACCGCTCTGATACCACTGGTTGCTCCTCTTTACACGGTTAGAGTTAGCTACAAAGTTAATCTAACTATCCACCATGCTTAAGTAATGATATGATATTCTTTGATACTTATGAGAAAACGTAAAAGTAAAAAGACAAGATATTTTTCAACGTTTCATTCTTATTAGAAATCAATCAAAGAATTATACCAAAGTGTTTGTGGAATAACACTTGAGATTGAATGACAAGTATGGTATAACTCCTCACTAAACTTAAGCTAAGCTTAAGTAGCAACTAACTGAACCAACTGAGCTATCTCAGGGACTAGGTTGCTATTTGGAGGAGTAAAAGTTGTTTGTGAATGTCTAAGCATTTAGTAAACAAACTTGTCGAACTTTTACTCCACCGTATGTCTCCTATTTATAGACAAGTAAATTTACAACCGTTGTGATAATGACAAAGGTGACCTAAGCTAGTTAGGACAAAATACTTACGTATTCTATCTTTGTTACAATAGGCTATTCTGGGTATAGGACAAGGTTGGTTTCTGAGGAACAGTGATGACACTATTCTGATAATTAGCCGTTCAGGGAAACTTTGACTTTGCTTTATAAGGACTTCGTCTTATCTGTTCAAACGTTTCCTGCCTTGTCCCGTCCATTTGTCAGTCTTCAGGTCTTCAGTCTTTAGTCTTCTATCTTCAGTCTTCAGTTGTTGCGGAGTCTTGCGGTTCAGTGAGTTATTGTCATCACTAACTGAACCCATCACCTTCTTCTTTGGCTTAGATACCACTCACTGAGTTCCGCCTCACTGAATGGAGAGGCTTTCTTCTTAAACGCATCCTAAGCATCCTGAAGGTGACTCACTGAGAAACTGTTCACTCAGTGACTTGAATGTTGTTTAAGGTTTTCTAACACTTAGGTTATTTTCTATTCAAATCCTTGTTTAAGGAAGCTTCGGTACTGAATGGACCCAACAACGTCCTTGTTTTAATTGAAGCATTGTATTCCTTAATATTGGTCATGGGGAGGTGCCGAAGTCCCCAACTCTATGAATCTTAGTCTCCACTAAAAACCTTAAAGTCTATTAAGTTTTCTAGGATCTACAAGCTGCAATTCACGCAATAAATACAACGAGAAAAATCAATAGTGCACTCTACTGTTGCATTTTCAAAGACGTTCAAGCTAGTTACATAAAAGAGGTCAGCTAGTTTTCTTAGCCTAACGCGAGGCAATAAACGAAACAAGAGACGACAAATCAATTATCAACAACTAGGTTTCTTTAGATCTAAGCAAATATAAATAAATTAAAGAGAAGAGAACATAAACAAGTAATCAAACAACACATAGACATATTGAATGATTAAACGAATAACTTATCTTCAATAAAACATGTGTTTTGGGGGCTACAGAACCCTTACAAAAGCTGCTAAATTCGTCTACAAAACCCTACTCCAAGATGTTACCCAAATTATGAAAAACATACGAAACTATATATAGATTTACAACTCTGACGGCGTCAGCTTATAGGTTCTGACGACGTCAGCTCGCCGTGATTAGGGTTTCGTCTTGTGTAAGTCGCCATTATGATGGCGTCACCTTGTATTCTCTGGCGCCATCACGTTATGTCTGACGCCGTCCTTTAGTAAGTGTCTGTGCTGTCTCTTGTTAGCTTAATACGTGACTTTCATCTTCAAATAACACCTAACACCGTCAGGTTTTAGGTCTTCAGAATTCATCTGAGGTGTCTCTTGTTAATCTTGAGCCAAATATCCATGTTTAGCAACAAGTGACGGCGTCACGTTGTAGCGTGTGACGCCGTCAGGTCTCCATATCTGACAGAATTTCGAGACTTCGTCATTTTCTTCACTTTTTCGGCCAAATATGCCCTAAAAGTGCCGATTTCTAGATTTTCCATCCCAAGTACCTAAAATGCAAAAAGAAACGATTTGAGGCAATATTTGATCATATTAATACGATTTTGGGCATAAATGAACCTTTAAAAAGGTACCAAATAAATCCTTATCAGCATATCACGTCGTTCTTACTATCATCATGTTGTGATTTCTCCAATGACAGCTCATGACAATGACAACATTTTTCCTTTTTTCATTCTTCTCCAAGACCTAAGGACTTCTATTTTCTGTAAGGAATGTCCATGGGTAGGTCCCTCCGGCTCTGGCTGGAACATGTGAGAATACCAAACCTTAACTACTTTATAACTCCATTTACTAATAATTGTGAGCGGTTGAATTGGTTTGGTATAGATCGTAGCCATTAAATCATTAGAAAAACAATCAAAGTGTTTATAAGAAATAAAGTTGTTTTAACACTTTGTAGGTTTAATCAGTTTAGTCAGGGCATTTCAGGCTCTTTTAATCACATTTTCTCCCCTTTAAAATAGCATATCATTGATATTTTTTATAGCAATTGATTAAAAGATATGTTCTTTTGGAAAATAATATTGCATGATTTATTTGGAACATTTTATTACTACCTCTCAAATATAGAGTAATTTTAAAAATTGATTGATTGAGAGAGTAATGTTTGAAATCATTTGAAGGATGAGTCACAATCTACAATAATTGTGAGTCAGAATCTTAAGCACGAGTTTTGAAAGATTTTGAAATCTTTTTTTGGGTCTGATTTTCGACCCAATTGTCTCTGACAAGTATTTAAACGTAAAATAGCCTAATTTATTAAATCTTTGACAAGGATCAGGGAGGACAACACTCACAGATAGTGACCAAAGAGTAAGACACCCCTTGATGGAAATCAAAAGTATTACTCTCTGATAGTTATCATAAAATATTACTCCCTGATGACTATAAGAGAGTAATACATCCTGATGGTTATAAGTGAATGTAACTCACTAATGATAATCATTGGATGAAACAAACTGTTAAAAGAAATCAATGAGAGTTGTATAAAGCTCAATCAGTAGCCAAGCTTCAAGGAAGTCGAAGACCAACTGAAGAGACACTTTGTAAACTGATGCATTGTCAGGGAGCAAGGTATAAGGAGCTACAAACAACCCCAGAGTTACTAAGATCTAACAAATGTCTCTTTAGTCTCTAATGAATGGGCGGGAAACTTATTGGGAAGATAAGCGAAAGGTCTTATCAAAGGACGATAAAGTAAGATTTTGGGTACAAAAGGTTGTCAGCATTGGAAAACCAAAAGCACACTTTACCTAGTTTCCTAGGCATGTGCTAACTACTCCAAGTTGGCAAACTACTATACCCATGTGCATCCACAGTATTTTCCATCCTATTTAAATGACACTTTGTAACTAAGATAACTAGAGATCCTAAACAAACACATAATGTAGTACTTAATATTATAGTTGATAGGATCCCCACTCCTAGGAACGAACTAAGCAAAGCTAGCTGCCACTAGTCGTTCTAATAGGAGAGTAACATTTGTCATCAACAGGAATAGTTTACCGTGAGTTATTCTTTTGTAAATCTTTGATTCATTTCTAATAAGATTTTTAAACGTTGAAAAGTACAATTGATGTTATTAGTAAACTAAGTGGTCTTGAAAATCTTTTTGTTGGGTCTGATTTTTGACCCAATTTTCTCTGACAAGTATTTAAATATAAAATAGCCTAATTTATTAAGTATTTGATAAGGATAAAAGATTAAGACACCCCCTGATGTAAATCAGAAGTCTTACTCTCTGATAGTTATCAGAAAGTGTTACTCCCTGATGATTATCAAAGAGTAATACATCCTAATGGTTATAAGTGAATGTAACTCACTGATAAAAGAAGTCAGTGAGAGTCGCATAAAGCTAAATCAGCAGCCAAGCTTTAGAGAAGTCGAAGACCAACTAAAGAAACACTTTGTAAACTGATGCGGTGTTAGGGAGCAAGGTATAAGGAGCTACAAACAACACCAGAATCACTCAGATCTGAAAAATGTCTCTTTGACCCTGAAAAGTTATCTCTAAAGAAAAACTTAGTCTCTGATGAATAGGCGGGAAACTTCTCGAGAAGATAAGCGAACGGTCTTATCAAAGGACGATGAAATAAGATTTTGGGTACAAAAGGTTTTCAGCGTTGGAAAACCAAAAGCACGCTTTACCTAGTTTCCTAGGTAGGTGCTATCTACTCCAGGTTGGCAAACTGCTATACCCATGTGCTTCCACAATATTTTCCTTCCTATTTAAACGACACTTTGTAACTGAGATAAGTAGAGATCCTAAACAAACACATAAAGTAGTACTTAGTATTATGGTTGATAGGATCCCCACTCCTGGGAACGAACTAAGCAAAACTAGCTGCCACTAGTCATACGTTCTAATAGGAGAGTTACATATGTCATCAACCGGAATAGTTTACCATGAGCTATTCTACTGTAAATATTTGGTTCATTTCTAATAAGATTTATAAACGTTGAAAACTAAGATTGATGTTATTAGTAAACTAAGTGGTCTTGTGTAAAATATGTCGATTTTCTCAATGTTCATTTGGTATCGTCATTTGCTCAAACTGCGTGGACCAACACTTTTAAAAAAGATTGTAGAAAGTGATCAAGATGTAAGAAGACTTCTCTCCTTATCCTTTAGAATTTTCGCATTGAAACGTACAACGGAGTCCTTTCTTTAAAAATTGAGGGTGTTGATCTGAAATATGATCAACAGCCATTGACTTGAGCTCAAAACTTGGAATATTTTGATGAAACTGCTCAAGACCGAGAAGATTTATCTTTTCGTTGTTAGGATAAGTGTACTTAAAATGTACACTCTCCTTTATTTGAATTCCGAGTTATGTACTGATACGTACACAAGTTATAACAATGAAGTATGAGTCATGAAATAAGTCATAAGAATTTCTAGAAACGACATGTTTTAAAATGTAAAACATTTTTGAGATAAGTGAACTCCCGCTCAAAGTATAATTCCATTTTCGTGTCATTGTTGAATGGCATTTCTAGAAACGTTTATAGTATTTATTTTTAGCGAGAGACATGTCGTGAGAAGAATATTTTTGTATTTTTCATTTTTGTAACGTGGAAATATTTTTGTAATTTTTTTGGTTTTATATTTTTGTATTTTCTTTTTGTTTTTATACAATGAAATGAAAATCTTTTCAGTTTTTCGATAAACATTCACAGCGAAGCTTTTTGATATTTCAATATAATTTTGCAAGATGGTCTAACTCTTGAGGAGTTAGGCTTCGCATACTAAGGTATTTCACCAAAATTTCAAATCTTTATAGTGGAAGATGTTTGGTGAAAAGATGGGCCAATGGGTAGTCCGTCTTGAATATTATTCAATCGTACCTTTTTCAAAGTGTTATTCGATGAAATGGTACCGGACAACAATTTGTTTTGTTCGTGAATATTTTAATGGGTTGCAGGATATGCCTATGGCATTCTTCAAATCACAATAGATTGAGATTTTTCTCGAAGAATAGACCATAATCTGTTAGTTGCGTTCTCATCCATAAGACTTGAGTACTACATGCGGATAAAGACACATATTCTGCTTCCGCGGTAAACATGACCGTACAGTTCTGCTTCTTAGACGACCAGCTCACAAGTTTGTCTCCTAGGAATTGAATTCCTCCGGATGTGCTCTTTCTTGTATCTTGGCAGCCTACATGATCAACATCTGAAAATGCGATTAGTTCAATAACGTCTTTTCAGACGAGTACTTTGTAGGTATATAGAATTGAAAACGGAAACAAAACGTGAAATTCCGGACAAGTATCGATCACATGTATTTTTTATCGAAGTCTAGATGAAGTCCAAATGAATCCCCGATGATACTAGAAGAAAGAGCACGAAAAAACGAGTCCAACAGATCTGGCCCTGCCCCATGAACCGGCCGGCCCAAACTTAAATCGGTTAATATACTATAAATTCGAAAAAAAAAGTTTAAATGAATTCGTTTTGGTGTAATTACACCACTGGACGCTTAGTCTAGTGGTTGCGGTGCTGTTTCCTGAGTGACCATACTCGACTTCGAGCCTAGCTTGCCGTTTTTTAATTAAAAAATAATAAAAAAAATAAATAAATAAATCTCTCACATTAGGATATTATAGAGAAATAATTTGCAATGTTAGTGTTTACTGGCTGACTTTACTAACGGAGGAATGTATGGTGGCTAACTTTATTAACGAAAAGATGTAAATATTCTAACTTATCAATTAAAATTGTATTGTGTTACACATACCAAACCGTATTTTGAACTTTACTCTTAATTTTATTTATACGTAGTAACACACGCAAAGCTAATAATGTCATGCGTTTTTTTTCTAGTTATATGATTTTCTTAACGTTAATTTTATTTATACGTTTGGTCGGTATGTTTCTTATGAAATTAGTATTTTGACGTGTAAAGATCGTGAGTATAGTGGGCTGACAGATCTGATTGTAGGGGGGGGAGCAACAACAAGTGAATGAAAGGGGGATGCATGCACCATCATTAGCACTTTAAGGGTGTGCTTGGTTGGAGGGATAAGGGGGTGGGGAATGGGTAAGGTATTCAAAAGGGCCCACCTCACTCAAAAGTTGGTGCTTGGTTGGAGGGTGCAAAGGGATTGATTACCCCGTAGTGGGTAATCAACCATTATAGAGTAAATTGCGGGGTAAGGTAATGATTACCCACCTCACTCAATCCTTTGCATTCCCTTACCCTTTCCCTTTCCCCTATACTTACTAGGCACACCCTAAATTATTTTCTCTATTATATTTAAGGCACGTGATATACTGACCCTCCTCATTTTTGTTATCCGGACCCTCCCCATTATTTTATTTATTTTTTGATTTTTTGATTTTTTTCTATTTTTATAATTTTGTTTATATCAAAAAGCTATAAACCTGAAAGTGCGGAACAGAAATACGGACAGAAACTGACAAAAACTATAAAACTGTTATAAATACGGAACAGAAACTGAAAAAAAAATGTGCTGCACTGTAAATAGTGGGAGACAAGTGGGGGACAAGGGAGACAAAAATGGCAGCCCTCCCTAGTAGGGAGGGTCTGGTTAGTATAACCCTATATTTAAATAACACGTGTTAATCTCTGGTTGAATTTACGTTACCTCATAATCTGAAATTGTAGTAACGCAGCACTTAGCGTTATGCGAACATGGAGTCAGCGTCGCAGGTGTTATCACCAATACTGTTAAAATCGCGATCCCGCGCAAGATCGTTTTTGTCTTTGCAAGATCGAGATCGTAGGATCGGATCGAGATCTTACGATCTTACCAATTTATCATATTTTATAAGCAACTGATAAACGATTCAAACTTTTTATATTTCTACACTTCATCCTTATTCAATTACAACAACCTATGAAAGTTCAATACTCCACATGTCAAAAAGATACAGTGCCAAAACTCACCTAAACACAATAGACAAAAAGATAGACTCAAAGTTCAATACTCCACATGTCACACCATCCAACGGCTAAAAATCCACACTAATTTATCACCATTATCTTTTTACTTCATACTCATCACTCAAAACACTGTTATTCACATTTCAACTAACAAAAACAATTTCTTAGAGCTCCAGCAACAATCCTCCACCAGATCGGAGCCATCTCCAGCGAGAATTTAACCAGAAAATCTGTTTCACTGCCGTTAACTGGGCTTTTAAATGGCCTAGAAACGCAGATAAATGTCCCAAAAACGTTTCCAAAAGATTTGAAACGTTTCCCATTTTCCAGAAACGTTTCCGCCTCATTTCTAGGCTTTTTCAGGCGTTTCCCGTTTCCCATTTTCCAGAAACAAGAGCTGGTGAGCACGTAAGATCGTACGATCTTACGTGTAAACTCGCGAGTTTACGAACGAGTTTACATAAGATCGTACGATCCCACCTAAAGTGCGATCCTATGATGAGTTTACACGATTTTGGCTTGTGTGCACGTAAGATCGTACGATCTTACATGTAAACTCGCAAGCTTGACAGCTATGGTTATCACACTGTGGTGTGCATGAAACCAACGGTGTTGGTTTGTGCTATGATACACCAACACTCGTTGCTTTGTTTTGTTTTTTTGAAAAAATAGCCGTTGGTAAAAACAAGTTTAAAAACTACTCTTTTTATTTCATAATTATTATCCAGTGTTGATTTTTAAAGTCTTTATTTTCCAATTTTGATCTTATATATTTTTGTTTGTCTTGAATAATATTTAATGAAAATTATGCTAATGAAAATACATTTAAAATCCAATCTTTTCATATATTTTGCATCAAGTTTAATATAACACAAAAAATAATAGTTAAGATCAAAGTCGCAAAATAAAGACCTCAAACTCTACAATAATTATGGGACGGATAGAGTATTATTATCTTATTATTTTTTTTAAAAACCCCGTTCTATGTATATTATACTCCTTTTAACTCAATTTCACATAAACCTTTCTTGCAAAATACACATTCTTATAAACTATGCATCTGAATCGAACCATGAAAATATTAACTTTTCGATGTCGATGATTAAACCAACATTTTCTTCATGACGCAAGCGTATCAGTATATGCAAACGTTGCAACAACAACAAGCTCAAACTTCCGTCGTACGCAATACCCATAATCCGATTTATCGAGAATGTGATGTTGCTGAAGAACGTTTGATGAAGGACTATTTTGGTGATGATCCACAATATCCGAAGTACTATTTCAAACATTGATATCGTATGAGCAAGAAGCTATTTTTAGAAACAATCCAAGGTATTGAAATTTACATTCAAACTAACAATCATCTTCCTGATCATTTTGATTTCTTTAAAGTCACACCCGATTATGCGGGTCTAATAGGTTTCAGTATGATTATGAAATGCACTTCCGCCATATGCCAATTGACATACGACACAACAACCGATACATTTGACAAATATTTACAAATTGCTGAACATTGTGCACACGATTGTCTAGATCATTTTACTAAGCGCATGATTGATTTATGCATGCCTCAGTTTTTAAGAAAACAAGACTAAAATGAGATTCAAAATATATACCCCACACATGAGAGGATGCATGGGTTGCTGGGAATGCTTGGCGGCAATGAATATATGCATTGGGAATGGAAAAATTATCCGAAATCATGGCACGAACAATATGTAAGAGGTGATAAAAAAATACCCAACTATTTTGCTTGAAGTTGTGGTGTCGTACGATTTGTGGATTTGGTATGCATTTTTGGGGTAGCGCGTGCGAATAACGATATTAACGTTTTAGATAATTCTCCGCTATTCGATTACCTAATTGATGACATCTCCCTTGATGCTCCATTTCAAGTAAATGGAACTACATATGCTAAAGGGTATTACCTAACTGACGGGATTTACCCACAATGGACAAATTTAGTCAAATCCTTTACGGTGACACGAGACGAGAAACACGGACTCCTTAAAAGGTGACAAGAAAGTGCACAAAATGATGCCAAACGTGATTTTGGTGTCCTCCAAGGACGTTGGGGTACTATACAACACCCGGCGCGTCAGTATCACGTAAACAAGATTCGAAGAGTCATGTATGCTTGCATCATATTGCACAACATGATTTTGAAAGATCAAAAACTTGCGATAAATGACTTCAATGACTTGTATATTAGTCCGCAACCAAATATGCTACGGACTTGGATCCAGAGGTGCGAAATACACTGCCGAAAAAACAAAGAATTACGCGATAAAAGCGTACACACAAGTCTTCAACAAAATTTTATGAAACATATTTGGCAACAATATCAACAACAACAAAATTAGTTTATTGATAATTTGATGTATTTTTAAATTCTCGTATTTAAAATATATATATAAATAAATATATATATATATATATATATATATATATATATATATATATATATATATATATTTAAATTTTCATATATTTTTTGTATTGCAACTTGTATGTTTATTTGAATTAACGAAATTTAATTTGTTTAAAAAATGGAAAATAAAATAAAATGTTGTGTCCCAAAAATGTGGTATTATAGATGTTATTAGTGATGGAGTATTTTCAAATATTTTTGTTAAAAATAGGAATAATAATGTGGCACTAATATACCAGCATTTTTTGGTGTTATGCACCCAGTGCTCTAGCCCGAAAGTTTCTCACATGTTGTGTCATTGGTTTTAACTTGTAAGTTGTAACTTCAGCTTTTGTTCTCCTTTTTTATTTTTACCATCTCTAAATGTTGATAGTTTGTATTATGCGGTTCATTTTTTTTGACCTGTTGAAGTAATTCATATCCTGATAACCTTGTAGAATTGACAAAATAACAAAATAAATAAACTAATTAGGTTTTGTTGCATATATTATGTATATTTCGGGCCTGTTTGGTAGGAGTTGTTTTATAGCTTTTTCTGGAGCTGCTAGTTTTTTGTTTTAAAAATAATCTTTTTAAAATAAGTAGCTCTGTTTCTATACATCAACTTTAACCTTTTATTTTAAACAAGTATCTCCTAAATGAAAAGATGATTCATGAAGCTTTTAAAATATTTTAGAGTTGTTAAAACTGTAAATTACTGATATACCCTCCAACTATATTATAATCTTTTCAAAATTGGATATGATTATTTTGATTTATGCATACAAACAAAATTATTATAATAATAACAATAATAATACCAATAATGATAATAAATATTTAATATGTTGTAACACTATGCTAAAACTACAATTTATGTTATTGTATATGATTAACCACAATCATATATATTGAAAGGTCATTTGAAATTTTAAAATAAAATGGCGGAAAATACTTGGTAGAATGCTCAGTTCATTGTGAAAACTCAAATTGATTTTATTATGGACGCATTTGCTTTGCATAATTTGTAATAGTGATGAAGAAGATATTACATTTAATACAATCGAGCAACATCCAAATTACATGACACCTGATAAACTTCATGATGTTCATAGCCATGAAAACTGAAAATGTCTCTGATGACGCCCTATTTATACGTATTTTCGGGCATATTATTATATGATTTATTATCATTTCTTGTGAACATTTGATACTTAATAGCATGAAATATGTACAGGTTCACTCGAATATACTCTTGAGCAAGAGACGCAAAAGAATATACGTTTTTCAGCAAATAAAGCTCGCGTAAATAAAGTTCTACAAAATAAGTTCAAGTTGTAATAGAAGTGCGCCAGTTTCTCTTTCAAGTGCGCCGCACTTGTTTGCTTGGTCAAGAAAAGTCAGAGGCAGTTATTAATAAAAGTACGCTGGTCTTATGTGCACCGTACTTCCTCTACATTTGTGAAACTTTGGCGCCAAGATAATATCCAAGTGTGCCGCACTTACAATCGAAGTACGCCGTACTTCGCCTATCAGAAGGCTATACAAAGATCCCATTTGCAGGCATTTGATCCTCTCCACTCTCCATGAATTATCACTAAAATCCGTCCCTAAGAAGTGCAGAAGTACCAGACGAGTCAAGGCAGAGAAGCAGTTGTACCATAGGCTGTGATTATAGAACTTTGGATTGCTTGTGACACTTGTGTAATCCATTGATCATTCTAAATCCGTATGTCTCTAATTTTCTTTGCTATTACTTCTGTAATCATATACTTGTTTATCGTGAGAGGCTAAACCTCTTGTTATTGCTTGGATTAGTAAATATAATAAAGTGATGTTATGATTATGCTTTGATCTCTATCAATTTGAAGTTTATGTTGTGATCTATTATAGCTTAAGTCATGCTACATTTGTTTATCACTTCTGATTGAATATAACCTGTTGGATAGGGTCGAAAGAACCAATTTGTTATAAGCAATTCTAAGAGCTTGTCTATAAGTTTTTAGCCTTCGGTTGGAGAAATACGCTTATGAGAATTGATAGTAATCTAGAATTAAGATAAAATACTAATCTTGTGAAAAATTACTTGATTGGATAAACCTAAATCTTGAATTGAACCTAAAGACTTGTGAAATTGCTCTTGATGAAAATGGCTAAGTTATAAGTTGTGAACCTTATCAATCATCAAACTAAGATCTAGCATAAGCATTATCACTAAATTATATAAGCTATCCAAGTAATCCATTTTCTTATTATTGAATTTACCTCATTTCTTTGTTTTGCTATTTGTTGAATTCTTGTTTTGCTTAATCTAAAACATCTACTGCTTAATCGAACGATCTAAGTCCCTGTGGATACGACCTGGTCTTACCTATAATATTATACTACATACGTGGGTTATACTTTACCCGTGTGTTTGGTTTATTAAAATCGGTGAAACTAATATTAAAAATTTAAAGCTTTCCTTACACATCAAAGTTTTTGGCGCCATTACCGGGGACTTAAATATGTTCCTTAAGTGTTTTCAAGTGAATTTAGCAAAAACAAAACTCTATTTCCCTTCCAAATTAGCAAACTGCAAGTTTTCTGTAACATCTGTTGCAGAAAATCCGCCGCACAATCAACCTTGTGCGCCACACTCATTCACAGAGCACAAAACACCGCCGTACTTGTCATCAAGTTTGTCACACTTACTCCAAACCATGACGTTTTTTCCTAAAACTTCTCATTCTGTAAAAATATAAACATAAAAACCAAAAAGAATCATTGTTTGATCGTTAAAAACTTCTTTCTTTCAAAACAAACATTTCATTAACCCTAAGTCTGCCGTACTCAATCTCTAGTACGCCGTGCTCATTCTTAATCCTCAAGTACGTCGCACACATCTTTGTGTACGCCGCACCTATTTTCTCAGAAAACGAAATTTGTCTCACTTGACTTAAATTTCGCTCTCTAAACCTATTCAAACGTTGGCAAACTATTCGGCTTTGGATGCACTCACGTTCATCTGAAGTTGAACCTGTTTCACCTTTATCCGAACCTGAAAGAACTTTAAACCGAAGAAAACGAAGAAACAAAAGAGTTCCCATATCTCAAAAGGATGATAGACCCGAACAACCTCGAATAATCTATCCTTCCATTGACGATATCTCTCGATACAATCCTATGGATAAAGCCGATAATGAACCCATGTGGGCGAACGATCGTATCGTTTCCCCGACTCCTGGACAAGCAATTACAATACCCGAAACCGCAAATGAATTCACAATCAAAGGTAACCATTTGACTCTTGTCAAAGGAAACCAATTCGATGGTCGCACCAAATCTGATCCTAATAAACACATTCACGAATTTCTCGGAGTTTGTGATATGTTGAAATATGGAGCAACCGAAACCAAAGCGGTCCGACTTATGATGTTTCCCTTATCCTTAACGGGAGAAGCTAAAATTTGGCTTGACGTACTCGACGAAGGAACTATTGAATCCTAGGAAGAGCTTCGAACCGCATTCATGAGTAGATTTTTTCCTCCACTGTTATTCGATCGACTTCTCGAAGAAATCCGAGGTTTTTCACAACACGCACGTGAAACGCTCACCGAAGCTTGGCTTCGAATGAAAGAGTTGCTAAGGAATTTTCATGGACACGGTCTGACAAAGGGTAACATAATAATAATCTTTTACCATGGTCTAGACGAACAAACTCAAGAAGCTTTAAATGCTGTAGCCGAAGTTGTTTTTCTTTATAAAACTCCAAATCAAGCATATCAACTTCTCAAAGACAAAGTCTTACTAAAGCTCGACTGGGCTAAAGATCAAAAACCAAAAACCGCCATTCATAAAACTGTTGCTTTCGCCGATAAATGTAATAGTAATTCTGATACTGACAAAATTATGGCAAGAATGGATGTCATGGCCATAAAAATGGACGCTCAGTATAAAGAAATCAAAGAAAGACGTGAAAACTGGAATATTTGCGGAGGTAATCACTCAACTACATATAGTAATGATGATGACATACCCATGTCTCGTGAAGAGGAAGCCAAATTTATGCAATCATTTCGAAGGAATTGTTTTTACAATGACTATCGTAATCGCGGTCGAGATCGAGATAAATGGAGACCTAGTGAACGATTGGAGTATAACCGAGATCAATCTAGACCAACAAATACAAAGGAAAAACCAGACCTTCAAAAATAAATCAGTGAATTCATAAAAGCACAAAGATCAACGAACGTGTTTGTTAAAGAAACATTCATGGAACTCAAAGACAAATTAGAGTCCACAACCAAAAATTATCAAACCTCAATCCAAAATTTAGAAGAAAAATTCAACAGACTTGCTGATAAGCAATCTGGTCGAGCTTCTGGATCACTTCCTAGTAACACTCAACCCAATCCAAGGAATAGCTCATCAGGAAGCAGGCCTTATCAACCACCACAAGCTCACCACGAGCATGTGAATGCCATATCAACCAGAAATGGAACCTCGTATGAACCACCACCCAAGCCTAGCCAAACTCAACCCAATATTGAAGTTTTTAGTGATGATGACGAGGATGAACCAGTACCTCAAAAGAAATCTAAAACAAAAACACCTGATACACCTATTCTCAAACCATACAAACCAAGAATACCATACCCTCGTCGTTTGAGAAAAGAGAAAATGGAAGCCCAATACGGGAAATTCCTTGACATAATTCGTGCCGTTCGAATTAATGTTCCTCTTGTTGATGTTGTAGAAAACTAGAATGGGGGAAGGGTTGAATAGTTTTTACCATTTTAAAAAATAAGCTTATAAAACTTTCTAATTTGATTGTATGTGAAACCTTTGGATGTTGAAATATAGATAATGAAAGTTAGAATAAAAGAGATAAATACGAGAATAGTAAAGAGAGTAAAAGGATAAAAGTGCAACACAATGATTTAGAGTGGTTTGGCTATAAAGACACCTTCCTTGCCCTACTCCACTCCCCGAGCACCCAACTCGAGAGTTCTTAAACACTATGTCAACAAGCTCCTTCAACCGGCGGAGAAACCTCGCAACGTTTCTTAAACTTTTTTATGGTACTAAGCTAGATATCGGCTCCTTTACACGGAAGAACCAATCCAACACAACAACACAACTATCACAACTATTTAAAGAGTACAAGAGGAAGTATCAACAACAAAAGACAATTCAGTGGTCTTGAGGTGATGAAGAATCCGAGCAACTTGGAGAAAGGATGGCTCGTAAGTAAGAAAGCGTGATCTCGTCTTGTAAGAAGAACCTTGAGAAACACTATAGAAAGAAAGCTACAAGAAAGATCCTTAGATCTGAGATTAGAGAGATATAAGAATAAGAGAGAAGATGTATTAGATTTTTGTGAAGAATAAGGAAGAAATGGATCACTATTTATAGGCATTTCTGGTCATTGTTCACCCGGATCCGGTGGATCCCTTCCCAAAGGGATCCGGCCAGTGTAATCTAAGGGATTCGGCACACTGGGTAAACCTGTCCGGATTTTTGGTTACAAACCGGGTTATGGGTTATGGGTTATAGTCCATGGATAGGTGATGTCATGCCTGTTGTTAAAGACATCATGGGTTATGGACTTTGGGTCATGGGTTATGGGTTTTACCCATTATGATGTCATGAATGATGTAATGATCATGGGTCATAGATTTTGGGTCATGGGTAATGGATCATGGGTTATGGGTCATGGATTACCCAACAAATTTACATACATTTCTTTTATTACAAACAAATACATAACTAAAGAATATTTAAGTAAGTAAAAGTGTTAGGTCCATTCAGTACCCAAGCATCCTGAAACAAGGATTTAAATATAAATTATCCTAAATGTCAAACAACCTTATACGCTCTCAGGTCACTGAGTGAACAGTCACTCAGTGAGTTATCTTCAGGATGCTTAGGATGAGTCTAAGAAGAAGGATTCACCATTCAGTGAGGTGAAACTCCCTGAGTGGCACCTAAGCCAAAGAAGAAGATAATGGGTTCAGTGAGTGATGACAATAACTCACTGAACCCCAGTCTCCTCAACAACCATAAAGAAGGAAGATTGAAGACTGAAGACCAAGACAGAAGAACCTGAAGACTGGAAGAAAGGCGGGACAAGGCGGGAAAAATTTGAAGAGATAAGGAGAAGTCCTTATCAGGCCAAAGTCAAACTTTCCCTAAAAGGCTTTAGAACAAGAACAGTGTCATCACTGTTGCTCAGAAAGCACATTTGTCTTATACCCAAAATAGGTTCTTGTAACATGATTAGCTTAACTTTGTAGTTAATTCTAATTGTGTAACGGGAACAACAAGTGGTATCAGAGCCTTTGGTTGATAAAATATTTCAAAAACTAAAGAGTGCTCAAAAGGTTTTTAAAACTAAGATCCTACCATGGCTGACAATAATGTACCCCAGCTAGTTGACAAAAAGGGAGGAAGCTATTCAGCTATTGCTCCTCGACTAGAAGCTGGTAAATTTAGCAAGTGGAAAAAGCATATGAATTGCTACTTGACTGGTATGGAACCATACTACATCACATGTATCAATGAACATCCCTTTGTCCCTAAGACTGCTGAAGGGTTACCTAAAGCTGAAGCTCAGTGGATTATTGAGGAGAGAAGGGTGGTTAACCAAGACCAATTCCTGAAAAGCATCATTATATCATGTCTTCCTGAAAATACAATGGAATCAGTCATTAACTGTACAACAGCCAAACAAACTTGGCTTGACTTAGTTCATAGCTTTGAAGGTCCCTCAGATACCAAGGAAAACAAGATCATGGACCTGAAACTTGAGTATAACACTTTCAGGGCCAAAGACTCTGAAATTCTCTCTCAAACCTATACCAAATACAAAACCTTGATAAATGAATTATGAAATGATGGTGTAGTCTTGTCTAAGCATGAAATCAATGTTGGCTTTGTCAACAGTCTCCCTGAGAAGTGGTTAAACTTCTCTCAGGGTCTTAGAAATGTTAATCACATTCAAACTCTTGAGCTCCCTGAGATCTATGGGAAGTTTGTCTATGAGGACAACTTAATCTCAAGGAGATACCCAAACTCAAAGAAAGCTCTTGAGACAAAAAAGCCCCTGACAACCTTACCCTTATCTACTGCCTTTTATTCTTATGGTGTTGTGCAGGATTTCCAAGAGAATTATGATGATGAGGCTGATGAGAGAACCAGTGAGGAGTACCTTAATGACTTGCATATTGAATTTCAAGAAAGGGCACTCCTTACTAATTCTAAACATTTTATCAAAAGAAATCAGTCAAACTTTTCTAAAGCAAACGCAAATGAAACCATTGAATGTTTCAAATGTGGTAAAAAGGGTCATTTTGCAAAAGACTGTTTTTCTAAAACCACCTCAGAACCCTCATATAAATTCTCTGGAAATAGTTCTTCTTCAGGAACTAGCAAGTTTCAATCAAAAATGCTTCAGTCTTCTCAACATTTTCAAAACAAAACTGTTCAAATTGATCAAAAAGACTTTGAAGCTAAGTATAGAAAAGCTAAAGCTAAACCTGCTGTCCTTGAGGCCAATCCCTTAGTGTCTCAGGCTGCTCGAACCTCTAAACCTGTTCAAGCAAAGAACAAGGTTCTTGTAGCTGAAGCCTATGACTGGGATGAAGAAGAGGTAAGAGTCAGTGTACTGATGGCACTTTCAGATAATGTTCATCTGGCTTTTGAAAAAAGCCTTGCAAGAAATGGAGAGTGGGTTAACATCACCATGAAAAAGGTAAATAGTTTACGGTCTATGGATGATGATTCTGATTGGTAATCTTACTTAAATTACATTAATGTTGATCTTAAGTTTGTTGAAGAGCAAAGACTTAATTTGTTTTCAAAATACAATAAACTTGTTCAAGAGTTAAACAAGTGTAGAGATGAACTACTTGACTTGAAACAAGCTAAGCTAGAAGCTGTTACAGTCCAAATTCAAAACTCTGAAATTTTGAAACAGAATCAAGCTCTTCAAACTGAACTCAACAAGAAAAGGCTGTCATTGAAAGCTGGACTAAAAAGAATCCTAAAGTCTATGAAACTGTTAGTCTTATTCCTAGTTCTAAAAAGAAAATCTTAGGAGAATACCAACTCACTGAATCCCTCAGTGATAGTGAAAAGGCCTTTATTTTCCCGCTGGCATATCTTTTG